>CM041518.1:10238663-10867396 GCA_023091065.1 Dianthus caryophyllus | reverse complement strand
ATAAAATGGACTTATCAGTAATACAAGAAAAACAAAGGAGAATAAAACGTAAAAGTAAATAGACAAACAAACGATGTTTTTAAAAATTGGTTCAGCCCCTACTCCGAGGCCTACGTCCAACCGTTATTTTATTGCTTGTTTAGAAATTTACTCAAACTACTAAACCCCTTACAATAAGAATAACTCGCCAACCTACTAAGTTTCAGAATCTCAAACTTAAAGCTACTCCGCTTCAAGAGTTTTTTTTGTGTTCTATCTCAAGGTTTACAGAGTCATAAATCTCAGTGGTTCACTTAAGAACATGGAGATTACATTTTAGACTTTAAACACAAGAATCATGGAACAAACTCATTTATGTCACAGTGCAGCGAACTGATACATGGAGATCTTTCAGCATTTTCAAGTTATTTGAAGACTTTAAAACTTGAATTACTTTTGCAAAATACTTTTGGAAAACACAAACTTTTGACTCATAAATGTATTGCAAAGTTTTACTCAATAAATGCTCTCTAAAGTCTTGACATTAAATGAGAATGGAAGAGTCTATTTATAGAGTCCAAGATATGTAAGAATACACTTTTGTACAAGATATTTTCCAAAAGATATTTAGGTTCTATTAATAAATAATCATAAAAGGACACACTTGAATAGATTTGATCTTAGTAAATATCTCAAAAGATTTCAGTAAATATCTCAAAAGGATTTTGTCATAAATGCAAAGTTGAGATTTTAATGAGTCATCAAGTATACTTAGGGAGTAAGTAATTTCCTTGATGACTCATCTAATTTGGATGACTCATAAAGTAAGTGTCCTTTTAGGAAAATCATTTTTACATTGTAAAATATTTTTCTTCAAAAGTACTTAAAGATTTCTCTGAAAGTAAGTTAAAAACAAATGTTTTACAAATGGTAATTTGTTGCTGAACGATTGAATCCATTAGTTTGTATCAGAAACCCTGATGCAACAGTGCATCGCAATGTTGCATGGTTTTGCAAACACTGAACAATAAGAGTATATTACACGTCCTTGTTTACAACATCTGACTTAGGTTAAGGCTTCCTCATTTTGTCCATTCATGCTGCATTCTTGATCAGTTATATGCTCCAATTGCTGTTGATAATATCTTAAGAAGCAAACATTAAATAACAAGGAGAACTTGGCATCATCAAACCAAGTGTTTATCTAACAATGAGGAGTGGAGAATTGAATAGGTGATGTACTGAAGGTCAGGGAAACCAAAGCAAGAAGACGGGTGAATTCAATTTGGATATGGTCATGCTTTATTTGACTTTGACTTGCCTCATTTCCCCCAAAATTATAGTATTGTATTTGTCGATCCGTCTTGCTTTCTCTTGACTTGGTGGTACCTAAAACTTAAATTAGTAAAACAAAAAACAATACCGAAATCCCAACATATAACATTTATTCATATTAATTATAATAATACAAATATTCTACTAGAAACCGAACACATAGAGAATTTAACTGTAAAAGCTAATTATTATTAAATAGTTAGTAAAATGAGCTATTTTATCATTTAAGCACACAAAATCGAGTCACGAGAAGGTATAAATGAGGGGTAAAACGCGACTAAAATACTACTTATCTGATGGGGATGGAGGTGGTATGTGTGATTGGTTCCGGCTGAGTGGACCATTTGAGAGGTGGTTAACGCCCCTTTGTCACCTCTTGGGATATCTCAACCAAGGAGGGATGTGCACATTAAGGACTATGGGTTCGCTCTGCGGAGCAGGGCTTAGGTGAGTACGGCTGCGGTCCCCCACTGGCAGGGCTACACACTAGAGGTGTGTAGTCTGTGATTGTGATGGTGGTGTGGTGATGTGATTGGAGGAGGAGGAGGTTGGGTTACATGATATGCTTCCGTTGTGTATGTTTTATACCGTTGTTGACTATCATGTTTATACAGTAACTGACCCCGTTTAAATTGTTTAAAAAACTGTGGTGATCCATTCGGGGATGGTGAGCAGTTGATTGACAGGTATTTAGCTATGACGATGTTGGGACGTGGATGGGATTCTCGCGAGTCGTAGCTAGACTAGATCACTTGTAGTTTTGGTACTTTGAGGCAGTTGTAGTTGTGGTACTTTGGTTATACCTTGTTTTACTTTGGTTTTGAGTTTTGGGATGTTGTAATCTTCATTTATACTTCTATTAAATTGTCGTTTATCGTATTGTGATGGTTACTACCTTAGGCAACTGAGATGGTAACACCTTCATATGCTCTTGTGGTCCTTGGTAAGGCACTTGGGTATATGGCGGTGTTATAATGTGGTATCAGAGCGGTCGGTTTTGGAACCTAACAAATGAATCAAATGAATATGGGGAGTCAAATTAAAATGAACCCGAGTAAGAGTTGTTAGGAGCTAATGCAAAGACTTGGGAGACGTCCCAAAGTCGCTATCTTGCCTTACAACTTGAACCGGTCACCAAAGGGGTGTCAAGGGATCGTTATGTGCTTTCTTTTGTTTGTATGTTGTGAAGGAATGATATATGGTGGAAGATGTGGTGTATTAGAGAAGCTGTGGAAAGTGGTGGGCGAATGTGATGTATATGAATAAGATGTGTTTATGATGAGCAAGTTTATGTGATGGCATGATAGTATGAATTTTTATTATGTAATGTGAAGTTGAATGGAATATGCTATGATATGAAGTTTGGTTGAATATGTTTAAGCTTTGATTACGTATATTGAGCATGATAAGGTCGTTTTATTATGTTATTGGATGGTAGGAAGTGATAGAGTGCCTTTATAGCATGTTTTATGTGTTAAATCTTGTCGGGATACGTGATAATGGGGTTGTCGATGCATGACTCGACCGAGTGGGGAGAGTACTCGACTGAGTAAGGTTTTGTGTTTTGAGGCAGACGGTTCCGCCAATGTGTGACTGATGAGGAGATTTGTCGTCATTTCTCCCTCTCAAAAACAATTTGTAAAAACCTAAATTAAGTAGTATAATTTAGGATCGAACCCAAAGATGGTGAGGTTTTATACTATAGTCTAATTAGGCCTTTAGTTTAGTTGAGTAAAGAAAGATGATATGATATTAAACTACTAAGCAAATTAAGACAAGTAAATGCTAAGACGAATTAAGCAAAGGTTGTAGAAATAATTAGAGAAACTAGGGTTTTCGGGTTCACTCAAGTAGAAGGGATGAGATCAAGCAATTAACAAGTAATGGGTAGTAGTTTGGTCTAGGCTCTCATACTAATCTCTTATCATCCTAGAATTTTCCACAATACTTTTATTTTGTGTCCAATTCCTCACACATACACTATCAGACATCTCCTAATAACTTTCATTCTAGAAGACATTAAGCATAGATCAATGAAAGGCAAGAATTTTCACTCAAACATTTCATCAAACACCTTATATGCATACATGTGAAGCCTCAAACTTTTACCCAAAACCATAAGTTAACTACCCACAATCTTCATCCGAAATCCTACTTAAGATCCCCCTAAGCCCTACAAGGTTACTACTCGCACATACTAAAAAGGCAAATGTAAACAATTGGGGAAAAACAAGTAAACATAGCAACAAACATTTTTATAAGACTAACAATTATTAAATAGCAAGAGAAATGTAAACAATCGAACAAACTAAGTAAATTGAGAGGAGAATTATACTAATTACTAATAAAGATTGCAACTTGGATTGATAAGAGGAAGAAATTCTTCAATATCTTCAATATACAACCCATTAATGTAAATGTAAACTAATGAGAGTACTTAAATCTACTAATAAGTAGGAAATATTAAGCTTAATTTAAGGAAAGATTAAGGTTCTTATTTGCTATGTAATTGCCAGGGTTTATAATCTAGGGTAGTGTGTAGAGAGAGTCTTAAAAATATTAAAAAGGGGTATATATAGTGTAGTATAGAATTAGGGTCAAATTACAAGTGTAAACAAATGGGCTTGAAATGCGGGTAGGGGGCTCCCTGGCTCAAATGCAAGACCCTACACTACTGAAAGCCTGCTGCTTCAAAAAGTCCCAAAATGTATCTTCAGCTACTCCCAGCCGGTTAGTACAAAACCAACAGGCTGCCGGTACCCTACCGGCTGGGAGTCTTCCTTCAAAATCCCACGTACCAAGTCCTCCCAGCCGGCTGGCTGGCTGGCTGCCGGTGGCCTACACGGCTGGGAAGGAGTCTGATAAAAACTTGCATTTCTTCCTTGTTCTCACTTGGGGGGTGCTCCCAGCCGGCTCGTCGGCTGCCGGCAGGCATGCCGGCTGGGAAGCTTAAAAAATGGTGATCTCAGTTGTTAACATCTTGACTTTGTCTTCTTGGGCCATCTGGCCAGGTTAGTGTCGGCACGGTTCCTTTGAACCAGCCAGGAGTCTCTGATGACCATCTTCCCTTCTCTTCTTCTCCTCTGCTCCTTGATTCACACTAATTCCACAGGTTCCGCCTCGGGTATGCAAAATGAGACGGCCTGTCATAGTACGGGGAATCGGGTGATAGGGGGCCCATATGGGCACGTAAATCTATACAAAATGACTCTAAATGATGAGAAATGAGAAGGGAAAATGGTCTAAATTAAACGCTCATCAAAATTCCCCACACTTAAGTCTTACTCGTCCTCGATTATAGGGATATGCAAAAATAAGACCCTATTTAAATGCACACTTACTAAACTAACTGCTATCCGATGGTAGGCAATTAACGGGCCTCCTCCGTCCCTTCAACTCGCAACGAAACACTTATGAGGCAAAGTGTCTCCTTGCAAGGCAAGTGGGGGCTTGCGGAAAATTTTGAAGCATCCAAACATGTAAGCACAATATAACAAATAAGATGCATCACAAAAATGGTCAACTTTCCTCATCTAGTGGCCGGGTTTGAAACACGAAATATGGCCTTGGTCGGGAAGATACCATCTCAGAAGTTTCAATGGAGGTGCCAACCCCCTAAACGTGGCTCAATCAACCTTAGGTGACCACTATAGCTCAAGAAACGAATTCAAGAGCAGGGAAAGGGGAAGGAGAAGTTAGACCTCCGAGATTGACAAGACCACTCGAGATTCGACACAAGGGCCCAAGGCTAAGGGGGCCTAAGTCAATGACGTCCTCACGGTTTTCACTCGTCTCTCATTTGAAGAACGGGAGTTTTTGTACAAAAAGTGACCAAAACACCTATCCTACTACGACTCGTGAGACACGTGATCGCAATCTAATGTGTAAGACCGTCCTAATGCTCAAGTGAAAGGCGAAAATGTAACAAGTGCACACGATATGGAACAAGGGATGTAACGGGGCTAGGGATGGAGAAGGTCAAAACCGGTTCGTTGCAAGCAACATTTGGATATGAGAGGCTCAAAGTCAAGAATAGCCAAATTACCGATTTCCTACTCCTTTATTACAACAAATGAGACACGTCTATACTGTAACAGAATTTGATAAACAAGACTATGCAAAAATTGCATAAACCCGACTCACTTTGGAAACAAATGACAAAAACCATTATAAGCCTTTCACTAGGCCTTTATTACAACAAGAAAGCAACGTCTACACCCTAACAAAAAATTTGTTTCTTCAAATTCATGCAAAAATTGTGTAAACGCGACGTTACTTGGAAAAACATCATAGGACCTCTTATTAGGCAACGCCTTTTTCTACCCCTTAATGATGAATAGGGGAGTTGCCTCGACTTTTTCTTTCTTTCAAAAACACAAACATACATGACACAAATTTCTCTTTTTGCATTTTTCACATCTTTTCCAATTTTCTATTTTGTTTTTCATTACATTTTCAACAACCTCTTATTCATTCTAAAGTGCCAAATAAAAGCTAACGTTTTGACTCAATTGGTAACCAACACACCTCCTACTCACTACTACAAACAAATATGACTCATTCTTGACAAGGTAGGTCATTTATGGGATGTAGCTATGTTAGTGGGTTTGCCAAATGAAAGAGGCTAAGGCTCAAAGGGGTAAATAAAAAAGGGAACCAATGTAAGGGTCGAAACAAAGCTTATATAGGCTATTTGAGGCTTAATTATATGTAAATAATTTGTTCCATAAAATGTGCTCCAAAAAGTAAAGCAAATCACGAGCAGAGGACTGAATGACACACTTGTGCGTATAGACATAACACGTGACCCGAGGAGACCTACTCACAATCCTAATCGGGGGTCGGGTATGGATGTACCGACCCAAGGAGGCTCTAATCCTCGCATTTGAGTAGCTAAGTCAAGACTTAGGCCTAGCCTATGGTCCTTGGTCTCACAAGGTGGCCTAAACTCGTATGGTCAAGTCTCTGTTTCCCACGGCTAACCTAGTGGACACGGGTGCAAGCCAAGGGGAGGGACAAGGCACGATTGAAACTTTGACTCATCACGGGGGTATATATTTCTTTTCCTTGGCCACATTTTATGCAAAATATTTACAAACTATTGAGAAATGCATGAATGCAAGCTAACATGTGAGTACTACGTGAAATGTAATCCTTAGAACACATATATGCAAACTAAATGCAAGCCAATGGTTGAAACTAACATATATAATCATGTGACGATGCATGCGCAAATTAAATATGCAAACAAGTTACTATCCTAGCACACATAACCTACACCAACGATCCATAAGTCCTCCAAGAGGACATCCAAGACATAAAAGTTCCCATCCTCCTTCAACAATATACAATATATACAAAAAAAAGGGAAATGGGGAAAGGAGAAAGAGATGAAACGTGTATAGCAAGCGGTCTTCATGTCTCCTTTTGCCTCAAAAGTTGGTGTACCTATGCCAATGTTAGCCAAACATGTATATACAATGCAATATAGTTATATTTACAATTTTTTTTTGAAGTATGTCAATTTTTAGCTATTGTATGAATTTACAAGTAAATATATGAAAATTTACAAATATATGTGGAAATTTACAAAAATTTACAAATATACATGAAATGGATATTTTCCTCCCCACACTTATTATTTACATCGTCCTCGATGGAATGAAATATAAGGAAGAAATACGTGAAAGAAAAAATGCATGTTTTGTGATTTTTGAAATTTTTTGATAAAATTAAAAACATGTTTAGGGGTTTGTTCATTGGGTGAAAGGAAATGAACTTGTTTTTTTTTTTTTTTTTTTTTTTTTTGGGCCTCCTACCCACACTTTATATGTACAGTATCCGGTGAAGGATAAAGTGTGGTTAGGAGGCATTTTAATTCAAAAGAAAAAACATGTTTTTGGATTTTTAAATATTTTGAAGTGAAATGCATATTTTTGGGTTTTTGTTTGAATAATTGAAATGAAATAACATGTTTTTGTATTTTTATATATATGGAATTTCTTCCCCACTTATTTATGTACATAATATGTGGAAGAAATTCGGAAATTAAAGAACATATTTTTGTGAAAATTTCTAATTTTTCAATTTTTTTTTGTTTGGAATTTTTAAATATGATATGCAATGCATGAACTAGTCTAAATGCAATATTGAAAGTGCAATGCAAACTAATCTATATGGATGCAACTATATGTGATAATATGTTACAAAATTGAAATATAATGCAAAATATATGAAATACAACTAAATGAACTAAACTAACTATATTACAAGCTAATTAACTAAATGCATACAAAATTGAAATATGAATGAGAGATTTGGATTAAGGGAATGTCATACTTGTCATTTGGATTTAAAGGGAGCATAAATGAGCCACCTACTCCTCTTCTCCCTCCTCGTCATCCTCCTCTCCATCACCCTCCCTGTCACCATCTACGGTAGCCTCTCCAAAGGTGATGAAATCATCCGGGTTAAAGCTAGGCACGGTCATAATAGTGTCTCCACCGGACCCCGAGGCGAAGTGGTCGCCTCCTTGGACATTTACGGAGGTTGAACCTTCGTAAAAATGAGTGTGATGGCCCTCCCCGTGGCTTGGCGTGGGGAAGACCGGGTGGGAGAAGTAGTCCGGTTGGAGATTGATATCTCCATAGACCGTGTGGTTGGGGTCGGGAATGGAGGTGTAGCCTTCGTCCGGGGGAAGGTAGTAAGATGGGTGAAGGCCGGAGGGGTGGTGGTATTATCTCCTTTGGAAATCCTCATAGACCAGATATTAGCCTAGGGCTTGGTCGACATATATACGGTCCATTCTCCGGTTCATACCCTCCCGCTCTTGTTTGGCCTCCTTCATTTCAAGTCTCATTTCGGCCATAAATGCAACAAGGTCGGGGTGAAGGGGAGGAGGAAGCGGGGGTTAACTAGATGAAGACCCCACCACGAATTGCCCGTAGGGAGGTTGGACAAAGAGGGTAGGGGCATTTGGTATTGCATGGTGGTGGGGGTGGGTCGGGTACGGTCATGGCCGTAGAAAAGGATATCCGGCGCGGAGGACGGGGGTGCTTCTGTTTCTTCCTCTGCTTCAAGCGCTAGGAGGTAAAGGTCGGCATTGGAGACGACTTTCATTTTATCGGCATTGGAGAGGGGGACAAAGTTCCTCCATTTCCCCCCAACTTTCACCCTCCAATACTCAAGTCCGTCATTTGGGTTGACCTTTAACCAATCGAGGGAATCTCTCACGTAGCCCCGCGTAAGGTATGTGTCATCACCCTCAACGATGTGGTTGATGGTGGTGAGGTCGAGGTTCCGGCCAATTAGTGCCTTAGCTAAGTGGGTGACCATGCCTCCCAAGACGATTGGGGTGTTTTGGGCCGGTGAATTGGCCAACTTCGCAAAGTGGATGGCCATGTGATGGGCAATGCAAATTTAATAGGAGAGTTAGATCAAAATATAAGAACCGAGAATGTCTAGTTCCTCGGTTCTAAAGGTCCAACTCTCCGCCGCCCCAAAGATAGTCCAACCCATAAACTTGTTCCAAATTCTAATGGCGGCGTTGTGACATGCATTGGGCGCCCTTTTACGGCCCTTAACATCATCAAGGCTACTAATGGCCTTCCAAACTAAACCATGGTCAAACCCATCGGGAGGGTTGTGAGTCTTTTGGGGTGTAAGTCCGAAAGCTTCGGCAAATGTGACGAGGGTGATATGGAAGTCATGGTTCATGGTTGATTTGGGGTGTTTATAGTGAGATTAGGGAGGAAATATGGTATTAAGAGAGAAAGTGGAGTTGAAATAATGAAGGAAATAGGCGTGTTAATCGTGGTATTATGTTCGAATTCAGGGCCTCCCAGCCGGTAGGTTGCCGGCTGTCGGCAGGTTTTGAACTGGACTGCTGGGAGTTCGGGTTAAGTCAAAAATTGTTGAATTGTATCAGACGGCTCCCCAACCGTGTAAGGCATCGGCGGCCGGTAGGTCTTGAAATGACCGGTTGGGAGCTCCTCAAACTTGACTTTGGTCTTTGACTTTTCATTCGTTTATATTTTCCAGCCGATTGGGTGTGTCGGCGACCGGTAGGACATGAACACGCCGGCTGGGAGGAACTGGAAACCCCAAAAACTCCACAAAAATTTCAAGGTGGCCTCCCATCCGGTAGGCTACCGGCTGCCGATACCATTTGTGATACGAATTCTACTCAAAAGAATAGAACTCGTGAGTTTGCAGCGGAATTAACTAAACTGGACAGTACCTGGATCTGTCTGATTGTCTAATTTATATGATTTGAACAGTTTTATGAACTGTCTGAAATTGATTTCGAATCTTTAATTTTTTTGAGTTTTTGTGCTTTAAATGAAACATAAGAAAACAAAGGATATTTGCTTGAGCTAGACCTATAAATCAACCAATGGTGAACTATAATGAAGACCTATTGATTATAACTCGGGTTAATGCTTGAAAACGCGTCAAACAATAACGATTTGGAACGAAACGCGTCGAACCTAGGGTTTACAAAACTTACAAACACAATAAAGCAAAAGCTTTAATTTTCTTAATTCAATATCATGCTGAAAATAAGAATACATTGACTCCTATTTATACTAACTAGAATGACTCCTAAACCGATTAAGGAAACAAGCTTCCTTAAACAGATCTCCTACATCTATTCGTGTAGATAAGACTCCTATGGCAATTCTAATTGCCTTATTACACACTCCTTAAAGATATAGGAAATACTTGCCTAAAACGAAATAGGAAAAAAATAACTGACATAATCCGGAATTAGGAAACTTGGACACTTTCCTAAACCAAATAAACTTAGAATTAGGAAACTAAAACTTTTAACACAACTAGGAAATAAATAACTTATACTTCTAGGAAATAATAAATTAATTCAACTAAGTGTGGAACCCGGGAATCGATAGGGACCCAACTCGGCGTCTTGCTTAAGGGCGAATTATGATTAAAGTTAAAAAAGATTAAGTTAGAAAAACCTTTAAGAACTGTTTGGAGTCGCCACCTAATTATCGCGGAAATTAGGGAACACTTTACCATGTTCTATGTTAAAAACATGTTCTTAGATTTGGAGCACAGCGCACAGATCTAAAGATTTGTGCGAAGCAGTTGGATCGGGGTGAGGTACTTTAGAAAAAGAGTAATTCAAATAATGATTTATGAAAACCTTTTGGAAAAGCCTATGTAAAAATAGCCTCTCTTGACGACAGAAGCAATCCTTGTAAGATGATATTTGAGCTAATGTTATCGCTACGATACAAGTCACGATAAGTTTGTAAAATAATACTGAATCTGGATGCAAAAAGATTGATTAAAACCCTCGATTTAGCATGTTTAACTTGTTAGCAGTTCGATTAAAGGTCGAATTCATTGTTAAGTTGATTTAATGCAAAAAGAAAAAGGGTGCAAGATGCATGCAAATAAAATAAAGTTGATTGTCCATTGGTTTATTTTATAAGGTCGATTCTTATCACGACTTTGGCGTGTCATCGGATATGGAGTGTACGAAGTAATAAGAACACTTGGAAGCGTTCGGGTGCAGCCGGAGGCGCTAGAGTGTAGTCCCCTTTGTTAGTCCATAAGAAAATAAGAAAAAGCTTTGATCCAAGTGGATCGGTACACTTACTCCAAGCTTGGATGCGGCGAGCGAGAGCTTCTTGAACTAAAAAGGAGGAGTTCAACACGAGATGGTGTGTTGAACTCAAGGATTTGAGTGCTTGAGGCTTTGAGGGTGTTTGGGAGTGTGTATGCTGTGAATTCTGGTTGTAAATTGTGTGTGAAAGATGATCCTATGAGGTCGGGTATAGGGCTCTATATATACTAAAAGACCTCGGAGAAATTAGGAAAGCAGCGTATAAAACCAGGCCGAGGAACCGCATAAGCTTATGCGGTTGCCAGGAGAAACCGCATAGCCTTATGCGGTTCCCTCTCCAAACCGCATAGGCTTATGCGGTTCGAAGGGATGGTTTTTAGCGTAGTTTCCTAGTTTCGGTTGAACTCAAACTTTGAAAGATTACGAGATAATCTTAGACTTGCGTGCCAAGAAAACCTCTAGGATATTTCTGAGATATTTTGTGATGCTTAGGGCTTTGGAGTGCGGGCCAAAGAAGGTGGGTTTAGGCTTTCAGGTTTTGGGTCCGAGACCCTGAAAAATGAAGAGGGTGCATTTTGCATTGTTTTGTGAAATAAGGTAAGACGTGAGGTTGCATTTTGTGTAGGAAGGGGCTAAATAGCGGTTTTAGCTACCGGGCCTAAATTTAGGAATTTAGGAATGCTGAATTAGTCCTTGTTAATGTAAAGGGGCTAATTGTAGTGCAAATGCGAAGCTCATGCCAAATGAAGCAGGACAAGGACTTAGCTGGACTCCAAATGGACAAAATGAACGTTATCTACGTGCGATGTGATGCGATCTAAATCATTTTAACATTTCAAACGACTCAAAATGAATTCGACATTAGTTAGAACCGTTTAAGTTAGCGTTAAACATGCGTAATAAAAGTCCGTGTTACATCCGCCAGGGTTTTTGCGTGGGAGAATGCGGATATGGGTATCCGAGCCCCAGTTTGGTGAGCTCGGACTGGCGTAGTCAAACTCCACGACATATCAGGACCATTCTACGATCTCGATATGATCAGTGCGAAGCATGTGTCTATGGGCAAGGCGAGGACTTGAGCCAAGAAGGGCTAAGCGAGGAGGCGTGCTCATTTAAGGACTTGGCGGTCAGTGCGTATTATAAGAACTGTATTCTCTTTGAGTGCCTTGATTGCTTGTCTTTGGTTCTTTGATGTTGATGCCTTTCGCGATCGCGTCTTGATGTTGATCTGGGTTGTTGATGTTGGTGCCGTTGTTGATGTTGGTGTCGTTGTTGATCTTGATCACCAGATTGTTAATGTCGTCTTTGGGTCTCATGACCTTGGAGTGCTTAGTGTGGTATCTGCTTGGAGAAGTACTAGTCTGCTGAGGAAGGGTGTATAGGTATGGTCTCGCCGAGGAGCGTAGTTGTAGTTGTAGTTATGATGGTGTTTCGTCTTGTTAGGGGTGCAGGTGTATAGGTGCAAGGTGTGAGAGTGTATCTGGGTTAAGTGTCTATTCTCGTGAAGAGTGCGTCTTGCGAGGTGTATGGTCTGAGAGGAGCGCATATGCTTGTAATATGTTTGGGTAGCTTGGCGTAGGGATTGCGTGTGTAAGGTGTAGGTGTAAATGTAGGTCTCGTGAAGGAGTGCGTGTGGGGTCATGAGTATGCACAGGTGAAGGTGCGTGGAAATGTCTATCTCGTGTAGGAGTGTGCTTGTGAGGGTGTAATGCTTGTGTTTGGGCGTGTTTTGCAAGGTACTTGTGCTGAGGCTCCATGGAGGCGTCTATGTAAAGTAGAATGCTTATGATTGCCTTTTGTTGAGGAGATAATGATGTAAAGCTCGTGAAGAGCGCTTATGCTTACCTTACGTGCAGTGTATCAAATGCTTAATACCGAGTATGGCGATTTGTAGGTGGCGCCTTAACCAACGAGCATAACTGGTGTCTGAAGAAAAGCGGGAGAAAGCGTGGAGACAAAACATGCTCTGAAATTGCACGTAGACTAGTGACTCTTAGGGAATCCATATCGATTAAGCGACTTCAAGCGTGACCTCATTCGCACATGTCGCGGTTTCAAATCCGGAAAAATTTGAACTCGCGATTTTCCTTTCGAGATCTTCAATTTCGCTTGCTTCGACCATAAAACGTGGTATCATTGTGATTCGTTTGGATTCGTATGATACATGTCTCTTGGACTTGGAATGCATGGTGCTTGGGATGTTTCTTGGATATGTTTAGGGTGGTTGTTGTTTGATGCACACATGAAAGTGTTATGCTTGTAGCGTGCATGCTCGTGTTTAGGCGGTTACGGAGGTGTCGTGGGAGCGGTGTGTGTGTTTATGGCAAGGGTGTCTTCAAAAATGCGAAAAATTGTCCTATTTTTCGTTGTAAAGGTTTGATTCTTGATAGGAAGCGTCAGCCCCCAGTTGTCTTGGTCGTGGTGTCGGTGTATGTGAGCCCCCAGTTTGACTGAGTTATAATATATAACGATAGTCAAACTATGTAAAAGGCTATGGGTTGCATTAGGATAAGGGGTGTTTTCGGATTACCCCCCTCGAGTTTGACTAAGTTTTGAGTGAAAACTAAGTCAAAGTGAAGAGCATGGTGCATGGATTACCGTCGTCTTCGCCCTTAGTTGTCTAGGTGATCTTGTGTAATAAGGATTGCGTGAACCCTTCATTACATGACTTGTTGTTGTAGCTTGGCTTGAGCTTGTAGTTGCTTTCGTTGTCTTTAAGCCCGTCTTTGTGTTGTGCTTCCGTGGACCTGCGTAGTTAGTAGGCTTGGGTTTGAAAATGAAATGATTCCCGATTGGGATGTTTGGATCAAAATGCTTTTGTTGAAAAATCATTTTTGTGAAAGATTCATTTTAGTTGTCGAAATGAGCTTTAAAAAATGAACGCTTGAAATGTTGTTTGTGAGGTTTCATGCAAGATGAAGGGGTGTTTTGACGTTGTAGGCTTAAGCTAGAGTTGTGAAGACCGTGGAGGGTCACTTGGGTGCAAAGGTTGAAAAGCCCCCAGTTGTCGGTGGAATCTCACGACAACACGGAGTGGGATGTAGTGCTAAAATCGGTTGTGCTTTGCGTAAGCTGCCTACGTATCCACGAATGTGGAATCAAACCGGCGTAGTTCGATAGAGCTTTCGCTCAAAATGTGTTAACTCGAGTGAGTTAAATTCGAAGAATGCTGTTACTCAAAATATGTTAACTCGAGTGGTGAGTTAAATTTTGGAAAAGTTTAGACTTCGACGATTCGAGATGCATTTCAAGGATTTGTGATGCATTTTTGAAAGGTACATTTTGCTTGCGAAAGGGTGTGTTTGCAAAAGGTGAATTGCAAAGTGCTTTCGTATTAACTCGAGTATTGAGTTAATTTTGAAAGGTGATTATCTAATTTGAGGGTGCATGTTTGAAAAGGCGTGTTTGAAATTAGTGTATCGGCTCGTGGGAGTGTTTTCAGAACTGAAAAGTTTTGAGGGGAGCGGTTTAAATGTCGCTAAATTGTTTGATTAGAAGAGGATTGACTCGATATGCGAGTCAATGTCTATGGGGTGCTTAAAATGCCGAAAAGTTTGAAAAAACATAGACGAATCGTATGCGTGACTCGAGACTCGACGTTGATAGGGATGTAAGTGACTGTGATACGCGCATTAGTAAAGCCCCCGGCTTGGTGACTCATGGTTGCTTCAGTGGCATGCTGTTATTCCTGCAAAACGAACAAGGTTAGACGAAAAAGCAGAGTACTACTCCTAGGTCTAGCACAACTTTGTCTCGACGTAGTCGTTTTAACGTCTCGGTAAAGGAACAGCTTGCCTTGGATTTTTGTGAGGATGTCCTTGACTTTGAAAGCTTTAGACATAGGGATGTTTTGTGTAAAAGGGTGGTTGAGCTCAAGTGAGCGGCCTACGTATCCGTGGGTACGGAATCAAACCTAGCGTAGTTCCGAAAGGGATGTGTTTGTTTTGGTAAGAAGGTGTTTATGTGGAAAGGTGCGTGTTTAATGACCCGCCGGTCCAAGGGTTGTGTTTATGTGTTTGACCTTGATAATTGCATCCTAAGGGTGAGTTCTCCTTAGTTGATCTAGAATTTGGTTGCTTCTTGTTGAGTCTTGATTTGGAATTTCAAAGACTTGGCCACTTGTTTACGGGCGTCGGTATGCCTTGCCCTTGGGGTTTGACCTAAACATTGATTCATTTATTGATTTCTAAGCTTGTTGACTTCTTAGCTTTTGACTTCTTGAGCTTTGACTTGGCTTTGACTTCTTAAGCTTTTGACTTAAGCTTTTTGCTTAGTTGTTTCTTGTTAGGAGCTTTTGAGACTTTTGCTTTTGGTGACTTTGGTTTTGACCTTTGTACCTTGTATTCCACTGTTTGGTTTGAGAATATCACCATACACGCCCTATGTGGCTTAGGCTTGAGCTCGGACCTTGCTAAACCACTGTGGCTCGGTGGTCACTCGTGATCGTGTCGTACATCGCGTAGGAGCTCCTTTGACAAGTTCGTTTGCTTATTGAGCGCAGCGATCGATGCGTGGAGGGCGATCGAGGAATACTCGTACTTTTGGTGGCGATCAAATTCATGACCCTTTGTGGAGCTCCAACTTAATGGATCCTCCTCCCAGCGTGAGGTAGTAGACCACAAGCAGACTAGTGAACCTTAGGTGTTTAGTCGTCGAGAGCCTTCTTTGTCTTTGTGTCTTTGATTTACTTGTTGACTTAGACCTTCGTACCCGGCCTAGACCTCCTTAGGATAGCTGTTCCTGGGATGCAATGTACGTTGGTGTAAAATGTGTTTTGTATGAAAAAGATGGGTAAAAAGGAAGTTGGGTTGTAGGCGAACTTGTTCCTTTATCGATTTGTTAAAGTGTCGTACATCAAAGACTCGATTGTCCTAGACTGACGGAGATTGACTCGATGCTTAAAAACTCGACCCGTATTGGAAAGACTCGAATTTCTTGAGGAGATCCGTGAGATTGTCGGTGGCGCCTTGATGGATTCTTCGCTGGGTGCTCGAGACGCACATGTCTCGAATGTGGTTGATGCTCGCGTCGGGACTCGTTTCATGCATACTTAGATTTGTCTTTGATTTTGCAAAAGTTTTGTTTTCGGCGAAAAGCAGGATGTTTTGTTGAGCAAAAATGTGTTGTCACATTTTGGCTCGATGCTAAAGGGTGTTTTGAAATAAGCTCGTGTTAGTGGCTTGTCGGTGAAAGTGTGAATCGATTCGGAGTGGCGATAGGCTATCCGAGTCAAGGGTGTTTGAAAATGTGATGAAGACGGTTTTACTCGCTTTCATACATTCGGTTTGAAAGAGGGTTAGATTAAAGCGGCTATGAGCCACTTGGTCTAACCGTGAAGGATTTGCGGGATGATGCTAGTTCATTCCTAGGTTTTGTTGTCTTTGTGAAAAGAGATGTTTGGATTAAAATGGCGGTAGGCCATTTTGAATCATGGATGTCGAAAATGTTTATTTCAAAAGAGATGTTAAAAGGCCGTGAGCCGATTGATTTGTTTTTGAAAAAAGATCCACGTGAATGGGTTATAACTCTCGGGTTTGAAAATGTTTTGTGATAAAAAGGGTTGCGATGACCGCGAGTCATGCGGCCGATTTTGAGCTAGAAATGTTTTAGAACGTTTCATGCTCGACGATGTTTGTTGATAGAAAGCTAGAAGTTTATGCTAACGGTGTGTTGCTAAGATCCTATTGGTGATGCTAAGATCCTATTGGTGGATGCTCGAAATGGCGTTTAAGCTATTTGAGTCGAAGGTGTCAAAATGCGATGAGGACGAGGTTGCTCGTCCACGTGGGTTTTGTTTAAGGAGAAATGGATCGAGGTGGTTTGAGCCATTCGATTCGATGCTAAAGGTCGTGAGTTCGCTTTGAAAAACTTACCAAGAATGTGTTCTAATTCTTGGGTTATGCTTTGTGAAAAAGCATGCGACAAATGGGTTAGGATAACCGTGAGTTATTTAATCCATTTATGCTTTCAAAGGCTTAGGGAAAGCGGGTTTTGTGTTGGGTTGCTCATGATGTTTGCAATGTATTTAACGATTGTTCATTCGTTAGTTCATTTTTATCGTTGTGTTGCTTGATTGATTTGTTTAATTTTTGTTTGTTGTTCGTTGTTCATTTGTTTGTTTGTGGCTTGAGACGAGACATAAGCAGACTTATTCGTATTATTCATTAAAGAAGAATTGTTTGACAAAATCAGGAGAGGAGCTGGAGCTAGTTTCCGAAAGTCTAAGCTAAAGCTAGAAGGTGGGTCGACAGATGACCCGACACCTAAAGGATTAGATCCTAAGAGGTCGTGATGGCTTGTGTTTTATGGGTGCATATCCGCTTGTCAGTTCGCTCTTAATGTCTGCGTTAGGAGTTGAGTTGCTTCCGTGGACTTGTAAAAGTGGTTTGGTGTTTCTGCGTGACTCGTAAAGAGGTTTGGTGTTTTTGCGTGACTCGTAAAGAGGTTTGGCGTTTTGTTAGACTCGTAAAGAGGTTTAGCGTTTTGTTAGACTCGTAAAGAGGTTTATTGTTTTGTTAGACTCGTAAAGAGGTTTAGTGTTTTGTTAGACTCGTAAAGAGGCTTGGGTGTTTTGTTAGACTCGTAAAGAGGCTTGGGTGTTTTGTTAGACTCGTAAAGAGGCTTGGGTGTTTTTATCTCAGTCTTATGGTGGTTCAAGAGGCGTTCGAGGTCATCGGTCAGCTTTGTGACTTGGTCACGGTGTGCGATCACTTCGTCATTGCCGGCCATTTTGCGGGTGTAGGTTCGTTTCTTGTAGGGGATGACTATGCGGTTCTTAGTACGACGAGTATCCAGTTGAGACTTGTATTTCACTTCGTATATTAGTGACACGACTCGACTCATTAGACTCACGTTCATTCTAAGCGTTCATTTTAGCTTATTTCTTTGTTTAGAAAGACCTTTTATGTTTTGAAAAGAGGAGATTTTCGAAAAGGTTTTGCTAAAGGGAATCTTTTGAGGCGAGAATGTGTGCGCACATCTCGTCTCGATGTTAAAAGGTGTTAGCTTTGTCGAGCCCATTTAACGGTTCGTCGTTAAGGGCTCGAGCCTAGGTGGGTGAGAGGGTTTGACTTGAGAGCGGTTAGCTAGTTAAGTCGTGGATGTTGAAGTGGATTAGGTTGTGTAGCGTTTATCTAGTTAGACCTACTAGGTTCAACGTTCATTTTAGGCGTTCATTTCAGCTCATTTCATTGTTTTGAAGGACCTTTTAAGCTTGAAAAAGGAGGTTTTTGAAAAGTTTTGGCTAAAGGAAAGCTTTTGAGACGAGGATGTGTGCGCACATCTCGTCTCGATGTTAAAAGTTTTGCTTTGCACCCGTCGAACTAGTATCGGTGATTTTCCGAGGTGAGCTCGAGTCGGATGTGTAAAAGTAGAAGAAGAGTTCGGCTCGAGCAAGTCGAGCCGAGGATGTTAAAACGGAGTCTAGGCCGCAAGACCTAGAAGACTAAATCCACGAGCTTGGGTTTTAGTCTTTACTCGGGTTTTTGCTTGTTAGTGAAAAAGGAAGTTTTGAAAAAGCTAGTTTCAAAATTTCGCGAGAGTTTTGTTTGAAAAGGTGTTAGGTGTTAGATGTTAGGTTCATTTATCTTTGAAACGTTTAAGCGAGTTTTCGAAGATATGAATGCATATGCTCGTTTTGAAAAGGACCATGGAGTGCATGGCCTCGAACTTGTACGTATGACTCAAAGGGTCTTTAGAAGAGTCAGTCGGTGCACACTCCAACTACCTCAGTGCGGCTTTGGCGGATCACTTAACCCTCTATTTCACTTACAGTGGGCGATAGGTTTTCTAGAGAACCTTTGAGGCGGTCGAGATAGCGTTCTGGCAGCCGTGGAGGGGAGAGAGGAAAGTTAGTGCACGCGTGCTTTTGCTCCAGTGAAAGCACAGCGTGTTGGAACCGGCACTCTCAAGGGTGCTAAGGGTGCCTAGATTCCAAAGGAATGGACTACAAGCGAATGTCATGGCTCAAATATGTATACTTGGATTGTTGAGGCTTTGAGTTTACGCCTCTTTATTTTAAAAAGAAAAAGCTAGTTTTAAGTTTTAAAAATAAAATCTCCCCAGAGTATGGCCAGCTAATGGAACAGGAATCGATAGGGACTGACTCGGCGTCTTGCTTAAGGCGAATTATGATTAAAGTTAAAAAAGATTAAGTTAGAAAAACCTTTAAGAGCTGTTTGGAGTAAGCCACCTAATTATCGAAGTAGGAACACGCTACCATGTTCTATGTTAAAAACATGTTCTTAGATTTTGGGCAGAGCACCCCTAGATCTAAAGTGTGAAACAGTTGGATTCGGGGTGAGGTACTTTAGAAAAAGAGTAATTCAAATAATGATTTATGAAAACCTTTTGGAAAAGCCTATGTAAAAATAACCTCTCTTGACTGAAGCAATCCTTGTAAGATGATATTTGAGCTAATGTTATCGCTACGTACAAGTGCGATAAGTTTGTAAAATAATGCAGATCTGAGATGCAAAAAGATTGATTAAAACCCTCGGTTTAGCATGTTTAACTTGTTAACAGCAGGTTGATTAAGGTCGAATTCATTGTTAAGTTGATTTAATGCAAAAGAAAAGGGTGCAAGATGCATGCAAATAAAATAAAGTTCAATTGTCCATTGGTTTATTTTATAAGATTCGATTCTTATCACGACTTTGGCGTGTCATCGGATATGGAGTGTACCGAAGTAATAAGAACACTTGGAAGGCAAAGCGCTCGGGTGCCCAAAGCGAGGCGTAGAGTGTAGTCCCCTTTGTTAGTCCATAAGAAAATAAGAAAAAGCTTTGATCCAGTGGATCGGTGCCCTACCTTGTCTGGCGCTTGAGGATAAAGTGAGCGACTTCTTGAACTAAAGGAGGAGTTGACGAGATGGTGTGTTGAACTGGATTTGAGTGCTTGAGGCTTTGAGGTGTTTGGGAGTGTGTATCTTGTGAATTACAGTTTGTAAATTGTGTGTGAAAGATGATCCTATGAAATTCGGGTATAGGGCTCTATATACTAAAGACCTCGGAGAAATTAGGAAGCGGCGTATAAAACGGGCGAGGAACGCATAAGCTTTATGCGGTTGCCAGGGAGAACCATAGCCTTATGCGGTTCACTCTCCCAAGCGCGTAGAACTATGCGGTTCGAAGGGATGGTTTTTAGCGTAGTTTCCTAGTTTCGGTTGAACTCAAACTTTGAAAGATTACGAGATAATCTTAGACTTGCGTGCCAAGAAAACCTCTAGGATATTTCTGAGATATTTTGTGATGCTTAGGGCTTTGGAGTGCGGGCCAAAGGCTGGGTTTGGGCTCGGTTTTGGGTCCGAGACCCTGAAAAATGAAGAGGGTGCATTTTGCATTGTTTTGTGAAATAAGGTAAGACGTGAGGTTGCATTTTGTGTAGGAAGGGGCTAAATAGCGGTTTTAGCTACCGGGCCTAAATTTAGGAATTTAGGAATGCTGAATTAGTCCTTGTTAATGTAAAGGGGCTAATTGTAGAATGCAATCTGCTCATGCCAAAATGAAGCGGGACAAGGACTTATTGGACTCCCAAATGGACAAAAATGAGCGTTATCTCGTGCGATGTGATGCGATCTAAATCATTTTAACATTTTGGCGACTCAAATGGGTCGACATTAGTTAGAACCGTTTAAGTTAGCGTTAAACATGCGTAATAAAAGTCCGTGTTACATCACAGGGTTTTGCGTGGGAGGGTACGGATATGGGTATCCACACTAAGATATGACTTGTTTTAGGAAAGAAGTCTCGACACCTCTTCCTTGGGCGCCAAGTAACCGAGTAAACAGCTACTGAGAATGCTTCTTCTACGCATTTAACTGAACAGTCACTGAGACTGTTCATTTCAACCAGTTCCTGTATTATTTTCGTATCAATTTGTACTCGCTGGCTGGGAACCACTGTTAACCCCATTTTCTTAAAAGAGTAACAAGAGGCTTCCCAGCCGTGTAGGGCATCGGCTTCCGGTACACCGGCTGGGAATCCCATTCTTCGTGGTTTCCTCATTATACTCCACTTATGACTAGGAATCCTTACTTGGCCTCGATTTGCGTGTTTTCCTCCTTCATTACCGACTCATCAAGCCGGGGACGGCCTAAGTAAGGGCTTGGCATCGCGTTTTCCGCACTTTCTTCTCTCATTTTTCCTCTCTTTCTTCCTTTCTTTCTTTTCTTTCTTTTTCCTCTCGATTTTTCAACCAATCTCTCTTCCACTTCATCACACTCATTCTTCTTCACTCATTTATTTTCCTTCCACATTTTTCCACTCAATCTTTCATGGATCACTCATGTTTTTCTTCTCTTCTTCATTCTCTCTTCTCTCATTTTCTTTTTCAATCTCTCATTTTCATTTTCAATCTCTCTTTTTCCACTTATTTCCTCAAACTCCCCCTTAATCATGCCGAAAGCAATGTTGTCCAATTTACAAGTATGACAAGTGCATGCTCTCTCATCTACAACTACTATGCATGCTTTATACAATTGGTGGTTATTGAGGAACTCAACCAAACCTCATCAACATTGAGTTTTCAAACTTACTCTTCCTCGGGGAGTGGATCCCCAAGGTAGAGCAGTTCTATGGTGCCTTTATCATCTCCTTCATAATACCTCTTAACACTTTGGCCATAGACTTTGAACACTACAAAATAAGGTGTCATAGCGACGGAAAGGTTGCGACGGACTGAAACTTCGTCACAAAATTAAGCTTGCGACGGAATTTGCGATGGTTTATCATCTTGCGACGGAGTATCCGTCGCAAGACAAAAAATCTCAACCCGCGTACAATATTCACATGGCGGGAAGGGCTGCGACGGATTATCTGTAGCAAACTTTTATTTTTGCGACGCAATTGGGACGGAAATTCCGTCGCAAGCTTACTTTATACATAAAAAACAACTCGACACTCCCCTCATTATCTCACACCAATAATTCCCCCAAATCTCAAAACCCTAAAAAGTCATCTGCTCCCTCCGACCACCATTCCTCATTCCCACCACCGACAGCCATCGCCTCACCACCACCGACAGCCACCGGCCGCACCTCACTCCTCTCCCCTTACCCTTTTCCCTTTTTCCTTCTCCCTTCTCCCCTCTCCCTTTTCTCTTTTTTCCCTACTGCCGCTGCTCCGTCGACCATCGCCGTTGTTCCTCCCTCAGCTCTTGCCTTAATAGATAATCTAAGCCTCTAAGGTATATTTACTTAATGTAATTTTTAATTAAAATGGTTCACTTTTTAATTAATTAGTGTAGAGTTACCTTGACAAATGCACCATTTTTTCTATAAGACTGTCTTTAGTTCCATGTTGTATCTGCTGTTGATAGCTTTTGAAATTTAATTTTTGTTTTTTGTGTTTCGTGTGTGCAACTATATCCATTCAGTCATTTAATCGGCTAACTTTTTTATAAATTTAGTTTTAATTATGTAGTCTTGTATAGTTGTATGTGAGTAATGTGACTGGAAATGTGGGATTCCAGCCTGTGTGCATATTCTGACTGGGTTTTGGTGAGTATGGAGTGGAGAATCTTAGTTATATTGGGATGGGCTTGACCATTGTTGTCTGTGAATTTCTGTTGTTAGAACCTAGGCTAGCAAGATCAGTAGACGCTCCAGAGTCATTGTTTACGTATATATGAGACAGCCAGATTGTTGTATGTGACATACATGATACAAGTATATACAATGAACTAGGTAAGTTTACTTCACACTCATGTCTACTACTGTTTATATCAAATCAACGTTTTATACTAGTTTAGTATCATGAATTGTTGTTGAATAATTTATTGGTTTCGTTTCATTGGTGACTTTCAAGTGGAGCTACAAGTGAATGAACTAGGTATGTTTACTTCAGCCATGTTGAATAATTTATTGGTTTCGTTTGTCAAATCCTATTCATTTGATGATTTGTGATGATTAGCTGTTTGTTGTTAGCTATTGACAAGGTATAATGATTTTTAGGACATGGAACCGGCAGTAGTTGATGGAAATGGTACCGAGACTGGACATATAATAGTGACTACAATTGGTGGCGGGAATAGCCAACCAAAGTAGGTACAGTGTGAAGTTGAAATGCAAATTGGTATACTTTTGCATCACAAATTTATTTTACAGTTATTCATAGCCTTCATTGGCATAATTTCAGACTATTAGCTACATGGCCGAGCGTGTTGTTGGACATGGATCTTTTGGAGTTCTATTCCAGGTAGAGTTTTCTTGACTTAACTACGGATAAGACACTGTGAATTGATTTATAGAGTTTTGGTGAGTTTGAGGAGTAGATTGAAAGAATGAGAGTTTTGGACATTTTTTTTTTTGGTAAACTTGGTCATTTGATGATTATATGCTGGAATTTTCGAAAATTTAACTAGAAGTTTTAAACTGGTTTAGCAATTGGATATTGAGTTATCAAATGTTATGTTATGTGACCTTTTGTGGTGGTTTGCGAAATCAGTGACATTTTGTATAATGAGTTGTGAACTGAGATTGTCCAGGTGCTCAGGTTCCTAGTGGTAGCTGTCCAAATGCCTCCTGTTTTACGCGTTTTTGATATACGCCTACTTGTGTTTGTGAATGGTTGTTCAGGTGAGATTCAATTTGACGATTTGTAAGAAGTGATTTAGAGCTATGTTGTACTGCACATGTGGCATGTTGGGCTTAACTATGTACATTTTTTTACATCAAAATTAAATCCTTGATTGATTGTGTCGGATAGGTGTTAAAAGACCTCGTGAAGTAAGCACTAGCATGGAATGACCTTTTAACATTTGGATCCATTGAATGCAGGTTTTGTCCCATCTCATACATGTAAGTTGATTTTATTTTCGTTTTTAAAGCATGTATTTAGTATAGTTCATTTGTTTTACCATTCATTTAAGTATATATTCCCCCAACGGTAAGATGGGGACTTCACTTAGTTACGTTGTCTCTTTCATTCACTTCTCTAATGTAACTTGTTAGGGCTGATACTCATGACCCTGAGAGCTGATACTACTCACCCTCATCTCTCTTCTCTTGCTCTTCCCGTATGTCCCCCTTCTTTTTTCTGTCTGTTCTTGGTTACTTCATTTTGTTTCATGTATAGCTGATACTCATTTGCTTTACTATTGTTTTTTCTGTCTGTTCTTGCTCTTCCCGTATAGCAGTTCGCATATCTATGAACGAGATTAATGCAGGTTCGGCTATCCTATGTAGCTCCAAGTATTAACTGGCTATTTGACATTTAGACACGTCTGATTACCTTCGGTACATTGTCCAATCAAACAAATCCCATTTCTGTTATAGAGCTATTGTTTACTCTCTTGATTGATAATTCTTTAAATACCTTATTATTATATGATTTGTTTCTTGCTTTTGGGTAGTCTCAATAGAGGTTTTAAAGCTGACTTTAAGTTAGATACATGTCGAGTGTTGAGGACGAGTTGTATGCATTCTTAGGGCCTGTTTTGGGACGTGTTGTAGGTGTGTTGAGAACTGATTTGGGACGCTGCTCTTGAGTGTTTTGGTACTACTTTTGGATACGAAAATGGTGTTTTTCGGGACAGTTTTTGAGACAGTTTTGCAGGTATTTTGGGATTGGTTTGGGGCATAAAAATGATGCATATCGTAATTGTGTTAGGGTCGGAATAGCCGCAGTTGTGGCCAGTCGAGTGGTGACCGTCACAACCGGTTTTGGCCTGCATTTGAACGATACACAGATGCTGTTCAGGGCTTGTTTTGGCCTGCTGTTCACGGCCTCCAATTGAGCTATTCATGGCCTGTTTTGATGGCCTGTTTTGGCCTATTTTGACGGCTTTGGCCTGGCTGTGCTCGGGTGTGGCCTGGGCAGCGGCCTTGGTCTTACCTAGTCTTGAAGTCGAGTGTGGGCGCTGCCACATAAATATCATCCTTGAGTTATGAATAATGTTGTTGGGTGTTTTTTGGTTATAAGTGGTATCGTTGTCAGAAATACCCTTACCTCACCTCCATTTTACAATCAGTAGTTTCCTTAACCACTTACCCCTATTTCTGAATCCCTTGAAGTTTGTGTTTGCTGAGTTCTTACATATATATAATCTTGCTATATGAGCTTGTGGAGTTCTATTTGAGTTGTGTCATGACGGTTCTAGTGTATAATATGTTTAGCAATATCTTCTGTTCATTCTGCTGATTAATGTCTTGTTGGCTAGTCTTCTTATCCAATGCAGGAGGAGCTTTCTACTATCAAGGCTTTTATAGATAGAGTTTAATTTTGTCTAGGTCGATTTCTTCAAGCTTTTGTATTTAGCTTAACTAAAACGTTGTCGTAATGATAAACAAATGTAGCCTTTTTTTTAGATATGGAATATCTTTATTTGAGATGAATTGTTGTATTGTCATTTGTGGTGTTGACATTACTCGAGGAGTTGATCTTAAAAAAAAAAAAAAATAAATAAATAAAAAGTGAACAGTGATGAGCAGTAATTTTGCGACGGAATTTCCGTCGCAAACCTTGACTTTTACGTTGACTTTGGGCTCTTGAGCAAACCGTCGCAAATATTGTTGCGACGGAAATTTCCGTCGCAAATTTATATTGCGACGAAAAATTCCGTCGCAAAGATCAATTTTGCGAGAAAATTATGGGACGGCCGATATCCGTCGCAAATACCCTTTTTGCGACGGATTTGCCATTTTTGCGATGGAATTTTCCGTCGCTATGGTACTTCTTTTTTTGTAGTGTGAAGGTCCCTCCTTCCTCACTCCAAAGTTCAAATGCGCCGCTAGGAGAGATGTCCATCACTTTGAATGGCCCCGACCACCGAGATCGGAGCTTGCACGGAAATACTTTCACTTTTGAATTGAAAAGGAGCACCAAGTCTCCCACTTGCACATACTTTTTCATCACCTTGCCATCATGCCACTTCTTTGTTTGATCCTTATAAATTTTGGAGCTCTCATAAGCCTCCAACCTCAACTCTTCAAGTTCATTCATTTGTAGGAATCGGATCTCACCAGCCGCATCAAAGTCGAAATTCATCTCCTTCAAGGCCCACCAAGCTTTGTGTTCAAGCTCCACCGGTAGGTGGCAAGTTTTGTCATACATAAGCTTGTATGGTGTGATGCCTAAGGGTGTTTTGTAGGCTGTCCTCAATGTCCAAAGCACATCCGGAAGTTTTTGAGACCAATCTTTCCGGCTCTTGTTGGCGACTTTCTCCAACACGGCTTTGATTTGGCGGTTTGAGACCTCCACTTGCCCACTAGTTTGTGGGTGGTAGGCAAGGGTGGTCTTGTGCCTTACTCCATGTGACTCCAACAAGGCCTTAAAAGTATTCTTCCGAAAGTGAGACCCTCCATCACTAATCACCACTCTTGGTGTCCCAAACCTTGGGAATATGGTGCCCTTGAAAAGCTTCAACACAACCTTACTATCATTTGTTGGGGATGCAACCGCCTCAATCCACTTTGATACATAGTCAACCGCCACTAGAATATACTCATTCCCATAATAGTTGGGAAAAGGGCCCATGAAATCAATGCCCCAACAATCAAATAGTTCAATCTCAAGAATGTTGGTGAGGGGCATTTCATTTTTCTTGCCTATATTCCCGGTGCGTTGACATGAGTCACAAGCTTTCACAATATTGTGTATGTCTTTCAACATGGAGGGCCAATAAAACCCACCTTGGAGGACCTTGGCAATTGTTCGTGAGGTGGCCAAGTGTCCACCATAGGCCGAGTTGTGGACCATATCAACAATTTCGCATCCTTCTTCTCTTGAGACACATCTTCTAAACATCCCGTCCCCACACTTACGAAACAAGTGGGGATCATTCCAAAAATATCGGTTGGCGTCATGCCTCAACTTCTTTCTTTCTCTAGCTTCATAGTGATCCGGGATAAATCCACTCACAAGAAAGTTTTCCAAGTCCGCAAACCATGGCTACTTGATACTCACCTCCATTAAACTATCCTCTTTCAACCACTCATTGATTGGAACACTCTCATCCTTCACTCCATGGTCATCAATGGTCAATCTAGATAGGTGGTCAGCCACGACATTTTCGGACCCGGCCTTATCTCGGATCTCCAATTTGAACTCTTGTAGGAGCAACACCCACCTCAAGAGCCTTGTTTTAGCATCCTTCTTCACCACGAGTTGTCTCAAGGCGGTGTGATAGGTGTAAACCACCACCTTGAACCCAACCAAGTATCGTCTAAATTTCTCAATGACATAAACCATTGCAAACATTTCTTTCTCCGTTGTTGAGTAATTGCATTGAGCATGATCTAATGTCTTGCTAGAGTAGTAGATGACGTGATGCTTCTTGTCAACTACTTGCCCAAGAACCGCCCCCACCGCGTAGTCCGATCGTCACACATTATCTCAAAAGGTACACTCCAATCCGGTGCCCGGATTATTGGAGCCGTCACCAAAGCATGCTTCAACCTATGAAAGACTCAAGGCAAACTTCATCAAACATGAAAGGGGTATCCTTGAGAAGGAGGGAGGTTAATGGCTTGGCAATTTTCGAAAAGTCTTTGATAAAACGCCTATAAAAGCCGGCATGGCCAAGAAAGCTTCTCACCCCTTTCACATTTGAAGGGGGTGACAAGTTTTCTATTACCGCTACCTTGGCTCCATCAACCTCTATCCCCCTCTTGGATACAGTGTGTCCAAGCACAACCCCTTCCTCCATGAAGTGGCACTTTTCCCAATTTAGGACGAGGTTGTGCTCCTCCCATCTTTGCAATACATTGGATAAATTTACAAGACCGTGATCAAACGAGTCTCCATGGACACTAAAGTTGTCCATGAGGACTTCCATGCTCTTCTTAAGAAAGTCGGCAAAGATTGTCATCATACACCTTTGGAAGGTGTCGGGGGCATTGCAAAGCCCAAACAACATCCTTCTATATGCATAGACTCCCATGGGGCATGTAAATGTTGTTCTCTCTTGGTCCTCCAGGTGAATTAGGATTTGAAAGAACCCGGAGTATCCATCTAGAAAACAATGGTAAGCATGCCCCGCCAACCTCTCTAACATTTGATCTATGAAGGGGATTGGGAAGTGGTCTTTGAGGGTGGCGGCATTTAGTTTCCTATAGTCAATGCACATGCGCCACCCGGTGACGGGTCTAGTGGACACAAGTGTCCCGCCCTCTTGCTCAACCATGGTCACCCCACCTTTCTTGGGCACCACATGGACGGGACTCACCCACTTGCTATCGGTGATCTCATAAATTATCCCCGCCTCCAACAATTTCAGGACTTCATTCCTTACCACTTCCGCCATTTTGGGGTTGAGTCTCCTAAGACCCTCTACACTAGGATGACTCCCCTCTTCTAGAACAATTCTATGCATGTAAAGCCTTGGACTCAAACCCTTGATATCCTCAATGCTATACCCTAATGCCTTCCTATGCATCTTGAGGATTTTCAAAAGTTTTTCCTCTTGGTTGTCATCAAGGTTAGCATTGATAATAACCGGGTTTTGCTCTCCCTCACCTAAAAAGGCATATTTGAGTGAGAGAGGTAGAGTTTTGAGTTGTACCTTGGGAGGGAGCAATCCCTCAACTTTCTTGAGGAGCTCTTCATTAATCTCATGATATTTTTTCATTTCTTCATCATGTAAGGAAATTTGAAAGGCTTCTTCAACTCTTGCCGCTTCCTTTTGGACTTCTTCAACAACTTCTTCTATCACTTCAATTGTGCAAGCTTGATCTTGTTTGGGCCCTTTCACAAGATTTGGAAGGTGAAATTCAACTTTGTCACCCTCAATCCTAAAGGTTAGCCGCCCATCTCTAACATCTATTAATACTCCTCCGGTAGCAAAAAATGGCCTACCTAGGATGATGGGGGTGTGGCTATCCTCCGGGATATGGAGGATAGCAAAGTCGATCTGGATTAAATACTTTTCAACCTTGACGGGTATGTCCTCATGTACCCCCATGGGGCACTTGACGGACCTATCCGCCAATTGGAGAGTCATATTGGTAGGCACAAGATCTTGTATTCCAATTTTCCTAGCTACTTTCAAAGGGAGGACACTTACACTTGCTGCCAAATCACACAATGCCCTAGAAATTGGAACTCCACCAGCGACACAAGGAATTGAGAAACTCCCTGGGTCACCAAGCTTATTTGACTTCTTGTTTAGGAGAAGAGCACTACACTCTTCTTCCATAGCCACCACAAGTTGGTCACCTAGGGTTCTCTTCTTAGTCAAGATGTCTTTTAAAAACTTTGTGTTTGTTGGCATGTTCAATATAACTTCCGTAAAGGGTACGGTCACTTCAAGTTTTTCCAACATGTCACAGAATTTCGTATACTTGAAGTTTTCCCTACTCCTTAGGGCTCTTGTTGGATAAGGAATATTAGCAAGTTGGGTGTTAGATGATACCTTGGGGGATGACGGTTTGCTTGGTACCTTTGGAAGTTGGACAAGTATCTCTTTTTCATCATCTTCCTTGCTCCTTTCCTCCTCATAAGGGAGGTCTTCAACAAGCACATCTTTCTCCTTGTCCAAGGTCAAACCCGAATCCGTGACCTTACCCTTCTTTAGCTCACTCATCCTAGCCGAGGGAGTCATTGGTGGACTCTCCTGACCATTATTCATCACGGTTCTCTTCCTCTTTGGATCAACATCCACATTAAGATTTGGTTAAGGATCCTCAAGCTCCACCCCACTCCTTAGAACTACTGCATGGGCTTGGTGATTGTGATTTGCCGCGACGTCCTTAGAGCTTTGCCCTTGGGCAAGAAAGCCACCTGGAGGCCTTTGAGGGTTTGGCAAAGCTTGAGAATCTATCCTTGCCTCGGTTTCTCTTAAATCCTTCTTATGAGCGTTAGCCATGTTTTGGATTGATTGCTTATGACGTATCTCCATGTCTCTCATCAACTTCATGAGATCCGCATTGGAAGGTTCACTTGGATGGGGTTGGTTGGTCAAGGCGAGAGGTAATCCGTAATAATATCGGTCGTTGGGGCCTTAGTTGTTGTTATAGTTTCGACCCCCTTGGGAATTCCCTCTAGGCCCTTGGTTAAAGTTGGAGCTTGGGTTGTTGAAATTGTAACCTTGACCTTGACCTTGGGAGGAACCTTGATCTAGGAATCCTTGATTTGCTTGATTCCCTTGGTTTCCATGATAGAAATTTGGGCCCCCTTGGTTCCCACCATAGTCTTGATACCCATGTTGATTCCCAAAGTTTTGGTTGTTTTGATTGTTGTTGTTGAAATTTGGTCTTTGAAATTGATTCCCACCACGTGGTTGTAAAAACCCGGGTGGGTTGTTGTTGCCTTGGGGTTGAAGGTGTTGTGGGTTTTGGACATTTGAATTCTTATAGCTCATTTGTGGGCTATTTCTCATGTCGGGGTGGTAGAAGTTTGAGTTTGGGTTATAGACATTTGGATTGTTGTAATTCGGCCTTGAGGGCCTCACATTGTTGTTGTAGGTTTGAAATGCATTCATATCTTGAACATTGTCATCATATCCCATGTAGTTGTTGACACATATATCGTAAGAATGCCCAAAACCACCGCAAGCTTCACAAGATGGTTGAGGATTCACCTCTTCCATTGGTGGTCCGTGAGATGCACTTCCTTGGTTAACTTGGTTTCTTTGCATTAGTTTAATCTTCTTGTTCAAGAGATATAGTTTGGCATTTGTTTCGGCGTTAGAGCTTGAAACATTCTCTGTAGGGTACCGACTACTCTTCCTCAAGATATTTCCTCTTGTTCCATAGTTAGCCTCGGAGCCTACCATCTTCTTTATCAACTCCGCTCCCTCTTCATCGCCTAGGTGGTCAAAACCACCTCCCGCGGAAGCATTTACCATTTTCTTAGTGCGGGGAGCAAAGTTTGGAAAAAGGTTTGGGTTACATACCAACTTGGTATGCCATGGTGAGGACACTTGGCTAAAAGATCTTGGAACCGGTCCCTTGCCTCTCCCAACGACTCTCCATAATCTTATTGGAAGGTGGTAATCTTATTCCGGAGCATAGCCGTCTTGGAGGATGGAAAATACTTGGCTAAGAAAGCCTTGGCCAATGCATCCCAAGTTGTAAATGAATTTGGGGGATGATTGTTGAGCCACCGGTCCACTTTATCTTTGAGGGAGAAAGGGAAAAGCATAAGTCGAAGGGTGTCTTCCGGCACACCGTTCTTCTTCATCATTGCCACCTTGCTTTTAAACTTCCTTAAGTGTGAGTGGGCATCCTAATCCGAGTTTCCGGAGAAACAATCCCGCTCTATTAAGCCCATTTGAGCGGGGTGGATCTCAAAGTTGTTGGGACAAAGTGTTCCGAAGTTTACGGGAGATGCCGTGTCGGCATGGTTGGGGCGATTATGGTCTCTCAAAGCCATGTTTGGTGGTTGGTTTGGTTGGTATGGAGGTGTTTCGGGTGGAGTAATGTTAAAAGGGTTTTCTTGTGGGTGATGGTGAAATGGATTTTCTTCGAATTGATCAATTATGTTTGTTATTGGTTGAAAAGTTGTTGTTTCAAAACGAGGTTGGTGTGAAGAACTTGCTTGGTTCGGGGTAGCCGTAGATTTACTTCTAACCCTCTCTAGTGTCCTTGTTCTCAAAGCTCTAAAGAGCCTTTCCGGTTCGGGATCACTTAGTAAAGAGCTTCCGTTTCCCCTAGGCATACACTTGGTGAACCGTTAGTCTCTTAGTGTTTTTAAGCACTAGGGAGAGGCAAATAAAACACTCCACTCTACAATTAACAAACAAACTAGGCAAACAAAACTAACACAAAAAGAGACTAATGCTAAGACTCAACTAAACTACGTATCATCTAACGCCATCCTCGGCAACGACGCCATTTTGATGAGGAGATTTGTCATCGTTTCTCCCTCTCAAAAACAATTGTAAAAATCTAAATTAAGTAGTATAATTTAGGATCGAACCCAAAGGATGGTGAGGTTTTATACTATAGTCTAATTAGGCCTCTAGTTTAGTTGAGTAAAGAAAGATGATATTATATTAAACTACTAAGCAAATTAAGACAAGTAAATGCTAAGACGAATTAAGCACAGGTTGTAGAAATAATTAGAGAAACTAGGGTTTTCGGGTTCACTCAAGTAGAAGGGATGAGATCAAGCAATTAACAAGTAATGGGTAGTAGTTTGGTATAGGCTCTCATAGTAATCTCGAAGCATCCTAAAATTTTCCACAATACTTTCATTTTGTGTCCAATTCCTCACACATACACTATCAAACATCTCCTAATAACTTTCATTCTAGAAGACATTAAGCATAGATCAATGAAAGGCAAGAATTTTCACTCAAACATTTCATCAAACACCTTATATGCATACATGTGAAGCCCCAAACTTTTACCCAAAACCATAAGTTAACTACCCACAATCTTCATCCGACATCCTACTTAAGATCCCCCTAAGCCCTAGAAGGTTACTACTCACACATACTAAAAAGTCAAATGTAAACAATTGGGGAAAAACAAGTAAATATAGCAACAAACATTTTTATAAGACTAACAATTATTAAATAGCAAGAGAAATGTAAACAATCGAACAAACTATGTAAATTGAGAGGAGAATTATACCAATTACTAACAAAGATTGCAACTTAGATTGATAAGAGCAATACATTCTTCAATATCTTAAATATACAACCCAATAATGTAAATGTAAACTAATGAGAGTACTTAGATCTACAAATAACTAGGAAAGATTAAGCTTAAGTTAAGGAAAGATTAAGGTTCTTAATGCTAAGTAATTGTTAGGGTTTATAATATAAGGTAGTGTGTAGAGAGAGTCTTAAAAATATTAAAAAGGGGTAAATATAGTGTAGTATAGAATTAGGGTCAAATTACAAGTGTAAACAAATGGGCTTAAAATGCGGGTAGAGGGCTCCCAGCCAGTGGGTCGGCTGTCGGCACCCTACACGGCTGGGAAGCCTGCTGCTTCAAAAAGTCCCAAAATGTATATTCAGCTAATCCCAGCCGGTTAGTACAAAACATACCGGCTGCCGGTACCCTACCGGCTGGGAGTCTTCCTTCAAAATCCCACGTACCAAGTCCTCCCAACCTACCGTGGCCACGCTGGCCTACACTACTGAAGGAGTCCGATAAGCGTGCATTTCTTGCATGTTCTCACTTGGGGGAGGGCTCTCGGCCTGGTCACGCCGGCCAGAGGCTTCAAAAATGGTGACTTGTTAACCACTTGACTTTGACTTCTCTTAGGCATGTCCCAGCCGGTTGGCAATCGGCGGCCGGTTCCCTTTGAACTGACCGGCTGGGAGTCTCTGATGACCGTCTTCCCTTCTCTTCTTCTCCTTTGCTCCTTGATTTGCACCAATTCCACCGGTTTCGCTTCGAATCCTGCAAAATGAGACGGCCTGTCATAGTACGGGGAATCGGGTGATAGGGGGCCCATATGGGCGCACAAATCTATGCAAAACGACTCTAAATGATGAGAAATGAGAAGGGAAAATGGTCTAAATTAAACGCTCATCAGTGACTCAATCGAGTTGGGGAGGAACTCGACCGAGTTAGGGTGACTCGACCGAGTTACGAGGTAACTCGACTGAGTTAGTCTTTTTGGGAGTTCTTGTCAGACTCTGGGACAGTGTAACTTGACTAAGTTACATAGTAACTCGACCGAGTTGGTTGTGTGCTCGGCTGAGTGCAGTTCAGGTAGTTGGATTTATTGTTTAAGCCGTAAGCTATGTGCCTACGTTTGACGTTGATTGTATCAGCTGAGATAGCCCCAAAGTAATCTGCTGCGTTAACAAAAGCTTTAGAGATGACGCCGGAGGAGGTTGCTCGGATGATCGAGCGGGAAGAGTCCCTTCTTGAGGCACTAAAGAATGCTGGGGGGAAGAAGGAGGAGGTGATGAGTGCCACTAGGATGAGTACTACCATTTCTCGCTTTAATCCCTCCACCTATAAGGGCACGGAGGCGCCCCATGTACTGGATAACTGGCACAGGGATATGGAGAGTGTCTTGGATGTGGTGAAATGCCCGGCTGAGATGATAGTGGACCAAGCTGCTTTCTACCTCAGAGATGAGACGGGGGCTTGGTGGAAACGGGAAAAGGAGGTTGTGCTAGAGTATTATTTGGAGAAGGGTGAACCTGCGATTCCGTGGTCGGAATCTAAAAGGAATATGTGGCTCCAAATGTACCGGAGCATGTGAGAAGCAAGATGAAGAGTGAGTTTAACTCATTCCGGATAACTGGGGATATGACTGCGGCTGAGTATTACAAGAGGTTTAATGAGTTAGCACGTTATGCCGATGGGCTTGATCAAATTCCATTGGGCATGGCGCTCCGTTTTGAGAAGGGCTTCTCCCTAAAGATTCTTAAGAGTTTACTGGCAAGGGTTCTTACGGATTTGAAGGAAGTATATGAGAGGGCTGGGAATGCAGAGAGGTTGGTAGAGATGGCCAAGGAGGCCAAGGAAAAGGCAGCTGAGAAGAAGAAATCTGAGAGTGAGGGAGGTGGCCAATATGGCTACAAGCGGGGTAACTATAACCCTACGAGATCATTCTTGGGAGGCGCTAACTTTGGAGGACGGTCCTTTTATGGTTTGGGGGAGTATGAGTCAGTAAAAGAAGAAGTCTTTATACCGTCGGGGGAGCCAGTGTCATGTGGTAAGTTGTTTAAGTGGATATATATGATAGTTGGTCAAGTTGACTTTCCTGTTAACTTGTTTGAGTTTCCTTTGGATGGCTTTAAGGTGATAGTCGGGATGGACTGGCTGAGTCGGTATGGAGATAGAATAGATTATCTTAAGAAAAGAGTGTCTTTAAAGGGTCCCGAGGGAGTTAGTGTGACTTACCAGGGGTGTATGGCTAAGCCAAAGTTTAAGATAATCTCAGCTATGACTTTAAAGTCGTATTTGAGAAAGGGGTGTGAGATGATTTTGTGTCACGTGAGGTATGATCGCATGGAGGTTCCTGCTGCTAGTGATATACCTGTGGTGAGTGAGTCTGAGGATGTCTTTCCGGCTGAAATACTGGGATTACCTCCGTAGAGGTACATTGACTTTAGTGTGGAGTTGAAGCCGGGGACAGGACCTATCTCTATGGCCCCGTATCGTATGGGTCCTAAGGAGTTGGAGGAGTTGAAGAAACAACTTAATGAGTTATTAGATAAGGGATACATTCAACCTAGTGTATCGCCTTGGGATGTACCTGTTCTTTTTGTGAAGAAGAAGGATCGTAGCTTGAAGCTGTGTATCGATTATAGAGAGTTGAACTATGTGACGGTGAAGAATAGGTATCCTTTGCCAAGAATTGATAATCTGTTTGACCAGTTGAGTGGGGCTAGAGTGTTTTCTAAGAACGATTTGAGGTCAGGATACCATCAGCTGATGATTCAGGATGAGGATATACCAAAGACGGCGTTTTGTTCGAGGTATGGTCATTATGAGTATGTGGTAATGCCGTTTGTATTGACTAATCCGCTAGCGGTCATTATGGATTTGATGAATAGGGTCTTTAGTCCGTACTTGGACCAGTTTCTTGTGGTTTTTATAGATGATATCTTAGTCTATTCTAATACTAAGGAGGAGCACGAAGAGCATTTGAGGCTAGTATTGCAAACCTTGCGAGATAACCAGTTGTATGCTAAGTTGTCCAAGTGTGAGTTTTGGCTTAAAAGGGTTACTTTTCTGGGGCATGTGATTTCAAAGGAGGGTGTTTCTATGGATCCTAGTAAGATTACAGCTGTGTCAAACTGGGAGACACCAAAGAATGTGGCGGATATTCGAAGTTTCTTGGGTTTAGCTGGGTACTACAGGCGATTTGTGAAAGACTTTTCTACCATAGCTAGACCATGATGGCGTTGATGAGGAAGGAGAACAGATTTCGCTGGGATGAGTGTTGTGAAAAGACGTTCCAAACCTTAAAGGAGTGTTTGACCACAGCTTCCGTCTTAGCTTTGCCAGAGGGGAGTGAGAACTTTGAGGTGTATATGGATGCTTCAAATAATGGTTTGGGTTGTGTGTTGATGCGGAATGGGAGGGTGATGTTGGAACTAGCAAATGACTCGATCGAGTAACATTAGTACTCGATCGAGGACTTAAGACTACCACGACCTCGACCTCGATCGAGATAGTAGACTTAAGTACGTATATGTACGTGAGCTAGGTGTCCTACATAGTTACTGTGATAACGCAAATAAATCTCTTAAAGGTACACTGGGTTTACTAAGAGTAATTTTATCAGTTGATTAACGTTTACCTAATAACGGTTGGCTTGCTAGAAGTTTGACGTTATTATCATATAGATGGCGGTGATCAACTGGTCCCTAAAAGTCACACCTATAGGATGTGTCTGAGAAATGTGATTATAGAATCATATTGATGCCCTAAATGACTAAGTAGTTAGTCTGTGTAATTGACTAAAAGATTAGTCAATATAATGATGAGACGGTTATTAAATATAAGCTGTTATATTAAATGTATGATAAATATACTGATATTTATAGTCAATGTTTTATACAATATTGTCACCATATATAATGTCATACTAAGACTTATATTTGACGATTTATAAATAATATTTTACATTTATGGAAATGTGAAATATGGACCGATAATAAATGATATTTTGTATTTATGGAAATACAAAAATATCAACCAAAATAAGAAGATATTATTCTTATTTTTGGTTGTTATTTTTCGGTCAAAATGACCGAAATTAAGGAGATTTTCTCTCCTAATTATTTCGGTCAAATAACCAAAATTATGGAGAATAATTCTCCTTGATATTTTCGGTCATTTGGAGTATAAGAGGGAGTTTTGAGGTTTTGTTAAAACCTAATGAATTTTTATTCTCTCTGACTCTCATTCCCTCATCACAAGAAAAACACAAAAACTAGATCTAAACTGTGAGATCGAGTGTACTCTTTCTAGCAAAAGATTTGGGCATTTCTTGGAGCATCTTGGGTGTTTCAATTAGGAGAATACCTACGTTGGTATTGTTCTTAGGCCAATTTGCTAGGACCGAAGGTTAATTCGATAATCCCTTAATTTTTGTTTATGCAATTTCGTTTATGACTAGTTTTTCATAATTATGATTTCGTTATAATCCTAATTTTGTTAAAGGGATTAATCAGTTTTTCCCACAAGTGGTATCAGAGCCTTTGGCTACGAAATTGTTTTTATGAATTTCATAAATGGATTTAAACAAAATTGTTGATTAAAGGAAAAAAATTTTTGTTTCGGCTTTTTTTTTTCCGTGTGAAAATTTTTTTTCTTTTCATTTGTTCCATTTGATTTATTCATATTGTTGTTTTTAATATGTTAAGATGATAATATGATAAGTTTGTTGATGTTTTGATTTAATTAGGATTAAATTAAAATGGAAATGGAAATCGTCTTAATTTATGATGTTCTATTGTTTTGCTACTTATTTTGGCAAAGATGGTCTTAAATTGTTTTTTAAGAATCATGATTCATTAAACTTGCTTGTTAATTTTGCCAATCTTGTTATAAGTTGCAAATTTGGACAAATTAGTTCATCTTAATTAAGGTTTTTCAAAGAAGATGGTTTAATTTTTGTTGGTGTTTTTTCCTTTCGGCCGAAAGAAAGAAGAAAGAAAAAAAAAAATTGTTTAATGATGTTTTCTTTTTGCCGAGAAGGAAAAAGGAAGAAAAAAAAATAATTTTGGGTATTTTTGTTGAAATGCCGAGTAGATAAAAAAATATATATATATTTGGGAAAGTTTTTTTTATGTTGCTCTTTGTCGAGAGCATAATGTTTTTTTTAGCCGAGACCTTTAGATTTTTTATAAGTTTTTGGCCATTTTGGATTATACATCTTTTTACAATGTATAATTAATTGTTGTGAAACGGTTCACAATTTCATGATACCAAGTTATTTTAAAGCAGTTTAAAACTTAATGGATTAAATTCATATTCCAAGTTTAATATGAATCTAGGTTGAAATTAATGTGATAAATTGCGGAATTGTCACTTAATTTTTAAAGGTGGTTTGAATTTTTTTTACTATACATTATTACCGAATAATGTTTAAAAACATGTTTTAGTTGATGCATTGCTTTTATTATGTTGTTTGAATGATTTATTTACGTATTTTGCAATCGGTTGTAATTTGTATTACCTAGTGTGGCCTTAGTATATTGTGTTATCGTAATGATGGTAACATGGTCTTTGATGTAATTTTGAGATCTCGAATCTCCTTTTTTTTCCTTTAGTTTTGGGTTTTGAAATTAGAATGTAATAAATAGGTTTATTATGTAATTTTATTTATTGTAATTTCAAAGAAGACTAAAGATGGAGATTGGAGCTCACTCCCGCTACATGGACCAAGAAGGAATGAAGTCAAGCTTTAAGGGTCCAATCGGTTGGATTCCGAGTTGTATTGTTATTTCATTTGGTAGGATAGGCCACAGTAGGATTTTTATTTACGTTTTTATTTCTTGTTTTCTTTCACATGATAGTTAGTGCATCATATTCCGCCTAAAACCAAACCACCTAAATGCATGAAAACTGACTCATATAGATTGGTAGTTAGTATTCATTGACATCCAGATGTCACGATCAATGAGGCATCACAATTAGTTTAATCATTCTCGCATGCTAGATTATTAGTTCACTTAAAATGGTTCAAATAATTTGATGGGATCTTCCTCTATAACCTGAAATTGAGATTAGCCTTAATAGGTCAAACATCTATGAGCCCCTTCTTAATCGCAAGGCATAATATGACCCCTTTTACGTTGGGTAAGTAGTTTGACTTGACCTAGTTTATCTCAACATCATGATCACTCGTAATATCTTGTAATTACGATGGACTAAAGATAGGATTTACAGAAATCTATCGTCCAAGAATTCTAAAAGTAGAATTAGTTAAACAGTTAGCTTATCAATTTACAGAAATTGAGTCTTGGGAACATTTATATAATTCTTGAGGAAGGTCAATTATATAGATGCATGAGTCTTCGCTCTAAACAGTTTAGCATTCGACTTAATTCTAAAATACGTCGCATGCTTATACATTTCATTTTTCATCGCAGAGTAGAATTCATTTTCACGATAAAACTACATAGCTCGAAATGGCTGGACATTCAGATGACCCTATGCCTAGTGCCACACTTGGACGCGAGTCCTGGCTTAAAATCTTTATGGACAGCATGAATCAACACACTCAGTTGAAAACTGATGGGTCCAATTTCTCGGACTGAGCCCCTACCACCAAACCCAGGCCCCAGAGCTAGAGCTAACGAGTCACTCGAGTTTAGTGATTTCGTTATGGAAGCGGGTGCTATAAAGAACGTGCTTATCTTTGCAATGAAAACCAATTTGCAGAGATGCTTCATTGCCCAAAGTGCAAACAAGATTTTCACTACGCTTACTAGGGAATTCTCAAAAGCACCGAGAATCGTCACCTATGAGCATACCTGTCGGTTTTTCGACGCGAAACTCCAGAAGGGCCAACCGGTTAGCCCACACATTCTTAACATGATTGAGAATGTCGAGAAACTGGAATCACTCGATGTCAAGATGAGTGAGACATTGGTCGTTGACCGAATGCTTAATTCACTTCATGAGGGATTTGCCCTTTTCAGGGCCAATTACCATATGAATGACTTGAAGAAAAATCCTCACGAGTTACACTCCCTTCTAGTACAGACTGAGAAGGATATGAAATTGAGTGGGAGCTTTAAGCAGGATGTTCTCACAATCTCGAATAAGAGCAAGGGTAAGGGCAAAGCTCAGGCCGACCTATCAGTAGGAAAGCCGAAATTTAAAAAGTCAGGAATCGTTAAGAGTGGGCCTGGTGAGACTAGTGGCTCACAAGGCAAGGCAAAGAGCAAAGGCGGTAACGTTGAATGCCACCATTGTCACAAGACTGGACATTGGAGGAGGAACTGTCCCGTTTACCATGAGGACATCAAAGCAGGCCGCGTTACTCCTGTTGGTATGTCTTCTTATATTCATATGATTGAGATTAACCATGCAAGTTTCGGAACTTGGGTACTTGATACTGGTTGTGGTTCTCATCTGTGCAATCATTTGCAGGGCCTAAGAAACATCAAGCCTCTCGTCAAGGGTGATGTGGACCTGCGAGTGGGGAATGGAGCGAAAGTAGCTGCTGTTTCAGTGGGAACATATGTAATCCAGCTCCCTAGTGGATTTGAGTTATTATTGAATAACTGTTACTATGTACCCAGTTTGTCTAAAAACATTATTTCAGTTTCTGTACTTGCTAGTGACGGATTTTCATTTACAATAAAGGATAATAGTTGTATTTTCTTTTTGAATGAAATGTTTTATGGTAAAGCTGTTTCCATAAATGGTATTTATGTTTTAGATCAAACCACAGAAGTATTAAATGTGAATAATAAGAAACAAAAGGTTGGTGACAAAGATCAAACCTACCTGTGGCATTGCAGAATGGGACACATTAATGAGAACCGTGTTAAGAAGCTCATACAGAATGGGGCTATCTCGGCATTTGATTTTGAATCATATGGCACGTGTGAATCATGTCTCATTGGCAAAATGACTCGAATATCCTTCAAAGGTGTTGGAATACGGGCAAGCGACCTATTAGGACTCATACCTATCGATGTATGTGGACCTATGTCAATCACCGCTAGAGATGGCTATAGGTATTTCATCACTTTCACGGACGATTAGAGTAGATATGGATATGTCTACTTGATGAAGCATAAAAGTGAGTCTTTTGAGAAATTAAAGAATTCCAGAATAAGGTTGAAAACCAACTGGATAGAAAGATTAAAGCACTTCGTTGAGATCGAGGTGGTGAGTATCTTTCGAATGAATTTGATCAACACCTAAAAGGCTGTGGAATAGTCCTACAGTTAACTCCACCTGGAACACCTCAGCTAAATGGTGTGTCCGAACGGAGAAATCGAACATCACTTGATATGGTTCGATCCATGATGAGTCACACTGTAGTGCCGGATTCATTGTGGGGCTTTGCTCTATTGTCAACTGCTCTTATACTTAACCGAAGTCCGTCTAAAGCTGTTGACAAGACTCCATATGAAATGTGGAAGGGAACAGTCCCTAACTTGTCCTTTATTCGGGTTTGGGGCTGCGAGGCTTATGTCAAGTGGAGACACGAGGATAAGCTCGGCCCGAGATCGGTCAAGACATACTTTATTGGTTATCCAAAAGGAACTTTTGGTCATTACTTTTACTTGCCTACCGATCAACGTGTTTTTGTTGCGGCTAGTGCGAAGTTTCTCGAGAAAGAATTTCTCGAGAACAAGATGAGTAATAGAACCTTCGATCTGTCGGAGATTCAAGAACCAACAATCGAGCAACCTTTGGAGGAATCTGTTCCTTCAACCTCGGCTGCGGTTGACATTCCTGAGGAACCTAGAAGGTCGGGTAGAGTCTCCCATCCTCCAAACAGATACATCGGTATGGTCGAGGAGAATGGCTATGATGACGTTTGACTCTTAGAGAGTAATGAACCCGCAACCTATAAAGTGCCGTGACCAGTTCCGACTCAAAGCTATGGCTTGAAGCCATGCAATCCGAGATGGATTCCATGTATGAGAATAATGTATGAGAACTTGTTGATTTACCTGCAAAGGTAAAACCTCTACAGTGCAAATGGCTTTACAAGATAAAGCACTCTGTAGACGAGCAACCAGATACCTACAAGGCACGACTAGTGGCAAAAGGTTTCACTCAAGTGCACGGATTGCATTATGATGAAATTTTTGCACCCGTAGTCATGCTGCGTTCCATTCGGATAATCTTAGCGATTGCCGCTTTTCATGATTATGAAATTTGGCAAATGGATGTGAAAACCGTTTTTCTTAAACGGTTATTTAGAGGAAGAGTTGTACATGGTACAACCCGAAGGTTTCATAGATCCTCAACATCCTAAGAAAGTGTGCAAGCTTAAGCGTTCCATTTATGGACTTAAGCAAGCTTCTCGGAGTTGGAATCATCGTTTTCACCAGGTGATAAAAGACTGTGGTTTCACTCGATCGGTCGAGGAACCATGCTTATATACCAAGTCGAGTGGGAGTAAGATTGTCTTCTTGATATTATATGTCGATGACATACTCTTGATTGGGAATGACATACCTCTCTTATCATCGGTAAAAAGGATGGTTAAAGAACTATTTCCAGATGAAAGATCTGGGTGAGGCGCAGAGGATTTTGGGCATCCGCATCTATCGAGATAGATCACGACGGATGTTATCTCTAAGTCAGGAGTCTTATATAGATAAGATAGTTGAAAGGTTCATCATGACCAACTCCAAGAAGGGCAACCTTCCAATGATGTCTGGTATACAGTTGAGCAAGTCTCAGTCACCCACGACACCTGAAGGGATTGAACGCATGAGTTGTGTTCCTTATGCATATGCAATAGGATCGATCATGTATACCATGATATGCACACGTCCAGACGTGGCATATGCATTGAGTATGACGAGTCGATACCAAGCCAATCCAGGTGAACCACACTGGATAGCTGTTAAAAACATCCTTAAGTACCTACGGAGGACTAAGGATTGGGTATTGACCTATGGAGGAGACACTGAGCTATGCGCAAAAGGTTACGTAGATGCTAGTTTCCAAACAGATCGAGATGATTCGAAATCTCAATCTGGATTTGTCATTACTCTTAATGGAGCCGCGGTCAGTTGGAAGAGTTCCAAACAGAGTGTTGTAGCAGATTCTACTATTGAATTTGAGTACTATGCCGCCTCAGAAGCAGCAAAGGAAGCTATATGGATGCGTCAGTTCTTACAAGGACTACCTGTAGTTCCTAATTTGAATGACCCAATCACCATCTATTGTGACAATAGAGGTGCCATCTTCCAGGCTAAGGAGCCAAAGTCTAGTAGCAAATCTAGACATGTACATCGGAAGGCTCACCTGATCCGAGATTATGTGGAGCAAGAGGAGATAGTGCTTGACAAGATCGCTTCGGATGACAACATCACGAACCCTCTCACTAAACCTCTTAGATGTGATAAGCATGAAGGGCACGTTATTTCCATGGGAATTAAACGTGTTCCTAAGTTATAGTAGTTGTTTATGGATTTGACATGTTTTTCCTTTCCATATGCTATTTATAACTTCATCGTATATTATATATATATTTTGTTTTTCATGTGGTTTGTACCGACAACTTTGAACGCCACAAAGTGAACTGAATTACATTATATTTGTTTTGGTCCGTAATCGCCTACATGAGCTGATAACTCTGGCTATTATTTTGTGACGTCGATTGATGGTGGGTTCAACGAGCCATAAGTCAAAAGGTTGACTGATTGATCACAGATACGAGTTGTAATGACACCTCGTAGGACATATTGTGACAACGCAATGGAGTCCAAAATGTTTACAAACATTCGGTGCCAGGTCGTGGATTGGACGTCCATAGTGTTCCTAGAGTCGATTCTTTTGACTATCGACTGTTTCTTGAGATTAAGGCAGTTTTTGGGTGACTTTGGGTTCTTTCTCACGGTCCATCGTAACAGGGGGCCAAATAGATTTTTTCTGGGTCATTTCATACTGCACTTACATCTGCAAGTTTCGAGTTGAGGAAAATATCCAACCTTTATCAGGGTTTAGTTATTTCTCAGGGCCACTCGAGGAGTTGTAACTGAAATGCATGGCCATGCTCGAATACAGATTAGTTTATCACTTAAGTTACTCTCTAGTTGGGAAAACCACTGTTGATACTGATCACTTGTAAAATACGACCTTTGTGAATACGGAGTTTGCAAATTGTTTTACATTCAGTGGGAGAAATTTTATGGATATGAGAATCGGTTATCGCACATACACTTGTGAGGACAAGTGGGAGTTTGTTGGAACTAGCAAATGACTCGATCGAGTAACATTAGTACTCGATCGAGGACTTAAGACTACCACGACCTCGACCTCGATCGAGATAGTAGACTTAAGTACGTATATGTACGTGAGCTAGGTGTCCTACACAGTCACTGTGATAACGCGTATAAATCTCTTGTACACTGGGTTTACTAAGAGTAATTTTATCAGTTGATTAACGTTTACCTAATAACGGTTGGCTTGCTAGAAGTTTGACGTTATTATCATATAGATGGCGGTGATCAACTGGTCCCTAAAAGTCACACCTATAGGATGTGTCTGAGAAATGTGATTATAGAATCATATTGATGCCCTAAATGACTAAGTAGTTAGTCTGTGTAATTGACTAAAAGATTAGTCAATATAATGATGAGACGGTTATTAAATATAAGCTGTTATATTAAATGTATGATAAATATACTGATATTTATAGTCAATGTTTTATACAATATTGTCACCATATATAATGTCATACTAAGACTTATATTTGACGATTTATAAATAATATTTTACATTTATGGAAATGTGAAATATGGACCGATAATAAATGATATTTTGTATGTATGGAAATACAAAAATATCAACCAAAATAAGAAGATATTATTCTTATTTTTGGTTGTTATTTTTCGGTCAAAATGACCGAAATTAAGGAGATTTTCTCTCCTAATTATTTCGGTCAAATAACCGAAATTATGGAGAATAATTCTCCTTGATATTTTCGGTCATTTGGAGTATAAGAGGGAGTTTTGAGGTTTTGTTAAAACCTAATGAATTTTTATTCTCTCTGACTCTCATTCCCTCATCACAAGAAAAACACAAAAACTAGATCTAAACTGTGAGATCGAGTGTACTCTTTCTAGCAAAAGATTTGGGAATTTCTTGGAGCATCTTGGGTGTTTCAATTAGGAGAATAGCTACGTTGGTATTGCTCTTAGGCCAATTTGCTAGGACCGAAGGTTAATTCGATAATCCCTTAATTTTTGTTTATGCAATTTCGTTTATGACTAGTTTTTCATAATTATGATTTCGTTATAATCCTAATTTTGTTAAAGGGATTAATCAGTTTTTCCCACAGGTGATAGCTTATGCGTCGCGGCAGCTCATGTCTTATGAGGAGAACTATCCTACTCATGATTTGGAGCTGGGTGTGGCTGTGTTTGCTTTGAAAATTTAGAGACACTACCTTTGATACCGTCGTTTAGTACCAAAAATAAACCTAAGTACTACTAACAGAAGTCAGTGGAAAGTAGGGTCGATCTCCACAGGGAGGCTAGGTTGCTATCTATCTGTCTAACTAAGTCTGTCGGGTTTTGTCACAAATTTGGGGGTTTAAATGATTATAAAACTATTACTAATTAAAGCAAGGAGAGAAATAAGGAACTAAAAGATAAGAGAAGAGAAACTAGGATGTCGGGTCCTCAATGAAAAGCAGTTAAGGTCACAGATAAGTCATATAGATCAGTCTAAGGGGTAACGAATATCTCCTTCCGGTCTCAATTCACCCTAAAATACTATTGGCTTAGCTTCCGCCCTCACCAATGTATTCTATTGTTCACTGCATGTCTCACCCCTTCCAACCTTCTGGTCTAGGTCAAGGCTTACTAAATCAATTAGTCAAATGCATCGATTCAAGAAACTAATTGCAATTATATGCGGTGATTAACAACCTAAACACGATTCAACAACAGATCTGAAACCTAATTAGCAATTACCATTATTTCATTGATTCCCCTAATCCTAGCAAGATAATTAGCTATTCATAGCGGCGATTAAGACAACTACGATAGATAAAATAAAAGAAGGCATGATATAAAGAATAACAAATTGCATAAGACAATAACAGTAAGAACAAGAGAGATAAATATGCAAAGGGAATTAAATTAAGGATAAGAGTAAGAGAGATTACAAAGATAGATCCGGAAAAATAGCAGGAACAAAGTAACGTGATATGAGAAAAATAACAGGGAAGAGAGATTCAAGCAGAATGAAAGATTAGAGTCAGATTAGGGAGAGATTCTCAACCCTAATGACGTCTCCCTTATTTATAAGAGAGATTATTAACAACTTAACAAAAATATCTCTCGGAAAATATCTCAAAAGACTTGGTCTTACTCGATCGAATAACATAAAGTTACTCTATCGAGTATCCTTCCCTCAAAAGCTCTCGATCGAGAACTTAAGGTACTCTATCAAGTATTGCATAAATTAAGGTTCTCGATCGAGAATATTTCTTATTAAAAGTGGTCGATCGAAGATAAATAGTACTCGATCGAAATGTTTTGTACTCGATCGAGAACTTCTCAGCGGGTAATTCCTGCTTTGCGCACTGAACTTCAAACGGCGGCCATTTTTTCGTTACTTGGTCAAATCAGACGTGGTCGGTGGCGTTGGAAAGATAAGAGTATAAGCTTTCATCTCCAACTAGAATCACCTGCACATATGATGTAGAACTCGAAATATGGCTCGTCAAAGTTGGCATTAGCACATTGAAACTCTTCCTTTGTCGCCTAGCTTCCTTGCTTATGCGCGCACTCCAAAATAGTAGTTCCTAGGCTCCAACTCTTACACATCTCCTAAATGCAAGCTTGGAAGATGGTTTTAGGCTCAATTCCGCATCTTTAAGCACATTCTTGCATAATCGTAGACATAACTACTATAAATGCATATAAATGCGTGCTAAATGTGGCCTAAAAAGACTATATAAATGGCACGCATCAAATCTCTCCAAACCAAACCTTTGCTTGTCCCCAAGCAAAATGTATGCAACTAAATAATGGAACGGAGTAAAGCTCAGAGCAAACTAAAAATCGTCCACCTGAACCAGTTTAATGCAACAAACTAACACTATAGCAACAATGTCAATGCAAACGAGTTATAAGGATGTCAATAAGCATAGCTGAACCGTCGACCTTACAAGACCTTTAAAAATGGACTCTCGCGGGTCACTCTTATCTTATGAAGAAATGGTAAGCAAAATATGTGAAAGAAAGAGTAGAAATAGTCACTCACCTAACTACGACCCACATAATCATGCATGCAATATAGTATGAAAGACAATTCTAGCTACCGTACACATACACTCCAACCAACAATGTCCGTCATATGCCAAGTGCTCGAAAGATTTGGTCAAGTAAGGCTATGGGTAAGAAGGGGCAAAAACAAGTATGGATAAGAGGAGGTAAAGCATCAAGCTAGCTACCTAATCAATACCAAATAAAGCATCCCAACTTCTAACTCAAATGAGAAGAATAAGCACAGTGCCAAATAGGCATACAACTTACTGAAACCAATCACAATGTCGGAAACAATTAAAATCAGCCTATTAAGAACTAGCTAATTTCCCAAAATATCAAAATAGAGCATGAGAATTTCTTTCTTGAGTTTCTTTTTCCTTTTTCAAGTTTTTTTTCTTTTCTTTTTCTTTCCATGATATTCGGCTAATATAAAAACCAGTCCCGACTTCCTCCATCTCGAAATCCTCAAATCACCAACTCCATATACCAACAATACAGACCAACTTTGATACAATAAGAATGTACCATAATAAACAACACTAAACTAGCTCGACATAAGGTAGGCTAAAGTTTTGGGTGTAGTTTATGGGTCAACTGGCAAATTTGGCTAAAAGTGGAGTTAAATGGGTAAAATGAAAGAAAGGGATTATGTAAGCACTTCCAACACATGACACCGACCACAAACCCGAGTGTATGCAGGCAAGAAGCAATTGAATGTCATACTTATGCATTTGATATTACATGATATGCAAGGAGTACTACTCTCAAATCCTACATGAAATTGTTCATAAATGTCACCAATTTATAAGGCTCTAATCCTTAGAAGATGTTAATTTGCAAGGCTTAGGTAAAAAGACTAAGTGTAGTACAATTTCATCATTGAAAAACTCCGTTTCGACTCAACCTATATGCGGAAATAAACGTGATATTTATAAATTTTTGAAATTTCTAATTTTTATGATTTTTTGAAAAAGAAGAATAATGCAAGCTGAAAAATGAAACGTGAATGCAAAACTAATGCAAATGCAGACCCAAAAGGAGGCATTACCCTCCCCAAACCAAAACGGACAACGCCCTCATTGTACACAACAGCTAACAGCAGCATAAATAGGGGAAAGGACAATGCAAACTGAAAGGAAATAAAAGAAAGGTAAGAGCTAGGAAAACTCACTAATCTCGTGAAGTGGGGAACCTCCCCAAACTAAATAGCAACATGGTAGGTCGCAAATAGCCTCATAACATCACAGCACGAGGATCAAAATAGAGAGCCTCGATTGAGAACAGTAGATACTCGATCGAGAGGGAATAGAAGTCATGAGTGTTCGATCGAGTGCAGCAGGGTCGAAATGTGGATAGTGCAGGTTACTCGATCGAGAACAGCAGGGTCTCGATCGAGAAGAATGAGAAGCGGAAGCGCTCGATCGAGAAGAAAAGACTTCGATCGAGTGACGCGCATGAGATACCTGCACAAAACACGCTAAAACAGGCACAAGCTAGCGAAAACGTGTCCACAATATGTGATGCGCATTAAAGTAAGGAAGATGGACCTCCCCAAACCAGACAGCAACAAGGGAGGTCACAGCTAGCAGTAGCACGTTAGCACTACTTGCGAAAAAGGTACCTGCAATTACGAAAATAACCAACCAAGAAAACTACCTACACCAAGTCCAAAAATACTCCGCAGTCTATAGTCGATAAAAACTAAATAAAGCACACAACAAAAACTAAAAATGTCTTAAAAACAAAAACAAAGTTTTAAAGTTCCGGGTTCCCTCCCGGTAGCGCTAGTTTCAGATGGGTCCCAGCTCGACCCTCTTTTCTTCATCCACCAACACAAATAAATTGCCCACTACTAGGCTTCTGACTGAATGAAGTTCCTTCCGAATCCATGACGTTCACTTTTGGTCGCCACAGCACAACAACGGAAGAACAAGAGCTCTTCACAGCTTCATGGATTCCACCATAAGCCTTCGCTTGCTCCTTCTTCCTACGCGGAATAGAATCTCCAAATCCTCCTCCCAAGTCTTCTATCCTGTCTAGACCTGTATAAGAAGAAACAAGACGATATTCCTCCAACTTGCTCCCAAACTGGGGCGGAGGCGTCAAATCAACAGCAGTAATATATGATTTAACAAAAAGGAATAGAAGAAATCTTATAAGAATCTGATGCGTGTCTATTTTATGATGTTTTGCGTCCAAATTTCCACGCATTTTAGAGCTCAATGTGTAGTTTATGCTACTATTTCCCCTATTTTTGTCTACTTCTGCTTTTTTGTATGTCATTGCAGAAATGTGAAGAATCCAGCGGAAATTAAGCCAAATCCGTCCCCGAGTGCTTAGCATAGGAGAAGACATGAAGTCAAGACTCGAGAAGCGAACTTGGTGCGCATTACAAGGCCTGAAAGATGAGTTTACGAAGTTTCAGAAGCGAGTTAGCAGCAAAACCAGTCGATCGACTGGGAACATTAGTCGATCGACCATAAGAGCTGAATTGCCAGTGTTGTTTTAAGTCAAAAGCTTCTGTTTACTTCGACACTTGGTCGATCGACTGGACCAAGTGGTCGATCGACCACACTACTATCCAGGCGTGAGTTAAAAGACGAGGTTCAAAACCCATATGTAAATTAGGTTTTCGGAGAATAATAGGTTATGTTATTCCTCTATAACGTAACATACCTACATCAGTTTTCCTCTCTTGTTTTCTCGTTTTCTTAGCATTAATTAGCATACAATAAATCATTCATCACTTTAGTTTTCTTTCGTTCTCAATAATAGGTTCTTGCTTTCGGATTCCGTTCTTTGCCATTCCATTCGGTAATTTCCTGTTCCTAATTCCTGTTTTAGTTTCGTTCTTTTGTTAGTTAGATTTGATAGAATAGAATCCCATAGTTTTTATACCGTTTATGCGATTTATTGTTTGTCTTATTTTAATCATACCTTTACAATCGTTTTATTCAAATTAATTGTTGTTATTTATTTCACCATGAGTAGCTAAATCTCCCCTGCTAGGATGTGAGGGGATCTGTGTAATCCCCCTATAAATCTAGTGCAAAACAGTGGCGGAAACACTGTCGAACGGGATTAAAACACAAAGATAAAGTTCTAAATTATTAAATATTGAGAATATAAAATTTCTCAAAATGAAGATCTAACAAGGTCAGTCAAAAACAACTTGCCACTTTTCTAAAAAGGGCTAAAATTAAAAACCTCAAAGTTTAACAACTGTAAAAGAAAAGAAGAAAACATCTAGTAAGAGTAGGATCTTCTACTACTCGCTAGCTCACACACTGTACCCAGCCAAAGGACATCCTGTCATGTTATAAACATAACAGCCACAGTCAGTGGGGAGTAACTCGACGTTCTCCCAGCCATATCACATGATATATATATATATTATAGAAGCATTATTATACCAAAAATAAATTGAAATATGAAAACCATATGTATTTAAAATAATTAAACAAAACAATAATTATAATAGAAACATGCTGTAAACTTTACAGTAAAAGTCCTCAAATAACAGAATGGAAATAATCTTATAATACGGCTTAGGTTTTATACATTTTGGCTATACTATTCAAAACTGTATGTTTAGCTCAGAGGCAACCATAATGGCTAACTTTAATGCTTGGCCAGTTATCTGGCTCAGATGCAACCAGGAGGCACTTTTAATGCATGGCTAACACACCTAACAATGGGTATCTGGCTCAGAGGCAACCATGAAGGCACTTTTAATGCATGGCCAGGAGTACTCAAATTTATTATTATATAGAATTTGTATGCCTCAGCTTATTATCCTTTGCCCTTAATTTAATTATTCCATTCTTAAAATATCCCAAGGTATCCCCTTATACCAAGGTTCGTAATTCGAAAGTATCTTATTTCAAAGGGTTCGTAAGTGAACTACTCTTTTATCTTTCCGAGTAAAACTTCAACTTATTATTTAATAAAGTATATAATAATTCCAAGTTTATAAATCAGTAGGTTACTGTATATTATACTTTAAATTAGGTCCAAAATAAATGTGCTTTATAAATATATTTATTATTTGGGCTTTTATGAGACAATATCCTAAAAACAGATTTGTAAAAACAGACAGGCTTACGATAAAATTCATGATTAATTATAGAAGAATCTAAACGACGCAAGGCCAATTTGTACAGTTTCCAGAAGGTTTTAGCTACAACTTTCATTCACAGAATAATTGCAACTTTCGAAAGTATCAAGGGTCTAGAAATTATTTTCCAGAAACAGTCAGAAACTGATAGTTAGAAAGTTTTATTTTATAAAACGACTTTTAATAAACATTTTAAGGCAAGGCAAAATTCTAAACCCAACTAGACATTCTAAATTTAAATCAGGAAAAAGATTAGGAATCGTTTCAAAAGATAAAATTGGTTTTAGAAATATTCTTTCCAACTTAAACAGATTCGCGGATTTTTAGATAGTTGTTCATAAAGAATTTATTCTGACTAAATGGCTCGTTCAAATAATCTGACATTTTTTGTGTACATTATAGACTTAAAAATAATATGAGTCTTTTCACAACATTTGTCCAGATTCGAAGATTAAACAGGCGATATGAATTTTACAAACAGACTGTCAGAATTAACATATTTCAGAACGGTTTTGACAGAAATCTCTAAATTGATTAAAGTGACGAAATAGATGAACTAAAGGCTTAAAATTTAAACCAACCTTACTTTTTAATGTCTCTGCCACATATTAAATTTTCGTAAATTTCTCATTAGCATAAGTATTCCAAATCTAATTAAAACAGTACAAAGGTACAGTTTTCTCAATAATTGCAATAACATTATAAATTCCGAAATAAATACCATAAGAGCAAAATAAATTCTATAAAAATTCATGGTGACATTTATAATATCAAAAATTCCAGAAACATATTTTATACTCATATTTCCCATAAATTCGAAATTTAACATATGAAATAAACTTAATAAAACATTAAGGATTTATACTACAAACAACTACAACATATAAATCAAGCGATACCGAGTAACGTCGTAGTTACCTCATTCGTCAAGATCCAAATCAACATATGCCATCCTTCAAAACAATATGTTTATATGATTAAAATCATATACTCAATTAGTTAAAACAAAGAAATAACAAATTAAACATAAAAGGTAATACAATTACCTTTGGATCTAAGCAAAAAGATTAGAATTAGAGTAGAAATTGATGAAGAATGATGGTGAATGTGGGTGATATCTCACGGCACAAGGAGGGAAGAGTGTAGGGTTTTATTTTCTTATTTCACAAATGAAATGAAGTAGATGTAAAATGTTAGTATAAGATAAATAAAGTCTTTCCAAATACTAAAAATTCTCAACTCCCTCCCTAGTACACGGTCAAAATGGAGAAGAATTAGGGAGTGGTTTTCCACAAATTAAACTAAGTAATTATCAAGACGAATTTAGTTAAAGATTTAGGCCAAATGCGAAAACTAAATGAAATAGAGAAATTGAAATAAAAAGAACAATTTAAAGCCTTATTAAACACACATTTGGTCGGTTAACATAGGTAGTCCAACAACCCAAAATATCTTTCATTTTTGTTAAATAAGCTAAGTAAGTAAAAATGCTAATTTCCTTAAATTCTCAAATAAATAATTAAAAGAAAAAGAGATAATTATTTAAATGCTTTATAGCAAATTTCGGCCCATATGGTATTGCTACCAAAATATTTTTCCACCTTGATTATAAAATGTGTCCTTAAAATAAAAGTCGGTCCACTTATAAATTCGGATTAAAAATTAACCAATAACGGTTTTATTTAAAATATAAACTAAAACCGTAACAAGTGAAATAAAATAAGATTTCATAAATGAAAATTAAATAAATGAGATTGTAAAATCGCGGGTGTTACAATCTGTAGCAATGACGGTATAAATCAACATAGGTCTGAATTAGGGCATAGTCGATCGACTGCCTATAGTGGTCGATAGACTGCCCCGCGTAGGATTAGCACCATTCCAATGTTTTAACTGTAAAATTCGACGAGGAGACCCATAGGACCTTAATCGAATGAACCTTAGCCGACTAGAGTCTGTCGATCGACTGGAATAGCTGGTCGATCGACTGATGTTACTGACTGGCAGACCTGAGTTGACCGAGGCTGGTCGATCGACCAGGGGCACAGGTCAATCGACTGCCCAAAGACTGACCCGTAGATCGAGAGATAGGGGAAGGCTTATAGACTCGTATAATTGGAATGACTAAATTACACTAAGGTCGAAATATAAGTAATTTAGGCTGTAGGATCACTTTTCAGGGCGGGAGCTAGTTTTAGTGAGACCTAGGGATCCTTAGCGAGATCGAGAGATGCTACTTGTTAAAATGGACCGAAAGGACTTTTATTTTCCCATCTTACGTGACCATTCAGACTTACCTAGATTACCGCAGTCATAGCTACAGTGAACTGACCGTCTTATCAGTCTTTATCCATTTGTTTACACCCGTTTTATTTCTAGTTTTATTCATTTTTCCTTTAGTCGTAGAACAAATCAAAACCCCCTTTACTGTTACTTTAAGACTTTAATTTAGACAACTATAGATTTCCTACCTCCCTGCGGATCGACCATGTTACCACTAGCTTCAGTTAGTCTTAATAGGATTTATAAATTTTATTTTTGACACTATACGACAGGTGTCAGATTTTGGCGCCGTTGCCGGGGAGGCAGCGCAGTTTTTAGTTGTTTTTATATTTTAGTCTTTTCTCTTAGTTTAAGGAACTTCTGTTCCTTAAACTTTTCTTACATTTTTCTTGTAGTTTTCATCTTATGCGCAGGTCACAACGTGGAGAACTTCTTCCACTAGATTCTGAGATTGAGAGGACTTTGCGGGCTAAGAGGAGACTATTTAGAGAGCTACCGTCAGAGGAAGAGCTGAGTACTCTGTCGGTCTATTACGAGAACGAGCTGTTTGAGGAGGATCCACCAACATCACCTGTTTCCACCTCCTTAAATGAGACCGTTACATCTCCAAACATGGCTTAAGAAGCGAGTCTTGTGAGCCGTTCTGAGCCAAAAGCTGAGAATCTGTACAAAGGATTCAGGTTGCCAACGGGTACAACCCGAAATTTCGAAGCCAAGCCATCTTATATAAATTTGGTTGAGAGGAACCAATTCGGGGGTGCTGCAAATGAAGATGCAACCAAAAACATGGAGATCTTCATTGACTATGTTTGCTCCATCCCTCCAACTGAGGGCGTGACTCAAGACCAAATAAAGGAGACCATGTTCATTTACTCCCTCCGAGATGCTGCAAGGGAATGGTATAGAGATTTAGATAGAGCAGCTTTTGGTATTACTAATTGGAATTCGCTTGCCTTAGCCTTTTACAAGAAGTACTACTCTACTTCCAAGACCAATGCCATTAGAGCTCAGATCACGAGCTTTAAACAAGGACCAAATGAAGACTTTCATGAGGCATGGGTTAGGTTCAAGAAGTTGGTTCGGTCAATTCCACGCCATGGGTTCGAGACATGGTTCTTGTGTAACTAATTTTACAATAGGCTGTATGATGATCATACCCGAGGATGTACACATTCATATTATTTTGGGTAGACCATTTCTGCACACTGCTGGTGCAGTTATAGATGTTGGCCTTAGGACACTGACCTTTAAAGTGGGCAAGCAGTCGATTGTTTTTGCCCAAACTCTTAAGAAGAAGGATGTTATGTGGCCTGTGACTTGTAATGTGATATCAGTTGCTAAATCTTATATTGTCATTCCTGCTCTAGTATCTGTACCCATTCCTGCTGTGACACCTCCGCCCCAGATTGGGAGCAATATGGAGGAAGATTCGTCTGTTTTGGCTGTTTCAAGAGCTGGTTTGGGGAAGGAGAAGCCGCTTACTGCTCCAGCTGTGAAGGAGCCCATTACTCAAAGAGGCGGTCTAGGATGTTTAAGTTACAAGGCTGATGAAGAGCCAGAGGAGAGCCCCAAGAAAAAAGAACCGGTCAAAGTTTCAAAGCAAGATCTTGAGTTTGATGAGCCAGATGAACCTGCTGTTTGGGAGGATGCTAGAGATGATGACCCGTTGGGTAGTCAAGATGACGAGGTAGAGTGGAGTCCTGCGGCTAAGATGAGTGCCGTGGAGGGTACCTCTTATAGCCAGAAGCCTTGGTCGGAGATATTCGGCAGCTTCCGCTAAAGAACTTTATATTTTATAATTCATTTTAAAGACAATTTATTTGCGGTTTTAGACATTTTATTTGTTTTTGGTTTGCACGACACTTCGCTTTTATCGTTTTGCTTAGGAGTTTTAATAAGCATAGACTGTTACATTTGGGTTTAGCCCGATTTTGGGCGCGTTAGTCTGTGTAAATGCAGGTTTTTAGACCAAATTAACTCAATTCATTGAGTTAATTCGAAGAAAGAGGTATTTCGTCAGGTAATTCAGTCGATCAACTGACCTCATTGGTCGATCGACTGACTTCTGCAGTTCAGAAGGGTATGGTCCAGATGAACTGGTCGATCGACCAATACCATCGGTCGATCGACCACTATAGCTGTTGAACCTGTTTCACGATCATCCCCCTGCTGTGTTTGGTCGTTTTGCGGAGCACGAAAGGGAGTTTTAAGGAGTTTTCTCTTTATCTTCTTTCCTTTTCATTCATTTATCACTTTCTAATATTTTGATTTCTTTGCACATTAATTTCGTCCCAATTTATATTCTCGGATGACGCGTGGTTTTCCATCTTTTCAGGTACTTTTTGGTAGCACTCCTGGCTACTGAAACCTCCTAGCTCACGCTGGTTTGGGGAGGTTTCCTTCTGCGCTTAAAATCTTGTGAGTTTTCGAGTATTAGCTTCATTGTCTTTTCATTTACATTACGCAAAATCTCATTTTCCTTTTGCTTATATACATGATTTTGCACAATGAGGGCATCGTGTGATTTGGTTTGGGGAAGGGTTTGCGTCGCATTTGCATTGTTTTTATTGCATTTCAGTTACACGTTTATTGTTTTTATTTTCTATATATTCAAAAAAATAAAGAATTAGAAAATTTCAAAAATTCAAAAATATCACGTTTATTTTAGCTTGTAGGTCGAGTCGGAACGGTAGTATTTCAATGATGAAATTGCATTTTCATCTGTTTATGTCTAAGTCGTGCTCACTAACATGTTATTAGTAGATCATATGTGCATTTCTACGAGTTTTCGTTAAATTATTTGCTGAACTTTAAACTTAACTTAGATTTTTGGCAAGCTACTTTATATTCTGAGGTTAGAGCTTAATAACTGGTGACATCCATGACCGGTTTATTTAGAATGTGAGTAGTCACTCCTTATGAGACATGTTTTATCAATATGCATAAATATGAACTTTATCTGCTTAATACCTGTATGCATTCGGGTTTGTGGTTAGTTGACACATGTGGTAGAGGTTCCTTTTATTCATTTTGCCCATGAACTTCACATAGCCAAAAATAGCCTTTTTGTCCCTTTAACTACATTCTATATTTAGTTTGCCCTTGTCAAGCTAGTAGTTTCAGTTTTTGGGATGGTCTCTTCGTTTTTGGTTATATTTGCTCATATTGAGAAGAGTTGGTGAAATGTTGGAAGGGAAGAAAAAATTGAAAAGAAAAAAAAATGAAAAAATGAAAAAAAATGAAAAAGAAAAATGAAAAGAAAGAAGAAAAAATCATGAGCGGAAAGAAAATTTTATAGGTTGTGATTTCTCCCATGCTTTATTATATTTGTTGGGGAGTTTTCAGTTATTCTAGTTTTGTGAGTTTGTGTGCTACGAATCGGCACTGTTTTGTACTGATATATATATTGAGTATGAAGTTGAGACATTTTCTAGTTTGGTGTTTAGTAGTTACTAGCTTGGCTTTAAATCCTCTTATCCAAACTCATTTTAGCCCCTTCTTACCCATTAGCTTCACAATTCCATAAGTTATCCTCGGCATGTGTCATGGTCTTTTATGGTTGGAATGCATATGTACGATTGTAGAGATCATTTTCATGTTAGACTGCAGGCATGTTCTTATAGGTCTTAGTTAGGTGAGAGTCAATACAAATTTACTTCTTTCTATCTTTTTACATATATTCACAGCTTCATGGATTCCACCATAAGCCTTCTCTCACGCCTTCTTCCTACGCGGGATAGAATCTCCAAATCCTCCTCCCAAGTCTTCTATCCTGTCTAGACCTGTATAAGAAGAAACAAGACGATATTCCTCCAGCTTGCTCCCAAACTGGGGCGGAGGCATCAAATCAACAGAAATAATATATGATTTAACAAAAGAAATAGAAGAAATCTTATAAGAATCAACTAAAGGAATAGCAATACCTCTGATGCGTGTCTATAGTATGATGTTTTACACCTCTATTTCCACGCATTTTAGAGCTATAATATGTAGTTTATACTACTATTTCCCCTATTTTCGTCTGCTCTCGTGTTTTTGTGTGTTATTGCAGAAATGTAAATAATCCAGCGGGAATTAAGCCGAATCCGTCCCCGAGTGCGTAGCATAGGATTTGACATGAATTAAAGACTCGAGAAATAAGCTTGGTGCACGTTGCAAGGCCTGAAAGATAGATTTACGGAAGTTTCAGAAGCAGAATGGCAGCTAAAGCAGTCGATCAACTGGTACCTATGGTCGATCGACCAGAAGAGCTAAAGCACGGATTTTAATTCATGTCAGAAGCTTCTATTTATATCGACACTTGGTTGATCGACCGGTCCCAGTGGTCGATCGACAAGCCCACGATTTTGATGCGAGAAATAGAACGTGATTAGAAAGCCCAATGTAATTAGGTTTTAGAAAATAAGCAAGTCACGTTATATTCCTATATAACGTAACATACATTCATCAGTTTAGGGATCTCAACTTTAGCTTTAGTTAATATCTCGTTTTTAGCATAGACTATCATTAGTTTAATTCATTAGTTTAGTTTTTCTCTCAATACAAGTTCTTTGCTTCCGGATTCAAATCTTGCCCTTCTATTTCGGTAATTTCCATTCTTAATTACAGTTTGTTTTATTCTTTCATTAGATTAGAATCGCTAGATTAGAATCCCAAGGGCTTGATTCAATTATTGCGAGTTTATTGTTAATTGCTTCAATTATGTCATCTTTTATTGTTATTATCAATTTCATCATTGTTATTAGATTTAGTATGAGTAGCTAATTTACCCTTGCTAAGGTGTGAGGGGATATATAGTGTAGACGGCGTAATTCACGTAGGACTGGTTTAGGGCACCAGTCGATTGACTGCCTATAGTGGTCGATCGACCGCCCCGCGTAAGATCAGCACTGTTTCAATTATTTTAATTGCAATATTTGACGAATAAAATGCATGTGACCAATTAAATGCCTAGGAATTGACCGACCCAATAGATCGAGAGATAGGGAAGGGAAATAGACTACCAATTGAAACGACGAAATTATACTAAAATCAAAAGATAAGTAAAATTTAGGCTTTGGGAATCACTTTTCAGGGCGAAAGTCAGTATTAGTGGAACTTAGGGACCCGTAGCTGGATCGAAAGATGCTACTTGTAAATTTGGACCGAAAGGACATTTTATTTGCCCATCTTACGTGATTTTTCAGACTTGCTTAGATTACCACCGTCGTAGCTACAGTGACCCGATCGTCTTAGCTTTCTTTTAATCATTGTTTACATCTACTTTATTTCTTGCCTGCTTTTAGTTATAGTTCAATTTAAAAAACCCCTCAAACAACCCCTTAAAGACTTTAATTTGGCAACTGATAATTCCCTACCTCCCTGCGGATCGACCCTGTTACCACTAACTATTGTTAGTTCTAATAGGTTTTATAAATTCTATTTTTGATACTCATAACGACAGGTATCAACCTCTAGTCGGATAGAATTGGTCTTCAATTACCTTCTTATCGTCATCTAGAATAGGCGTAAGTAACGAATCAATGCTGTCCATAGCCAATAAATTCGATCGAGAAAGAACTGTACTCGATCGAATTATTTCCTCGCCAAAACCACTCGATCGAACACATTCATCTGTTCGATCGGGTACTTCCTTCTCCAACACATTCGATCGAGTACAGTGGTCCACTCGATTGACTCTTTCCTCTGCAAAATCATTTGATCGAATGCCAGAACTTGCTCGATCGAATTTATCATACGGAACAATAGTGAAGTCTGCATTTGACGCTTTATTTTCCACAAAAACATCATCCTCCGAGTCATACATATAAACATCTTGCTCGGCAGCTGCTTGAGCCAAGTGAAGCTTAAGTTCCTTGACAGAAGCATTTTTACATTCATCAGTTTCTTGCAAGTGGAATGTAAGCATCTCCACTATAAACTACAATTCCGCAAAATCATCACTGTTGGTAGAGGAAAGTGGGTCTTGCTGAGGCGCCTTAGCTCCATCAAAACCTCCTCATGGGTCATCTATCCGGGCAACTCCAGACATCAAATTAAGAACACCCATCTCACCCCCCGGGGTCTCTGAGTTTGTCAAAACCTGGAGAAAAAGAAACAAAGAGATGTTCCTCCAATTTGCCCCCAGAATGGGGCGGAGGTGTCATAACAGTAGCAATATGTGACTTACAAGAATATCAGACGGAATCATAACGGACTCTACAGGAGGGGTATCATCACATGGCATAACTCGGATGGGTTCCCCGGGTGCATCAGACTTAGTAAAACCCAAGTCCTCCCCTCCGACCTGAAAGGTAAGTGTCTTAGCCCCAACATCTATAATTGCGCCAGCAGTGCAAAAAAATGGTCTTCCCAAAATAATGGGAATGTTACGGTCCTCGGGTATATTTAAGACAATAAAATCTACAGGAATAAAGAATTTCCCGATCCTAACAGGTACATCATGTAAAGCTCTTTTGACCCATACATAAGAATAGTCGGCCAGCTGTACAGTCGTTCTAGCGCGCTTAAACTTAGTCAAACCGATTTTCAAGGCAAGAGGCAAAGGTAAGATGCTGACGCTAGCACCAAGGTCAGATAAGGCTTTATCAATCAAATGGGCCCCTATAGAACACGGTATAGAAAAACGACCTGGGTCAGACAATTTAGGAGGGGTCCCATTCTGAAGAATTGCACTGCACTCTTCAGTCATAGCAACATTCATTACAGTATTGACACTAACATCCCTCTTAACCCATGTAATTTGATTAATAAATTCAGCGTAAGAGGGTACCTGAGCCACCATCGCATTGTAATCATGAGCGACATTAAGATCTCGTATACGGTCTAGGAATTCGCGATTTGGTAACAGCCGTTGTGGATAAGGAACTCGAACAGCAGTGGATATTCGATTGAAGGCTGTGTGGTCAATAGTGTTTGATCGAACACAGCCATCCATTCGATCGAGCACTTCTGCTTCAATTCTGTTCGATCGATCATGTAGGCCTCCTCAATCAAACACTTCTTCACCACAATCATTCGTTCAACCTCCAGAAATGGGTCAATCGAATAGAATATCCTCCAAATGATTCGATTGAGTAGAAGTATACACTCGATCGAATTCTTCGCTCTGGCCAGTGTAATAAGCATAAGAGTCAGCATCATACGCTTCGTGAACAGTACCTATGGTAGTCGAATTGTCAACAGTAGCAATAATGGGCGACTCAGACACTTCATAAGACAGAATGATGTCGGTGTACATAGCACACACCGTCTCATATTCCTCTTGGTCGGTAATTAATTGATCACACCGAGTCTGTAGCTTCTTTATAAAGACGTCATATTCCGCGCAAGACTTATGACATTTTAGTGCAAGTGACGTTATCATTGACTTTACGGCTTCATACTCGTCACTCCTAGCAGGTGGAGGGATTGGTTGTGATGAGAAAGGATAACAAGGCTGTTGATAGCCTTGTTGCAGGGGTTGCGGTCTAGGCTTCGGCGGAGGAGCAACATCAAAGTAATTACCACAACCTCAAGATTCTTTCCTCTCCCAATTGGCAGGTCTTTGAGTTTGAGCTTCAAACTGAGCAATAAGTCAGGAGACGGACGTCATCGAGGCAAAAGAATCGAAGATACTCAAGCTTTCCCTTCGATAATCTTTCTCTGAAATCTGTCTAATAGACCTGTACACCTATCAAAACAGCACTAAAGAAAAAGATAAGAACGGCCTCAAGGTACTCAGTCTTCCCTTGAGGCGAAAAAACAGACAAAATTAAGAAATATAAAACCGTCGCCTCCCCGACAATGGCGCCAAAATTCGATACCGTCATTTAGTACCAAAAATAAACCTAAGTACTACTAACATAAGTCAGTGATAAAAAGGGTCGATCTCCATAGGGAGGCTAGGTTGCTATTTATCTGGCTAACTAAGTCTGTCGGGTTTTGTCACAAATTTGGGGGTTTAAATGATTATAAAACTAAAACTAATTAAAGCAATGAGAGAAATAAGGAACTAAAAGATAAGAGAAGAGAAACTAGGATGTCGGGTCCTCAATGAAAAGCATATAAAAGGAGTTAAGGTCATAGATAAGTCATATAGATCAGTCTAAGGGGTAACGAATATCTCCTTCCGGTCTCAATTCACCCTAAAATACTATTGGCTTAGCTTCTGCCCTCACCAAAATATTCTATTGTTCATTGCAGGTCTCACCCCTTCCAACCTTCCGGTCTAGATCAAGGCTTACTAAATCAATTAGTTAAATGCATCGATTCAAGAAACTAGTTGCAATTATATGCGGTGATTAACAACATAAACATGATTCAACAACAGATCTGCAACCTAATTAGCAATTACCATTATTTCATTGATTCCCCTAATCGTAGCAAGATAATTAGCTATTCATAGCGGCGATTAAGACAACTACGATAGATAAAATGAAAGAAGGCATGATATAAAGAATAACAAATAGCATAAGACAATAACAGTAAGAACAAGAGAGATAAAGATGCAAAGAGAATTAAATTAAGGATAAGAGTAAGAGAGATTAGAAAGATAGATCCGGAAAAATAGCAGGAACAAAGTAACGTCATATGAGAAAAATAACAGGGAAGAGAGATTAAAGCAGAATGAAAGATTAGAGTCAGATTAGGGAGAGATTCTCAACCCTAATGACGTCTGATAGGTTTTTAAATTATACCTCTCGCAAGTGCACGAGTTTATCGATGCAATACTTGAGGGTCGATTCCACAGGGAGCAGTTTGAAGAGTATTAATTGTATTGGTTCTTGGTTTAGCTAAGTCGATAAGATAAGAGATTGAATATTGACTAATTAACTAAACTAGCAACAAGGAAAACAAAACAACTAATGTAAATGCTAATTGAGAAAGCAAGCTAATAGAAATGGTCTAACACAATAAATTAAAGCCTAGGGCGCGACTAAGCCTCCTACACTCGTAATTAACCAAGGGTTCATTCAACTAGTTGTCAAGGGGCAATTAAATAGGGTGGAGACGCCTCTAAGTCGCCTAATAACTTCCTCCCGGACTCATATTAGGACATTAGTTTCCCCGACTCAACTCCCTCCCGGGCTCATGACTCAGTTTCCTCAACACATGACTCACGGCTCACCAAAGTTGCCTCAACTGTCACCAAATACGGCTACTCCTCTCACCGCTAATCATGGTTGGGGACATTAAGACCGCGTTAACTCCCAATCATCCAAGCCTTTCTTCCGAAAGTGAGATTCAAATTGCCAAACAAGGGTCCCTCACTCAAGTTCTCCCTCCCGGGTTCAACCTAAGTTGGATTAAGACTAGGTGGTGCAATTTAATCGGTCCTAACCTAACCAATTCCCATTGGTGGACAAGGGTTTGAACCAACAATTACATACAACTAGACACAACAACTAAATCCCTTGTTTAGACCCAACTAACACTCCCCAATAACTAGTCTATTTGAACCCGGATAGATTAATTACTCATGCTTCGGTCTAATCGCACCCTAGAAGGGAATCTACTCACTACTCATGATTATTAGTGTATAAAAAGTGATAAAGATAGAAACTTTGATAGTAAATATAGTGGGTAATTGATTGACTACACTAAGCATGCAATTAATCTAACAATAAGATGAATACTAACTATTTAGACTAATTATATGAAGATTAATGTAAAAAGCAAAGAACTTTTACCACAACTAGCCAAAGATTGAATCTTTGATAACCAACAATGATGAATAACATGAAAAAGAGAGAGAAAATAGCTAATCTAACAACTAACAACAAGATTTCAACGACTACTTAACTAATTAAACAAGGAAAGCAAATGTAAACAAATGAAAGAAAAGAGGAAAGATTATACCAACTAATTGCAAAAGGAAAGAGGAAGGATTGAATAAAAGGAGAGAAGTAATCTTCAATCTTCAATTACAACCCAATTTCTACTTCTAAGCTACTAATTTGAGGAAACATTAAGCTAAATTAAAGAGAGATTAACAAGTAATTAAAAGGGTTTTAAACATGAAAGAGGGACTAATTAGATCTAGGGTTACATGCCTTGATCTCTATTACAAGTGGGTATATATAGTCTTTCAATAATTAGGAGCAAACAAGAGCAAAACACGAAATTGAGTCACATGGGGTTCAGGTCGGGTGGTCGGTCACGGTCCCAGTCGCCCAGCCCATCCGGGAAGTTTTTGGCCAAGGTTGCATAGGATGAGGGAGTCTAGGTCGGGCCACCGGCCGCCTGGTGGTGACCGGCCCATAGTCCACCTGAAGTTGTCTTCAAAAGCGCATGGAGGAAGGGGGTGTAGGCCGATTGCCCGGCCGCCTGCCTGGGACCGGCCCAGCCCGACCTGATTGTTGCATAGGCTGTGGCTTGGGCAGGGGTGCAGGCCGGTTGGCCGGCTGCCTGCCATGGCCCGGCTGGGGCCCCTTCTTGGCCTACTTCTTATCTTCTTCTTGTGAGCTCCAATGATTATTATGCCTCGGTTTCTTGCTCCATTCTCGCTCTAATACCTACATAGATGAGATGAAACGTCATAGTACGGGGTAGGGAAGGTAAAAGGGGCATAAATGTCAAACAAAACTCGTCACGAGAGGGTCAAAATGCACTAAGAAGAGAGGAAAAGAGCGGGAAAATAAGGTTACATCAACGTCTCTCTTATTTATAAGAGAGATTATTAACAACTTAACAAAAATATCTCGCGGATAATATCTCAAAAGACTTGGTCTTACTCGATCGAGTAACATAAAGTTACTCTATCGAGTATCCTTCCCTCAAAATCTCTCGATCGAGTACTTAAGCTACTCTATCGAGTAAAGCATAAATTAAGGTTCTCGATCGAGAAGATTTCTTATTAAAAGTGGTCGATCGAAGATAAATAGTTCTCGATCGAAATGTTTTGTACTCGTTCGAGAACTTCTCAGCGAGTAATTCCTGCTTTACGCACTGAACTTCAAACGACCGCCATTTCTTCGTTACTTGTTCAAATCTGGCGTGGTTGGTGGCGTTGGAAAGCTAAGAGGATAAGGTTTCACCTCCAGCTAGAATCACCTGAATATATCTGTATAACTCGATATATGGCTCCTCAAAGTTGGCACTAGCACATTGAAGCTCTTCCTTTGTCGCCTAGCTTCCTTGCTTATGCGCACTCCAAAATAGTAGTTCCTAGGCTCCGACTCTTACTCATCTCCTAACTCCATGCTTGGAATACGGTTTTAGGCTCAATTTCGCATCTTTAAGCACATTCCTGCATTTAACACAAGAAATCCCAAAGTATGCAATTCGGGGCATAATCGTAGACATAACTACTATAAATGCATATAAATGCATGGTTGCTAAATATGGCCTAAAAAGACTATATAAATGGAACGCATCAACCTTTATGGGGCAACTTTTAATGTGCTTTCGGATCACAAAAGCTTGAAATACATCTACACTCAGAAGGAGTTGAATATGAGACAGAGGAGATAGATGGAGCTTATTGGCGACTATGACATGGAGATTATCTACCATGAAGGGAAGGCTAATGTGGTCACGGATGCTTTGAGACGAAAGAGTGTGCATTCTTTATGCACTGCCTTATCATTGATGAAGCTTAAGGATGAGGTGAATAAGATGGGCATACATATGATTCAGAAAGGGGATGCGATCGGTGATTTGACTATGGAGCCAGAGCTATATGATGATCTTATGGCGAAATAGCTTCTTGACCCTAAGATTAAGGATTGCAAAGAGAATGTTGATGATGCTAATATGGCGCGGTTTTCAGTGCATATGGATGCAGTGTTCGCTATGATGGGCGATGGTGTGTTCCTGATGATAATGAGTTTAGGAAGATGATCATGACCGAGGCTCATTGTACACCTTATTCAGTTCATCCGGGTGGCGACAAGCTGTATAAGGATTTAAAGAAGACGTTTTGGTGGCCCGGTATGAAAAAGGATGTTGCTGAGTTCGTGGCTAGATGTTTGACATGTCAGCGGGTGAAAGGTGAGCAGCGGAGACCGCAAGGTAAGGTACAATATCTTGAGATACCTGAGTGGAAGTGGGAGTCGATTTCTATGGACTTTATAGTGGGGTTACCGAGATCAAAACAGGGTAACAACATGATTTGGGTGGTAATGGATAGACTTTCGAAGTCAGCTCACTTCATTCCAATGAAAGATACTTGGAATAAGGTTCAGTTGGCTCTTTCTTATAGGAAACATGTGGTTAAGCTACATGGGGTTCCTAAGGATATTGTGTCAGATAGAGATGCGAGATTTATATCAACTTTCTGGCGGGAGTTGCAAAGTTTGATAGGTACGGTACTACTTTGAAGATTAGTACAACTTTTCATCCGGCTACTGATGGGCAGACAGAGTGGACCATCACGACTTTAGAGGATATGCTACGAGCTTGTGTGATGGAGTTTGGTGGTAGTTGAGAAAATAGGCTGGATTTGATTGAGTTTTTGTATAAAAGCTACCATACAAGTATTGGGATGTCACCATTTGAGGCCTTATATGGGAGGAAGTTGTTGGAGTATGTGACTTCAACAACAGTACGATCACAATATTAAATCTCATGATAAGAATGCGTATTGGGATGATTCATTTATATGTCAACTGGTCAACATTAATCGGTAATCATTGGCTTACTAGAGTTTGACATTACTGTCGTTTGACGGTGGTGATCAGTTGATCCCTGAAGGTCACACCTAAAGGACGATTCCCTTAATAGATAAATTACTCAGTTGTATATGTGATACAGACTGATTAATTACTTAAACTGGACAATGTATACGTTTGTATGTAAGAATTACGTCTTATTGTAATTCGATTAAATGAGACTCAATTAAGTAATTAAAGGTTATATTATTTATTTAATTGTTTATGAAACAATTATGTTTAGAGAGATTGATTAATTATAATTACAAGGGCTTGTATATTATATTAACTTGGTACATTTTTATGGTCTAATAATTATGAATTATTAATTGTTTGTCAATGTATTATTTATTTTATAAGTAATAATATTTAATTGTTAAATATTGATTATTATAAATAATAACATGTAAAATGTTACATGTGACATGTTGTGTCACAATTAGACAAATGACAAAAATAATATGGAGTGCATATTACACAAAGTAACAGAAAAATTGGGTAGTGGAGAATTATTATGTTTTGTTTAAATTGTTTAAATTAAGCATAATGATTAAAGGGAAAATGGTGTAGTCATTTTATCTTACTTTTGTGTAAGACAAATACTTCATGCATTGGCCTTTCCTTTCCCCCTTCCACCCGGTTTTTTGGTCCTCATTTAGAGGATTATTTTAGGTCAATAGTTTACATTTTTCACACATGATATATCATGATAAGTGTGTAGTATTCTATTCATTCCATTCATTTCAGTTTATCTCTCTAAGCACAGACATGCAAACTTCTCACATTTTCTAGAGAAACTAACAAAGAGAAGTTGTTTATCTAAAATTATAATACTAGTAGTAGTATACTAATATTTAGATTAAAGTTTAAGTATTGTCTAATATAAATACTAGTAATATTTGTATTAGATTTAAGGGTTGTCTTGGGTTCTAATTTTACGAGGGCTCACATTATTGGTTTGGAGCATCATCCTTTACATATTTTAGCTCAAGAAAAAATTTTGTAGGAGAACAAATTTGTGCCCTATTATTCTGAAAAATTCAATATGTAAGGAACATATTTCTTCTCTTCTCTTTTATGTTATGTATGCAATAGATCCAAAGACTAAAATGAGTTTAGTATAATTAAATGAGTTTTAATAAGAGGTTATAGAATCTTTCAAGTGGTATCATGAGGTATGGTCTTGCATGTGTAATTGGTTAAGTTTTTCCAACTAAATAAAATTAATTAATTTGTGTTTTATGAGATAAAATCACGAAATATTCATGCATGTAATATATTCTGGTCCTAAAATGTTTTTAGGTCATTTTTATGATTTATGGATTTTTTTTGCCTATTTTATGGATTTTTGGTGAAACAATTACATTTTAATTGGTAAAAATGACATTTTTTCACTAAAAATAGTAAAACTTTGAATCTGACCGTGATTTTTTTAGTATGACCCAGGGTTTTAAATATCGGTATCGGTCGCGATCGCGTTGGATCGTGTCACCAGATCTCGAATCGCTTGTCTCGACTACGACTCGTTCGTCGCGGTTGATTTTTGTTTTAGAAGCTTTTAGCAGATTTATATATAAACATATTTATGATGTTATTTTATGTCTAAATATGTACATAACAATGTTTTTAAAAGTCAGAATGAAAATCTCACGGGCCGATATATGTGTTTAAAGGCGTTGAAATGGTAAAACTACATAGACAGAATGACACCTTTACGTAAAAAAGAAAGAGTAAATGAAATTTACCAAATTATATAATGTAAAATTAACTAATAAATAAAAAATAATTTTATTTAATTGGATTGGTAATTTTACGGAGTACAAAATACCGAGTACTTCGAAGTAATTGGTTAGGTGGGATATGCAAAATGTAACACAAACACTATAAATCAATTAAAAAACAAAAAAAACAAAAAAAAAGTAAAAAATCAAATAACAGTAAAAAAAGACCCGTGACACTCTGATAACCGCATGCGCACTCACCCGGTCACATGAAATCCCAAACCCTGTCAAAAGTCAATCTAACTTCATCCCTACCAAGTGAAGTACCAACCTCTGCACCAAAAAAAAAAAAAACGAAAAACAAAGAAATGTTACAGGTAACCGAGATGGCCCGAGTTACATCTTTAAAATCGGCCGAGAAATCCGATTTCCGAGTCAACTCGGCGAACTCGGACGATTTCGGACTGTTTTAGAAAGGTCCGTGAAATCTCGCCCTATCTCGTCTCGGCGGCCACCGAGTCCGAGACTTCTCGGCCGAGACGAGTCAACTCGGCCGAGATTTTGAACCCTGGTATGACCTCACATGCATACTCTAATTATTGTATGTAAAATTTCGTGTTAATTGGATTAATATTGCATGGTTTATAATTTTTATAAGATAAAAATCGATTAAAAGGAGGTAATATGACAAAAAATAGTTAAACTTCATCACTGGCCACGAAATTTTAATATGTTGTCACATGCATTTTTTTCACACAGTATGTAAAATTTTAGATGAATAATTTTGCATGAGTTATTAATTTTTAATGTAAAAATGATAATAATGATGACTATTTTAGCAAATAAAGCTAAAAACGATTTCTTTGCATGATAAAATTATTATAAATTGCTTAAATGTCACATATGACCCTAAATTTTTCTCGAAGTCGATTCAAATTTCATAACCCTAAATTTTGATATTATGCATGGTAATTTTTCAGAATGTTCAAAAGTTTAAAATTCAAATTTCAAAATTATTGAATTACAAATTTGAGTTTATGTCATAATTAGTTATGAAATAAGGATTATTTTGAGCATTATTTTAAATCAAGTTGAATTATTGTCACTTAATTAGTAAAAGACTAATTTTTGAGTCCTAAATCAGTTAGGGTAATTAACTTGAGCTTAAAATTGGTTTAAATAATATTTTGTGATTTTAATGAGTTAATTTCACGCATGTCCGTAAAACCGGGTTATATTCAATATAAGGACTTAAATAGGGCGATTTGACAATTAAAATGACATGTTTTCAATATTTTATTATTGCAATTTTATATTTATGAATGTCATAGTTCTTTTTATATAATTTGGAATTATGTAATTTATCTTAGTATGACCTTAGTTTAATTGATATTACCCGTAATGTAAGGGAATATCGATTTTATTGTAATTTAATTGTGATCTCGCATCACCGTTTTGTAATTTAATAGATTTAAAATTTTACTTACAAATGTATAATAGGATTTGCAATGTACATTTTATTTTATATTCATTTGTAATGCCGGTGTATCCAAAAGACGGAGTCATTCGGAAAGGAGTTCCGACAAGACGGTGTTCCTTGGGAGGCGTGTCATATGAAGATTCAAGGGACCAAAGGAGTTGGTTTCCGAATTTGTAATTGTTACTTATTTTCTTTTTAGGAAGGCCATACTAGGAATTTTATTTTATTGCTTTCTTTATATGTTTTGCTGCATAGCCAAATCGCCAATAACTCGCATGCATTTTAATCGTTTTCATCGACTATTAAAAATTAAAATTATCCATAATTCGTCGACTTATTTCACTTAAAGATGATAGATAATAAATTGTCAAGACCTCTCACATATTTAAAAATTGAGATTAGTCTTACCAAATATTAGGGTCCATGAATCCCTTTTACGTTTGTTGTAGATCTCGCCTTACGAGGGTACTTTCATTCTTCATTGGGTAAGTGGGGTAATAATACGTTATTACACGCGAAATTTGGTTGGACTCAACGAAATGTAGAGACAAGTCTCACGTTTTGGGGCTAGAGATAGATTTAATGAAATCCGTCGACCAAGAGTTCTAAATTGTAGAATCAATTAAAGAGTTAATTCACCAAATTTGCATGAGTATGGGTTTCATCGGCCTCACCGTGCCCGTGTTTGTGCAGAGATGGATCTTGGAATCGTTTATATAATTTAGGTGCGAGGTCATTATATAAATGCATACTTTAAAATCTTGTTAAAATGTTTACAAGTTAAATGATAAATGTTAATTATTTCCTTCATCCCCGTTTTGTAGTTATCTATATATATCGCAATGGATTCATCAAAAACTCCTTCACCTATTACTATTGATACTTGGCTAAAATCATTTGACGAAAATTGCTCCATTAACGATGACAATCCGACTAGAGAATTTCGCTTTGGTATTGGTCAAGATGGGAAATTATGCTATCTTACAATTTCTAGTCCTCCCATTCCCATCATTTTTCCTTCCACTATGGATCATGATACTCATATTGATGATATTATTACTTCCATAGCATCCTTGTCTATAGAGACAAGGAAGAATGATGATAAGGCAAGTGGGAGTTCAAGGAAAGGTTTCCTCAAAACTAAACGGAGTAATAGGATGTTTAAGAGGGAAGTAAGGAAGGAAAGAATAGCAAAGAAGGGTAAAAATCCTACAATTGGAAAGGAAGTGGCTAGTGGGACTACCATAACCAAACCAAAGAAGGGTGACCAACCATAAGAAATGTGTCATTATTGCTTTGACCTAGGACATTGGAAGCGCAATTGCCCTAAATATTTGGAGGATATTAAAACTGGACTTGTCATTCCAGTAGTAATACTTCTTCCGAAATCTATGTTATTGACATTAACTATACTAATTATACCTCCACCTCAATGTGGGTATTGGATATCGGTTGTGGTTCTCACCTTTGTAATCATGTACAGGGACTAAGAGAAGTGGAAAAGCTAAGCAAAGGTGATGTGGATCTCCAACTTGGAAATGGAGCTAGGTTACCCGCCGCTTCAAAGGGGACATGTGTACTTGTTTTAGCTAATGGTTTTGAGTTGTATTTATATAATTGTTATTATGAGCCCAATTTATCTAAGAACATCATTTCCATAGCCATGTTAGACATGGAAGGATTTTAGTTTGCTATTAAAAACAATCGTTGTATAGTTTCTAGAAATGACTTGGTCTTAGGCCAAGCAAATTCTATTAATGGAATTTATGTTTGTTTTAGTATATTTTACCGAATTGCTTCGAGGGTGGATTAACGTAGGTTTAATTCTATATTTAAGTTGTTATACGAAATTTAGTATTTTATTGCACGGTGTATGGAAGTATGAATGAACGTAAACAATTGACACAAGGTATTTGGTGATGCGGAAAACCCTAATAGGGAAACAACCGCGAGGGGGGGGGGGGGGGGGACGGAATCCCACCAAGTATGCACTATAATCGGAGTTTAATGATGAGTACAAATTGTGACGGCAAATTGCTAGGGTGAATATTGTTTATGGAAAGTTGAATGAATCTTTTGAACCCTTCTTGAGGTATATATAGTGCTCGGCTCCTCTAGGGTTTGCTAGCTTGCTCCCCAAGTCATGGACTCCTTTGTTGCCTTAAACACGGATTCCCCTTATTCTGCTGCCTCTATTTCCTGCTTCCCGAGAGTCATCTGCTACCCATCTGGTGCCTGGCACCTGCTGCCCCCCAGGCCCACTAGCGTAGAAATACGGCCCAAACAGTTGCCCCCAATTTCTTGCGGAACAAGTCTCAAATTGTTGAGCGGGAAATTCAATCAGTTGCTTTTGCAAATTCTCTGCATTTGTCCCCACACAATCCCAACAACCTTCATTTATTATTCCCCAACCCGCTATTAAACCCCACATATTCCCAAAACCCTCCAATCATTCCTCTCACCATAGTCCACCTTCTCTCTCTTCAATACATTTCCCTATTTTCCTCCTTTTCCAAAACATAACCCTTCCTCTTCATCTTCTCCCGTCGTCTTTTGTTCACACTCCGGCCGCCGTCTTTCACAGGTAAAACTCACTTTTTCTCTGCTCGTTTAAAATGCCTCGAACCCGTAACCCTTCCTTGCCCACGACACCTTCTTCGCCGATTGATCTTGAACCCGAGGAGGGGGATTTTCCCTCCCCCGGTCTTTTAAAACACCCCCACGACTGCGACTCTTCCCTGACTTCCGCCGACATCCCCTACATTAAGTCTCTCCTCGGGCTTGGGGACGAGGTGGAGATTCATATTCCTCTCCCCGGTGAGAGAGCCGATGGGTTTCGTAGAGGATAGATCTGTCTGTATCTCTACCCCTTTATTCACGGCTTGAGGTTCCCTTTCCCGCCGATGGTCCAAGAATTCCTCTCTGTTAACCGCTTCGATGTGGCCCAAGTGAACCCTGGTGCTTAGCGCATTCTGTTGTCTGCTCTTGCTATGAATCAGTCTGATGGGCTGGATATTACTCTTGGCGACTTAGCCCACCACTTCACCTGCCGTTCTGTAGGGAATGGTCAGTACACTTTTCGAGTGAAGGATGGTATGGAAAATTTCATCGTCGTCCCGTCCAGATCCAAGAATGAGGACTAGTTCGAGAAATTCTTCTTTGTCAACGTCGAGTCTCTTGGCGTGCCTACTGACTATCTTTTCGAGGATTGGATCAGAACAAAGTGTAAGTTGCTTATTTGTTTTTCTTGATTCCGATGTGCTCACTTTCTCACTTTGTGTTTGTCTGCAGCCCCTCTTCAACCCGAGGCCTCTGACGACCCATTGAAATCATCTCGCATGTTGTTCTCCCTCCCCCTCGAGAAAAGGAATTTTCATGCCCTTCTTGGTGACTTTGCTTCTGGATCTTTATCTGTCGCCCCTTCTTACACCCAGTCTGCCACCCGGTCTGCATCTTCAGGTAGTAGACAATTTTGCATTCTCATCCCTGTATTACGAGTTTGTTATTCTGAGACATGCCCCCCTATTCTGGAACCTAATATTTGTTTTCCGTCTCCCCCAGGTAGTAACAGAATGGACCCTGTCGCTGCTATGGTTGAAAGTGCTAAGAGGCGCATGGCTGGCGGTACCTCTGCGCGTGCTTCTAAGAGAAGGGCCACTGAGGCTTCTGATTCCCGTTCTACTCCACGCGCTTGCACCCGTGCTACTCCACGTCCTGCTCCCCGTGGACTTGATGCCACTCCTATCTCCCGCCTAGAGCTAGAGCATGCTTCCGGCCCTGTTGGTGATGGGAGCTATAACATTCACGTGCCCCTTGGCTTTGGTGACCCCAACCATTCCTCCTACTGGCCCCTGCTGCACCAATTCCTGCTGCCCACCAGTACTCGTGACTTTGATGAGGTGGAGCCTGAGCAGATCATGAACCAAACTGCTATTGACGCCTTCAATGTATGTGCAACAATGCTTACTGCTTCCCCTTCTTCCTATTCTGTGCCCCTGAAACCCATTTTCATGACCCTGCCTTTTGTCTTCGCAGGTTTTGCAGCGCAGCCTGTATGCTCGCCAAGTGGTGAAGAGGGCCAAAACTGAATGTCCTGCTTCCAGCTCCAAAATCAGGAGGGTGACTGAGGAGCGTGATGCTTTGGCTAAGAGGGTGGCTGAACTGGAGAAGCAGGCCAAGGTGAATGCTGATCAGCTTTCTCGTTCCCAAGTAGTGTGCCGTACTTTCACTGAGGGGCTGACCAAAACAGAGGCCCGGATCAAAGATCTGACTGATCTTGCACTTAATGTGGGTGCTTATGCTGCTATATCAAGCAAGATCAACGTCAAAGAGGCCTTTCGTGCTGGTCAGCACACTTCCTGGGACCTGGATGGAGAACGCAGGGCTCTGACTAAGCTGTACCCTGTGCCACCTGACGTGAAGAGCCTGCTTCCAGACCGTGGTGAGGTGAACTCTCCAGTAGCAGTGGACTCTGACAAGGAGGAGGCAGAAGAGTTTGCTGACAAGGCTGTCAACACTCCACCAGGGCAGGTAGCTGAGGAGGAGCCAGCTGTCGTAATACCTGCTGTTGAGGAGCCTGAACCTGCAAATCAAGGTCAGAGCATGAAAGTGGCGTCAGAAAGAGCTGGTGGGGAAAGTGTTGGGCTGGAGTAGCCCCCTCACCCCCTTTTCTATGTTGTTTTTTTTTTTAGAAAAATGAATATGTTGGTGGCTTGGCCCTGTGTGGCGCAAGTCTTGTAATCTTTTGAAAACTCTGGTTACTCTTCTCCACCTGGTAACAGGTGGAAAACATTAATCTGCTGGGTGGCAGGTTTTATTTTGGTCTGCTTAGTGGCAGACTTTTTATAACACCTCCGTTGTTATGCTTTACCCTGCATTCTTATTTTTCTTGCTGGTAACACCAGTTTTTGGTTTCACCTTTTCGTGTGTGTAATCTAGGTTGTATACCAGATGTGGCCGTTCATGGCCATTGTCGTTGTAAGTTTTAAGTCTTTTTGGACATGAGAGGTGGCTTCTGGCACACCACATTGTTGCCCTGCGTCAGCCTCTATGCACCTCTATAGCATGCATGCGTTTGTTTTTTATTTGGCCATTTATGTGTTCGGTAGCTACCTTGGGGGTGATATCTCCGGATGTTGGTGGGCCTGAGCCATTCTTGCCAAGCATCCTACCGTGTCCACTCCGCCGATTTGAGGGTGCCCGTAGGATTGGTTGGGTTAGTTTGATAACCGTGTGCCTGTCACCCCGCGTTCGTAGGTGGCATGTTCCTCTCCTGTTGTAGTACACCTGACAAGTAGCGAAGTTTTGTGAATCAGAGCTTTTCTTCCATGAACAAAGACTTAGCAGAGAAGCATATCATACCTGTTTCCAACCAGTGGGGTACCAGGCAACATCTGGTTCCAGGTGGAATGCAGCGTACGCCACTCTACCCTAAAAAAGAAAACGACCAAGTTTTGACCTAAAAGCTTATGGAAAATTTAAAACAAAAAATGCATAAAGAAACAAAAAGGTTTTTTTTTTCTTTTCTTTTTTTTTGTTCATGGACTGCTGAAATGTCCTCTGTACACTAGTTCTCCTCATCCTATCAAGTGTAGTATCTCTTCAGGTGGAGGATGTTCCATGGTTTGTGTATCAGCTGACCTTGCATGGTCATCAGCCTGTACGCCCCATGGCCAACCACACTCTCCACCTGGTATGGGCCCTCCCATTTGTAGGCAAATGTGCCTACCTTGTGATTTTTGGTGTTTTGAAACACCTTTCTCAGCACGAGGTCTCCCACCTCCAGAAGCCTCACTTTGACGTTCTTGTTGTAGGACCTGGCTACTGACTGTTTGTAGGCTGTCAAGCGTATGCCAGCGCTGGTGCGTATCTCGTCTATGGTATCCAGGCTCCTGGCCATCTCAATCTAGTTCTGGTCCCTGGTCTGGCACCCGTATCTATGGGTGGGCACCAAAACCTCTGATGGTATTACTGCTTCTACCCCGTACACCAGACTGAAGGGTGTCTGCCCTATTGCAGTTTTTGGTGTTGTCCTATCTGACCATAAAACTAGGGGTAGCTCATCTGCCCATTTGCCTCCCAACTCTTCAAACCTTTTGCGCAAGTTTTCAATTATGATTTTATTGCTTGATTCAGTTTGACCATTTGACTGTGGGTTTCGTGGTGCTGACTTTTTCAACGTTATGTTCTACCTTGCACAAAACCCCTCTGCATTGTCTGACACAAACTGCGACCCATTGTCACATATTATCTCTAAAGGAATGCCAAATCTGCAAATAATGTTGCGCTTGATGAAAGATATCACGTGCCTTTCTTTCACCTCAGGGAATGAATCTGCCTCTATCCACTTCGAGAAATAGTCAGTCATTGCCAGCATGTACAGCTTGTTTCCTGGTGCCCTTGGCAGTAGGCCCACAATATCCATTCCCGACGCCATGAAAGGCCAAGGAGAGATGATGGGATGCAAAGGTTCTGCTGGCTGGTGTGTGATAGGAGCAGATCTCTGGCATGCGTCACATTTTTTAACATACTGCTCAGCGTCCCTCCGCAGTGTAGGCCAGAAGTATCCTTGTCTCAAAGCTTTATTGGACAGACTCCTGCCCCCTGCATGGTTTCCACATTCTCCACTGTGGATGGCATGCAAAACAGTCTGTGCTTCCTCTTTGTCTAAGCATCTTAGGTATGGTCCTGCTAATGATTTTCTCAATAGCACCCCGTCGATCAAGATAAACCTAGATGCCCTCATCTTAAAACCACTTACCTCTCTTTTATCTTCTGGAACCCTCTCATCCCTGAGCCAGTCTATGTAGGGCTGGCGCCAATCTGACTTTTCTACTTCTTCTTCGACACTAACCAGCGTCTTTGACCCTTTTCTCTGATTTGTTGCCTCTTCATCCTCTGGTTCCAGGCCGTCTGTCTCCCCCTCCTTGTCTACAGCTGGTTTCAGAACATGGACAATTGGGATGTTGCTTAACTCTGCTGGCTTGAACGTTGCCCCCAGGGTGGCTAGGGCATCAGCTTCCACGTTCTGGTCCCTGGGGATTTGCTCAATCTCGAATGTTCTGAATTTTGACTTCAACCCCTTCGCTACTTTTAGGTAAGCGATCATCTTTGAGTCTTTGGCCGCGTAGGCATCCTTTACATGGTTAACAATCAGCTGCGAATCACTATATACCTGCAGATTTTGTACTTTCAGATCTAGCGCCAGCTGCATTCCCAGTATCAGTGCTTCGTACTCTGCCTCGTTATTTGTGGCCTTGAATTCGCATCGGACAGCTTGCACTATCATTTCCCCTTCTGGAGACCTTAATACCAAACCGACTCCTGCCCCTCTCATGTTGGACGCCCCATCTACATTCAGGATCCAGACACCCGTCACGTGCCCAGGTTCCAGATTGAGTATGTCTCTCTCTGCCTCCGTTTGGAGGGCTGGGCTGAAATCAGACACGAAGTCTGCTAGGACTTGTGACTTGATAGCTGTTCGTGGTTCAAACTGTATGTCTTACCCACTGAGGTGTATAGACCATTTTGCCATCCTACCTGACAACTCCGGCTTTCTCATAATAGTTTTCAGTGGGTAGTTGGTTATCACATGAATGACGTGTGATTCAAAGTAAGGGCACAGTTTATTTGAAGCAGTTACAAGTGCTAAAATTAATTTCTCAAGTGATGTGTACATGGTTTCAGCTGCGAGTAGACTTTTACTTACATAGTAAACTGGATGTTGCACCCTGTTCTGTTCCCTGACTAGGACGGCACTCATTGCTGCTTTTGTGACAGATAAGTATAAGAACAAAGACTCACCAGGTTCGGGTTTTGCCAGAAGTGGTGGCGTGCTAAGGTAGTTTTTCAGGTCTTAGAATACTTTCTCATGTTCTGCCGTCCATTCCAACTTCTGGCTCTTCCTGAGTATATCATAGAATAACCTGCATCTGTCTGGCGCCCTTGATATGAACCTGCTTAGCGCAGCCACCTTCCCTGCCAAACGTTGTACATCTTTCGGGCCGCTGGATGACTCCAACTGTAGAACTGCTTTAATCTGCTCTGTGCTAGCTTCTATCCCCCTTTCTGTTACTATGTACCCTAAGAATTTCCCAGAGGACACCCCAAAGGAACACTTGGACGGGTTTAGTTTCATCTTGTACTGCTTAAGGGTCTCAAAGGTGTCGCTGAAGTGTGTTATGTGCATGTCAAGCTTCTTGGATTTCACTACCATATCATCTATGTATACCTCCATCGTTTTACCTATCTGTTGTTTGAACATTCTGTTGACCAACCTCTGATATGTGGATCATGCGTTCTTTAGGCCGAATGGCATCACATTGTAACAGTAGATCCCTCTCTCAGACATGAAGGTTGTCTTCTCTTGGTCAGCTGGATCCATCTTAATCTGGTTGTACCTACTCCATGCATCTAGGAATGTTAACACCTCGTGCCCTGCTGTCGCGTCCACCATGGCGTCAATGTGAGGCAGAGGAAATGGGTCTTTAGGACATGCTTTATTCAAGTCAGTAAAATCAACACAAACTCTCCACTTCCCGTTCTTCTTTGGCACCACCACCACGTTAGACAACCACTCTGGGTACTTGACTTCCCTAATTTTCCCTGCTGCTAGTAAGTTGTCCACCTCTTGGTTAATAACCTGATTCCTCTCAGCTGCGAACTTTCTTCTTCTCTGCTGTACTGAGACACAGGCTGGGTTCACAGCCAGCTTGTGTGTTATAACTGCAGGATCTATGCCTACCATGTCGTCATGGGTCCAGGCAAAACAACTTATATTATTCTTCAAGAATGACACCAACTGTTGACGGAAGGTGCCCGCACATTCTGAACTTATATACACTGTCTTGTCTGGCTGCAGCTCATCCAGGTTAACTTGATCTAATTCCACTGATTCTGGTTCCACATACTCAGCCTGGATGCACTGCTTCTGTGATTGCTATGCTGGGGGGGTGGTTGTTGCTTTTAGTGCCTGCTTGTAGTATCCTCTTGCATCTTCCTGGTTCCCTCTGATTTCTACTACCCCCATGCTGCTGGGAATTTCAGGCACTGGTGGTAAGTGGATGTCACTGCCTTCATCTGGTCCAGCCAAGAATCACATTGTACGTGGATGGACCATCAATAACTAGATACCTTACTTGTTTGTTTACCCCACCAACGTATGTAGGGATCAATATTTCGCCCAAGGAATGGGCTGTTTCCCCACTGAAGCCCACGAGCGGGATGGCTTTCTTCCTTAGATCTTTCTCCGTGAATCCCATCCTCTTCAATGTTTCCAGCATAATCAAATTGACCGAACTCCCTATGTCTACTAATACTTTTTCTACGGTGCAGTTCCCTATGGACAATGTTATTACCAGCGCATCATGGTGGTCTTCCTCAGTGTCCCGTGTGTCTACCTCGTCAAATGTGACGGCAGGCAGGTCTTCATGATTAACCTGCAAGATGATTTTGGCCTGTTGCCTTTAACTTTTGCGGCGTGCCTCTTTGCGGCTGAATACGTCAGACCATATACATCTGAGCCACCTGTTATCACATTTATCACTTTGGTACAAACGGGTGCCGCCGAAGGTAGAGATTGCCTGGTTGAGCTAACCTTGTCCTGCTTGCCCCCATGTGATATCAGGTGGTCCAGATTACCCTTTGCGTGCTGGATGGCGACTTCCTTTCTGAGGGTGACACAATCTTCTGTGTTGTGCCCTATGCCACGGTGGAATTCGCATTTCTTATTGGAATCTTTTCTGAATGCCTGGCCTTCCACTGGTGGCCTGGGCCACTTGACTCTGTCTCCTAGCTCTCTTAGTGTCTGCATGAGTCCTCGTACCCCTGTTGTGAACCCGTACTCTTTCAATTCTGGTGGCAGCTTTGGATCTTTCGTCCAATCCCCAGCTGCCCATGAATCGACCTTCCCAACTGGTCTGCTGTATGGCTTGAATTCCTCCTTCCTCTTGTCTGATGCTTCCTTCTTTGTTGTTCTCTCTACCCCTACTGTTCTTCTTCGCAGTGTGTTATCCTCCTCATACCTCATAGCTTCCTCTGCCATTGCCCCCACATCTTGGAAATTACGGCACGGGTTCCTGGTTAGGTCCTTGTACAAATCTGAATCCCGGTGGAGCCCTTGCCTGAATGCCTCCACGGCTGTGGGCACATCACAGTTTCTGATTGCTACCCTTTCCCTGTTGAACCTAGTTGTGTACTCCCTTGTTGTCTCTCCAAATTATTGTACTGTTCTGTATAGGTCACTGGTCTGCTTGTCTGGCTTCCTGCTGCTAGCGAACTGTTGTGTGAAAGCGTTTACTAAGTCAGCAAAGGAAGCTATAAACCCATTGGGCAGACCAACGAACCACTGCAAGGCTGCGCCTGATAATGTCGATCCAAACCCCTTGCACATACATGCCTTCTTTAGTGCCCCTGTCGCAGTTACCACCATCATCTTTTGCTTGAATTGGCTGACGTGCTCGAAAGGGTCTGCTGTCCTGTCATACAGAGTCATTGTAGGTGCATTGAACCCCTTCGGCACTGTTGTGAGTGCTATATGGTCCACGAATGGCGAATCAGCGTAACTGTCGGGTGCTGCCTTCTCTAGGGGAGCGGGCATTCCTGGGATTCTGCTCATCATGGCTTTCAATTCCTGATACTGCTGCTCCAGGTGGCTAGTGTATACTGGGTGAGGATGGTGCCAGCTTTGTTAGGGACCCTGCATGATGCCCCCTGTTTCCGCATATGCCTGATGCTGGTCTGGATGTGGCATAGTTGCCACCAGGGGCCTTGGTTGCCAACCCATGGTCGGCTGACTGGCGTACACTGCAAAAGGCGTTGGGTTAGTTGTAACGTAATTGTTTGTACGGATGTTACCTGGTGTGGGCTGATGGATGTCGTTCGCCGATGCTGCCTGAAAGCTGCCAGGCATTACAAACTCGAATTCTCCTGAGCGGGCACTTGCATTGCTCTGCACTTGGGTTGGGTCGATATTTTTCCGAGGTGCGTCTGGTGTCAAGTATCCTAACCCAGTGGGCACGATGATCCCGCTTGCTGGCGTCGCCTCTAAATCCAGCCTCCTGGCTAGGTTCTGAGGGAAAGGTCGTTGTGGCCGTATTTTTGCGAGCCCCTCATGGTGTGACACAGCCGAAACCTTTTTGGTAGTCTGCGGCGTCCTAGTACCAGGCTCCAGATCCTGCCTGACGACTTCCTGGATCCTGATACTGGACTCCGGCCCCTGTCTCCTGATATCTCTTTCCCTATCCACATGTCGTTGCTGTATGCTGTCTATCTGCTCCCACAGAGCTATATTCTCCCTTTTCGCCCTAGCGCGTTCATGCTTGTTCTCCTCTCTCATAGCATTCGGCGATCTCCTTAAGTCATCTAGTCCATTAATCATGATTTGCGTTGGACTAGGTGGCGACTGCTGATGTCTTAGCTGAGTGCTGGGGCTTGCCTCCTGCTGCTGTACGATCTGCGGAATTAGGGTTCCTTCTAACGAATTTGACGATGCTAGACGCAACGTTCTTGGTGGTAGATTGATTCTGGGTATGGTGTTCTGTGTTACGGCTGGTGTTGACACCATCGCTGTGGGTGTTGTGCACTGATGCTCCGTCTACCTCATAACTGGGTTTCCTTCTCCTGCTGGACTCCCCGACATAATGCTATAATCTTCCTGATGACTAACTATAGATGACGACTACGATGCCCCACGGTGGGCGGCAAACTGTTTTGGTATATTTTACCGAATTGCTTCGAGGGTGGATTAACGTAGGCTTAATTCTATAGTCAAGTTGTTTATACGAGATTTAGTATTTTATTGCACGGTGTATGGAAGTATGAATGAACGTAAACAATTGACACAAGGTATTTGGTGACGCGGAAAACACTAATAGGGAAACAACCGCGGGGGGAGACGGAATCCCACCAAATATGCACTATAATCGGAGTTTAATGATGAGTACAAATTGTGACGGCAAATTGCTAGGGTGAATATTGTTTATGGAAAGTTGAATGAATCTTTTGAACCCTTCTTGAGGTATATATAGTGCTCGGCTCCTCTAGGGTTTGCTAGCTTGCTACCCAAGTCATAGACTCCTTTGCCGCCTTAAACACGAATTCCCCTTATTCTGCTGCCTCTATTTCCTGCTTCCCGTGAGTCATCTGCTGCCCATCTGGCGCCTGGCACCTGCTGCCCCCCAGGCCCACTAGCGTAGAAATACGGCCCAAACAATGTTCTTAAAACTTCAAACCCGTCCAAAGATGTTTATAACATACAATGAAAAAGACTCAAATCAAGTGATCCAAATGAATCATACATATGGCATTGTCGATTAGGTCACATAAGCGAGAAACGCATAAATAGACTTATTTCACGGGAATAATCAAACCATTTGATTATGAATCATATGGTATATGCGTATCTTGTCTCCTTGGCAAAATGACTTGTGCACCTTTTAGTGGTAAAGGAACATGGTGAGCCGAAGTCGTATGCTCCCAAAAATAAGTAATAAAGTCCTATTACCTTAAACTATATAGTAGAGGTACGTCGGGTGTTGAATCCGCAGGGAAGGCGATGTAATTAATGTGTAGAAAGTAAAGAGTGCAGGTAACAATAATAGGGGGTTTTGTTGATTGAATAAGCTATAGTCTACTGAACAAATAATAAAAATGGGTGAATTCAGATAATTAAAGGGTCTTGGGTCAACAAACATCCACTATCAACAAATCAATTGGTCTTCGATTGTCTTTAATTCAATTACTCGCAAGTAGTCTATTGTGGAAATACAAGTTTCCTTCTTCATCTTAAGTTTAGTCAACTAACTCGAACGCGATATTAGAAGACCCTAATTATTGAACAATCTAATCCACGCGTCTAGATTTAATTCAATAACAGCATTAACAATCCAAGGAAGCAATAAAGATAACGATGTTTAACACACGCGGTTAACGATTCGAATTATATTTTTAGTCTCTACTTCGTCCTAATAACGATGAAACGTATACAAATTATTAGGATAAAGTTTGCTACTTTAGTCTAGATTAATTGAACAATTACGGATTCAATTTCTAAAAATGCAATAGATTAAAGTAACCAATTACTAATTGATCAGATTAGCAAGAGAAAACAATAACCATAAGATACGAGCAAGAGATATAAACAATACTTGAGAAATAAAAGAGAGAAAGAACAATTTCACAATTAATCAGAAGATAGCTTCAATTTATTGATCCAAGAAGGGAGGATTATTTCCTCATAATTTTCTAACCAAAAGATTAATTAGGGTTCTCAGAGAGTTTTTTTTCCAAATTACAACTTAATGAATGAATAATCCCCATAATAAAGCTAATAGTTGAGTTCTTAACCTCCATAAAAATAACTAATAATAATAATAAATAATAAACTAGTTGGAATTAGGAAACAAGCAAATAATGCTCAAAACCGACTTCAGCCTTCCGCGACCCGCGCGAAATGCTGAACTCACTTTGCTCCGTGTATTTGCTACTCCGTGTTTCTTCTCTTCTTATCACTGCTGGGCTTGTAATGTTGGTCCATTAGGGGACACCCCATGTGCACTTTGTGTAGCCTCTTTGATCTCCTTGGCCCGATTTACACTTATCATTAGTAGCCAATTTGTCTTGAAATTCATATTATCTTCATCTCAATTTCTTCTTAACAATCACATTTCCTCTTATGCCTACCTTGGTGTCTTTAGCCCAAATGTTTGATATGCTTCAAAGGCCTCATCATCAACCCGAAAATACTACTATAATCTATTCATCTATAATTCTACTTAATTATTCTCAAACACAATAAATATTGTAAATGAGAATTTATATATTTATGCCCTTAGAAACTCACTTATTCCAACGATAATCACCCAATTCGATACTCATATACCATACAAAACCCGTCTTATCAGAACACGAGCAAGTGATTTATTAGGACTAATACAGACTCTTGTATGTGGACCTATGACAATCACCGCTAGGGGAAATTATGACTACTTCCACTACAAAAAAAACATGGGAACCTGACGAAATTATCCGTCAGGAATAGGGGTTATCCGTCATAAATTCGGGTTCCTGACAGAATTTTCGTCAGGAATCGTGCGTCAGGTTATTTCGTCACTAATTGCGGCTACATCGACGGAATTCGTTAGGAATAAATTGTCGACAAGTCCCGACTTTAATATCCGTCAAGAATGCAGTGCCACGTGGCACTTGAAAAATCAATAAAAAAAAATATTCTGACGGAATATCCGTCAGTAATGTTGACTTTACTAACGGAATATCCGTCAGTAATATGCCAGCTGGCATCTATGTGATTTTAGGAAAATTCGAAAAAAATTGTGTTCTGACGGAATATCCGTCAGTAATATGCCACCTGGCATGGTCCTGACGGAAATTCCGTCAGGAAAGTCAATATTTTGTTACATTTCGTGACGGATATTCCGTCAGGACTACACCAGCTCGCATATTACTGACAGATATTCCGTCTGTAAAGTCAAAAAAATGTTGACTTTCCTGATGGGAATTCCGTCAGGAATAAGCCAGGCTTGGTGTACGGAACCAAATTTTCGGACCGTGACACCTGGGCAGGAAACAACAGCCCCTGCCCAGCCACGATGCAATTTTTTGCATCGTTTCAAACTGATATTTTGTATCACAACAACCATAACCTGCACAAAAATTACAATCGTCGACCGCCAAGCGGGAATTCATTTTCAAGTCGACCGCAAGTGCGGGAATCAAGAGTAGCCAACAAAAAAAATGGAGAAGATTGAATGCAATGAGAAAAAAGTTATTGACATACAAAGTTTTGTCAAATTATTACAACGTTCCTTATCCAAGTGCTCAATACCAACTCAAGAGTAGCAATATCTTTTATAAAACAACTAAAATAATAACTTAAAGGCTCAATACTAACCTATAGGCTCAATACTAACTAAAGGCTCTACTAACCTAAACCAAAAGGGGGAACGCTACCTCCAAACCCATGCCCGTCATCCGCATAATCGTCTCGATGATAAGGCGGAGGACCCGAGCATGTGTTTGGAGGTTGAGATGCCTGCATCTCAGCCTAAGCCTTTTGCATGGCGGCCATCTGCTCACTTTGGAGACGCACATTTTCTTGAGTTTGGCGAAAATTGCTCTTTAAGAGCTTGTCGTGCGGCTCGCTCAGAATGCATTTGTGTGTGCATTAGAGAAATCATAGAAGGATTGTAAGAGAAACAATGGCGAGAACGTTTGTGATGGCTTGGAGGGTCAAACCAAACTTCGGGCCCAATGTCTCTGGTCCCAAAAACTCTTGACTTCATTGTCAAATCCATCCACAGCCTTGAGATATGCCTCGATCTCATCTCGACTCTGTCCAGGTGGCAAGGGTTTACTCATCTCCTTCTTATTAGCAGCCTGAAATCACAAACAAAACCGTTAGAAAAAAAAGATATATATATATATATAGGGGCGGGGTCCTGTGCAAACTAAAGTTCAGTACGAACTCTACGAACTAAATTAATAACTGTTGAATTAAGTCAAATTGAGAGGCCCGTGTTATTTCTAAATCAATCCATAACCAGTAACCACTCTCTCTTTCTCTCTCTCTCCTTCTTCTCTATCCTCCCCTTCCTACTCGCCGGCGACGGCGACCACCATAATAGTCGATTGCACTCCTCCTTCTACCATTTTTCTACCTTCACATCTCACTGCCATCGTTCATATCGCCGGCGATGCAGACCACCACCGAACTCGCCTCCTCTGACCATTAACGTCCAAGACATGGTCGCCATCTGATTACCCAGATCTGGTCGACTACCACTTCCGAGCTATTTAAAACTCTATTCCCCTCTCCTTGGTGGTTGTATTAGCGCCTCAATGATGATTTTTGCGGGTTAGTTGGTCTATGGATGTCGCAATGAGTGTATGTTGTAATAATGGATCGATTATGAGCATAGATGCAGGGGTATCACAATTTGATACTAGTGGGAATTTACAGCTAGTTTTCGCAATTTGATGGTTATTGGAGTGGTTGGTAGGGACTAATGGAGATTGTACATGTACTTTCAACTTTGTAAGACCTGCCTTCCCTTGTTATAATTTTCAGGGTTGAACAAATCCAAGACGCTGTCTGTGACAACTTTGATATGATGCTAAAAAATGTTGCTTCTGAAGCGGATCAAACATTGCGATCACATCTGAAGAGAAAGGCTGAAGACGCTGAAATTGGGGAAGGGCAGATTGTTTCGTGTTTAATGGCGGGTCGAGATTGCCCTTGGCAGGATAGCAAAGGACAGCTCAGGAAGAGGGTTAAATCACTAAGGCATTGATAAAATTGATAGTAGTATTCAGTTACCTTAATTAATTCTATTTGTTATGTTATTGAATTCATTTTTCTAATTGTTTATACCACTGTATTAAGTGATAATACATGGTTGACATAAGTCACTGTGACACTGTAACTTTTGTGATAATTCTTGTATGGAAATATAAATTTCAGTTGATATTGCATCTCTAAATTCCTTCTGTTATTTTCATTCGAAGTTTGTAGTTTTATGGCGAAAGTACCGTACAAATTTTGTTTAGACAACATGTTCAATTTTAATTTGCTTCACAAAGACCAGAAGCTGAATAGAAAGAATCCATCTCAGACAATGTTTTTGAGGAGGATCACTTATAACAATGGAGAAGTTTGTGTTTCATATGGATTTCTTCACTTGATCCCCACAACCATGGCACATTGGCACAAGTGTTAATTCTGATGCTTACGGGTTTCCAACTCTAGTCACGACTCACGAATTACATGACTAAATGACCTTACCAACAAGAATCTAAGATATATAATATGACCTCTACAAATGAATTTCTGATTTTCTTCAGGAAATGAATGATTTTACTCCGTACCTTGTGTTTGAGAAAGGTCGATAATTTATTTCCATGTTCTAATGTATAATGCTCCCGTGCATTATCAGAAGTAACTCTACCAGTCACTGTCAATGGTTCACCCACACCCAAAATTCGGAGACCTTTGTCCGTGTCTTTAGTCGAAGTTTTAGTTCTGGCAGTCGAGAAGCTAGGAATTAAGATCCATGGAGATTCTCAATTCTCTTCAGAGCTGTTCCCGGGGCATTTAGTCGGGTTCCATTGGATATTTCTCTATCACGCAAACCAGCCAACCAAGGAACTGCTTTAAGAGAAAGTTGAAGATGAGCCTGTGACCTGCCTTCCCTTGTTATAATTGTCACTTGTTATCACAACCCTGAAAATGACATTCTAATGCTATACTCCGGGAACAACTGTTGGAGTTGAAAAGTCGTTAGTGGACTACTTGCCTGGCACAAACTGGAGCAATCAAGCAGTTCGAGTTACCCAATACCTTTGTTGTTCAGTTGTTGCTTTGCCTAGAAGTAGTTCGAGTTCTCATAGTTGTGTAATTTTAAAAGTCCCAGCCCCTAAGTTATACACTTGGCTCAAAATAGCCTGAGACTTGGTAATGTTGGCTGTTCTTTTCTATCAGAATTCAGACACGACCATTCTAAGAGGACGTGAACTAGATAGGCGGAAGCTATAATGATGCATCTTTGTTCTGTCACCTGGACTCTTGTTTAAATGATCCATACACATACAAGATAAATGCAATGTGTTTCTTGTAGGTAGAGTCAAAAGGATAATTTTTTATGTTCGATTGGTGAAAAAGTTCATTAGTAAGACCAGTTAAATTTACACCATGGTGAAACCTAAGATGAAACTTTATGATTATAGGCGAGTCACCTGTCTGTCTCTGTGTTTGTCTTTGAGTTGACTCGGTTTTATTTCCTCTCTTCAAAATACTTATGGTTGAATGTTTGACTGGAATTTTGGACAGGGTCAAGATCGACAAGAGCAAAACCCCTTCATTGGACTTCTTGCTTAAAGATAGCAGAGGATGTGGCTCAAGGCCTTGCTTACATCCACCAAACATCAAAGCTTATACACGGAAACCTCAAAGCGTCTAATGTCCTACTGGGTGCAGACTTTGAAGCATGCATCACAGATTACTGTCTCGCCACCCTGGCAACTTCTTCTGAACCTGAAGATCTCAATTCTGCTAGATACCCTGGCAACTTCTTCTGAACCTGAATAACAAAAGTATAAAAAAATAATGAAGAATTGTTGCAACTTGTGCAATTCACGAGTTAACTGGAACAAACAAAGCAAATTCCAAGAAGAAGATAAGTCATTATAATAATAAATTAACAATTGCAGTAGAAACAATTTGCATTTTTCGAAAGATTATTTTGGAGAAAATAACTAGCAATTAAAGGAATGTATTTAGCAACCCGTATCTGATAAGCGTAAAGGAATGTGTCACATAAGTTAAAGATAAGTATATAGCAACTGATACAAGTGTATTTAGCTAACTGAAGGTGTGTATCTAGCTACTGAATAAAATGTATCTAGCCATCTTGATGTGTGTATCTAGTAACTGACAAAAGTGTATCTAGCGGTGTGGATCTGGCAACTGACTAACGTGTATCCGGCTGTCTTGAGCGATGTATCTAGCAACTGACTAAAGTGTATCTAGCTACCGATTAAAATGTATCTAGCTACCGAGTAAAGTATATCTAGCTACACAAAGAATGTATCTAGCTACCGAGTAAAGTATATCTAGCTACACAAAGGTGTGCATCTAGCAACTGACAAAAGTGTAGCTAGTTACCCAAAGTTGTGCATCTAGCAACTGACTAAAGTGTATCTTGCTAGCTTGAGATGTGTATCTAACATCACACCCACCACCTATGAACCACCATTCACCCCGAAAACCACCTTCACCAACACCACCACTATTTCCCGACTGATACCGCCCTCACTACCACCCAACCTATGAACCACGACTCCTCAAACAAACAACCACAACAATCACAATCGACAAATTTGGAGCATATGCCTCCTACGCCTAGATTCAGGTAAGCCGAACACCATCACCATATAACAAACTCCAGTGCAACCCTTAATCGACCACCAGAAATCAGCAGGCTCATACAAGCACAACTTTGCTCATCTGTTATCTCTTCCCTCACTCATTTCTTCTTTAAATTAGAAATTTGAGTTATAGATCTACAAAAGTCGAATTAAATTTCAATAGACTAACTCTACCGGCAAACTTGTCGGAAAGTTTAGAGCAAGAAAAGGTGATAGAGTCGATTGGTCGTCAGAGATGCGCCGGTCATGGTGCTCATCGTCTTCGCCGGCAGCAAGTTGAGGGCGGAAGTGTTAAAGGATTGGGGAAAGAGGAAGGGAAGGAAAGAGGTGGCGCCGGAGAATTGGTTGACGGAGGTGTCGCCGGCAGAGATGGCTGCCGGCGACATCTCTGCCGGCGACAGCTGGCAGTAGTGGAGGTTATAGAAAGTAAAGCTTTGACGTAGTTTGTTGAAAATATAGTTGGATATGAAAGTTGGGCCGTAGGTGAGTTATTAAAGGTTGGGTTATTAAGTGAATAATGTCAACCTTCTCCCATCGATCGATTCCAAGATTCAGCACGAACATCTGATTCCAAGACGAGATCCTATTTCTATATATATATATATATATATATATATATATATATATATATATATATATATATATATATATATATATATATATATATATATATAGAGTGAGCATCCGGTGAGTCCAACATCTTAGATGAGTACGTCCTATTAATCTCAGCCATTGGATCTAAAGATCCAAGGGCTCTCGTTGAGCCACGTGGCAGCTAAAAAAAATAAACATGCTGAAATATAAAACAAGCTTTGTCTGCGCAATTTTCACATAATTGCATTAACTCTTTCTCTCTCTACGAACTGTCCATTTCTCTCTCTAATAACTGAAGCAGTTACACTGGCGGCAGAATATCAGTAAATTTTCAAAACTTTTCATAATCACGTCCAAAATCATTCCACATTTTCACTAAAAGTAACTGAAAAACTTCAAAATATCTACATAATGAAGAGGTAACGATCGCTCTCTAGTATCGTTTTGTTTTAATTAAAGTTTTTCGCGATTAATCTTACTGTATGCCGTTCTTGTTGTTGTTGTTGTTGTCGTTGTTGTTGTTGTTGTTATTTTTGATTATATAAAGAAATTAGGGTTAATGTGTTGCAGGAACTACTTTATCGATTTTTTGTGCGAAAAATTAGGTTTATGAATTATATAATTAAAGTTTTTCGCGATTTATGTTACTGTATGTTGTTGTTGTTGTTGTTATTGTCGTTGTTGTTATTGTTGATTATATGAAGAAATTAGGGTTAATGTGTTGCAGGAACTGCTTTATTGATTATTTTTTGCGAAAAATTAGTTTCATGAATTATATAATTAAAGGTTTTTTTGCGGTTTATGTTCTGGATGTTGTTCTTGTTGATGTTATTGTCGTCGTCATTGTTGATTGTTGATTGTATGTTCGGTCTTTAGAATTTAGAAATTGACAAATTAACTGTCGTTTGATTTTTTCCTAGTAATTAAAACTTGCGAAAATTCATGTTTTACTTTTTGCCTTAAAATTAGGGATTATGATTTGTACAAAATGAGTAGTTAATGCTCTTCGTGTTCTAGTTTTCGCCAAAAACAATTTATTTTCCTCTTTTTTTCCTACATCTGTGTTAGCACCATAGTTTTAAAACACGGAACATTATTTGTTTAACAAGAGTAACAATATTGCTTAACAAAACAAGAGTAACATTGTTACTGTAACAAGGATACAGATTCTGTATTATCCGCTTAATTAAAGAGCACCAATGCTTCGTTGTACTGTCACACTGTTACCGTAACAGTGTTACTGTTGTATGATAATTAAACAGTTATTTCTTCCCTAAAAACGTTAGTGTAACATTGTTACAGGAATGCTACTTTTACAACTTGAAATTTCTTCTCGCAGTTCACAACCATCATTACTTTTCAGTAATAGTTGTTACTGTTTTTCTGATTTTCGTTTTTTAAATAACAATGTCAGGAAAGCCGAGTTTTTCGAGGCAATAGCAAAGAAGAATAAGGCTACAGCATCAGAGAAAACACCAACAAAGAAGGTGGAGACAGAGAACCTGTCAAAGCCAACAACACAGAAGGAAGTCAAAGCTTCAAATAAGGATAAGTATGTCTCGAAGGGGGTGTCCCTCTAAGTCTTTGCTCCATTACAAGTTACTAGGGTTCATTTTTTATTGAAATTTAGTAATAAATATTAGTGTCACATTCTTAAAGTAACAGTGTTACAGTTGTATGATATTTAGAGAAAATTATTTGATCTTTAAAAAACTATTGGACGATACTGTAGCTTTGTTGTATTATTTTTTGAGCTAACCATCTTTTTGCATTTGACATTCCTTCTGAGACTTGAAAACCATCTTTCCTTTTCAGTATAGTAGTTTTGGTTGTTATATTGTTACTGTTATTCTTATTTTGGTTTTTTGAAAAAACAATCTCAGGAAAGAAGCGTTGGCCCAGAAAGCAGAGTTGCCCCAGAAAGCAGATGTTACAAAGAAGATAAATGTCACAGCATCACAGAAGACACCGATTAAGAAGGTGGAGACAGAGAAGCTGTCAAAGACATCACAGAAGGAAGTCAAAGATTCTCATGAGCCTGAGTAAGTCTTGGAGTGATCTCCCTATAAGTCTTTCCTAGACAACGAGTTGCTAGGTTTTATGATTTATGGAAATTTAGTGATGAATATTAGTGTCACATAGTTACAGTAACAGTATAACTGTTGTTTTTATATTTAAATATAATTATTTGAAATATAAAAAAAATATTAGATGTTACTGAAACATAGTTGGATTCTTTTTTTACCAGTCTTTTTTTTTCAATTTGTAATTCCTTTGTCAGACTTTACCAACATCATTCTTTTTCACTATACTAGTTGTTATTGTTACTGTTATTCTGATTTTGAACTTTGAATAAATAATGTCAGGAAACTAGAGGTACCCAAGGAATCAGCTGTTACAAAAAAGATTAAAATTGCACCAACCAAGAAGGTTCAGACAGAGAAGCTGTCAAATCCAGTAGCAGAGAATGTGCATCAGCCAAAAGAAACTCCTGCAAAGAAGGCGCCTACCGAAAAGGCACCCAAGGCATCAAATACTCCTGCAAAAAAGGTAGCAGTAAAAGAAACTAAGGTGCCAACAGAGAAGGTACCTAAACCAGCGACAGTAACAACAGAGCAGGCAGCAAAGGTGCCAATCCAAAAAACTAAAAGCGAATCACAAACACCATCGAAAAAGGAACCGAAGGTGGCAATCCAGAAGGAAGCGAAGAAACCAACAGAAAAGGCACCCACAAAGCCAACGGTACCAACAGAGAAGGCAACTAGTGCACCATCTGAAAAGGCTGCGAAGGTGGCAACAGTCAAGGTAGAAACGCAACCTTCAAAGACGCTGGCAAAGGAGGTGCCCATAGAAAAGACGGAAAAGTTGGTCAAAGATGTTACCGTAACAAAGGGGCAGCCCAAGAAGGCAGCAACGTCAAAAACTGCAAAGTTGACGAAAGATGTGGCAAAGGAGGTGCCCACAGAAAAGACGTTCATAAAAGAAATTGAAAAGACGGCAGAGAAGAAGGTGACAACAACACCTATTAGGAAGGTTGTACCAGCAAAGAAGGTTTCATTTGAGGAGATTTCAGTGGCAAAGGAGCCAATGACAGGAAAATCAGAAAAGGTAGTTAGCAAGAAAGAGAGCAAGAAGGTGCCTGTGAAAACAGTACCGAAAAAGGCAGTGTTAAAAAAGAAGGTGATTGTAACAAAGAAACCAATGGCAGCAACAAAAAAGAGACCTAGAAATAAGTCTCTGTCATCTGTCGAAGAAAGTGATAGAGATTATGAAGTGTCTGATGAGTCGAGCGTCAAATCCAAAACCTCAATCAAGAGGGCTAAAACAGAGAAGAGACAAGGGAAGATGGTCCTGAAGTCTGAAGAAGAAGATATCTCAAAAAGGTATATATTTTCCTATTTGTCAAAAAATGATTTTAAGTGTATCAGTGTTACAGTAACATATGTACTGTAACATTGTTACTCTTGCTTTATTACTTTGAATTTCTTCTTCTGTTTGTTTCCGTAAACATTGTAACTCTCTGTTTGCAGTTGTGCTAATGTTGACTTGTTCATGACAGGCCGGAAAAATACACAAATAAATGCAGGGCGCAATCATTGGTCGAGGTTATGAGCAAGTTTACGGCAGAACATTAAAGAAATTGGCTTTGGGAGACTGCTGCACATGAAGATAACAGTAGTCCCTTCTGCGCTAACTGACCTGCTTGTTGACGCTTTTGATCACAACAGTTGCAAGGTGAAAATTTCTGATAGAGACGAGTTTGTGCTGTCACACTATGATGTGCATGACTTTTTTTTACTTCCGATGGAGGGTAAAGATGTAGAGCTGACCGCGACTGGTCGCGCATCAGAGGCTCAGGACACTGAGTTAAAACAGAAATGGAGAAGGAAGTTCAACGTCTCGAATGGTCAGAACATAAACTTGACTCTGGTGTCTGATTGGTTTAAGAATAATAAGGGTGTGTGTGGCGATGAGTTCAAGCAGGTGTTTGTTCTGTATGCCCTGTCCACGTTTTTAGCACCTACTCCAAAATATTCGATTGATTTCAAGCTGTTGAAGGCGGTGGACGATGTGAAGAAAATCAAACAATGTAATTGGTCAAAGTATGTATTTGAGAAGATAGTTGAAGGTATTAAGGGGTTGAAGACGGGATCTGTCAAGTGTCTCTGTGGGTGTATTGTAGTACTCATTTTGGCATACATTCACAGAGTTGAATTAAACAAGGAGGTACAACCTTCTGACCTACCTCTGATCAAGCATTGGTCAGATAGCAAATTTTCAAAGCGAGTGAAGGATGAGGCAAAGCTGGGTTGTCTTGGAGGTGGTGAGATTTCACAAACAAACTACCCTATTTGTCAAAGCAAGGGAGTGCCCTTGGAAGGTAAAATATGGTTTTCTTTTTTAATCTAACAAACATTCTATGTTACTGTTACAGTATTCTGTAACAATGTCACTGTGACAGTGTTATTGTAACGTTGTTACATTTTTAATATGTTGCTGTAAAATGCTATATCCAGATGTTGGTCAGAGTGAGGATGAGGAGGTTGATTGTCATAAGGATAGTCAGGGGAGGGAGTACATTTTGATGGAGAAGCTTGATGGCATTGAAACAGATGCCGAGTTGAAGGAAAAAGCTGTTAATGTGAGTGGTTTTTTATAAATTTTATTGTGTGCAATTGTTACACTGGTTAAATCCAATATCTAAGTTGTTACTTTTTGCCTTGTTTATTTTCTCAGGATACACACTTGATGTTGCTGAAGCTTCAAAGAGATTCGGAACTTGTTCACCAGACATTTGTTCAACGAGTGAAAGTTTTCGAATCGCAGCGGAAAGGAAAGTCGCCTTTGAAGGATGATTACCATAAATACACGGATGACGTCGTCAGAAAGGCTGAATCATTGAAGAGAAGGGCAAATGACTTCCCATCATTTGTAAGCTCAAAAATGAGTAAAAAAATGAAACCAACCCCAACAGAGAAAGCTCAGAGGGCAATTGATTTTGAAAAGTCAGAAACTGTTTTAAAGGATGTTTTGAAGGAGTTGAGTGCGGAATATGATGATGATGATGATGAAGATGATAAAGCTGTGGAGGGGGGTGACAAGCAGAGTGATGATGAGGAGGAAGGTGACAAGGAGAGTGATGATGACAATGGGGATGATAATGGCAACGATGATGAGGATGGGGATGATGATGACAACGATGATGAGGGTGACACTAAAAAAGACGGGTATCAAGAGGAGGTCAGTGAAGAGGATAAGGAGGATGTCAATGATGAAGACGATGAAGAGGAGGAAAATGAAGATAATGAAGACCAGGAAAAAGAGGAAGTTGACGAAGATGATGAAGAACAGTCTCCTGAAGGTGATTCAGTAACAATGTTACTGTAACATTATTACTTTAACTAACAGTTTAACTGGTCCTGTGTTACTGCAACATATTTTAAACATACACGTCAGAATGAAACTAATTAGTAATATTAAATTACTTCTAATGCAGATGAAAAGGATGGAACAGATGAAGAGAATGCATCAGGCAAGGATGAGGGAGATGAGGATGGTTCTGGTGAAGGTAATAGTGTAACACTGTTACTGAAACAGTGTTACTATAACTTAATATTGTAACTAAAACATCACAGTGAAAATATTATGCATTTCTTTTTTGGAACAAAAATCTAATAATGTTCATTTACTTGTCATGCAGATGGAAAGGATGTTGATGATGACGATGCATCAAGCCAGGGTGATGAAAACCAAACTAGTGAGGCAGTCCAGGAAGAATCTGGTGAAGGTAATAGAATAACAATGTTACTGTAATTGTATTACTTGAATTAACTATGTTTCATCATGTCTGTTACTGTAACATAGTTTTGACTGAAACATCAGTGTTGAACTTTTATTTTTTTTTTTTCAAGAAATTTTTTTGGGTAATATTCAACTATTCAACTTTTTGTGACACAGATGACAAGGAACAGGCTGATGTTGATGCATCGGGCGAGGCTAATGAGAACCCAAAAAGTGATGCAGATGATGAAGAATCTGCTGAAGGTAATAGATTAATACTCTTAATGTAGTTGTATTACTTGAAGTAACAGAATTACAACAGTTTTTTACTGTAACAAATTTTAACATAAACATAAGAGAGACTATTATGTATTTATTTGTCCCAAAAAAATTGGTAATATGTATACAGTTACTTGTGACACAGATGACAATGAAAAAAGCGATGATGATGCATCAGGACATGGTGATGACAAACCAATCAGTGATGCAGATGAAGATGAAGATGGATCTGGTAAAGGTAATAGAGTAACAATGTTACTGTAATATTTTTACTTGTTTAAATAAGTTACACATCACCTGTTACTGTAACATATTTTTAGCGAAACAACAGATTAAAATTATTATGCATTACTTTTTATAATTACTAATATTAAATTACTTGTGACACAGATGACGATGAAGGTGATGATGATGATGCATCAGGGCAGCCTGTGTTGGAGTATATGTCCTCAACAATGGTGCGATCACACAAACGATTTAATTATCATTATTAAATCTCACGATAAGAATACTCGAGGGATGATTCTTCATTAAAAGTCAACTGACCAACATTAATCGGTAATGATTGGCTTACTAGAGTTTGACATTACTGTCGTTTGACGGTGGTGGTCAGTTGATCCCTTTAGGTCACACCTATAGGACAATACTCTTAATAGAAAAGACAATTGACTGTATTTTGATACGAGTCAATTAGATTCTTAATTGAATAAATATAAGAGGAAGTTTTTTTTATGATAAGATCATAAAATATGTATTTTAGTAATAAAGTTGTTATTGCTAAAATTACAAATGTTTAAGAAACAAATGTTAGTAGAATGAATTATAATTTAGTACTACAAATGTTGTGCTACGAATATTGACACGTACCATTTTTACATAGTTATTATGAATCGCTAATTCGTTCTAATTTACGTATTGATGTTCAATTAGTTGAACTTGCAATACAACAAATTATAACATGTTGTACATTGTCACATGTCATATGTGACATTTGACAATTTAACAAAGTTAAAATGGAAGTCCATTTTAAATACATGGACCGTGTATTAAAGGGTAGTATTAGTATTATGGTGTTATTTTAATTGTGTAAAAGACACACTTAAGACACATCATTTATGAAGGGTTAAGCATGCCCAACACTTGAAGGAAAAGAGAGTGCTCTATTGGGCACTCTTCCCTTGGCTTCTACCCGGCCATAGAGAAGAACAAAAGGGGAATTTTGTTCTTCTCAATTAAAATTTTTCATTTGATCTAATTAGGGTTAGTGTAGAGTGAGAAAAATATAAGAAATTTTCCTCTCTTTTTCTCCCTACTAAAAACCGAAATCTCCTCCATATATTCCAAGATCTAATCTTGATAATACTAGCTAATAGTAGTAGTTTTATTAGATCTATTATATTAAGAATACTATCTATTGATTTCTAGTAAAAATCATAAGTTAGTTTTAAAAGCATTGTCTTGGGTTTGAACTATTTGGAGGGTTTCTACCTTTGGGACCTTAAGGAGGATCATCCATCATACTTTAGCTCAAGAACAAGCAAGAAGGAGATCTTGCTTGTGCCCTATTTAGCCGAAATTAGCAATGTAAGGCAAAATCGTTTTCTTCTCTAATTTCTCCTTTTTATGTTATGCATGCTAAGATCCGAATTTAGTTATGAGATAAACAAACTAATATTGTTATAGTAACACATATAAACTATCAATTGGTATCAGAGCCATTGGTTGTTGCATGCATAATCGTTTTATTTAGTTTTTACGAGTTAAATGTAACAAATAAAACTATGTATGTTTAGATCTATGAGATAAATCACTCGAAAATTTTGCATGCTATAAGTTTCTGGTCCTAAATTGATTTTAGGTTATTTAGATAATTTATGGTATTTTATTGTTCATAAAAATAATGTTTGGTAATTTTATTGCTTTTTAATGGTTAAAATCGAAATAAAATCACTATATATAGTTAGACTATGCTACTGACCTTGGAAATTTTATATGACCTCACAAATATATTTTACTTATTGTATGTAAAATCTCGTATGAAAATGTTTTGTAGATCATGATTTATAATTTTTATATGATAAAATGGTATAAATGGAGGTTAAAATGGTTAAAGATAGTTATGTTTCGAATTTGACCATGACTTTTTAGTATGTTGTCATATGCAATATTTACACACTGTATGTAAATTATCACATAAAATGGTTTTGTTTTGCATGATTTATGAATTTTTAGAGTAAAAATGACATAAATAATGACTATTTTAGCATAAATAGCTAAAAACGAAATTCATGGCATGAGAAAATTATTTTAGGTTGCTTTAATATCCCACTTATCAGATCTAAAGTTGAAAATTTTATTAGATTAATTTTCGTTGCTTTGGATATTTTATTAGATAAAACCGATAAACCGCAACCGTATTTTCTCGAATCGAATTCGAAATTTTTAACCTTGATTTTTGACATTATGAGTATCATAGTGATATTCCAGAATGTTCAAAAATTTAAAATTCAAATTAAGTAATTATTGTAATATAATTTGGATTTATTTCATAATAGTTGTGATTTTAAGGTCTATTATGAACAATATTTCATAAAGACAAGTTAATTGTTGTCAAAATTGAGTCATGACTAATTTTGAGACCTAAAATGTGTTAGGATAATTAACTTGGACATAGATTTGATTTATGTAATTTTTGGGTATTTTAATTAGTTAAAATCGCAATTACCATAAAACCGGACTATAATTGATAATGAGATTAAATAGGGCGATTTGGCATTTAAAATGAGCATGTTAGGACTATTATATTATGCTGGTTTTTATCCCTTATGAATGTCATTTTGGTTTTTATAATTTCGAATTATGTAATTTGTCTTAGTATGGCCTTAGATTTTAATCCGTATTTCCCGTAATGTAAGGGGATACGGATTCGGTTGTAATTAAATGTGATCTCGTATCACCTTTTATTTTATTATTTTTGTTTTTCTTTTATAATGTATAATAGAAAATAGTTGTATTTTTTATTCCGGAGTTTCCCGAAGACGGTGCCATTCGGAAAGGAGTTCCGATGAAGACGGAGGTCCTTGGGAGGCGTGCCATGAAGTTCAAGGGACCAATGGAGTTGGTTTCCGAATTTGTACTTTAATGTTTTATTTTATTCTTTTAGGAAAGGCCATACTAGGAAATTTTATTTTACTTTGCATTTTATTTAATATGTCACATGCATAGCCAAATCGCCAATAACACACATGCATATCGAGTTTTATTTATCGAGTCAATTATGCTTATCGTTAGTTCAATAATTAGTTCACTCAAACTTGATAGATAATAAAATTGACTCGACCTCTCACGACCAAAACTAAAAATTGAGACTAGCCTTACCAAATAGTAGTACCCATGAATCCCTTTTACATTTGAGGCAGATTCGGTTTCCCCGGGGTGCTCTCATTTTTCATCGGGTAAGTGGGGTAATAACTAGTTATTGCATTCGAAATTTGGTTGAACTCAACGGAATTTAAAGACTAGTCTTGTATTCCGGTGCTAGAGATGGGTTTTAAAGAAAAACATCGACCGAGAATTCTAAAGCGTAGAATCAATTAATAGTTAATTCACCGAAATTACACGAACAAGGGTTTCATCGGTTTCCCCGTGCCCGAATTCGTATAAGGTTGGATCTCGGGGTCACTCATATAATACTAGTGAGAGGTTGTTATATGAATGCTTAACTTGTTTAAATTATTTACAAGTTTAATTTAAAATGATGAATGTTTATATATTTCCCGCTATTTCATTGTTGTATATTGTTCTTTATCATTACTCCAATCCGTATACGATATCAATTCTTTTGTAACACGCGTCTCCGCTAAACCATAACGACAAATAGAGTCTCTTTCTAAATCCTCATATGAACCATATTGTAGGTTGTGGACAAGCTCCATGGGAATCATTCTATTCCATAGAACTCGATAGGAATCGTCCTATGCATAAAAGGATTAACATCTTACATTCCTAACTAACCTATTTATATAAATTCTTATGAAGAAATGTTAAAGGATAATTGGTCAAAATGTGTTTGATAATTCATCCCTCCATGGTTCAATTATCGTATAGCTCAATCTAATTAATGGTCATTTAGCACTTAAATAGTTAAGTACGTGACGACATTTGTAAATTTGGTAAATCGATTTGTAGAAATCTTTGAAACCAATCATCACAACACTTCAAAAGTTTGACCCTAATGAGGGATTAACTATGAGTTAAATGAATTGAGTCTTCATCATATGAGACTTCTTGAAGTGAGTGGGAGCTATAAGAAGATATCATCTATCTTAAATCGTTAAAGATAGAACGAGGTACAAAAGAGAAAGTGTTGGACGCTAATATAGACCTTATCCCAAGTATGTAAAGATAAGGGATTTGTGTATGACCACGAAATATTCCCTCCCAAATTCTATGACATGGACATTCCAGTTCTTGCAAAGTAACACTTCACGAGTATTTGATACGAGTAATGGACTAAAATCATTATATTAGATATATGAGTTTATAATTGTAAGACAACTAGCAAGAATATACTATATGAATGGAACCAAGGTAGTTACCATTTCATTAATTAGCATGTAAAAGTCATATACATAATCTAGTTTAGAATATAATTAAAAGAGCTTTGCACAAATGGTAAAGGGATTTACCATCATGCAATTATAACAAATGTTGTACTCAATCAAACCACGATTAATTTATGGTTCCACTATAATAATCATGGTGATTATATTCTAATTCAAGCTAGAATTTGATGTCATAAGAAAGCCTAAAGTTGGTGACTCCAATCACATCTCAATTCTCAATTGAAAATCGCATTAAGAAACTAGTTTTGACTAGTATTCTAAACCATGTTGATTAATTATCTCATGGAATATGCAAATCTTGTATTCAAAGCAAGATAATTTGTGACCCTTTATTTAAAGGATAACAAATTGAGTCAGATATTCGACCAATATCCACCTTTATGTGTATGGTCGAGTACATTTCAATGAGAAATGGTTATTACTACTTCATCTTTTATCTACAACTTGGATAGACACTTGTATCTACCCAATGAGATAATAAGAGAAATTCCTTGTATATGATCAATGAATTCTTTATGAGAAGTGTCGAAACCTAGAGATTTTACAATCAATGTATTAGTACACTGTTTATACCTGGACTTATTAAGTAATAACTTAATTCACACCAAATACAAAGTGATATAGTATCACAAAGTTCACTTTCTTGAGCACATTGTAGAATGTGATTAGAAAGTTGTAATGAATCCTATATGATATGATTGAATCTTTACCATTAAGTGGGAGTTAGTTTCTATCATGGATTTGTCTAGTATTTTATTTTCCACTAAAATCAAAACATAGATAAAGCTATCAAGCACAATTCACATGAGATATGATTAGGCAAGGTACCTAAGTTGTAGCTTATTTCGAACAAAACTGTGTGGTTATCTATCCCAAGGATCACGAGCGAACAAAAGTTTGTGACTCGAGATGCTGTCTATTAAGAAAGGAGGATTATTTCTTATAGACAGAGTGGGAGAAAATGTTAAAGAGCCACAAACTGAGTGACAAACTGAACATGAGACATAAGAAAATGTTTATTCTTGGTCTAAGTCAGTAGGTTACGACAAACTCTGAGTGACAAACTGAACATGAGACATAAGAAAATGTTTGTTCTTGGTTTAAGTCAGTAGGTTATTTGTTCGAAAGCCTGAGTTAAAAGGAATCATATTACTTTATTGAAAGCAACAGTCCTATAACTCAATTAGATGCTTTACCTAGTGTCAACTCCACAAAAGTCCGAAACAACATTAAAATGTTTACGTAGCTTGGTTGATTGGTGTCAAAGGGCTTTGCACGCAACAACAACGCTTCATGAATTTGGACTTGTACTAGTTGGGTTTCAAAATCATTTTGCATGATTTTCGTAAATCACAACTACCCTAAAAGTTGGATGAAAACTTAAGATGAGTTCTTAAGTGAAAGTCAAGGAGTTGAATTATGACTTTTGATCGTGTGATAAACTCTTCTCGAATTGTCGATTAATTGTTTTTATACATAAAGTTTAGTGGGAGTTAAAGTGATGTAACTAGTCTTATGTGTAAGGGACATGTTGATCATTATGAATGATGAAAGACTTAGGAGAATAAGAATACTGTAACTAGTCTTATATGTATGGGACATGTTGATCATTATGAATGATGAAAGACTTAGGAGAAGAATAATGCATCGTTAAAGTATCCAAATCTATGAAGATAGTTCTGGAAGACACTAGCGTTAAATGAATTTTTACTTATATCGATAAGTGTTTAGACATGTTCAAAAGATGTTGAAACATGTAGAATGTAAATCCACTGCTTCCGCTGCGGGATTAATTCATAACGCCAAGATGCGTCTTGATTCTTAAATTCACATACTAAGAGTATGACGAGTAGTTACAAATCAAACCTATGTGAAAGTCACGCAATGGCCAAATAATCTATCAAAGATTAATGGATAGACTTCCATGTCTTATATGCTGACAACATATCACTCATTTTAGAATGATGTGCCAATAAGGGATTATTGGGAGACTTAGAAGTAGTTAATATCTGGGCTATGATAATTAAGGGAGTGAATATGCTAGAAACGTTCTAAATAATTGAACAATTGAGATATATACAACGAAAACCAGAGTACATTTGCTATTATGAAATTTGCAAAATGGATGAGTCCCGCACACTGTGAAAACAGTGGGAGTTATTTTAAGGCTTGAAAGCCTGTGCCTAGATAGGGCCTAGACATGTACTCGAATAGTTTATATAATATAGATTATATATGACTAAGGGAGATAGTGTATTGCAAGGTTACGTAAGATGTGAGAAGGTTACAAAACTTACTAACCAAGGCCTTTCCGTAGGCTAAGCATGATGAGTCAGTCATGCCATTTCAATTGAGTTGAGATGCACGATTATACACAATAATTAAGTGTGAATTATAGAATATGTAGTAATTGATATGGTATCAATTTTACATAATTGATAATACATTCATCGTTTGAGTTTTATTATTAAAACTCTTTATCTACTACTTTGTTAGATCCAAATAGGTTGTAATGACAATATTGAACCCTATTAAGTGAACTGGATTAACTTAGTAGCACCCCTAGCTACTTGAATGAGGTGACATCTCGAAGTAACTAGAGTGTGATGCGATTGATGGCGAGTTCGAATGCCATGAAGTCATATGGGATGACTAGTCGATCACATAGGCAGACTGTTAGATACACTCTGTCGGGCAGTGACCGCTTATAGAGTTCTGGAAATTTTATAGCCTGGTCGTGGCAAGAGCTACTATTGTATTCTTGTGAGTCGATTCTTAGACTAGAATCTGTTCGCCCCAAGTGGCATAGTTTCAGAATGACTTTGATTTATGTCCTATGACTTTTCGTAAAAGGGGTCAAATGGGCACATTTTGGGTCATGATGTGCTATGGCTAGTCAAAGGGAATAGTAGGATAGGAATTGTCCAACCCCTTGTCAGGGTAATCTTAATCTCAAGGCCACTCGAGGAGTAGTGAACTGGAAATGCGTGGCCACGCTCGGAATGTATCTATGGTAAATAATTCCGGTCAGACAGTTACTCTCCAGATCGAGAAAACCACTTTTGATATGATCACGTGCAAGGACGACCTGCAAGACACCTTGCATTGAGTGGGAGATGATGTAATGGGACAAGAGAATCGGTGACGCACACTTGTTGGGACAAGTGGGAGATTGTTGGAGTATATGTCCTCAACAATGGTGCGATCACACAAACGATTTAATTATCATTATTAAATCTCACGATAAGAATACTCGAGGGATGATTCTTCATTAAAAGTCAACTGAGCAACATTAATCGGTAATGATTGGCTTACTAGAGTTTGACATTACTGTCGTTTGACGGTGGTGGTCAGTTGATCCCTTTAGGTCACACCTATAGGACAATACTCTTAATAGAAAAGACAATTGACTGTATTTTGATACGAGTCAATTAGATTCTTAATTGAATAAATATAAGAGGAAGTTTTTTTTATGATAAGATCATAAAATATGTATTTTAGTAATAAAGTTGTTATTGCTAAAATTACAAATGTTTAAGAAACAAATGTTAGTAGAATGAATTATAATTTAGTACTACAAATGTTGTGCTACGAATATTGACACGTACCATTTTTACATAGTTATTATGAATCGCTAATTCGTTCTAATTTACGTATTGATGTTCAATTAGTTGAACTTGCAATACAACAAATTATAACATGTTGTACATTGTCACATGTCATATGTGACATTTGACAATTTAACAAAGTTAAAATGGAAGTCCATTTTAAATACATGGACCGTGTATTAAAGGGTAGTATTAGTATTATGGTGTTATTTTAATTGTGTAAAAGACACACTTAAGACACATCATTTATGAAGGGTTAAGCATGCCCAACACTTGAAGGAAAAGAGAGTGCTCTATTGGGCACTCTTCCCTTGGCTTCTACCCGGCCATAGAGAAGAACAAAAGGGGAATTTTGTTCTTCTCAATTAAAATTTTTCATTTGATCTAATTAGGGTTAGTGTAGAGTGAGAAAAATATAAGAAATTTTCCTCTCTTTTTCTCCCTACTAAAAACCGAAATCTCCTCCATATATTCCAAGATCTAATCTTGATAATACTAGCTAATAGTAGTAGTTTTATTAGATCTATTATATTAAGAATACTATCTATTGATTTCTAGTAAAAATCATAAGTTAGTTTTAAAAGCATTGTCTTGGGTTTGAACTATTTGGAGGGTTTCTACCTTTGGGACCTTAAGGAGGATCATCCATCATACTTTAGCTCAAGAACAAGCAAGAAGGAGATCTTGCTTGTGCCCTATTTAGCCGAAATTAGCAATGTAAGGCAAAATCGTTTTCTTCTCTAATTTCTCCTTTTTATGTTATGCATGCTAAGATCCGAGTTTAGTTATGAGATAAACAAACTAATATTGTTATAGTAACACATATAAACTATCAGCCTGATGATAAACCAAGCAGTGACGCTGGTGAAGGTCCATCTGGTGAAGATAATAAAGTAACGTTGTTACTGTAATGTTCTTACGTTAAGAACCAAGTAATATAACACCTGTGTTACTGTAAATTTTTTTTAACAGAAAAATCAGAGTGAAATTATTATGTATTTTTTTTTAATTATTATTATTCAATTACTGGTGATGCAGATTTAAATGAAGAAGAGGATAATGATAAAGATGAACAAGAGGGTGAGAAAGATGAAGCGGAAGATAATGATGATGAAGAAGAGGGTGATGACAATGAAAAACCAGATGAAAACAAAGATGATGGTAAAGATGAAGATGGTGCTGGCAATGAAAATGAAGATAACAGTAAGGATGATGAAATGAATGGTAACGAAGAGGGGAATGGGAATAATGAAACTGGTGAAGAGGGAGGACAAACCAGCGAGGGCGGCCATGGGACAGTTGGCGATGAAGAACCAAGAACTAGTCAGTGTAGTCAGGTAGGCGAAGATGCCGATGATGATGAGGTTGATGTTGTGGACGATTGTAGCGATGAGGTCCTATATGATAACTATGATGAAGAAACGGGCGACCAATATTTGTTACATGTTGATACAACTGAAGACTGGATGCGATTTATGGATGTTTGCTACGGCTGCACTATGGATTGTGGCCAACCAGCTCCAAATCTAACACTTGTGTCCGAGACTATGATAGAATATGAGCAGTTAATGGCGTCTGTTCTTGAAATAAGGAAAGAAACAATGGACTATTGTTTGCTGGATGATGATGAGGACCTCAAAAAATCGTGAGTACCCTTTATTTTTGAACTGTACTGTGATGAACAAATGGTTTTACTGTGCCACTGTTACTGTATTAATTAAATTTTTGTTACAGTAACACTGTTACACTTTTAATAAGATATTCTGACACGAACTTTTGATTGTCCCACAAGGAAAAGCTTGTCTCATATGGGAAGAATCACTTCATTCCAAGGGAAGATATAGTTTCATTGGCTCCTGGTGAGCTAATTTATTCGATGGTGATTGAATGTTGGTCAATGTTGCTAAATGAACTCATCTTCCAAAAGGTAGCAAGTGATTCACCATCGAGAATATTCATGGGCCTGGGTCAATCGGTATGTTATTATAAGAAATAAATGTTTATTATTATTATGTTTATCTAATGTTATGAGCAATAATTATTGACTTTTATTTTGGTATTAATTTTTGAAGTTTGCATTAGAAGCTTTGCTTCTTCCAAAAGGCATTCATGGGAGAGATTTAGAAGGCGAAGTTTTGCTGTGTTTCACATGTTGGATCAAATACAGCAAGAACCCACTTAACTTTGATTCTGATATGGTAACATCATTACTGTTTTTTTTTTTTTTTTTTTATCTTCTACTAGTAGATTGTATAGAACATCTATTTAACAATTATATGTTCTTAATTGCAGATATTCATTCCCCTTATTCTGGACAAGCACTTCTTCTGTGCTTGTATAAACTTTATGTCGAAAAGAGTTGAGTACCTCGACAATAAACCATTCTATGTCAGATCGCGAAAAGCAAAAATGGCAAGGAATGCTGTGAGTCTCCTCTACTTTTATATTATCAGCTTCGCATATGTAAATATTTTTTAAAGTATCATTACAGTAACAATGTTACATTAGTATCATTACAGTAACAATGTTACATTTATATATAGGCAAATATCATGGGGAAATTGCTGGTACAGATGGGTATTGGAAAAGGAGCTGAGGTGATTAATTACCCACTTCAGAACGTCAAGTTTAAATGGCAGAACAAATCAGAAAATGTGGATTGTGGGGTTTTCATGATGCTGCACATGGCGTTCTACACGGGCAGAGTGTTTGAATGTGGGTTGATTGATGCACAAAAAAGAATTTTGTACCGTGCTGAAATTTGTGCAATACTTGTTCTAAGTGACATGAATTCAGAACGAAAAGAGGTCCTAAAAAGAATATCAGAGTTCAGGGAAAAAAGGGAACAGTTGAAGGAAAAGCTGGTGAAAAAAAGAAAGGACGAAGAGAACAAAAGGAAGGAGGAAGAGCAAAAATTAAAGGAGGCGAAGGAAAAAAGGAAGGAGGAAGAACAAAAAATAAGGAGGACAAGGAAAAAATGAAGGAGGGAGAGTCAGTAGAAGTAAATGCAAAGGTGGTGAGAAAGAAGACGATTGCTCACAAGCCACCCAAAAAGATGAATTCTCCTCGAGAAATCGAAAAAGATAAGGGGGAAATAATCAAATTTCGCGATGATGATGCTATGGGTTCTTCTTTAGGCTATTATCCTGCTGACGCTAATTTGTTCCTAGTCTCCCAGTTTATGAAAGCAAATCAGACACTATTGTCCACCACATCTAATATGAGAAGAAAGGTACTTGATTATGGGTTCATTGATGACGCCAAGTTCGACAAAAGGTAAAATATAACGTTGTTACTGTAACAGTATTACTGTAACAGTGTTACTGTAAAATCTCATAAGTAGTCTGACTTGAATTTGCTGTAACAGTGAGACCCTGGCTGTGTATGGAGAGAAGAGGAAGTTGACAAGGGCAGATATACTCTCACTACATCCAAAGCGTCACACGAACTCGATTGTGTTCGAATGTTGGTCTCTACTCTTAAATCATGTCGAGAACAAGAAGAAGGCGACACGGCAAAAAGTCCCTACAATAGTTCACTTTGGACTACGTCACATGGTGAGTTCAACCGTTGGAAAATGCGTGCTTCTGTTTAATCAGATATAATGCTTTTATAAAGGACATCCAACTGTTTTTTTTTTTAAATACAGGATGCTCTACTTGCTGTGACGCAAGAGGATAGTGAACAGGATCAATTAAAGACGGAGTTGTTTGAGATTTGGGATGAGTTCATCAATGCGAGCAAGGCTAATCACAGAATAGATGCCCAACTTATTTTTTTACCTTGTTTGGTTGACAATCACTACTTCTGTGTTTGTATTGACTTCTTACATGAACAGATTAGTGTGATTGACAATCAATCGTATGCCAAATGGGAGTCCTCCAACACTTATAACGTCGCATCAGTAGCAGTAAGTACTTTGATTTTTTGTTTTACATATTAGTGTGATTAAAATTATGGTAGATTATTAGAGACTAGAGTGAACAACATTGGAATATATGATTACAGTAACAGTGTTACTATTTAAAAATCTAAATGTCCTTTTTTTGACAGGTCGGTTGCATGAGTGACTTCTTGGAGATGAAGGGCGACAAGAGGGTAGACGCTATGTCCAACTTTCCTTTGGTAAATATGAAATGGGAATGGCAGTCACGGGCTCCCAAATATGAAGAGTCAGCCTGTTTCGTTATGATGGTTGTATCCAACTTTGAGGGACGTCCGTATAAGTCTATGTACGAGAACGCGTTGTATCGCCGGGCATGTGCTGCGCAAATTGCTGGATGTTTGCTCCTTGCAGACATCAATAAAATAAGGACTGAGATGTTGGAAGCTGTGGACCTCTTTGTCAAATCTAAGAAAACTCTTTGGCCTGAGATATATGCAAGGAGATAAGAACTTAAAAAGGTCAAGGGAAAGGCACTTGATGACGAACTTACAGATGAAGAGGGACAGGTTCAACCGCAACCACAAGTAGTCAACACTGAACTGCCTGTTCTTCGTTTTAAAGTCAAAAACAACTGATCTCAAATGATGTTAACCTAGGTCAACTATAAAACAATGTTACTGTAACAGTGTGTTGGTATCCCTCAAAACAGTGGAGTTTATGTTATGTTTAAGAATGATGTTAATTTGTGGGTAATTAGAATTGTGATTTCTTAACTACATGACATCTTGTTAAATTGTTACACTTGTCCTGGGTAAATCACAATGTGACTGTATTTGACGCTTTTAATTCTCCACTCTGTTCAGCAGTTATAACTAATGATGTTACAGTAACAATGTGAAAGTTAAAGAAGTGCAGGAAAGAGTAAATAATGTGTAACTGTATTTGACGCTTTGAATTCTCCACTCTGTGCAGCAGTTGATTTACGATTTGTACTTGAGCTAATGGGCGGTATTGTAAATCACAAATAATTAATGATGTTACAGTAACAATGTGACAGTTAAAGAAGTGCAGGAAAGAGTAATATAATGTGCAACTCTATTTGACGCTTAGAATTCTCCACTCTGTGCAGCAGTTATAACTGCTTTTAATCATGGGCAACATGGAAACGTGGGTTACATTAATTTAAAGGCTTATTTTAAACTTTTCAAAACAGTTTTTAACTTTCTAAATTCCAAATTAAATTAAAAGTTATTGTTGGCAGTTAATTTTGAAAACTGTTTTTAACCTTTTGAATTGAAAATGTAACCTCTTCTTATTCTCACCTATCTATAAATATGATCATTATCATTCAACACATCCACTTCTCTTTAAAAACACGAAAAAATAAAACCAAGACAAAGCACAACCAGTTTCGTTTAATTACAAAGGTTTGTCTTGTTAAATTTTATCTTGTTTGCAATATTAAATTTCACAAAAACTTAATCGTTCTTTAATATTAGAAATCCTGCTTCTCGTTTTAAAAATAACATGTTATGACCTTCCTTCCTATTTTAAGAGTAATACTGTGACAGTTTATGTTTTTTTTTTTTAAGATTTCTTTTGCAGAGAAAATATGGTGAAAACAATGGAAGAGATTCAGAAGAAACTTGCAGAGACCAAGTATGAACTTGAAGAAACGACAAGGCATAGAGATGCATTGTTTGAGGAGGTTCTAGCATATCATACTAAGATCGAAGACTTGCAAAGTCGTGCACGATTACTTGAAGAAGATTTGGATAACAATGAAGCACATGTCAAGTTTCTGATGGCGGAAAAAAACTGTATTGCGAGACAACTGGAGGCAAATAAGGAATTGAAATACACCGAAGCTGATCTGGATCGGCAATTTCTACTTGGTGTAACAGCTTTAAGGGAGTCATATGCCAAAGTCTACCCTTCGAATAAGGTAAATTGGCCTCAAGTTGTGAAAGCAATTGAAGAGATGGAAGGTTACAGAAAACGTCTTAAGTTGGAGTTGCTAGAGGGTGAAAATAGCCATGCTTCAGTAAACAAACGACCCAGAAGAAAATAAAAATTTTATATTTTATCAACTATAATACATGATGCTGTAACTGTAACATCATGTTATTCCAGTTTATTATTAAGTTAAGTACAATTAGTTTTTCGAAGTATTAAGTTCTTAAATTCTAGTCAGCTTGAATGTTTGGTTACGAAATTGTTTTTCTTTATGAACCACCTTTTATTAATTTAATTAATAGTGCAATTCTATTTAAATATCATACTACAGAAACACTGTTGCTGTAACAATGTGACACTAATATAAACCAAAAATATAGTACCAATGTTCCTCTAAAACATGAATGGGATTAAAAGGGGAAAAATGCTTCTAAAACAGGACATGAAAGTCTTTAGGGTTGGATTAGGCGACTCCACGAAGTTCATTTTAAAACTTATAATAACACTGTGACTGTAAAACATGAATGTGATTAAAAGAAAGGAAAGGCGCTTCTAAAACGGGACGGAAAAGGGTTTAGGGTTGGATTAGGCGGCTCCGCAAAGTTCATTAAAAAACTTATAGTAACACTGTGACTTTAAGACATGAATGGGATTAAAAGAGGGGAAAGGCGCTTCTAAAACGGGACGGAAAAGGGAGGGACGGGTGATACCCTGTCGTGGATGGGATTAAAAACCCAAGACTAAACCCTAGGGAGGGACGGGTGATACCCTGTCGTGGATGGGATTAAAAGAGGGGAAAGGCGCTTCTAAAATGGGACGAAAAAGGGTTTAGGGTTGGATTAGGCGTCACCGCTTCGCGGAGACGCCTAATCCAACCCTAAACCCTTTTCCTTAAGCAAAGGTCGTTCATAGTTCAAAAGCCCAAGACTAAACCCTAGGGAGGGACTGGTGATACCCTGTCGTGGATGGGATTAATAGAGGGGAAAGGCGCTTCTAAAACGGGACGGAAAAGGGTTTAGGGTTGGATTAGGCGTCACCGCTTCGCGGAGACGCCTAATCCAACCCTAAACCCTTTTCCTTATACAAAGGTTGTTCGAAGTTCAAAAGCCCTAGACTAAACCCTAGGGAGGGACGGGTGATACCCTGTCGTGGATGGGATTAAAAGAGGGGAAAGGCGCTTCTAAAACGGGACGGAAAAGGGTTTAGGGTTGGATTAGGCGTGTCCGCAAAGTTCATTAAAAAACTTATAGTAACGCTGTGATTTTAAAACATGAATAGGATTAAAAGAGGGGAAAGGCGCTTCTACAACGGGACGGAAAAGGGTTTAGGGTTGGATTAGGCGTCACCGCTTCGCGGGGACGCCTAATCCAACCCTAAACCCTTTTCCTTAAGCAAAGGTCGTTCGTAGTTCAAAAGCCCAAGGCTAAACCCTAGGGAGGGACGGGTGATACCCTGTCGTGGATGGGATTAATAGAGGGGAAAGGCGCTTCTAAAACGGGACGGAAAAGAGTTTAGGGTTGGATTAGGCGTCACCGCTTCGCGGAGATGCCTAATCCAACCCTAAACCCTTTTCCTTATACAAAGGTCGTTTGAAGTTCAAAAGCCCAAGACTAAACCCTAGGGAGGGACGGGTGATACCCTGTCGTGGATGGGATTAATAGAGGGGAAATGCGCTTCTAAAACGGGACGGAAAAGGGTTTAGGGTTGGATTAGGCGTCACCGCTTTGCGGAGACGCCTAATCCAACCCTAAACCCTTTTCCTTATACAAAGGTCGTTCGAAGTTCAAAAGCCCAAGACTAAACCCTAGGGAGGGACGGGTGATACCCTGTCGTGGATGGGATTAAAAGAGGGGAAAGGCGCTTCTAAAACGGGACGGAAAAGGGTTTAGGGTTGGATTAGGCGTCACCGCTTCGCGGAGACGCCTAATCCAACCCTAAACCCTTTTCCTTAAGCAAAGGTCGTTCATAGTTCAAAAGCCCAAGACTAAACCCTAGGGAGGGACGGGTGATACCCTGTCGTGGATGGGAGTAAAAGAGGGGAAAGGCGCTTCTAAAACGGGACGGAAAAGGGTTTAGGGTTGGATTAGGCGTCTCCGCTTCGCGGAGACGCCTAATCCAACCCTAAACCCTTTTCCTTATACAAATTGTAATAGTAACACTGTTACTACAAGCGTATATATGAATAATTAATTAAAAGGATTTGTTACAAGAGAAAATATGAAATTAGATGGGGAAAACACAAGTAATATATTTAATGCTCATTCAATTTCTTGAATGAAAATTCATTGTTTTATCATCACAAAATCATATTAGTTTTTGCTTTGTTATGTAACTGTCACAGTAACACAGTACTCTACTACTCTTCTGAATGAGATATAACAATTACATTATTGCTGTATCACACTTTTTTTTTTTTAGATTTAGATGTCTTTGCAACTGCTGCATCTGCTATGCGTAAAGGGCATGTTCTCTTATCGTGGTCGATTTTTTCCTTGCAGTATGCACAGAGCCTTTTTGGCTTTGCTGCCTTCTCAATAGCAATTGTTTTTGCCGACTTCAATCTTTTTCCGCTCCCCTTGTTGTGTGCTTGAACCGGATTCCGGATAGTAACTTCAGACGATGAGCTGCAGCCCAACAGCACCTCCATTTCTTGTTCTTTTGTAAGTGGTTGAACTGATAACTTCTCCCGGAACTCAACTAGTAGGGATGCTAACTCATCTGTGTGAATAGTAGGCAAAGTTTTAAGCGCCCCAACCGTTGCACTGAACTCTGCCCAGAGCTTGCACATATGACTGTTATCAGACTGAGCCATATTTACATCATCGATGACATTCCCATTACAATCAAGCCTGAAAATAAAGCAGCAAGTTACTGTTTTATATGGTAATAATATTACAGTAAGAAATTATTGGAGACAGAGCTCATGATGGAAAAAGGAAATCAGAGTTAGTAATGTAACACTGTGACTGTCACAATCTATTTGAGTAAACTTATAAAGTGAAATGAACATGTGTCAATGTAACACTGTTACTGTAATAATGTTTTAGAATCAAACCTGTTTGATGCGTGAGAGTTCTTGCACCAACGATCTAAAATATACTTGCTTGGTATTTTCTGAATTCCTTTGCCCTTGTATACCCACAAAATATGCCTGCAAAGTAACCCCGTTCTCTCGAAAAGTTTACAAGCGCATTCTACATCCAAGGTTGAAAGGTTGAACGTCACCTTGAAAGTTCTGTTTGTTTCAGAATCTTCCACATGAATTATCCGAACATTGTCTTCCTTGACAAAGCCAGCGACACCACATGTTAAAGCACACTTTACTTCCTCTTGAAACACCTTAAACACAGCATGTGTGTATACAAGAGCACCATGTTTCTCTAATTTTACGGTTGTGTCCAGAATAGGCAGTGAATGGTCGCTGTCATAGTCATCACACTTTCGTGTGTAGCGCTGCTGGTCAAGAGCAGTTTGGAACCTAGTAATAATGTAAAAAAGGGTACAGCAACATATTAATAATGTAACAATGATACAGTAACTGTGTGACAGTAAGGTTAACGTGTAAGAATAGAGAAAGAGTTGCTTACCGCAGCCAAAATTCGACCAGTGTACCAAAGTGATTCTCATAGCGCTTGAAAAACGAATTTGCACTTTCCGATCGCTGTGTTGTTCTTAAGATGCAGCCCATGGAAAGGTCACGATGGTAGGCAGGAATCCAATGCTTACGATCAATAAACATTTGATCCAACCAATCATTATCTTCTAGCTGAAAATCGGAAATAAGTTGCTGCCACTTTTCTTCGAACTCCAATGGTTCCAAGTCAGAGTCCCAAACGACAGCGTTGAAGCGAGTAAGGAAGTCCGTGTCTCTGCAAAGTGCTGAACCGACTTTGTCTGTAATCTTTTGTGTTATATGCCACATACAGTAACGATGGCGAGCTTGCTTGAAAGCAGAAGGAAAGGCCTTTTTAATACCAGGACATTGATCAGTTATTACAAACTGTGGCTCCTTGTTACCCATAGCATTCAAGAAATTCTGAAAGGCCCATTTGAAAGACAGTTCGTCTTCGTGTAACAGTAAGCAACCAGCGAAGAACACTGACTTTCTGTGGTGATTAACCCCCGTGAATGGTGTGAAAACCATATCATATTTGTTTGTCCCGTAGGTGGGGTCTAAGCTCATAGCATCACCAAATAGGGAGTAGTTTCTAATTGATGTCGCATCAGCCCAAAATATCTTCGTGATACTGTTACAGTTGTCAACATCATAGGCAAAGTAAAACTGATTTTGGGTGGCTTTGAGCTTTTTCAGATAATCAAGGAAAAGGTCAGCATCTCTTTCCCCTATATAACACTTGACATTTCTTTGAAAGTTTTTAAAGTCCACCAATGTAGCACCAATATTTTCATACCCATGCACAAGCTACTTAAATTGCCTGAAAGTCTTTGCAGCCCCAATGTTCAACTTGGAATTGTCCAAAATACGTTGTTTCTGAAACATGTCAAGGCCTCTGGAAATCTTGTCGAGATCACGATTACAGACGGAGGTGAGACGATGGTTATGAAACTCAGAAAATCCATCAATTATAGCAGGGCCCTCAAGCCCATTTAAAAGGGAAAATCTCACGTAAGCTCTGCAGCCAATTCTTGTGACTTTAACTCGCCTTGTAACAGTTTCAACTGTGGAAGAAGTATCACCATTGTTGTCATCATGGACAGGACTGTGACGCACTTTCTGTTTATTTCCCCTCCACCCTTGACGATTGCAGACTATGAATTTTTGGTGTGCAACACCACCACGAAGTTTTTTGGCAGTGTACTTCCTGGGAGTAAAACCACATGCGCGTGCGTAAACCCCATAGAATTCAATTCCCGCCTCAAGTGAGCTGAAAACTGTACCAATTGTAGGTCTGAACTTGCTCTCAGTTACACGTATCCACCGCTCGCTTCCATTAGGGGTGTGAGATACAACAAGCTGATTATTTGGTTGAGCATTGGATTGCTCTTGGACGATTGGCGTGGAATTGACTGGATTGACATTAGTGGACTCTGTAATATAAAAGGAAACAGAAGAGCATTAGTGAACTTAAAAGACAACTGGGACTGCAAAGGGAAGTAATGTTACAGTAACAGTGTTACTGTGACAATGTATGTACTTAACCATTGACAGCAGAACAGAAATAGGCACTGCAGAAACAGTACAAGGTTCTGCAATTGTAAAGCGGGAATAGGTCTATTAATCAGCTAAAATTCAATAGGGGTGAAAATACTACAGTAAATGACGGTAAAACACAAATGATTGTAAAGCAGTTGTGGAACTGTAACAAAAGACTAAGGTTGTTATAGTAATACAGATACTGTAACAACGATCTGACATTAGCATTGACAGTAGAACGGGAATAGGCACAAAGGTGGTACACCATGAAGAATTTATGAAAGTTACAGAAACAGTGAGACTGTTACAATATGCTAACATTAGCATTGACAGCAGATAATGAACATTCGCACAGGTAAGTAGGGAGAAGAGCAAAAAAACAGAGGACTAATGAATTTAGTTGCAAAATTAATATCATCGTAGCAGCGTATTCCTAATTACAACAAGAAAAGATAAAGGAAAAATGAATATTGAAGAGAGAAAAACAACGATTATAATCAAAATCCATCTGATTGACGCACAAATTAGATGTAGGCACAAATTAAAAAGAATTTGCAGCAACACAACGATTACAAATCAAATTCAATAGATTTTGACAGAGAACAACACCGATGATAATGAAAGCAAAATATAAAGCGAAATTGCATATTGAAGAGAGTAAAACAACGATTATAATCAAAGCCGATCTAATTTGACGGAGAAAAACTAGCACAATTAGAATAAAAGGCGAATGTGCAGAAAATAATAGATTATAATCAAATTCGAGCGAATGTGACGGCGAACAACACCGATAATCAGGCAAAGCAAAGGAGAAAAGCAAAATTGCAAATTCAATGGAGAGAACAACAATTATAATCAATTTTCACAGCAAAATCAACGATTATAATCGCAAAAACGTAAACAACTCGAAAGAAAACGATTGATGAAATTACCTGCGCGCATGTTGTTCTCTAAAGAATCGGCATCCATTGGAAAAGGAATTGTTGAATTAATTGTCGCGTGAATTGAACTGTAAAATTAGGTTTGTATATTTGCTGTATTGTTTGATCGCAGACGATGAATAACAGAGGAATCAGAGAATTCGTAGAGAGAGAAAAACAGAGTGAATGAAGAGAGAGAAAGTGAACGCGCGATTATGGAGATGAATGCTGAAAACGCACCTTATATACCTAGCTCAATATTAAATCTCAGCCGCACATTCAACCAGAAATCTAATGGTTGAGATTCGCGGGACGGACTCACCGGATGCAATTTCTATATATATATATATATATATATATATATATATATATATATATATGAAAAATTATATACAATAAATCAAATATTAAAATGATTAAAGAAACTTACGTCTGTCTGACTAGCTCTGGGATCAACCCACCCGCCCTTCTTGTTCTTCTTGGTCTTCTCAAACAACTTGTATGGAGTCGGCTCTGGACCCTGAAAGTAGCAACAAAACAAGTAAAATCAATATATAAATCGTTAATATGCTTTCAAATATGGATTTGTATTTTATAACGTTGCTACTAATGCTTTCTAATCTTTACTACCCGCCCTTATTTGTAAAAGCAATATATATAATACTTACCAATTCCCTAAAAGCTTCAGAACCACTCTTCCGGCCAAGAGTGTGGGTGCCTAATGCTTTCCCATCTTTATCACCCGCCCTTCTATTTATCTTATTTTGCTTTGAATGTTTGGCAAATGTAGGATCAGATAATCTACTCTCAAGCCTAGGCCACCAACTAAGAGGCACCCACTCTGGCTTCCTCTTGTTGTACTTCAATCCATTGATAAGCTGGATAATCCGTCTCGTCACCCTCAGCTGCCACTCAGGCATAGGATCATAGCCAGGATCGATAGATTTTACATGTGACTATTTGAAAATTGAGTTGTTAGTAATAGAAATTTGAATCCGTACACGTTAACATAAATATTGGAAATTTTTTATTGAAATAAATAATTATAGATAAGTGTCAAGACATTTACCGCAAAGTAATGCCACATCTTCGTGCGCTGTGCATTGCTAGCCCCACCCCATGTAAAGAAGACCTCATCTCCGAGGCTACGCATGAACGACCAAGTGACATAACTCTTGATATCCTTGTCATCCCACCTGAAAAAAAATATACATCTATATATATAAACGTATAAAACATACTTAGATCGGTTTTTTTGTTTTTCATAATTAGCATTAACACTTGTAGGCTTGAAACCTACTATATGACCAAATTCAAGATAGTTCGTTGTGAATTTGTGATTGAAACCTATTATGTGACCTATATTTGTTTTTATTGCAACCTTATAAGCCTTAACTACAATTTAAACTAAGTTAAACTAGTTATTACTTAAATGATATGTCATTAATGAAAGTTTTAAAAAAAAATACCAAGTTAAACACTTACCACTTATGGTCTGGGTGAGAACGGTCCGCAGAGAGAATCAACTGTCGGGACTCTTGTGCTGCTGTTGGACCTTCATTAGTCTCCTTTTCACTAATCTCCTCCTCTTCATTAATCTCCTCGTTCTCGTTTTCACGACGAGAATGACAACTACCACTCCCACTCCCTAGTATTTTTCGGTACCAACTTTGACCTCCCATGCTTAAAAACAATGAAGTTGTTAGTCCAACAAAAAACCGTTAGTGCAAAACAAGTTATCATTATAAATATCCCATTTACATCTTATTAGGAGCAGTAATCAAAGTTATCATCCTTCTTGCATTTTAATTAGGTTTAGCAGGAGATCAAACAAACAATTTCAATTTATTAAGTTTCAATTTAAACATATAATGCAACACACCATTGGTACGATCAAGAATCAAAAGAGGTTCATGCCTTACACGAGAATTAAGCTAGTTTTATAAAAGTCATACTTTTTTACAAATGGAATAATAATTGTACAATTACAACTAGTCACCCTCACTATCACTATCTGTGGATACCCATATCCGTACCCTCCCAAACAAAACCCTGTGATGTAACACGGACTTTTATTACGCATGTTTAACGCTAACTTGAACGGTTCTAACTAATGTCGAATTCATTTTTGAGTCGTTTGAAATGTAAAATGAGTCAGGTCGCTTCACATCGCACTTAAATAACGTTCATTTTGTCCATTTGGAGTCTAGCTAGGTCCTTGTCCTGCTTCATTTGGCATGAAGCCAGATTTGCACTACAATCGCTCCTTTTTACATTAACAAGTGCTAATTCAAAGATTCCTAAATTCCTAAATTTAGGCCCGTAGCTAAAACCGCTATTTAGCCCCTCTACACAAAATACTGGCTTCACGCCTTACCTTATTTCACAAAACTATGCAAAATACACCCTTTCATTTTTACGCGTCTCTGCCCGAAACCCAGCCCAAACTCCAGCCTTTTTGGCCCGACTCCAAAGCCCTAAACATCAAAATATCTTTAAATATCTCAGCTCTTCCTTGGCGAGCAAGCAAGGATTATCCCGTAATCTTTCTAAGATATAATCAAACCTAACCAGGAAACCACGCTTAAAACCACTTTTCTACAAACCGATAAGCTTATGGGTTCATTGGGCAACCGCATAAGCCTATGCGGTTTGCCCAGGCAACCGCATGATAAGGCTAAGGCGGTTTCCTGGTGTGGTTTTAGCCCCGAGTTTCCTATTTTCCTGCCACTCTCCTATAAAACCCCCCTATGCCCGACTCCATTCTCATAAGTTTTCCACACAAGAAAACCTCTCTTCTCACAACCTCTTCCTAGTTTAGCACCCATACTTGGGTCCTTACAAAAATATACCGCCTAGCACTAAGATACACACATAATTCTCACAAAGCCTCAAGCACCAATCCTTGAGTTCAAAGACACCATCCCGCACAACTCCTCCTTTTTAGTTCAAGAAGCTCTCCGCCAGATCTCAAGCTGGCCAGTGACAAGGTAGGTACCGATCCACTGGATCAAAGCTTTTTCTTATTTTCTTATGGACTAACAAAGGGGACTACACTCTAGCTCCGCTGCACCCGAGCGCTGCTTTCCAAGTGTTCTTATTACTGGTACACTCCATATCCGATGACACGCCAAAGTCGATAAGCAAATCGACCTTATAAAATAAACCAATGGACAATTGAACTTTATTTTATTTGCATGCATCTTGCACCTTCTTATTTTGCATTAAATCAACTTAACAATGAATTCGACTTTAATCGAATCAGTATTTAACAATGTTAAACATGCTAAACTGAGGGTTTTAATCAATCTTTTTGCATCAGATTCAGATTCTTTTACAAACTTATCGCACTTGTAATGTAGCGATAACATTAGCTCAAATATCATCTTACATGTGATTGTTCTAGGTCAAGAGAGGCTATTTTTACATAGGCTTTTCTAAAAGGTTTTCATAAATCATTATTCAATTAACTCTTTTTCTAAAGTACTCACCTAATCCAACTGCTTCACAACCTTAGATCTAGGGGTGTCACTGTTCTAAAATCTAAGAACATGTTTCTTAAACATAGAACATGGTAAAGAGTTCCGTTCCCACTTTCCGCGATAATTAGTGGCTTACCCAAATGGGCTTCTAAAGGTTTTTCAAACTTAATCTTTTTAACTTTAATCTTAATCGCCTAGGCAAAACGCCGAATGGGTCCCTGCCTCGATCCCCGGTTCCACAGCCATGACTGTTGAGAATTTTATTTTTAAAACTTAAAACTAGCTTTTTCTTTTTAAAAATAAAGAGGTAAACTCAAAGCCTCAACAATCCAAAGATAATACATATTTCGAGCTTATGCACATTCGCTTAGAGTCCATTCCTTTGGGAATCTAGGGCACCCTTAGCACCCTCGGAGAGGTTCCAACACGCAGTTTGTCCACCGGGATAAAGCACGCAGACTAACTTTCCTCTCTCCTCCACGGCTGGCCGAAATCGGCTATCTCGACCGCCAAAGGTTCTCTAGAAAACCTATCGCCCTGCCAGAAGGAAATGCAGGGGTTAAGTATCCGCCAAAGCGCACTGAGGTAGTCGAGTACCCGACTGACTTTTAGCACCTTTTGAGTCACACGCATGTTCGAGGCCATGCACTCCATGGTCCTTTCAAACGAGCATATGCATTCATATCTTCAAAACTCGCTAAACGCTTTCAAAGATAAATGAACCTAACATCTAACATCTAACACCTTTTCAAACAAAAACTATCGCTAATTTTTTGAACAAGCTTTTTCAAAACTTCCTTTTTCCACTAACAAGCAAAACCCGAGTAAGGATTAAAACCCGAGCTCGTGGATTTCACTCCTCTAGGCCTCACGGCCTAGACTCGCTTTAACATCCCCTACCGACTTGCTCGAGCCGATCCTTTCTCCTTACACATCCGACTCGAGCTCACCTCTAAGAAATCACCGATACTAGTTCGACGGTGCAAAGCAAAATTTTATCGAGGCGATGCGTGCACACATCCTCGCCAAAAGCTTTAGCCAAAACTTTTCAAAATCTCCTTTTTCAAGCTTAAAAGGTCTTTCAAAACAATGAAACGAGCAAAAATGAACGCCTAAAATGAACATTGAACCTAGTAGGACTAACTCCAGATACACGCCACACAACCTAATCCATTCTTCAACATCCTCGACTAACTAGCTAACCGCCTCAAGTCAAACCCTTTCACCCATTTAGGCTCGAGCCCTTAACGCATGAACCGCTAAATGGCTCGACAAAGTCGAGATCATCGAGGCAGACGGCGACACGCCCGCTTCAAAAACTTCCTTTAGCTAAAACCTTTCGAGAACCTCCTTTTTCAAAACATAAAGGTCTTTCTAAACAAAGAAATAAGCTAAAAATGAATGCTTAGAGTGATCGTGAGTCTAGTGGGTCGAAATGTGGTCACTAATATACGGCGTGAAATATAGGCTCACCGGATACTGGCCGTACTCAAGAATCACACAATACCCCTACAAGAAACGAACCTACACCCGCAAATGGCCTAATGATGATGTTAACGCACTGTGAACAAATCACCAAGCCGATCGACGACTCGAACACCGAATCACCACACAAGACCGAGATAAGACGCTTTCGAACAACGACAAGGACAAGACCGACAAACACGCTCCATCCACACTCTCGGTGCCCTTTAACCAACAGGACAACGGCGTTTCATCAATATCTCTCGATGGAAAAAGCTAAGCGCACAAATTCCCTGCATCGTCCGCATGAGACTAACTTGTTCCTACCATAAACAACCTCGCGACCGTATCAATTATACATGCCAGACAAAGAACATCCAAAGACTTCGAACAACTCATCGTGGCTCGTGACTCAAATCAAGACGCGATCTTAGACCAAGCTATGGCCAGATACACAATCATGATACCTACCAAGATAACTCACCAAAATTTCCTCACACCAAGAGCCGAGGAAAACCGCACTATGGATAGCTCGATGCATTTACAACCAAAAGCTGTGGAGCTTCATGCCTTACACTAAAGCATTCCATAAATGGGTCAAAACAACTACCTACAACCAATCGGCCTACCAACGAGCCACCCAAGACAAAGCCAAAACTTTGGAACCCAAATGCTTATCAGGCATACCACGCAGGCAAAGCGCCACGACACGTTAAGATCGCTTCAAATCAAGCACGCCATCCAAGATCTCGCCGACCAAGGAAAGCTTCGACAAAACCGCTCTCAACAGCCCAAGCCGCTTAACGACGACAACCCTTTCACGACCACACAATCTTCGTGGGATCACCTCCCATTATGAATCGCCCAATAATATCAAACCAAGCGACAATCAAATCATCAGCGCCTGCTCAATCCACGATGAAGGGCGAACGGCCTATGTCCAACCAAGCCACGCATCCAAGGTGACTAAAAGATTAACTCTTTCACCATGCAACCCAAACCATCCAACAAAGATCACACTCCATACAACCACACGATCTCCACAGACTACTTCCTCCCAAAGATCACTCAGTACTTTCATGCTCAAAACAACCCAACCCCGAACGCAAGTACGGAGGATAAACTAACAACCTGAGATGCACCCATAAAACGCAAAGCCGTCACAACCTAAGAGGAAGATGGCGAGAACTAAGCATCGCAAACGCAGCAATAAAACCCTCTAGATCTAATCCTCAAAGGTTCGGTCATCCATAACCCACCTTTCTAGTTTTAGCTTGGATTTTCTGAGGCTAGCTCCACTTTCCTCCCGATTTGTCAAACAATTCTTCTTTAATGAATAATACGAATAAGTTTGCTTACGCCTCGCCTCAAGCTAAAACGAACAAATAAACAATGAACAACAAACAAAAATCAAACAAATCAATCAAACCACCCAACATAAAAACTGCGGCGATAAAAATGAACTAACGAACGAACAATCGTTAATTAAATACATGGTAAACATCGTGAAGAACCCAACACAAAAACTCACTTTCCCTAAGCCTTTCAAAACATAAATAGATTAAATAACCCACTGCTATCCTAACTCATTTATCGTGATGCTTTTTCACAAAGCACAATCCAAGAATTAGGACACATTCTTTATGAGTCTTTCAAAGCGAACTCACTACTCTTCGCTTTTCAAACCTTTAAACAAAACCTTTCAAACGACTCATTGTCTAACCAAATTCAAGAAGAAGATCCTCGCCATACCCAAGAGCCGTCAAACCTGGGCCCTAGCATTGATCGAATGCCCCAAACCACCTCGATCCATTTCTCCTTGACAAATCCATGACAAGCAAGCTCGCCCTCATCGCTGCTTGACACCTTCAACTCAAATAGCTTAAGCGCCATTTCGAGCATCCACCAATAGATCTTAGCAAACACAATCGTAGCATAAACATCTAGCTTTCTATCACCAAACGCCGCCGAGCATGAAACGTTTAAAACATTTCTAGCTCAAAATCTACCGCACGACTTGCAATATCACAACCCTTTATCGCAAAACTCTTTTCAAACCCAGAATGGACCTTTTGAAAACAAATCTAGCAAAATAAACATTTTCGAAATCCATGATTCAAAATGGCCTACCGCCATTTTAATCCAAACATCTCTTTTCACAAGACAACAAAACCTAGGAAACGAACTCCAGCATCATCCTCAAGAATCCTTCATACTGCTAGACCAAGTGGCTCATAGTCGCGAATCTAACCTCTTTTCAAACCGTAATGTAAAAACGAGTAAAACCGCTCTCATCACATTTTAAACACCCTTTGATCTTGATAGCCTATCGCCACTCCGAATCGACCACACTCACCGACAGCCACTAACACGAGCCATCTGGATTTGATTTCAAACACTTTTACACCGAGCCAAAATGTGACAACACATTTTGCTCAACAAACATCCTCGCTACAAAAACAAAACTTTTGCAAAATCAAAGACAAATCTAAGTATGCATGAACCGAGTCCCGACGCGAGCATCAACCACATCCGAGACATGCATCTCGAGCACCCAAATAAGTATCCATCAAGGCACTACCACTAACGATCTCGCTGATCTCCTCAAGAAATTCGAGTCTTTCAATACGGTCGAAGTTTTAAGCATCGAGTCAATCTTCGCCACAATAGTGGCAATCGAGTCTTCGACGCACGACATTTTAATAAATCGAGAAGGAATAAGTTTGCCTTACAACCCAGCCTTCCTTTTTACACACTTTTCCCCATAAAAAAACACACCCTACACCAACATACATCGTGATCCCAGAACAATTTATCCTAAGGAGGTCTAGGCCTGCACGAAGGTCCAAGACAATAACTACAAAAGTCAAAGACAAAAGTAAAGACAAGAAAGCTGCCGACGACTAAACACCTAAGGTTCACTAGTCCACAGGGTCTACTACTCCACGCTTTCGAGGAGGATCCATTAATTTGGAGCTCCACAAAGGGTCAGTGAATTTGATCACACCAAAAGTAACGAGTATTCCCGATCGCCTCCGCGCACTGGACAAGGTGTCTAATAAGCAAACGAACTTGTCGAGGAGCCCTAAGCGCGATAGACACAATCACAAAGCTGACCACCGAACTGTGAGTTTAGCAAGGTCCGAAAGCTCGCTTCCCGCCACACAGGCGTGAGATATTCTCAAACCAAACGGAATACAAGGTACAAAGGTCAAAACCAAAGTCACCAAAGCAAAAATCTCAAAGTCCTAACAAGGGGCAAACAACCAAGCAAAAGCTGTCAAAAGCTCTGGCTAGTCAAAAGCTCAAGAAGCAGAAGTCAATCTAACTTAGAAATCAATAAGCAAAATAAAACCCCAAAGGCAAGAAGTACTGAATCCCGTAAACGAGTGGCCGTGTCCTTGAAATTCCAAATTGAGGACACGATGTATAGCAAGCTAAACAACCTAGATCAATCCAAGAGAACTCCACCCTTAGGATGCAATGTATCAAGGTCAAAACACATAAACACCCTTGACCGGCGGTCCTTAAACACGCACCTTTTTACAAAACACAATACACCTCTCCGACCGACTGGTCCTTAAACACACACCTCTTCACAAAATACTCTTTCTAACTACGCTAGTTTGATTCAGAACCACGATACGCAGGCCGCCTCCCGAGCTCAACCAACCTTTACAAAAATTCACAAATATTCCCGCCCAAAGCTTTCCATGCTAAGGATGTCCACAAAATTCACAAAGTTCAAAGGCAAACTATTTCTTTATCGAGTGCTTACTAAAACGAATTCACTAAGGCAAAGTCACAGACTTAGAGTAGTATCGCTTTTGGTCTAACACTGCTTTGGCAGAACAATAAAGATCCCACCGCAGATAAGCACCCACCTGGGCTCCACCAACGCACGTGTTCCCGAATATGGCATCCATGCAAACTGCCGAAGTCTCAAATCACGCATACGATTCGCTCTCTATTTTGCAAACCTTTCTAAGCATTTTAAGCATCGAGTCACAAATGAGCCAATCCTCTTCCAATCAAACAATTTAGCGACATTTAAACCGCCTCCCTTGAAAACTTTTCGCTTTTTAAAACGCCCCACTGGGCTTACACACTTTTTCAAACTTGCACAAGACAATGCACTCTCAAATTTAGCTAATCACTCTTCAAAATTAACTCAATACCGAAAGTTAATATAAAAGCACTTTTGCAATTCACCTTTTAAAACACACCTTTCGCAAACAAAATGTATTCTTTCAGAATGCATCTCAAATCTTGAAATGCATCTCTAATCTTCAAGTCTATACTTTTCCAAAAATTTAACTCGACACTGCTAATAGATTTTGAGTAACAAAGATTCTTCAATTTAACTCACTCGAGTTAACACATTTTGAGCGAAAGCTCTATCGAACTACGCTTGATTCCACATTCGTGGATACGAGGGCAGCCTTTACGCCAAGCACAACCGAACCTAGCATCGCATCCCCACTCCGTGTTGTCAGCGAGATTCCACCGGCTAACCGGGGGCTTTTTCAACCTTCGCACTCAAGTAACCCTCCACTGCCTTCACAACTCTAGCTCAAGCTCATAACGCCTAACACCCTTCATCTTGCATTAAACCTAACAACCGACATTTCTAGCTGCTCATTTTAAAGCTCATTTCGACAACTAAATGAATCTTTTACAAAATGATTTTTCAACAAAAAGTCAAGCTTAATCCAAACATCCCACCTGGAATCATTTCACTTTCAAACCCAAGCCTACTAACTACGCAGAGTCCACTAAGCACAACACAACACTGGCGAAGACAACGAAAGCAACTACAAGTTCAAGCCAAGCTTACAACAACAAGTCATGTGAAGGGTTCACAACTCATTACACAAGATCACCAAGACAACTAAGGGCGAAGACGACGGTAATCCAAACACCATGCTCTTCACTTTGACTCAGTTTTCACTCAAAACTTAGTCAAACTCGAGGGGGTTATCCAAAAAGAACTCCTCCTACTAATGCACATCATTACACTTCACTTTGACTCAGTTTTCACTCAAAACTTAGTCAAACTCGAGGGGGTAATCCAAAAACACCCTTTCCTAACACCTAACAGCCTTCTTCACATAGTTTGACTATCGTTATACATTATAACTCACCAAACCTAGCTCACATACACCCATCCTCAATATCACTAAAAATGGGATAATTTTTCGTGATTTTTCGCATACACCCACCTGGGGCTCATATACACCGACACCATGGCCAAGACAATCAATGACGCTCCTATCAAGAATCAACCTCTACAACTAAAAATGGGATAATTTTTCGTGATTTTTGAAAACACCCTTGCCATCAACACACACATCTACTGCTTAGCCGACACCTCCGTGAACCGCTACAAACACTTAGCATGCACGCTAAAGCATAACACTTTCATGCGATCAAACAACAACCGCCTCAACATAGGTTTAGCACCAAGCACCCTATATCCAAGAAGCATCCCAAGCAACAAACACCCCAAGCACTATGCACCCATGTCCAAGAGACATGATAATTAATCCAAACGAATCACCAGATACCACGCTTCATGGTCGGCTAAGCCAAATCAAGATCTCGAAGAAAAATCGCGAAGTTCGAATATTTCTGATTCAAACCGCGACATGTAATGAACGAGTTCACGCCGTCGCCAATTGATAAGAGATTCCCCAAGAGTCACTAGTCTACGTGCAATTTCCGTGAGCATGTTTTGTCTCCACGCTTTCTCCCCCGCTTTTTCTTCATACACGCAAGCTTTGATGGTTAAGGCGCCACCTACACCGCCACAAGCGCTAGCACATGCATTATGCGCTATGCTCGTTAAGGCGCCACTACACCGCCATACTCGTATTAAGCATTTGATACACACTACAGTAAAGCACAAGCGCTTCTTCACGCAGCTTTACATCATAAGCAATGACAACTACATGTGCACTCCTGGGCGAGTCTGACAGACACCTTGACCTCCTGCTACAAGCATTCTACTTTACATAGACGCCTCTACGAGCTCAGCACAAGTACCTTGTAAACACGCCCAAACACAAGCATTACAAATTTCTACAAGCACGCACTCTTTCACGAGAATAGACATTTAATCCAGATACACTCTCACACCTCGCAGACCTATACACCTGCATCTTACAAGACTAAACACCATCACTCTTCCGTAATGCCAAACAACTACAACTACACCTACGCCTCCTCATGACCATACCTATACACCCTTCCTAAGCAGACTAGTATTTCTCGGCGTATACCACACTAAGCACTCAAGGCCTCTACGAGACCCAAAGACGCACATTAACAACCAGATCAAAGATCAACAACGGCACCAACATCAACAACGGCACCAACATCAACAACGGCAAGATCAACATCAAGAACGCATCAAGAACAGATCAACATCAAGAATCAAAGACAAGCAAAGAAGGCACTCAAGAAACAAGGCAGTTCTTATAATATGCACTTTGACGCCAAGTCCTTAAATGTGCACGCCCCTTCCTCAGATAGCCCGCTCAAGTCCTGCCTCACCCATAAGACACATGCTTCGTTCCGCCGATCATATCGAGACTGGGAATTCGGTCCTGGAGATATTGTCGTGGAGTTTGACTACGCCTAGTCCGAGCTCACCAAACCGGGGGCCTGTGGATACCCATATCCGCATTCTCCCAAACAAAACCCTGATGTAACACTGACTTTATTACGATGTTTAACGCTAACTTGAACGCTTCTAACTAATGTCGAATTCATTTTTGAGTCGCTAAATGTGAAACGAGTCGTGCCGCCTACATCGCACTTAAATAACGCTCATTTTGTCCATTCGGGAGTCTAGCTAGGTCCTTGTCCCGCTTCATTTGGCATGAGCTTCGATTTGCACTACAATTGGTCCCTTTTTACATTAACAAGGTCTAATTCAAAGATTCCTAAATTCCTAAATTTAGGCCCTGTGAGCTAAAAACCGCTATTTAGCCCCCTCTTACACAAAATACGGCTTCACGCCTTACCTTATTTCACAAAACTACGCAAAATACAATTCCCTTTCATTTTTATGGTCTCCAGTCTAAACTGAGCTCAAACCCACTTTTGGCCCGCACTCCAAAGCCCTAAACATCAAAATATCTCGTAAATATCCCAGTTCTTTCCTTGGCGCAGCAAGCAAGGATTATCCCGTAATCTTTCTAAGATATAATCAAACCTGAACTAGAAAACTACGCTAAAAACCATCTTACAAACCGCATAAGCTTATGCGGTTTGGTTGGGCAACCGATAAGCCTATGGCTGGCTTGCCTAGCAACCGATAAGGCTATGCGGTTTCGTGTGGTTTTTAGCCCCGAAGTTCTATTTTCTCTCCTGGCTACTCTCCTATATAAACCCCCTATGCCCGACTCCATTCTCATAAGTTTTCCACACAAGAAAACCCTCTTCTCACAACCTCTCTTCCTAGTTTAGCACCCATACTGTCTCACAAAATATACCTGCCTAGCACTTGATACACACATAATTCTCACAAAGCCTCAAGCACTCAAATCCTTGAGTTCAAAGACACCATCCCGTGTCAACTCCTCCTTCTTTTAGTTCAAGAGTCAAGCTCACTCAGATCCTCAAGCCAGACAAGGTAGGCACCGATCCACTTGGATCAAGCTTTTTCTTATTTTCTTATGGACTAACAAAGGGGACTACACTCTAGCTTGCACTCGAGCCGCTTGCTTTCCAAGTGTTCTTTATTACGGTACACCCATATCCGATGACACGCCAAAGTCGATAAGAATCTGACCTTATAAAATAAAACCAATGGACAATTGAACTTTATTTTATTTGCATGCATCTTGCACCTTCTTATTTTGCATTAAATCAACTTAACAATGAATTCGACCTTAATCGAACTCAGATTCGTAACAAGTTAAACATGCTAAATCGAGGGTTTTAATCAATCTTTGCATCCAGATCCGCATTCTTTTTACAAACTTATCGCACTTGTAATGTAGCGATAACATTAGCTCAAATATCATCTTTACAGATCTCTAGGTCAAGAGAGGCTTATTTTTACATAGGCTTTTCTAAAAGGTTTTCATAAATCATTATTTGAATTAACTCTTTTCTAAAGTACCCTCACCCCGAATCCAACTGGGTTTCACAACCTTAGATCTAGGTGTGCTGCGTTCCAAAATCTAAGAACATGTTTTTAAACATAGAACATGGTAGCAGGTTCCTAATTTCCGCGATAATTAGGTGGCGACTCCAAACAGTTCTTAAAGGTTTTTCAAACTTAATCTTTTTTAACTTTAATCTTAATCGCCCTTAGGCAAAACGCCGAGTTGGGTCCCTCGTCTCGATCCCCGGGTTCCACACTATCAATCAAAAGAGGTTCATCATCTGAAAAAAGTTGGCCGACTTCTTCCTCATTTCCTTCCTCTTCAACTCCATCTTCATCCCCTTCTTCTCCGACGTTCGCGTCAGCTTCCCATTCAGCCCTTTCCACCACCACATCGTATTCATCTTCACTCTCGGTATCTTCCACCAAAATTGGTGAAATTGAGTGATCATTGACAACCACATCTTCTTGGAATACAATTCGTCAACAGGGGCATGAACATGTGATCTTGCTATGATTTTAAATACCGCGGACCATTGATTACCTTTCTTAGTGGCTGGATAAGGAGCATAACAAACTTGATCGACTTGAAAAGCTGCCACGAATGGGTTATGACCACGAAGCTTCGAATTCTTTTTCTCGTTTATATCTACAAGTCCGTATACTTTATGAATACTAAGTCCTTGTGGGGAATTATCAAACCAATCACATTTAAAAAATATGACCCTATAAACCCTTTGCACGGCATAATAAGCAAGCTCAACAATATTATTGAGAATGACGGGGAAGGGGGTTCGTTTCTGATTTAGGGAAAAAAAAACTCCTGACGGAATTTCCGTCAGGACAGTCAACAATTATTTGACTTTACTGACGGAAATTCCGTCAGTAGTATGCCACGTGGTAAAATACTGACGGATATTCCGTCAGAAACAGTCACAATTCTGACGGAAAATCCGTCTGTACTCTTATGCCACCTGTCCCTTAGTGTTTTCGAAAAATTTGAAAAAAAAGGATACTGACAGAATATCCGTCAGTAAAGTCAACGAATCTCTGACTTTTCTGACGGAAATTCCGTCAGTAGTAGGTCTTACTAACGGATAATCCGTTAGTAAATTTTGGCGCCTTTAACTTGGTCAACCCGCCAAGTAATACTGACGGATATTGACGGATTATCCGTCAGTTATTTTTTCCTGACGGAAATTTCGTCAGAATTCCGTCAGTTTCCCGACTTTTTTGACGGAAGCAAATTTCCGTCAGAAGTGGCATCAGGTTTCCGTGTTTTTTTTTTTTTGTAGTGTTCATCACTTTCACCGATGATCTAAGTAGATATGGGTATGTCTATTTGATCAAATATAAAAGTGAAACTTTTGACAAATTTAAGGAATTTCAAAAAGAAGTAGAGAACCAATTGAACAAGAAGATTAAAGCACTACGATCTGATCGTGGGGGAGAATATCTTAGTAATGAATTTGATTCACACTTTAAACCTTGTGGCATTGTGTCACAACTTACTCCTCCTGGAACACTTCAATTAAATGGTGTTTCCGAGAGGAAAAATCGAACTTTACTTGATATGATTCGATCTATGATGAGTCAAACTGATTTGCCTGATTAATTTTGGGGATTTGCTCTTTAATCGGTCATTTTCTATCTCAATCGTAGCCCAACGAAAGTATCTGAGAAGACTCCATATGAGATGTGGAAAGGGAAGGTCCCAAATTTGTCTTACCTTAAGATTTGGGGTTGTGATGCTTATGTCAAAGTCAAGAATGACAATAAGCTTGCCCCGAGATCTCTTAAGTGCATCTTTGTGGTTTCTCAAAAGAAACACGGGGTTATTAATTCTATAATCGTCACGAGAACAAAGTGTTTGTGGCTCGTGAGGCTGTCTTCCTAGAAAGTGATTTTATTTCTAGGAGACAGAGTGGGAGAAAATTTGAACTTGATGAAGTTCAAGAGCCACAAACCAAAGTAATATCGCAAAAAGATGTACCACCTTCTTCTAATACCAACGTTGTTTCTTCCGAACCTAGCAGGTCAGGAAGAGTTAGTCGTCAACCTGATAGATACATTGGTATTATCGAGGAAGATGACAAATTGGATGTGTTGCTTTTAGAAAGTGATGAACCCGCCACGTACAAAGCTGCAATTGCTAGTCCTAATTCAACTTTATGGCAAGAGGCCATGCAATCCGAAATTAATTTTGTGCATGAGAATCAAGTATGGGATTTGATTAATTTGCCCGAAGGTGTGAGACCTCTTCAATGCAAATAGATCTTTAAAGTAAAGAATGGCATAGAAGGACATGATGATGTCTATAAAGCGAGGCTAGTAGCGAAAGGTTTCACCCAAGTTCATTGTTTACACTATGACGAAACTTTTGCACCCGTAGCCATGCTTAGATCCATTCGGATTATGTTAGCGATTTCTACATTTCATGATTATGAAATACGGCAAATAGATGTCAAAACCGCCTTCCTAAATGGGTATTTAGAGAAGGATGTGTACATGACACAACTAGAGGGTTTTGTGGATCCGGAAAATCCTAACATGGTATGAAAACTTAAGAGATCCATTTATGGTCTTAAGCAAGCATCAAGAAGTTTGAATTATCGTTTTAATCATGTAATAAAAGAGAATGGCTTTACTCGAAGTGTCGAGGAACCTTGTTTATACATGAAATTTAGTGGGAGCCATGTTGTCTTATATTGTATGTAGATGACATACTACTCATTAGGAATGATGTACCAATGCTTACCTCTGTCAAAGGGTGGTTGGGAAATCATTTACAAATGAAAGATCTAGGGGAAGTACAACGCATATTAGGTATCCGGGTCTATAGAGATAAATCCAAAAGGATATTGGCATTAAGTCAAGAATCTTATGTTGATAAGATTTTCTATCAATTCAACATGCATAACTCCAAGAGGGGGCTTGTTCCTATGGATTAAACTTAAGCAAGTCTCAGTCACCCACCAAGCCTGAGGATGTTGAACGCATGAAATTGATCCCTTATGCTTCCGCCATCGGATCAATCATGTATGCCATGGTATGCACTCGTCCTGATGTTTCATATGCTTTGAGCATGACGAGTAGATTTCAATCTAATCCAGGTGAGAGTCACTGGATAGCTGTCAAGAATATCCTTAAGTACTTAAGAAGGACTAAGGATTCATTATTGGTGTTTGGCGGAGAACCCGAGTTGAGTAGGGTTACACCGACTCGAGTTTCCAAACGGATATAGATGATTTGAAGTCACAGGCTGGCTTCATCTTCATGATAAATGGTGGTGCTGTGAGCTGGAGAAGCTTCAAAAAACCAGTTGTTGCGGATTCTACAACGGAGGCTGAGTACATTGCAGCATCTGAAGCTGCTAAAGAAAATGTATGGATTAGGCAATTTTTGGAAGGACTAAGAGTAATCCCTTCCGCCGAAGATCCATTCACACTTTATTCTGCTAACAGTGGGGCCATCTTTCAAGCCAAGGAGCCCAAGTCTAGTAACAAGTTTAGACATGTACCCAGAAAATTCCATATAATTAGAGATTACATAGAAAGGAAGAAGATAGCGATTTGTAAGGTTGGGACGGATGATAACATTTCTGATCCTTTAACCAAAGCCTTGTCGCAGGCAAGGCATGACCAACATGTAGTTTCCGTGGGTCTTAAACGCATGCCTAATTTGTACTATATTATGAGATATGAAATAATAATATTGTATTGATTGTTCATATATGATAATCGCATTTATCATTTAAGTTTTGTTTTAAACTGTTTTTCCATACTTTGTTATATCCTAAATAGGTTGTTGAGACAATGTTGAACCCTATTAAAGTGAACTGGAATAACATAGTATTTTCCCTAGTTACTTATATGAGATGACATCTCCAAGTAACTAGAGTGTGAGTCGATTGATGGCGAGTCTAGTGACATAGGATCATCAGAGAGATGACTAGTCGATCACATAGGCAGACTGTAAGAGACACTCTGTCGGGCTATGACCTCTTATAGAGTTCTGGTAATTAGATTAGCCTGGTCGTGGCAAGAGCTACTATAGTATTCTTGTGAGACGATTCTTTAACTACGGACTGTTCGTCCAAGTAGGCACAGTTTGTGATTGACTTTGATTTTTGCTCTAAGCCTGTCTGTAAAAAGGGGTGAATGGGCATCTTTTGGGTCATGATGAACTGTGTTTGTACAAGGAAATAGTGCGATAGAAATTGTCCACCCCCTAGTTAGGATTGTTCAAAATCTCAGGGCCACTCGAGGAGTAGTTAACTGGAAATGTGTGGCCACGCTCGGAAGGTATCTATGGTAGATAATTCCGGTCAGACAGTTACTCTCCAGATCAAGGAAACCACTCTTGATATGATCACATGCAAGTACGACATGCAAGACACCTTGCGTTGAGTAGGAGATTGTAATAGGACAAGAGAATTGGTGATGCACACTTATCTCAGACAAGTGAGAGATTGTTGGAGTATGTGTCCTCAACAATAGTGAGATCACAATATTAAATCTCACGATAAGAATGCGTAATGGAATGATTCATTTATATGTCAACTGAAGATCAACATTAAACGGTAATGATTAGCTTACTAGAGTTTGAGATTACTGTCGTTTGACGGTGGTGATCAGTTGATCCCTGAAGGTCACACCTAAAAAACGATTAATCAGTTGTATATGTGATACAGACTGATTAATTACTTAAACTGAACAATGTATACGTTTACATGTAAAAATTATGTCTTATTGTAATTCGATTAAATGAGACTCAATTAAGTTATTAAAGGTTATATTACTTATTTAATTGTTTATGAAACAATTATGTTTAGAGAGATTGATTAATTATAATTACTAGGGCTTGTAGATTATATTAACTTGGTACATTTTAATGGTCTAATAATTATGAATTATTAATTATTTGTCAATGTATTATTTATTTTATAAGTAATAATATTTAATTGTTAAATATTGATTATTATAAATAATAACATGTAAAATGTTACATGTGACATGATGTGTCACAATTAGATAAATGACAAAAATAATATGGAGTCCATATTACACAAAGTAACCGAAAAATTGGGTAGTGGAGGACTATTATGTTTTGTTTAAATTGTTTAAATTGTTTAAATTAAGCATAATGATTAAAGGGAAAATGGTGTAGTCATTTCATCTTACTTTTGTGTAAGACAAATACTTCATGCATTGGCCCCTTTTCTTCCCCCTTCGACCCAGTTTTTGGTCCTCTTTTAGAGGATTATTTTTGGTCAATAGTTTACATTTTTCACACATGATATATGATGATAAGTGTGTAGTATTCTATTCATTCCATTCATTCCACTTTATCTCTCAAAACACATACATGAAAACTTCTCACATTTTCTAGAGAAATAAAGAGAAGTTGTTTATCTAAAATTACAATACTAGTAGTAGTATACTAATATTTAGATTAAAGTTTTAAGTATTGTCTAATATAAATACTAGTAATATTTGTATTAGATTTAAGGGTTGTCTTGGGTACTAATTTTAGGAGGGGTCACATTATTGGGTTGGAGGATCATCCTTTACATATTTTAGCTCAAGAACAAATTTGGTAGGAGACAGAATTTGTGCCCTATTATTCCAAAAAATTCAATATGTAAGGAACATATTTCTTTTATTCTATTTTATGTTATGCATGCAATAGATCCAAAGTCTAAAATGAGTTAGCCATAATCTTAAAGTTCTATGACTTTGCTTTAAATTTTTCTTGACTTGAACGAGTAATAGGACTTTAATTTTGTTAATAATACTATGTATTGACTTAAATTCTCTTTATATACAGTAGTGCATATGATTAAATTTTAAATTTTTGCATTTAAAACATGGATGCTTATTTGTATTAGATTTAAGGGTTGCCTATATATACATATGGATCGATGCTTAGTTTACCTTGTGTATTGTATAGTTTTGATGAGTATAGACGGGTAGACACCCATGGTTGTTTTGAGAGGATGTGAAACGGGAGTGATTCAATGAGTTTCTATGGATAAAGAGCCAAGAGTTGATAATGTATGATGAGTGAAGGTTGAATCTTGAGAGTTATAAAGGTGAAACATGTGTTTTATTGGGATTCATGTAAGTTTATTCATTTGATATAGATTTGAGTCGTGTTGGTAGGCAAGCACCTGATGTCATGAAGGAGAGAAAGTTATTTGATGAATTAGGATACTATCGGTCTAAATTCGGGGAAGGATTTTCTAGGAACTAAATTGGGTACGATAAAATGGTGATGTAGATATCGTGAATGAGGAAATTACGAATTTAGATTAGGTGACGCATAAGTATATGTCAACCATATAGGGTATGAAAACTTAGAAATAGGAGAACGTGACATGACCGTTGACTTTGAAGAAGTAATCCTTCATGCTAAGTAGTGTTATTTTGTGATTAAGGAGTTATTATTTGTTGATCCAAAGTTATGAGTATGTTTAGTAGATTAAAGTAGAAGTTGGATGTGATTTTGTCTATAATTTATCTTGGAAATTGGGAGTGCAAGAAGGTGAACTTCGCTTACGTCAGGTGTCTTGGCTTGAGTTAAATGATTACACGAGGTAATTTATGGGTAATGAATGATGTGTAATCAAGTTTGAGTATTTGTTGATGGTTTAAATTTATGGATTACATGTTGAGTGATGTTATAATTGAACATGATATGAGAATTATAGTTGACAAATAGTTGCAATTTGATCAATTGCGGAATAATGAGAAATTAATTGAGGTATCTAAGGGTAAAATGAGGCAAAAATTTGGATTGTCCATAATGATGGAAAAATATAAGTTGAAGTTTAAGGATTGATGAGAATTAAACCTGAGTTGCCCTAGTAAGACGTATTGGTGAAAGTATTTGAGAGTGTGATGCATATGTAACATGGTAATTAATGGTCATATTATTATACCGAAGTCGATTTTTCGGGGGTGTCATTTTGTGAGGCAAAGTTGTAGATGTAGTATCACCAAGTTGGTCTCCATTAGCGTGAGTGTGAGAGTGTGATATGTAAAGCTTGTGGGCACAATTGTGTTGTTAGGCTAGTTGAATCGTTGATGTTATATAGGGATTTGAGTATACATGCATGTCGAGTGAGACTAGTTGGTGAGATTTTGGCCTATGAGCTGTAATATAGGTGTTAGTTGTAATGTTGCCTCCCAATCGTCGAGTAAGCGCCCATAGTGCATTGTGATCTTGCTGTAGTATCCATTTGAGGAGCTAGAAGGATGGCCTTAGGGCCCCGAGTTCCTCCATTAGCATTGTGTAATGAAATAGGAAAGCTTGGGAACAAGGTTGTGAATGAAACTCTTCTGCTCATGTGACACTCAACCGAGTGCACCATGCACTCGATCGAGTGGCCGCCTACTCGACCGAGTAACCTCCTTCACTCGACCGAGTGGGCTCATATACTCGACCGAGTGGTCTATTTTGACCCTTGTTTTGTCCATATTCGACCTACTATTGGGTGTATACCCTTATTTTATGATTTATGTTGGCCGATTTGTGTCGGATGAATACGTTGACCCTACATGGATGAGTCCTAGTAAATTGTTTATGTTTTACTATATAATGTGGCCTATGAGTGAGATATAAATGAAATTTTTTAGTTGACATGTGTAATCTGATGACAAAAGTGACGTGATAATCTTGTTTGATGTGCCTTGATCGATGTGATTATATTTTCTTGTGTACAATTAAGATGGAAAGGCAAGTTATGTGTCACACAGTGGTCAATTGTATAATGGTGATTGTGGTCTTCCATATGAGAGAAAGTGGTGATGATAAATGAGAACTTATTTGGAAACACGTGTGTGATCACGTGGTGGATTAGACGCGTTAGATGCGTGGCATGATATGGGAAATGGGAATATTTATCATTGTTGAGTCGCATGATGAGAAATTTTGCATTAATTGATTGCTTTATTGTAACACCCCCATATAACCAAGTGCCTTACCAGGACCACAAGGGCATATAGAGATGTTACCGTCTCAGTTTCCTGAGGTAGTGTACATCACAATACGATAAAGAACAATTTAATTAAAAGTTTAAAGGTGAAAGATTACAAATTCCAAAACTCCAAAATCCACAAACGGTAAAGTATAAAGTACAACTGTCTCAAAACTATCAACTACAAGTGAAGACTATCTATGACTCGTGGCGATCCCATCCGTCTCCCCGCTCGTCATAGCTATACCAAATGACCAATCTGCTCACCACACGCCATCATCGGTGGATCATGGCACGAAAGCACAAGCGTCAGTACTGTCAATGTACACGATCATAGCATCTATGCAATTCATCGCAAACAACTGTCAATCGACAATCTGTACAGTGATCACCCACTGTCATCCAAAATCTCAAACCCTGACTACACCTCACTGTGTAGCCCTGCCAGTGGGGGACCGTAGCCTTACCCACCTACTCCCATATCATATGACTACACCTCACCGTGTAGCCCTGCCAGTGGAGGACCGCAGCCACTTCCACCATCATCACAATACCCTAGGCCATTAATGTGCACATCCCTCCGGGTTGAGACATCCCCGCGAGTCGACAAAGGGGCGTGGACCACCTCTCAAGTGGAACACTCAGCCGGAACCAATCTCATATTATCATTATCCCAAACTCCATCAATCACAGTATATACGATATAACAACAAGCAAATCAATACTTTTCACATATACACATAAACTGAGTAGGGAAACCCTACCTTTCAAGCAATCAACAATTCCTTTCAAGCACAGCAATCAAAATTGTTCCTCTACGAACCCGTCGCCTAATCAAACACATATTACAGAAATTACCATCTAATTGCATACAAACCCTAACCCTAATTTGATTTAGGGTTAGAACAACCATACGAAATTAACACAATAAAGATAGACAACTTACTAGATCACAAGAAGAATGATTGATTGATTACTCTTAGCAGATCTGGATTACAACTTGGGAGAGCAGTTACTTTTTGAGAGAAAGGGGTTTTACGTAGTGTTGAAAAGGTAAAAGTGAGAAGTGAAAAGGTAAAAACCTATTTATACTTCTCCCGAAATTATAATCCAAACCTGTCAAAAACCGCATACGCGACATCTGACTCGATCGAGTAAGTCACTTACTCGGTCGAGTCAACCCAGCTCGATCGAGTCAACTGTTACTCGATCGAGTAACCACACTCAGTAACGACCCTACGCTGTAAGACACTTACTCGACCGAGTCAACCCTTCACTCGGTCGAGTCAACTCATACTCGACCGAGTCAAGCCTGACTCGATCGAGTCAATGCTATAACAAAATACAGAGTATTACAATCTTCCCTCCTTAAAAATGAACTTCGTCCCCGAAGTTCACCCCAACATACTAAAGACAACACAAAGACATGATGATCCAAACCACAACAACACAAAGACATGATGCTCCAAACCACAACTCTACATATGCACTAGGCAAACAAACAACAACTAAGACACAACTCTCGACATAACAACAACAAAAGAACAACATAGACTCAAAAAATCTCAAAAACAGACGCGCGAGCATCTCCTACCCCCCTAAAAAAAACATGGTTATGTCCTCGTAACCTACATACCTACTCAAACAAATGAGGATAGCAGTCTTTCATAGCATCCTCTGGCTCCCAAGTTGCCTCCTCCACAGCATGATTAGACCACAAAACCTTTACCAACGTCGTTTCCCCATTCCTAGTCTTGCGAACTTTTCGGTCTAAGATCTCTTTAGGAGTCTCCACATAAGATAACGCCTCATCTAGCTCAATATGCTCAACCTCTAAAACATGTGATGGGTCACTCACATACTTCCGAAGTTGAGACACATGGAAAACATTATGAACTTTATCCAATGCAGGCGGCAAAGCCAATCTATATGCAACCTCACCTATACGATCCAGAATTTCATAAGTGCCTATGAATTTCTGGCTCAACTTTCCTTTCTTCCCAAACCTCATGACACCACGCATAGGCGACACTTTCAGCAGAACTTTGTCACCCACCTCAAACTCTATAGCCCGTCGATGTAAATCCGCATAACTCTTCTGGCGATCTTGAGCTATCTTCATCTTTTGACGAATCACTTTAACCTGATCAACCATTTCCTGCACCATCTGTGGCCCTAAAACCACAGCCTCGGAACTATCATCCCAGCAGATCGGACTCCTACATTTCCTCCCATACAAAGCCTCGAAAGGTGCCATACTGATACTCGTATGGTAGCTGTTATTGTAGGAAAACTCAATCAAATCCAACCTGTCCTCCTAGCTACCACCAAACTCCATGACGCAAGCCCGAAGCATATCCTCTAAGCTCTTGATGGTTCTCTCCGTCTGACCATCAGTAGCAGGATGAAAAGTTGTACTCATTTTCAAAGTCGTACCCATCAATTCCTGTAACTCCCCCCAGAAATGCGATATGATCCTCGAATCACGATCCAATACAATGTCTTTAGGAACTCCATGCAGCTTAACTACATGCTTCCGGTATGCTAAAGCCAATTGCATCTTACTCCAAGTATCTTTCATGGGAACAAAATGCGCAGACTTGATTAGACGATCTACTATCACCCATATCATATTGTCACCCTGCTGCGACCTAGGCAAACCCACTATGAAATCCATAGATATCGATTCCCATTTCCACTCCGGTATCTCAAGAGACTGAATCTTACCCTGCGGCCTCCGCTGTTCACCCTTGACCCTTTGACATGTCAGACATCTAGCCACAAACTCAGCAACATCTTTCTTCATACCTGGCCACCAGAAAGTCTTCTTCAGGTCCTTATAAATCTTATCACCGCCTGGATGCACGGAATAAGGTGTACAGTGAGCCTCAGTCATAATCATCTTTTTCAGCTGATCATCATCTGGAACGCACCATCTCCCATTATAGCGAACACTCCCATCCATGTGAATAGAAAACCTCACCATGTTCTCACTTCCAACCTTCTCCTTCCACATCTGAATCTTAGGATCATCTAACTGCTTCACCCTCAACTCATCATAAAACTCTGGCTGCACTGTCAAGTCTCTCGTCGAATCCCCTTTATGGATCATACAAATACCCATCTCATTCACCTCCTCCTTAAGTTTCATCATAGACAAGGCAGTGCATAAAGAATGCACACTCTTCCGGCTCAAGGCATCAGCTACAACATTCGCCTTACCCTCATGATAGACGATCTCCATGTCATAATCCCCAATCAACTCCATCCACCTCCTCTGTCTCATATTCAACTCCTTATGAGTGTAGATGTACTTTAAGCTCTTATGATCTGAAAACACTTTAAAGGTTGCCCCATAAAGGTAGTGCCTCCAAATCTTTAAAGTAAACACAACTGCACCCAGCTCCAAATCGTAAGTAGGATAGTTCTCCTCATACGGCTTCAACTGCCTCGATGCATAAGCAATCACCTTACCACCCTGCATTAGAACACATCCCAGACCATTCTTCAAAGCATCTGTAAACCTCGAAATTCTCACTCCCTTCCGGTAAAGCTAGGACAGGAGCTGTGGTCAAACGCTCCTTTAAGGTTTGGAACGCCTTTTCACAACTCTCATCCCAACGGAAACGGTTCTCCTTTCTCATCAAGGCTGTCATCGGTCTAGCTATGGTAGAAAAATCCTTTACAAAGCGTCTGTAATACCCTGCTAGACCCAAGAAACTTCGTATATCAGCTACATTCTTCGGTGTTTCCCATGTAGACACAACGGTTATCTTACTAGGATCCACCGCAACTCCTTCTTTAGATATCACATGGCCCAGAAAAGCCACCTTCTCTAACCAGAATTCACACTTAGACAACTTGGCATATAGTTGGTTGTCTCGCAAAGTTTGCAAAACTACCCTCAAATGTCGCTCATGTTCCTCCTTAGTCTTAGAGTAGACCAAGATATCGTCAATTAAGACCACAACGAACTGATTCAAGAAAGGACTGAAGACCCTATTCATCAGATCCATAAAAACTGCAGGTGCATTGGTCAATCCAAACGGCATTACCACGAACTCATAATGCCCGTACCTCGAACGAAAAGCTGTCTTAGGTATATCCTCTTCCCTGATCCTCGGCTGATGGTAACCCGATCTCAGATCTATCTTGGAAAACACTCCAGCTCTGCTCAATTGATCAAACAGATCATCAATCCTTGGCAAAGGATAACGGTTCTTCACCGTCACATGATTCAACTCTCTATAGTCGATGCACAACCTCATGCTGCCATCCTTCTTCTTTACGAACAAAACTGGAGCACCCCAAGGCGATACACTAGGTTTAATGTACCCCTTGTCTAACAACTCGTTAAGTTGCTTCTTCAACTCTTCCAGCTCCTTGGGACCCATGCGGTACGGTGCCTTAGAGATAGGTCCCGTACCCGACTTCAACTCAACACTGAAGTCGATGTCTCTCTTTGTAGGTAACCCCGGTATCTCCTCAGGAAAGACATCCTCAAACTCATTCACCACCGGTATGTCACTAGCAGCTGGAACCTCCATGCGAGCATCCCTCACATGACACAACACTAGCTCACAACCCTTCCTCAAATACGACTTTAAAGTCATAGCTGAGATTATCTTAAACTTGGGCTTAGCTACATACCCCCGATAAACCACACTCGACCCCTCAGGACCTTTTAAGGTGACTCTTTTCTTGACACAGTCGATCTTAGCCCCATACCGACTCAACCAGTCCATCCCGACTATCACTTCAAAACCATCTAGAGGAAAATCAAACAGGTTAACTGGGAAGTCAACCTGACCCACTATCATAGACACCCCTTTATACAACCTACCACAAGATACAGACTCCACTGACGGTACGAAAACCTCATCTTTTACAGACTCAAACTCTTTTAAACATAAAGACTCAGCAAAGCTTTTGGACACAAAAGAGTGTGTCGCTCCAGAATCAAACAAAACGAAAGACGGTTTCCCGTGGATAAGAAAAGTACCCGTAACCACGTGAGCATCCTTCTCAGCATTCTGCTTCTCCATCATATACAGCTTACCGCTGTTCTTTTGCGCACTCCCCTGGACCGTGCTTGCTGAAGTAGTCGGTTTCGCAGCAGCCTGATTAGTGTTGACCGCCGATTTCTGGTAAGACCCTCCATTTTTGCGGTTGTAACCACCACCATTACCTGGACCACTCCAGGACCCAGCTGGCCTACTGTTAGCCACACTCTGCCCTTGAGAAAAGTTCCCAGAGAATGACCTCTGAAAGCCTCTCCCAATGCTACTCCCAGCATTAGCACTAGCACACTCAAACCTCTGGTGGCCCACACCTCCACATCCATAGCAAGTGATGGCCGAGCCCGCACTAGAACTACGGCCTCCACCTCGCCCAGCAGCAAACGAACCTCCACCATGACTAAAACCACCAGAGAAAGATCGGTTCTGGTTGTAGTTACCCTTCTTGTGACCGGATTGGCCACCACCCTCATTCTCAGCCTTCCTTTTTTCATTACCCCTATCCCGGGCCTCCTTAGCCATATCAACCAACCTCTCAGCATTCCCAGCCCTCTCATAGATCTCCTTTACTGTAGAAGGCACTCATGCGGGTAGCTTCTCCGGTATCTTTAGGGACAAACCCTTCTCAAACCTCAGAGCCATACTCACTGAATCCATCTCTAACCCCTATGCAAACCTTGCCAACTCATTAAACCGCTTGTAGTACTCAGCAACCGTCATGTCATTCGTCATTCGGAATGAATCAAATTCACTCCGCATCTTGCTCCTTACGTGATCCGGCACAAACTGATGACGCATCGCCTTCTTGAACTCGTGCCACGGAATAACAGGTTCCCCGTAGCTGAGATAGTACTGCAGTGCACCATCTTTCTCTCTTTTCCACCAAGCTCCCGCCTCATCCCTGAGGTAGAAGGCAGTCTGGTCGACCATCATCTCAGCAGGACACTTGACTACATCAAGCAGACTCTCCATGTCCCGGTGCCAGTTGTCCAGCACATGGGGCGCCTCAGTACCCTCATAGGTTTTCGGGTTTAATCGGGAGATGATCGTGCTCATCTTGGTAGCACTGACATCTTCCTTCTTCTCCCCCGACACATTCTTGAGGGCAGCCAAGTAGGCCTCTCCTCTCTCTATCATCCTAGCTATATCCTCTAAAGACATGTCAGCCGCTCTTAGCATCGCGGCAGTGTTGGAACTATTCACGTAGCTGTACGTGAGTTGGGTGTCCTACACAGCTAGTGTGATAACACGAATAAATCTTTTAAAGGTACACTGGGTTTACTAAGTGTAATTTAATCAGTTGATTAACGTTTACCTAATAACGGTTGGCTTGCTAGAAGTTTGACGTTATTATCATACAGATGGCGGTGATCAACTGGTCCCTATAAGTCACACCTATAGGATGTGTTCGAGAAATATGATTACCGAATCATATTGATGCCCTAATTGACTAAATAGTTAGTCGAAATATTTGACTGAAGCGGTTAGTCAAATAAGATGATGAGATAATTATTTAATACAGATTAAATAATATTAGTTAAGACGAATTAATCACGATTCGTAATTGAATATAATAAGTTATATTTAATTAGTGTATACAATGTTAACTTGGACGAATTAATCTGTTAGTTTGTAATGGTTATTAAACATAATCAGTTATGTTTAATCAACAAGTTGAAGGTGTCATAGTGGAAAGAGTGAGGGGATCCAAACCAAGAGGTCAAGGGATCGAACCTCACTAGATGACATTTTGAACATTTGTTACATTTTGTGTAACCACCTAATTAAGAAGATATTTATCTCCTTAATTAAGTGGTTTGACCGAGATTTAGGAGAATAATCTCCTCACTAATTTCGGTCAATTAGGCCGAAAATTAGGAGAGAAAATCTCATCCTATTTTCGGTTATTTTTGAGCATATAAGGTGATTAGGTTTTACTGAAAAACCTAATTCATTTTTATCTGACTGCTTCTTTTCTCTCATCACAACAAAACAACACAAAACCTCAAAAAGTGTGAGATTTGTGTGTGCTCTTTCTAGCAAAGGAGTAGGGTATTTCTCGGAGCATTTTGGGTGCAACGAATAGGAGAATACCTACGTTGGTATTGATCTTAGGCCATTTGCTAGGACCAAAGGTCGATTTCTCAATCCTCTCTCTTTTTATTTATGCATTTCGTATATGACTCGTAGATCAACTATTGCATTTTCGTTATAATCCTAAAACGTAATTTTGTGGGTATAACGGTATTTCCCACAAGTGGTATCAGAGCATAGGCCACGAAAATGTTTTTATTTGATTTCATTTTACGATTTGTATAAAAAAAACGCATTCTGTTTTGTTGCGTATTGCTGCTGCCGTGCTATCACTCGATCGAGTACTTCAGTGACTCGATCGAGTGGTCTCTGTTAATGCTGCTGTTCGTTGCAATCACTCGATCGAGTACTTCAGTGACTCGATCGAGTGGTTCTCTGTGTCGATCGAGTGTTTTAATGCTTGGGTCGAAAGAAATTGCAGTTTTGTTTTTATCGATCAAGAATCTGTGTCTTCGATCGATTCATGTAGGCAGTTTGATATTTTGATTTTTAGTATTCAATCGTTGCTATTAAACGGTTTTGCTTCGATTGTATACTCTTGTTTAAAATCATTTTGTTAATTTTACTCGAGAATTTTACTACTCGATCGAGAACTTGTAGTGTCTCGAACGAATAGTACTTGTTCAATCGATCGAAAACTAGCAGTGTTTCGATAGAATGATTGTATTTCTCGATCGTTTATTGGCTAAGGAAAATCGTGTTCGATCGAGTTCATGCTTCACTCGATCGACAACAGATTATACTCGATCGAGTGTTTCAGTCACTCGATCGAGTACAGGGCTGTTTTATGATTATTATTCAACTTTCGTAATATTTCCATTTTGACTTATTTTATTAATTTTAATCGGTTAAAATAATAAAATAGTAAGTTTGTAGATATTTTATTTTAATTAAGATTATTTTAAAATGTGAATGGAAATAAAATTGATTAATTTCAATAGAAAGTTGACGATTTTCCCTATTTAGTCAATAAAGACCGTCTTTTGCCGAAAATTAGCATTTTCAGAATTTTTTTTTTCGGGCACTGTCAAAATTGTTTTTGGCCTGTTTTTATACATAATTCGGATCATGTATAATAATTGTGAATCGGTTCACAAATGCTTAATATTTTAAATCGGTTTAAAATAATTAGGATTATTCATTTTATCAGTAAAATGAATGGAGATTATAATTAGTGTGATTTATTACGGAATCATCACATAATTACAATCGTTTTCTAAATGGTGGTTTGGAATAATTAAAAAGAATTATGTCTTGTTTAATTATTTTAGTTGATGCTTTACTATTTTTGTCGATTGAATGGTTTATTTACGTATTTATTTTGCAAACGGTTGTAAATTTTACCTAGTGTGGCCTTAGTAGATTATGTTATCGTAATGAAGGTAACATAGTCTTTGATGTATTTTTGAGATCTCGTATCTCCGTTTTATTTAGTTTTGGGTTTTGATATTAGAATGTAATTTTAATAGGAAAATCATGTAATTTTCTTTATTTATTTAATTTACTAATTTCAAAGAAGACTAAAAGACGAAGATCGGAGCTCACTCCCGCTACATGGACCAAGGAGGATGATCAAGTCAAGCTTTAAGGGTCCAATTGGTTGGATTCCGAACTTGTATCGTTTTTTTTTTCTTTTTGGTAGGATAGGCCACACTTAGGACTTTTATTTACGTTTTATGTCTTGTTTTCTTTCGCATAATAAGTTTTGCATCATATTCCGCCTAAAACCAAACCACCTAAATTGCATGAAATATGACTCATATAGGTAGTATGTCAGTCATCATGGACATTTTTATGTCACACGTTTTTAAAGTCATCACATTATTAAATTCATTCACGTAATGCTAGTTTTCGTTCACTTAAAATGAATTTAAGTAATTGATGGGATCTTCCTCTATAAACGGAAATTGAGATTAGTCTTAATAGGTCAAACATTCTATGAGCCCCTTCTTAGTCGCAAGGCATAATATGACCCCTTCTACGTTGGGTAAGTAGCTTGTGTTGACCTAGTTTACCTCAACATTGTAATCACTCGTAATATCTTGTGGTTACGATGGACTAATAGATAGGATTTACAGAAATCTATCGTCCAAGAATTCTATAAGTAGAATTAGTTAATCAGTTAACTTATCAATTTACGGAAATTGAGTCTTGGGAACATTTATATGATTCTTGAGGAAGGTCAATTATATAAATGAATGAGTCGTAGCTATAAACAGTTTAGCATAATGACTTAATTTAAAAATACGTCGCATGCTTATACATTTCGTTTTTCATCGCAGAGTAGAATACTTTTTCACGTTAATATTGCATAACACGATATGGCTGGACATGCTGATGACCCTATGCCTAGTGCGACACTTGGAAAGGATTCCTGGCTTAAGATATTTATGACCAGCATGGATCAACACACGAGGTTGAAAAATGATGGGTCAAATTTTCAGGACTGGGAGGCGGCATTACGGAATGCTGCCGTTGCGGATGGTAAGCTCAAGTACTTAACTGAGCCCATACCACCAAACCCAGGTCCGAGAGCTAATGCCAACGAACAACTAAAGTATAGTGACTTCGTTTTGGAAGCGGGTGCGATAAAGAACATACTCATCTTTGCAATGGAAACCAATTTGCAGAGACGCTTCATTACCCAAAGTGCAAACAAGATTTTCACTACGCTCACTAGGGAATTCTCAAAAGCACCGAGAATCGTCACCTATGAGCACACGTGTCGCTTCTTCGACGCGAAACTCCAGAGGGGCCAAGCTGTTAGCCCACACATTCTCAACATGATTGAGAATGTCGAGAAGTTGGAGTCACTCGACGTCAAGATGAGTGAGACATTGGTCGTGGACCGAATGCTCAATTCACTTCATGAAGGGTATGCCCTTTTTAGGGCCAATTACCACATGAATGATTTGAAGAAGAGCCCTCATGAGCTACACTCCCTTCTAGTACAGACTGAGAAGGATATGAAATTGAGTGGGAGTCTCAAGCAGGATGTTCTCACTATCTCGAAGGGCAAGGGTAAGGGCAAAGCTCAGGCTGAGCTATCAGTAGCAAAGCCAAAGTTTAAGAAGCCGGGAGTCGTGAAGAGTGGGCCTGGTGAGACTAGTAGCTCATCAGGCAAGGCAAAGAGCAAATACAAGGACGGTTACGTAGAATGCCACCATTGTCACAAGCTTGGACATTGGAGGCGAAACTGTCCCGTATACCGTGAGGACATCAAAGCAGGCCGCGTTACTCCTGTTGGTATGTCTTCTTATATTCATATGATTGAGATTTAACCATGCAAGTTTCGGAACTTGGGTACTTGATACTGGTTGTGGTTCTCATCTGTGCAATCATTTGCAGGGCCTAAGAAACATCAAACCTCTCGTAAGGGGTGATGTGGACCTGCGAGTGGGGAATGGAGCAAAAGTGGCTGCCGTTTCTGTGGGAACATATGTAATCCAGCTCCCTAGTGGATTTGAGTTATTTCTGAATAACTGTTACTATGTACCCAGTTTGTCGAAAAACATTATTTCTGTTTCCGTACTTGTTAGTGACGGATTTGCATTTACAATAAAGAATTCTGGTTGTGATTTCTTTTTAAATGACATGTTTTATGGTAAAGCTGTTTCCATAAATGGTATTTATGTTTTAGACCAAACCACAGAAATTTTACATGTGAATAATAAGAAACAAAAGGTTGGTGACAAAGATCAAACCTACCTATGGCATTGCAGAATGGGACACATAAATGAGAACCGTGTTAAGAAGCTCATACAGAATGGGGCTATCTCGGCATTTGATTTTGAATCATATGGCACGTGTGAATCATGTCTCATTGGCAAAATGACTCGAATTTCCTTCAAAGGTGTTGGAATGCGCGCTGCTGACCTATTAGGACTCATACATACCGATGTATGTGGACCTATGTCAATCACCGCTAGAGATGGCTATAGGTACTTCATCACTTTCACGGACGATTTGAGTAGATATGGACATGTCTACTTAATGAAGCATAAAAGTGAGTCGTTTGAAAAATTCAAAGAGTTCCAGAATAAGGTTGAAAACCAACTGGACAGAAAGATTAAAGCACTTTGTTCAGATCGAGGTGGCGAGTATCTTTCGAATGAGTTTGATCAACACCTTAAAGGCTGTGGAATAGTCCTACAGTTAACTCCACCTGAAACACCTCAGTTAAATGGTGTGTCCGAACGGAGAAATCGAACATTACTTGATATGGTTCGATCCATGATGAGTCACACTGTCGTGCCAGATTCATTGTGGGGATTTGCTCTATTGTCAGCTGCTCTTATACTTAACCGAAGTCCGTCTAAAGCTGTTGACAAGACTCCATATGAACTATGGAAGGGAACAGTCCCCAACTTGTCCTTTATTCGGGTTTGGGGCTGCGAGGCTTATGTCAAGTGGAGACACGAAGACAAGCTCGGCCCGCGATCGGTCAAGACATACTTTATTGGTTATCCGAAAGGAACATTTGGTCATTACTTTTACTCGCCTACCGAACAACGTGTTTTTGTTGCGGCTAGTGCGAAGTTTCTCGAGAAAGAATTTCTCGAGAACAAGACAAGTAATAGAACCTTCGATCTGTCGGAGATTCAAGAACCAACAATCGAGCAACCTTTGGAGGAATCTGTTCCTTCAACCTCGGCTGCGGTTGATATTCCTGAGGAGCCTAGAAGGTCGGGTAGAGTCTCCTATCCCCCTGACAGATACATTGGTATGGTCGAGGAGATTGGCTATGATGACGTATTACTCTTAGAGAGTAATGAACCCGTAACCTATAAAGGTGCCGTGACCAGTTCCGACTCAAAGCTATGGCTTGAGGCCATGCAATCCGAGATAGACTCCATGTATGAGAATAACGTATGGGAACTGGTTGATTTGCCTGCAAAGGTAAAACCTCTACAGTGCAAGTGGCTTTACAAGATAAAGCAATCTGTAGACGCGCAACCAGATACCTACAAGGCACGACTAGTGGCGAAAGGTTTCACTCAAGTGCACGGATTGCATTATGATGAAATTTTCGCACCCGTAGTCATGCTGCGTTCCATTCGGATAATCTTAGCGATTGCCGCTTTTCATGATTATGAAATTTGGCAAATGGATGTGAAAACTGCCTTCTTAAACGGTTATTTGGAGGAAGAGTTGTACATGGTACAACCCGAAGGTTTCATCGATCCACAACATCCTAAGAAAGTATGCAAGCTTAAGCGTTCCATTTATGGACTTAAGCAAGCATCTCGGAGTTGGAATCATCGTTTCGACCAGGTGATAAAAGACTATGGTTTCACTCGATCTGTCGAAGAACCATGCTTATACACCAAGTCGAGTGGGAGTAAGATTGTATTCTTGATATTATATGTCGATGACATACTCTTGATCGGGAATGACATTCCTCTCCTATCTTCGGTTAAAGGATGGTTAAAGAACCATTTCCAGATGAAAGATCTGGGTGAGGCACAAAGAATTTTGGGCATCCGTATCCATCGAGATCGATCACGACGGATGTTATCTCTAAGTCAGGAGTCTTATATAGATAAGATTCTTGAACGGTTCAGCATGACCAACTCCAAGAAGGGCAACCTTCCAATGATGTCTGGGATCCAGTTGAGTAAATCTCAGTCGCCCACGACACCTGAAGGGAAAGAACGCATGAGTCGTATTCCTTATGCATCTGCAATAGGATCGATCATGTATGCCATGATATGCACACGTCCAGACGTGGCATATGCATTGAGTATAACAAGTCGATATCAAGCTAATCCAGGTGAATCACACTGGATAGCTGTGAAAAACATCCTTAAGTACCTACGGAGGACTAAGGATTGGGTATTGACCTATGGTGGAGACACTGAGCTATGCGCAAGAGGTTATGCAGATGCTAGTTTCCAAACAGATCGAGATGATTCGAAATCTCAATCTGGTTTTGTCTTTACTCTCAATGGAGCCGCGGTCACTTGGAAGAGTGCCAAACAGAGTGTTGTTGCAGATTCTACTACTGAATCCGAGTACTATGCTGCATCAGAAGCAGCAAAGGAAGCTATATGGATGCGTCAGTTCTTACAAGGACTACCTGTAGTTCCTAGTTTGGATGACCCTATCACCATCTATTGTGACAATAGAGGTGCCATCTTCCAGGCTAAGGAGACAAAGTCTAGTAACAAATCTAGACATGTACATCGGAAGGCTCACTTGATCCGAGATTATGTGGAGCAAGAGGAGATAGTGCTTGACAAGATTGCTTCGGATGATAACATCGCGGACCCTCTCACTAAACCTCTTAGTCGTGATAAGCATGAAGGGCACGTTATTTCCATGGGAATTAAATGTGTTCCTAAGTTGTAGTAGTTATTTATGGATTTGACTTGTTTTTCTTTTCCATATACTATTTATAACTTCGTCGTATTTTATATATATATTTTGTTTTTCATGTGGTTTGTACCGACAACTTTGAACGCCACAAAGTGAACTAAATTACATTATATTTGTTTTGGTCCGTAATCGCCTACATGAGCTGATAACTCTGGCTATTATTTTGTGACGTCGATTGATGGTGGGTTCAACAAGCCATAAGTCAAAAGGTTGACTGATCGATCATAGATACGAGTCATACCGATAACTCGTAGGACATAATTGTGACAACGCAATGGAGTCCAAAATGTTTACAAACATTCAGTGCCAGGTCGTGGATTGGACGTCCATAGTGTACCTAGAGTCGATTCTTTTGACTATTGACTGTCTCTTGAGATTAAGGCAGATTTTGGATGGCTTTGGGTCCTATCTTACGGTCTTTCGTAACTGGAGACTTAAAACGATTTCACCTGGGTCATTTCATGCTGCGCTTACATCTGCAAGTTTCGAGTTGAGGAAAATATCCTACCTTTATCAGGGTTTAGTTATTTCTCAGGGCCACTCGAGGAGTAGTAACTGAAATGCATGGCCATGCTCGAATACAGATTCGTTTATCAGTTAAGTTACTCTCTAGTCGGGAAAACCACTCTTGATACTGATCACTTGTAAAATACGACCTTTGTGAATACGGAGTTTGCAAATTGTTTTACATTGAGTGGGAGAAATTTTATGGATATGAGAATCGGTTATCGCACATACACTTGTGAGGACAAGTGGGAGATTGTTGGAACTATTCACGTAGCTGTACGTGAGTTGGGTGTCCTACACAGCTAGTGTGATAACACGAATAAATATTTTAAAGGTACACTGGGTTTACTAAGTGTAATTTAATCAGTTGATTAACGTTTACCTAATAACGGTTGGCTTGCTAGAAGTTTGACGTTATTATCATACAGATGGCGGTGATCAACTGGTCCCTATAAGTCACACCTATAGGATGTGTTCGAGAAATATGATTACCGAATCATATTGATGCCCTAATTGACTAAATAGTTAGTCGAAATATTTGACTGAAGCGGTTAGTCAAATAAGATGATGAGATAATTATTTAATACAGATTAAATAATATTAGTTAAGACGAATTAACTGTCAATTCGTAATTGAATATAATAAGTTATATTTAATTAGTGTATACAATGTTAACTTGGACGAATTAAGCTGTTAGTTTGCAATGGTTATTAAACATAATCAGTTATGTTTAATCAACAAGTTGAAGGTGTCATAGTGGAAAGAGTGAGGGGATCCAAACCAAGAGGTCAAGGGATCGAACCTCACTAGATGACATTTTGAACATTTGTTACATTTTGTGTAACCACCTAATTAAGAAGATATTTATCTCCTTAATTAAGTGGTTTGACCGAGATTTAGGAGAATAATCTCCTCACTAATTTCGGTCAATTAGGCCGAAAATTAGGAGAGAAAATCTCATCCTATTTTCGGTTATTTTTGAGCATATAAGGTGATTAGGTTTTACTGAAAAACCTAATTCATTTTTATCTGACTGCTTCTTTTCTCTCATCACAACAAAACAACACAAAACCTCAAAAAGTGTGAGATTTGTGTGTGCTCTTTCTAGCAAAGGAGTAGGGTATTTCTCGGAGCATTTTGGGTGCAACGAATAGGAGAATACCTACCTTGGTATTGATCTTAGGCCATTTGCTAGGACCAAAGGTCGATTTCTCAATCCTCTCTCTTTCTATTTATGCATTTCGTATATGACTCGTAGATCAACTATTACATTTTCGTTATAATCCTAAAACGTAATTTTGTGGGTATAACGGTATTTTCCACAGGCAGAAGGGGCAGCAGCAGCTCTTTTTGGAGCCATCTTACTGATACAGCAACATATAAACGTAAGTATAAGCCTACGGCTCAACAAGAAACCAAACAAAGACCCTGGCTGCGCTCTGACTCGGTCGAGTCAACTTCACTCGATCGAGTCATTCTTTGACTCGGTCGAGTAAACTCTGGTAGTAGCCTCATCAAATCACATAACCTTACTCGGTCGAGTGACCAATGACTCGGTCGAGTCCCCTTGACTTGGTCGAGTCACCGATTCACTCGGTCGAGTCAAACATCTCCGCCCTATCATATAACCCGACAAAAGCGTTTTAAACATATAACATGCCTCAAGAAGAATAACAACACAAATAACAACATAAACATCGTCTAAAACATTATCATACTTTCATCTTATATACGTCGTAAACAATTAACATTGAAGATGTTATCTCACAGTAATCATGCCATCACATAACTCTATCATGCCATTTTCTCCATCATCTTTCAATCATCATCACATCATCCTCCATATATCACAATATCTTAGAGCATACCACCACATATATAGAACAAAACAGGTAGCGACCCCCAAGACACCCCCAAGTGACCGGTTCAAAATCGTAGGGCAATATTGCGACTTTGGGACGTCTCCCCAGTCTTTCGTTAGCTCCTACCATTTCGACCCCGAGTTCATTTTAGTTTGACACCCTAAGTTCATTAGATTCCTTGGTTAGGTTCCAAAATCGTTCGCTCTGATACCACTTTGTAACACCCCCATATAACCAAGTGCCTTACCAGGACCACAAGGGCATATAGAGATGTTACCGTCTCAGTTTCCTGAGGTAGTGTACATCACAATACGATAAAGAACAATTTAATTAAAAGTTTAAAGGTGAAAGATTACAAATTCCAAAACTCCAAAATCCACAAACGGTAAAGTATAAAGTACAACTGTCTCAAAACTATCAACTACAAGTGAAGACTATCTATGACTCGTGGCGATCCCATCCGTCTCCCCGCTCGTCATAGCTATACCAGCCAGAATCTGCTCACCACACGCCATCATCGGTGGATCATGGCACGAAAGCACAAGCGTCAGTACTGTCAATGTACACGATCATAGCATCTATGCAATTCATCGCAAACAACTGTCAATCGACAATCTGTATAGTGATCACCCACTGTCATCATAAATCTCAAACCCTGACTACACCTCACTGTGTAGCCCTGCCAGTGGGGGACCGCAGCCTTACCCACCTACTCCCATATCATATGACTACACCTCACCGTGTAGCCCTGCCAGTGGAGGACCGCAGCCACTTCCACCATCATCACAATACCCTAGGCCATTAATGTGCACATCCCTCCGGGTTGAGACATCCCCGCGATGCGACAAAGGGGTGTGGACCACCTCTCAAGTGGAACACTCAGCCGGAACCAATCTCCTAGTATCATTATCCCAAACTCCATCAATCACAGTATATACGATATAACAACAAGCAAATCAATACTTTTCACATATATACAGAAACTGAGTAGGGAAACCCTACCTTTCAAGCAATCAGCAATTACTTTCAAGCACAGCAATCAAAATTGTTCCTCTATGAACCCGTCGCCTAATCAAACACATATTACAGAAATTACCATCTAATTGCATACAAACCCTAACCATAATTTGATTTAGGGTTAGAACAACCATACGAAATTAACACAATAGATAGACAACTTACTGGATCACAAGAAGAACGATTGATCGATTACTCTTAGCAGATCTGGATTACAACTTAGGAGAGCAGTTACTTTTTGAGAGAAAGGGGATTTACGTAGTGTTGAAAAAGTAAAAGTGAGAAGTGAAAAGGTGAAAACCTATTTATACTTCTCCCAAAGTTATAATCCAAACCTGTCAAAAACCGCATACGCGACATCTGACTCGATCGAGTAAGTCACTTACTCGGTCGAGTCAACCCAGCTCGATCGAGTCAACTGTTACTCGATCGAGTAACCAAACTCAGTAACGACCCTACGCTGTAAGACACTTACTCGACCGAGTCAACCCTTTACTCGGTCGAGTCAACTCATACTCGACCGAGTCAAGCCTGACTCGATCGAGTCAACGCTATAACAAAATACGGAGTATTACATTTATAGAGTCCGTTTATTTATGAATTGATGTTCATGCATGCGAATGTATGGAATTTGATGTGATATAGATATTTAGTAATAACCGAGTTATGCCCCGAGATTTATGCGTATTCATATAACCGACATGAAATTAGGAGTAATTATAGCATTATAGATTGAGACCATGGTTTGACTTGGCGCTTGACCTTTGGGAGGCTTGGTGTAATACCCGTCCTTTTGGGACTCCGTTGACCGACCCTTTGACCGGGAGGAACCACTAGTATGAGATGGGGAGGAGTCGGACCGTCCCATGATCGTAGTCGTGTGAGAGAACTCGACCTGAGTTACGAAACTCGGTCGAGTCTAGGGTTTACTCGATCGAGTTAGTTTACTCGGTCGAGTATGTGCTTGACTCGGTCGAGTCAAGTGACTCGATCGAGTCAGTGACTGACTCGGTCGAGTCAGTGTCCCCGAGTGTCGTATTTTAGACGGGATTGGGGGAATGCAAACTCATTTCCCCCTTTCTTCTTTTTCTCTCTTAACCCTAGTTTCTCTCCCTAAACTAACCCATTACCTCCCATCTCACCTAAGCTCCCTCCTCTACCTTGAAATGCCATGGATCGACCTAGCTTCGGGATTGGGATTCCTCACCTAATCGGGATGCGGGATCTAGTAAGTGTCTTGTCTCTTTGTGTTTAATCAATTGTTATGGTTGCCTAACCCTAATTCGAATTGGGGTTAGGGTTATGTGAGATTAGATAGTAATAATGTGATATATGTTGATTAGGAGACGGTTTTGTGAAGGAATGGTCGTGTGTTGCATGCTTGCTTGCGAGTTTGACGGATTTGCTTGAGAGGTAGGGTTTCCCTACTCAGTCTCTGTCTTGTTGTGTTTACATGTGATATTGTGATGCTTGTGATACTTGTGATACTTGTGATACTATTGATGAAGGCCGGGATGGCACGGCGATTCCGGGAGTTATAGGCCAAGACAGTTACTATTGTGTGAGTGGTCCGTTGGGAGACGGGTCCACGCCCCATGTTCCGCCCTCATGGCTCCCACCATGGAGGGGATGTGCACATTAATGGAGTGGGTTTAGGCGAGTGTTGCGGTACTTCGCTGGCGGTGCGGATCACTCGCTGCGGTGGGTGGTCCAATAGGTGGTTATGTTAAGCAGGTGCTGCGGTACACTGCTCACAGTTGGTTGCGATCAACTGTACAGATATTGAGATTGGCAGCTGGTTGCGATCAGCTGCACAGATATTGTGATCATATACTTGAACATGACTGACACTTGTGTGTTGTGCAATGATCCACCGATGATGGCGTGTGGTGAGCAGTTGTTTGGCAGGTTAGCTTTGACGCGAGGGATATGGATGGGATCACCACGAGTACTAGCGAGTCTTGGTAGATGACAGTCTTGAATTAGTCATGGTTGTATTTTCATACTTAGCTCACATCGTATATGTATATAATGTTGGGTCTTGTAATATTCACCTAAACTATACTTAAATTGTTCTTTGTCGTATTGCAATGTTACTCTACCTCCGGAAACGGAGATGGTAACGTCTCCGCATGCTCTGGCGGCCTTGGCCAGGCACCTGGGTATGCGGGGGTGTTACAAAGTGGTATCAGAGCGAACGATTTTGGAACCTGAACAAATCAACTCAATGAACGTAGGGTGTCAAATTAAAATGAACCTGGTGGATGTGTGTTCGGGAGAATGGTTTTGGGTGAGTAGGCGCCCTCACTTCAAAACTCGACCCCTACATGCTAAGCCAGTCACGGGATGGGTTGCGAAGCATGTTGTATGAGTTCTTGTGTCAATTATGTGCTATAAAAGGTTGTGGAGTATGTTTGAAATGTGTAAAAGTGTGAGATGCTTGGATGAAAAACTGTGATGAATTGTGAATGTATAGAATCGGTCTTGATGTATCATAGTGACTTTGTGTTTGATAATGAGTGTGAGTTATGTTGGTAATGTGTGCATGTTGTATGGTAATAGGTCGTGAGTGATATAATGCGTATGTGGTTATATATTTCCCTTGCTTATAGGTGTGTGTTGTGAACATAGTATAAGCAAAAAGAAGATATGTGTAGCGGTCTTGTGATTGCTTGAGTCGAGATGGTATAGTAATATAGAGTGACTAGTGAGAATGAAATGTGAAGTATATGGTAGAACGAGTTAGTAAGTTGTGGTTAGCATTAGTACGTCACGTGTGTTAGAAGCGTTAGACTAACGGAGACGAGTTTGAGTACCGCTCAAGCTCCGATCAACGTTTATGTGGTTGCAGGTGACACTCATTTCCCCTTTTAGCTTGAGGTATTGAGTGATACGATTCTGGCCATTGTTACTCGACCGAGTCGCGTTAGAACTCGACCGAGCTCAGTTTACTCGACCGAGTTTTCGGTTTACTCGACCGAGTAAACTTGACTCGATCGAGTCAACGACTTACTCAATCGAGTAAGTGTCCTAGAATTTTCGATAAACTCTTTCCCTCAACCCTAAAATTTTCATTCTATCATACTTCTTCTACTTCAACTCTCTCTCTAAAACTTCATTTCCTCTCAAATCTTCTTGTGTGCTCCTTCATCTTGGGTACTAGTTCTTGCTTCTTTCAACTTATCTCACTACTAATCTCATTTCACTCAAGCAAGGTAAGAAAGTTCTTGTTTGTTTTCAGTTTTGATTTAATAGGTTTTCAAGTGATGTGGTAATGATTTTTGTGCCCCAAATTCGTCTCTTATATGTTGTAGTTCGTCTATTGCTAGTCTATTCCATGATTTGTCGATAGACAACTTGAATTTTTGCCCAAAATTTTTCAGATTTTAATTAGGGAAAATTTCTAGGGTTTGAACAAAATCCGATTTTGGCCAATGATTTGAAGTTTATATGTTCTTGCAAGTCTTACAATAGATGTAGAATAATGGTGGAGGTATTTATATGGGTGTTGGTGGTTGAAAATCCATTTTTGCTATTTCAGACGATCTTAAACTTTTGTCTCAGGATGAGATATAGTTGCTAAATTTATCTTCTTTTCCACCTTAGTATTAAATCTTGTTTATAGTGAGTTAACTTGAGCAACAACACAAGCTCGGATTGAAAGAAATTAAAATTTTACAGTTGACGAATTTCTTCATTCTTTCAAAACTTATGAAAGTATTTTGTTACAATGGGAATGTATTTCAACTCTTTTGGTAGGAAAAATTTGTTTAAGTCAAGTTTCAAATTAGCCTTAATGTCGTTTTGAAATTTCACCTGGAGGCGAGTTAGTAGTCATACTTCTTGGTAGTTCCTTCCAATTCTTGGAGTCTTGTTAATGTCCTTCTTGCAGATGGCGTGGGGATTTCGATCCAACAGGAGGGCTAGGAGGGACCCAATCGTTGAGGTTGAGAGTGAGGAGGACGAGGAAGTGCAGGTGTCGGAGGAGGAGGAGGTTGAGGTGTCCGAGGAGGACATGGAGATTTCGGAGGAGGAAGGGGAAGATGCGGGACCAGCGGTCCCACCTGTTGAGGGGCACCCGACGGTGGTGTTCCGAGATATAGCTCAGAGAGAAAAGTTTGTAGAGTTGATGAGTCGGACGATTAGGCCGACTAGGGGTTTTGACAGGGGGTTCTTGAGGGACATTGGATTAGTTGACAAGTTGCAGGAAATGTATGAGTTCATCGGGATGAAAGGCTTGTTCGTGTTGAGGAAAACAACTTACCCCTCCCTTACCTTGGAGTTTCTGAGCTCCTATGTTTACAATGCCCTTGAGAAGACTGTGAGTTGTAGGCTGTGTAACCAGGAGGTCAGTGTTACCTTGGAGGCGTTTGGAGATGCGTTGAATTTGAGGCGGGAGACGGACCAAGACTTGAGTGATGTGCCGAGGAGCAGCGGTGCCGCGGCCGTCATGACTCTTTTGACGGGTGAGGCGGACGTTAGTACGAGCGCCATGTTGATTAATGACGTTGAACACGTGACCTTGAGGATTTTTCTGAGGAGTCTGACCCTTCTTCTTTTCTCCCGTAGTGACATTAGTAAGCTAAACACTCATGAGGTAATGCTATTGGCCTCTTACCTTAACCCTTTCCAGAGGAGGCCTAGGTTGTATAGTGCGCCGGGGGTGGTTTGTTCCAGCTTGACTACGATGGTTGAGTCTCAGACCCGTCACATCGGGTGTGGGGCTTTGGTGACCCGGCTGGCCCAGCGCTTGGTTGGTTTTATGGCGGAGCCACCGGTCGAGGAGATGTTGGCCGCAGCACCTGCCATGGATGAGGAGTACTTTCTGCAACAGAGATGGATGAGGAGGCGAGAGGACGGCTCGATTTGGTGGAGAGTGAGGGGCAACCGGTGGATGGACTTGCGGAACGTGCCAAGGCTACCGCCGGTGACCCATTTGTCTGACACCGGCATGTATCCAGGGCCCGCGAACTACCTCGTACCGCCCCAGTTGACTCATGAGTTACCGGAGCCCGTAGTTGACCGGCGTCAGAGGAGGACGGCGCCACCCGTGCTTGAGGAGGAGCGAGAGAAGGAAGGCGGCGGCAGGAATGTGGAAGAGGCTGGCGAGGGGCCTAGTGTGGTGCGGCCAGCTGTAGAGTATTCGACGTCGCCCGGGGATTTGGCGGAGAGATTTTCGTCGACGCTAGCGATGAGGGACCAGTATGAGTGGACCCACTCTCAGGGGATCGGACGGACCGGTCCCCAGCCGGCATGGTGGAGAGGACCCGGAGACACCTCCGGAGTCTATCATTGTTTTGGCTTGGACCAGACGGCGTGGGGTCCTCCGGAGAGTTTCCGACCGGGTTGCTTTATGGGTTCGTGGGGCGACGGACAGAGCGGCGTGCCAGGAGATGCACAGTGGGACCAGGCGTTGTATTCTTCTACGGCTTGGCGGCGGCAGGATCCTTCTGGAGCCGGACCATCGGGTACTAGGGATGATGATGATGATGAGGGTGCGTGATGCTTGGGTTAGTGTTGGTGGATGTTGGTGAGTGTTAGTGGTTGCCTAGCTCTTGTTAGTTTGTTGAACAATTTTTCTACTCTTATCTTTGTTGGTTTGTACATATTGGCCATAAGGCCGTATATTTCTTTCCTTCACCTTGCGGTGACAAGGCGAGCTTATGGTTGCTGAACTGACGGGCGGAGGCCCGAGTAGATAGTTGTTATGCCTATGTGTGAGTGTTGGTTGGATTCGTGGTTGTGTTATTGGTTGTCTATTTGGTTGCTCGACAGAGTTGACTTCAACTCGACCGAGCTGGTGCCTGACTCGATCGAGTTACCAAGTGACTCGACCGAGTAAGTTCGTCACTCGACCGAGTTAGCCCGTAACTCGACCGAGTAAGTGTCCTTGTGAAAATTCCTGATTCTGCCTGTGGTTACTCGACCGAGTCAACTTTGACTCGATCGAGTAACGTTTACTCGACCGAGTCCCCTCTTGACTCGGCCGAGTGAACTGAGGTGCTCATTGTGGATGACTTGTGTTGAATTTTGTCTTGATATTGTGTTGTTCGGTATACGTTTACCGGTTGGTTCCACGGAGGTGGACTTTGTCTTGTTGAGGGGGGGTGTCTAAGGTCGCACCCTATGCAATAGTATGTCAAGTTACTAAGTGATGGGCGCGTAGCCCTATGTCATGTTGCGATTGTGTTAGTCATGTATGAATAGTATAGATTAGTTGTTTTCGTCCTTGAGAGTTGAACTTCGGGGACGAAGTTCCTTTAAGAGGGGTGGATAACGTTGCGGAAAAGTAAAAGTTTAAAAGTTTCTATAACATAATTAGTAAAAGTTAATGTTTATCTCAACTTAATGCTTAGCTAATTCCTCTTTTGCCACGCATGTAATGTTACCTGAGACTGTTTGGATTAGCAAAAGCACAGTTAATGGGTTTTCATGTTTTGCACCTATTGAAAACTTGTTCTTCCTTATTTCTTCAATATGTTTTCCTGCAGCTTCCATGGCATGCATATGTTTACTTTAAACTGAATTTTCACCTTCCTCATCAAACTCCAAATATGAGAGATCAACTTCTCTGTAAATATCACTTTGATTTTGAGGGAAATGCACTAATGAAGCTCATTTATTTATATTTTTAGATTAGAGTATTCCGTATATATGAGTTATGTACTGTAAGCCTTTTAAGGCGATGAATGTTGGGTTTACCCTATTTTGGATTTGTCCAAGTATATTTATCCTTGCAACAACTTGACTTTTGTTGGGTTTACCCTATTTTGGATTTGGAACTCATGTTAAGTCGGTGCAGCTGAAATCTAGCTTTTATCAAAGGACTTGTTTACCTAGAACATGTTTATGGATGGATAGTGATGTGGTCCATGACTATATTATTGTATGCTATAACTTGTTTGACTGTGGCGTGATAGTTCCTCGATATGATCATAGAGTCTAAATTACATATATAGTGGTTGTTATGATGAATGTTGTCAAGGTAATCGATTGTTATAATCTACTATGATGTTGCCGTGGAAGTGTGAATTTGACTACGAGTCAACGTGAAATCTGTGATAAGAGGTTTATATGTTGAAAATAGTATGGTAGTGAAAGCATGTGGATGATTGACTTACGAGGTGTTTATAAAATGAGGTTACAAGAGGAGTACCTTTAGACTTGGACGAGTTATCTCATGTGAGTACCGTCGGATAGCTAGTATAGAGTGTTGGGTGAACTTCGGGGACGAAGTTCTTTTTAAGGAGGGAAGACTGTAATACCCGTCCTTTTGGGACTCCGTTGACCGACCCTTTGACCGGGAGGAACCACTAGTATGAGATGGGGAGGAGTCGGACCGTCCCATGATCGTAGTCGTGTGAGAGAACTCGACCTGAGTTACGAAACTCGGTCGAGTCTAGGGTTTACTCGATCGAGTTAGTTTACTCGGTCGAGTATGTGCTTGACTCGGTCGAGTCAAGTGACTCGATCGAGTCAGTGACTGACTCGGTCGAGTCAGTGTCCCCGAGTGTCGTATTTTAGACGGGATTGGGGGAATGCAAACTCATTTCCCCCTTTCTTCTTCTTCTCTCTTAACCCTAGTTTCTCTCCCTAAACTAACCCATTACCTCCCATCTCACCTAAGCTCCCTCCTCTACCTTGAGATGCCATGGATCTACCTAGCTTCGGGATTGGGATTCCACACCTAATCGGGATGCGGGATCTAGTAAGTGTCTTGTCTCTTTGTGTTTAATCAATTGTTATGGTTGCCTAACCCTAATTCGAATTGGGGTTAGGGTTATGTGAGATTAGATAGTAATAATGTGATATATGTTGATTAGGAGACGGTTTTGTGAAGGAATGGTCGTGTGTTGCATGCTTGCTTGCGAGTTTGACGGATTTGCTTGAGAGGTAGGGTTTCCCTACTCAGTCTCTGTCTTGTTGTGTTTACATGTGATATTGTGATGCTTGTGATACTTGTGATACTATTGATGAAGGCCGGGATGGCACGGCGATTCCGGGAGTTATAGGCCAAGACAGTTACTATTGTGTGAGTGGTCCGTTGGGAGACGGGTCCACGCCCCATGTTCCGCCCTCATGGCTCCCACCATGGAGGGGATGTGCACATTAATGGAGTGGGTTTAGGCGAGTGCTGCGGTACTTCGCTGGCGGTGCGGATCACTCGCTGCGGTGGGTGGTCCAATAGGTGGTTATGTTAAGCAGGTCTTTGCGGTACCTTCTTCGCGATTGGTTGCGATCAAGCTGCAGATATTGAGATTAGCGGTGGTTGCGATGATCACCGCAGATATTGTGATCATATACTTGAACAGGACTGACACTTGTGTGTTGTGCAATGATCCACCGATGATGGCGTGTGATGAGCAGTTGTTTGGCAGGTTAGCTTTGACGCGAGGGATATGGATGGGATCACCACGAGTACTAGCGAGTCTTGGTAGATGACAGTCTTGAATTAGTCATGGTTGTATTTTCATACTTAGCTCACATCGTATATGTATATAATGTTGGGTCTTGTAATATTCACCTAAACTATACTTAAATTGTTCTTTGTCGTATTGCAATGTTACTCTACCTCCGGAAACGGAGATGGTAACGTCTCCGCATGCTCTGGCGGCCTTGGCCAGGCACCTGGGTATGCGGGGGTGTTACACTTGGAGGTGAGGGACTCTTAAAGAGGCTTGAAGGGGGCCCGTAAGAGACTTCTAGAATAAGATTAGAGCATGGAACCTGGAACATAGCCATTTGTGGAATTTAGTAACCGCTTTTTGAGGTTGGTAGTTGAACTTCGGGTCGAAGTTCTCTTTTAGGGGGAGAGGATGTAATAATTGCGGAAATTAAGGAAGAAAAGTACGAAATTAGAGGAAGTATTGAAAGATGAGTAAAGAACTTTGGGATGAGTGTGATGTTTAGAAAGAGCGTTTACGGTTGATAGACATGAGAATCGATGATGACACTTGAGGAGGTTTGAGGAAAAGAGAGAGTGAGGTGAACTTCGGGGATGAAGTTCGTTTTAAGGGGGAAGACTGTAATACCCTATATTTTTATAATAATATAAATAATATTATTTTGTATTTTACGAGTATGTTGTGAGACGGAATAATATAATAATGGTAATGAGTAATAATAATACATGTATGTGTATGTGTATATGTACACCAGCCATCCCATATACATACTCCCTTATCCACCTTACCACTTCATTTACATCATTTTCCTACCACACAAAAATAAGAGAGAAGAGAGAATAGAGAAAAGAGATAAAGAGAAGATAAGAAAAGGAAAAGAGACCGCAACTCGCCTCGAGACCGTAAAGTAATATAGTCTTTTTATATTATTTTATTTAACCAGCCTCAACCTTGACTTACCCGAGACCACCATTGACCACCTTGGACCACCGTTGACCGCCTACGAGGGCTTTGACCGAGTAGATCTAGGTTTATGGCTGTGTTATGTGACCGTCTTAAGATGGGTTTTTGACCCCTAAATCGTGGTTGTCGTGGGCTGGGTTGTGGGTGGTTGGTGTCGTGGGTTGTTGGGGGTTGGATTGAGGGTCTGGTGGTGTCTGTGGGTGGTGGTTTAAGTGGTGTTTTGGTCGGCACAAAATAGATATGCGAGTTGGGTTGATGTTATTGTGTCGTGTAGTTATTGTTGTTGTTTGTTATGATTGTCGTCGTTATTGGTGGCTGCTAGTGGCGGCCAAGAGGCGGGGGGACAAGCCATAACTACCATGGTGGTGGTAGGCCACAGTGGTGGTTGTTATGGTGGCGGTTTTGGGTTGAAATTTGGAGGGGTTGTGAGTGTGAGTTGTCGTGTAGTGTCGTTGATGTTGTTGCCGACTTCTTTGGTGGCTGCCATGTGGTCGTGGGTTGGTGGTTGGGTCCACCGTGGTCAGGGGAGGCCACGGTGGTGGCTAGTGGAGACTGTTGTGGCCGGTGGTGGTGGTTAAAAAGGGTGTTGTTAGTTGTGTTGTTGTCGAGTGTTGGTGGTGTAGTTGGGTCGTGAGTGTTGCTGTTGGCCGTGGGCCACCATGGCTGGTGGTGGTAGCCATGGTGGTGGGTGAGACGGGTTTTGGGTAGCGTGTTTAAGACGGGTTTTTGATATAGCTTAAGACAATTTATTTTAATCGGATTTGTAATTAATTTAATTAAAGTTAAGACGAGATTTAATAATTAAATAATGGGCTATGGGCTATGAGTCGGGATTTGAACCAATTAGTTGGCGGGTAATCGAGACGGGATTTGAATTTAATTATATTAACTTATATAATTAGATTAGTAACTTTAATTAATTGAATCCGTAATTAATTTAATTAGATTAGTTAGTAATTATATATTTAATTACTTATTTAGGTGACGGGTTTTATGAGACGGTTTTGTGAGACGGCTTATGAGATGGACCTTGCTTTTGTCGAGTAGCTTATGGAGATTTGCTAAAAGGAAGGTTTATCCTACTCAGTTCGATAATGTGTTTGTTTATTAAATGAGTCATTTGACATTTAATTAAATTTATGAGTCAGTAGTTGGCATGTGGTACGATATCTTGTATTTTGTGTTATTTTGTTTGTTGAGGATTTGTGTGGAGGATTCTTATGTTGGACACTTGTTCTTGGGAGACAGAAGGCGGTTGTGTAATACCCCGTATTTTATACTAATATAAATAATATTATTTTGTATTATACGAGTATGTTATGAGACGGAATAATAAATAATAATGATAATAATGATAGTAATTAATAATAATACATGTATAATTACACGTATACTTCCTCGTACCATTATACATATACACCCCCTCACCTATACCTGTCAAACGGGTCGGGCGGGCGGGTTTCGGGTTCGGGTAACTATTATACGGGTAACATACGGGTCGGGTGTATTTCGGGTTCGGGTAGTATACAGGTCGGGTGTACACGGGTTCCAGGTCGGGTTAGGGTCAAAATACGGGTTAATCAACGTCTTTTTATCCATATTTTTTTTTTTGTATAACGGATTAATTTTTAGTAAAAAAAACTACTCTCTTCCTTTATAGTCAAACTTTACCTGATGCCAAAACACAAATATTAAGATTAGTGGAAGTTGTTGTGGTATCTTCATTAGTCATTCTTGACAGTGAGTGAATTCTTAATGTGAAAGACTTTGGGTGACTGATCGTTTTCACTATTTTACTCCCAAATTTAGAATGTAGAAGACTTATCTTCTCCCCAAATTTATTCCTCGATTTTACATCCCACCAAATCAAAAATTTAAACTTTTTAGTTTCCTCCAAATCACTATTTACACTTTTAGCCGCTTTAACAGGAAAAAAATAGTCAAATATATACTCCAAAAACCAACTCTAATTGATATATTATTGAAAAATTAATTTTTTTAATTATAAGTTCCAAAGCGAAAACTTAAAAATAAGTTTATAGATGCATGTGTCTCTATTAAATCGATATTTATAATATTAGATCCATATATGTAGTTTTAAAGTTGTATATTCAAATTTAAAATGTTACCTCGAACTACCGACTTAAAAATATATCATTTTCTTTTTCTTATTTTTCTCATTTATTCTCCATATATATTTTGTTTCAAAATTTAATAATAATGATTCAGATGCCTCAAATTCATAATGTCAAATGTAATTAACAAACACTATTAAAATGATTGATTTTATAATTATTGAATAATAAAGATTATTATTTAAGTGAAAATTTTCAATTATGAAAAATTTATTAGGTGTGAAATGTTTAAAATTAGTGTGTAGTAGAAATTTTACATGTAAATTGAAACTGATAAAGACATTTTATATATAGAAACGTAAGTTTTTCTTTCAGCGGGTTAACTCATTCTGGTCGGAGTTTTTGACCCATTGTTTTCGGGTCATTTCGGGTTCGGGTAGATTTTGGGTTCGGGTCGAAAAAGGCAGGTTTACTTCGGGTCATTTACAGGTCGGTTTCGAGCGGTTTATCGGGTCGGGTCAGATTTTGACAGCTCTACCCTCACCCTATACATACTCCCTCATCCTTATCCACCCACCTTATCATTTCATTCAACACATTTCCACCACAAAATTAGAGAGAGGAAAAGAGAGAAAAAGAGAAAAGAGAGGAAGAGAAGGAAGGAAAGGAGACCGTCACTCGCCCCGAGGCCATAAGGTAAATATCGCCCCTTATACTATTTATATTATTTTATTTGGCCCAAATCGACCCCGTCCCACCTTAGGACCGTCAATGACCACCCTAGACCCAGCGTTGACCGACTAAAACTCGGACAAACCGAATAGATTTAGCTTTTTAAGGTGTTGTACGGAGTGTTTAGGGCTAGCATTTGTAACCCCTTTGTGGCCTGACTTAGGTGGGTAATAGGGTGGTTGTGTCATGGGTAATGAGAGGAGTTGAGTGGTGGTCAGGGTTGGTGGTTTGGTGGCCGTGGGTGGCCGTGGGTGGCTGAAACAGGCGGCTAAAGAGGGGCGTGTATGAAGGTTGTAGCCGTGTTGTTTGCTGTTTGTTGTGGTTGTTTGTGGCCGTGTAGGGTGGTGGTAAGGAGTGGCGACCATCTTGGTAGGATGTGGTTGTGGTGGCGGCTCCAGTGGTGGCTGCCGTGGTGGTTGGCGTGTGTGTGTGTCGTGGGTGGTGTTTGGTGTGTTTGGTGTTGGTGTTGTGCTCGTTTTTGTTGCAGGCCGTGGTGGTGTTGCTGCTGGCCGTGGCCACCATGGCCGGTGGTGGTGGCCCATGGTGGTGGCATTAGGTAGGGATGACGTGGCTGGGGGTTGTCGTGGAGGGGGAGGGAGTTTGGAGGTGAGTGAGACGGGTTTTCTATAGCTTAGACGATGTTTCGAAAAAATCAAAAATCACAAAAAAATTAAAAATTTCGAAAAAATCAAAAAATTCACGTTTAACTTTGCATATAGTTGAGTCGGAACGGTGTATTTCCGTGATGAAATTGCGCTACTGATAATCCGTTTACTTAAGCCTTGCAATAACTAATATCTTTTTAGCTTAGTCCTATCACATAATCTACGAGTTAATGTTGAAATAAAGCTGTACATATAGACTTAACCTGTAAATTTGATAAACTACTTAAAAATTTTAAGGATTAGAGCCTTAAAACTGGTGTCATTCATGACCATTTCATAGGATTGAGAGTAGTACTCCTTGCATACCACGTAACATCAAATGCACTTATATGAAATTCAATTGCTTTTTGCCTATGTACATTCGGGTTAGTGGTTGGTGTCATATGTAGGGAAGTCTCTTACATACCATTTTTCTTATTATATACCCACGAACTCCACATTTTAGCCAAAACTGCCTTATGACCCATTAACTACACCTAAAATATAGCCTGTCTTGCCGAGCTAGTTTTGTGTTGTTTTTGCCGATATGTAAGTTTTATATTTTTGGTTCATAAAGTTTAGAGTTGGTATTTCATGAAAAAGGAGAAGCTTAGTGGAAAAAAGGACGGTTCTCGTGAAAACCGTCATATGCCTGATTAAGCCAAAGATAGTGAGAATGTTGGCTTTAGGAAGAAAAAAAGAAACCGAAAAAAAAAAGAAAAGAAAAAAAAAAGAAAAAATGATGAAAATGATGATACATTCGGTTTCGCTCCTTGGTTAATTGGTTTAGTGAGTTTTGTGCCAAAACAAGGCACTTTTGCTTATCTATTAATGGTTGGGAAGCGAATATGCTTCATTTGGTTTGTTTAGGTAGGTAGCTTGGCTTTTACCTCCACTTATCCAATACTGTTTTGCCCTTCTTACCCATTACCTCCCTTATCCATATTTTGTAAGCACTTCGGTTGTGACAGGACTTCGTTGGTTTGAATGTACATGTACGGTAGCTAGAATTGTCTATCATACTTGTTGCATGCGTGATTATGTTGGTCGTAGTCTAGGTGAACGACTATACTTTTATTCTTCTCTTACATTATATATGCTTACCCTTTGCTTCATGAGAGAAGAGAGACCCCGTGAGAGTCCATCTTTATAGGTCTTGCAAGGTTGACAGTTCAGCTTTATTATAAACATCCTACAACTCGTTTGCATTTGACATTTTTTGCTATGAGTATTAGTTAGCTTGCATTAAATCGGTTTAGGTGGACTATCTTTAGCTAGCTCTAAGTTTTATATCGTTCCCCTAGGTCCTTAGTTGCATTTAGTTTGCTCGGGGACAAGTAAAGGTTTGCTTTGGGGAAATTTGATGCGTGCATTTCATATAGTCTTTTTAGGCATCATTTGCACGCATTTCTATGCATTTTATGTAGTATTACGCTACCAATATCCCCCGATTTGCGTATTTTGGTTTATCTTGTCTTAATTGCAGGAATGCACCAAAGAAGGTAGAATCAAGCCTTTTATTGCCCTTTTAGCTGCATTTAGGAGATGAAGGGAGATGGAGCAGAAAATGCCTTGCATTGGGATGTGTGAAGTCACGATGGAAGCCAACTGCCTTGCTCATATGCTGATTCAGTGATCATAATTCGATCTAGGACTTTTTGCTGTATAAGTCCTTCGATCGAGACTTTTGGATGGCGAAGAAATTCAATCGAGCTCCTGCTATGCTCGATCAAATTATCGCTCACTGGTGTTTCTCGATCGAGCTCCTGCTATGTTCGATCGAGAGGTTTTGCTGAAGAAGTACTCGATCGAGACGTTTGTTTATACTCGATCGAGTAAACACTACTACAAAAACAGGTTTTAACAACGGTCAATATCCGTTGTGATTGGAAAAAGCGGACGTAGTCGAAGCCCCCGTTGTAAAAGGTTTTAACAACGGTCAATAATTCCTAAGAAACCGTTGTCAAAGGTTTTAACAACGGTTTCAAACCGTTGTTGTTTACTGCTGTTCGTTGTGGTTTGTGCGAATAATTTTGGTGGGAAATATTTAACAACAGGTTTGTTAAACAAAACCGTTGTCAAAACCCTTTATTACAACGGTTTTTTTTAATAAACCCGTTGTCATAAGTTGTACCATTTTCGAAGAGAAACTTATAACAACGGTTTTTTTTGTTCTGACCTGTTGTCGAAATTTTGCGCGGGTATTTGGAGTAATTTAGTAACAACGGTTATCATTCAAAATAACCGTTGTTATAACCTTTTTTCTTAATTTTTAAAAAAGGAATTTATTTGTGCCATTCAAAATCCTCATAAATCATCAGCAGCATCCATTAAAGCGACAGGTTACATATATACCAGCAACATTTACATCCAAAATTATCACTTTCAGATCAGCAACATTTACATCCAAAGTTTCATATCTTAACCAAAAACTATACATACTAAATTAAAGCTCTAACTGTTATATGAGAGGACGTATTTGCCCCACAAGTCCCTGATCTCGTCTATCTGTAAACTGCTATACTCAGAGACAGGTTGCTCGTTGAGGTAGAACTGCGGATAAAATTGAACGAAGACAAACAAGATATATATTGAGCTTTATAATTAACAACAGCAGCAGCAACAACTAACATCAATATATACATGCATGCAATAACATCAAAAAGGGCTAAACATGGCAGAGGCATTGGGGTAACAACAGTAGCAACAACATCAGTATATAACATAAAAAAACACATGAAAATAAGTTATAAACACATCATTAATTAATTACATACTAACCCTTTCTGGAATTTGGATATATCTTCGATCAATAATCTCCATCATGAAACGACAGACGTAGTATCCACATTGTACGCTGTCCGGCTGGCGAGCGACCTATTATTACATAAAAAACAAAGAGCGCAAAAAAGGCAATTACAAATTAGTTTAATGCTAACTGAGTATATACAATAATAAAGATAGATTTTGCACTTAAGGTATTGTATTTGCGCACGTACCCCGGGTACCCTAATAAATTTAGGGCCATCTGCAGAATCTTTTGTGGGAGGACCCTCGTTAGCTCTCTTTTTTTGAAAGGCCCTTTTTTTAAAATAAAAATAAAAAACAAAGGCAGAAACTCACATAAATATACGTGTAGTAGTGAAAATAAATAATAATTATTGAAACTTAATATTATAAATAAGTCAGTATTATAAACTTACTTATTAATCAAGCTCATAAAGGTGGGGGTTGGTTCTCCATGACAAGAGTCCAACCAAAATACAGTCTTTTGCTCCGGGATGATCGCTGCCAGCACCCAATGAAACAATTAATAAAGAAAAAAAACATTACTTAATTGTAAATACCTCACCAACTGGGTCTGAAGGAATGTCCATCGACACCGGCTTATCCGTCTTTTTTGTTGCCTAAAAAAAATAAAAATAAGTTTTAACGTACTCAATAAAAATGTATCTAATAACATATAAATTTCACTGATTAGGTGAACAAAGACAAAGGCTAAGACAATGTATTTTTCTAAATCCGACTTCAAAATTCGGTTGAGATGGAGGCGAACGACGAAGAGTGAAAACGTTGTCCGTAGGCCACTGGACAAAGCTGTTAAGCGCTTCCCCTAGAACTGTAAGTTCGTCAGCAACTGGGACAGGTAGGGGTAAATTTTCTTGGCTTCCTGCATCATCATATACCATTCAATTTACATGTTATATATACAAGTTGTAAAAAATAGTTAATGTGGGTTATGACTTTAAAGTTAATAACCAACATTTATTCAAATTGAAAATAGACAAGTGGATTATTGTTCAAACCACCATCAACCCATTATAAAACGGCACATACACTCATGCACTTGGGACACTGAAAAGACACAACTGTTCACACAACTCTTGGCATATAAAACGGCACATACACTCATTATAAATTCAAACCACCATCAACCCATCCATTATCTAGAACTCTCCTTCAATTATTGTTCTTCAAACCCTAAAATCCTACCCAAAAAATCTTCAAAAATGAATCAAATCATTCGCCAAACATTAATAACAATAGAGTACAACAAATGTTTTATTAACCGGTTACAGGAAATCGAGCGCAAAAACAACGAATTCCTTGATGAGGTTGAGGAAATGGGCATCAGTCGTGACACCTTGTCGGAGGTGGACAAATTTCAGTTGCATGAAGATATTGCATCTGCTTTACGAGACCTCTATATAGCAAAGCAGGAAAGGATCGCTCTCATGGAAGAGAATGCCTACTTAAGAACCGCTCTACGTAGTTTACTTTAGTTTTAATTGTATTATGCATATCAGCGACTTATGTTTATGAATATGAAGTTATTTTGCTCCTCTTCGTTTTTTGTGTTTTTATTTTTTTTTGTTTTAATAACAAACGCATGAAAACTAATATACGTCAGATGAATGAAGTAGTAACTAAACAGGGAGAGATGCAGAAATTGTATATAACCCTAAAGAGGAATAATGAAGCAGTAAAACAACACTTTGAGCTTCTAAAACCCTAAATCCCTAAAAATGATTGAAATAGTAACATGGTGTGATACATGCACAAATTGTATAACCCTAATTAAAAGAGCAATAATGAAACAGTAAAACAACACTTTGAGCAAACCTGATGATGATAACGAGAAGAACAAGATGGTAATATGCGGTGGTTTAAAAATGGGCGCCGGAATCTGTCAGACTGAACGGCGACGGAGAGAGAACAGAAAATGGAATACAGATCGTTTGGGGTGTAAGGTTATGTGTTATGTGTTTGATCGTTCTGTGTTTGAGTGGTGTAAAATGGGGTGTTTGTACACTAATTTTAAATAGAGTGAACCAATGACAACGGGTTACAAGAGGAAACGCGTTGTCATAAAGTAATGACAACGGTTAAAGAGAGACCGTTGTTATTTTTTTCATCCAATTTGCGCCAAAATGAAAAATTCTAGTGAAGGCAATGACAACGGGTATAGTGAAATAAACCCGTTGTTATAATTTTAAATAGAGTGAACCAATGACAACGGGTTACAAGAGGAAACGCGTTGTCATAAAGTAATGACAACGGTTAAAGAGAGACCGTTGTTATTTTTTCAAAAAATTCTAGTGAAGGCAATGACAACGGGTATAGTGAAATAAACCCATTGTTATAACATATTTTTTTTTTTTTTTAATAAACATTACTATCAGTACTATCCTCAGCATATTATACAGCACACTATCAAAACCTGTGACATTACAAAGAAGAGAAACAAAGAACAACGCAAAGAACAATAATCAAGAAAGAAATCAGATACAAAGACACTATCAAAACCTAACATTTTAAACCATCTCATGATCGGGGACGTTTCTTGGAGGGCAAAGTTTCATCGTTAACCCAAATACCTTCACCATGGTCAGCACGCATATAGATGCTTTCAGTGTTATCATCATCCTCAGAATTAGATACGGTGGCAGAGTGATCCATTCCCTCAAACACGACATCTTGATCATCATCACCATCCTCGGGTGCACTCCGTCTACTCCTTATAGACAGTACAACAGACCACTTCTTATCCATAGGATCGGTGACATAGAACACTTGTTTAGCTTGGGATGCCATTATGAAAGGATCATCCTTATTGTTGCCAACTTTATCCAACTTGACCAACGTAAATCCCATATTATCCTGGCGTACACAATGCTTGTTGTTATCAACCCAGTTACATCGAAACAGAGGTATTGTGAAATCAATGTAATCTAATACCAATATTTCTTCAATAACACCATAATAAAGGCATTTTCCCCAAACAGGTTTTTTATCTTTTGTACTAGCAAAGTAGTACGCTTCAAATTCAGAACTCACCCCACTATTTTGCATTGTGCTGAACTCATCTTGCGCGCGGGTGTAAAAAGTATAACCATTAATGGCAAAACTGCTGTAAAAAGTTGCTCTGACATTTGGACCTAAACCAAGACGTAGTAACCTAGGAGAGATGTCATCACCATATTGATTATTATTCTCCAAGAGAAATTTCCTAAACCAGTCTACAAACATCTTATTATGCTCGTTTCCAATCCACATCTCGCTCTTGTTTGGGTAATCGTATTTAAGCTCATCTTTGTGTAGTTCAATATAAGGTTGCACCTCATCTTCATTGTTTAGCACAAATTGAAAGTTTTTATATGTTACTATAACAATATGAAGTTGTTTATCTCATAACATGAACTCGGATCTTAGCATGCATAACAAATAAAAGAGAGATTAGAGAAGAAATCAATATTGTCTTACAATGGTAATTTCGGCAATATTAGGGCACAAGCAAGATCTCCTTCTTGCTTGTTCTTGAGCTAAGGTAAAATGGATGATCCTCCTTCAAAGCCCCAAATGTAGAAGCTCTCCAATGGATACAAACCCAAGACTTACCCTTAATATTAGTATATAAGCTTTACTAGAACTAGTATACTAATTACCTTATTATTTCTACTAATAAGAGAGAATAATACAAATATTATTTCGGCTATTTTAGAGTAGAAAGTGATGAACAAAATGTTTAGATCTTAATCTATTTTACTTAGAGAATTTTAGAGGTTTTCTTATCACAAAACCCTAACTAAAGCTAGAATGAATTTTCCACACAAAATGTGTATTAGAAGGGAAGGGGGCCGGGTAGAGTGGGGAACAAGAGTGGCTAATGTGCCCAATGCATGAGCTAGTTTATCTACACAAGAAAACTAGACTTGCAAGGCTATGATTACTAGCTAATCATGATGTTTAAACACATTTAACACACAAACAACCACCCCATTAAATCCCCTAACCCAACCGTGTAAAACCCTCCCATTTTACACATTTTGTCTTACCCATTTTATCTTATAAAGTTGTAATATGTCATATTGTGTGATATGTGACCTAACTAGGTCCATATGACACAATTACATGCATTTAACTAATTAAATGTACATATGACAACACAAATTATCTTATAATAAATTTACTAGTAATTCATGACTACAAGTAAATAATATGGGTCGATTAAATATAATTTACAACCTTTCGTAAATGTATTATATTATTCATTCTAAATAAATTTTGTTTCATAAACAAAAGACATGATTTATTAATAACACATTTTATTAATTAAATCGAATCTTATTTAATCACATTACAATAAGATATAAATTCTCATTTTCACTTAAAACGTTCATCTTATAAGGTATTGATTAAATAGTATCATAATACGATTAATCAATCAATCCATTAAGGGAATTGTCCTATAGGTGTGACCTAAAGGGATCAACTGACATCCACCGTCAAACGACAAAGAATGTCAAACTCTAGTAAGCCAATCATTACCGATTAATGTTGGTCAGTTGACTTTTTAATGAAGAATCATCCCTCGAGTATTCTTATTGCGAGATTTAATAATGATAATTAAATCATTTGTGTGATCGCACCATTGTTGAGGACATATACTCCAACAATCTCCCACTTGTCCCAACAAGTGTGCGTCACCGATTCTCTTGTCCTATTACATCATCTCCCACTCAATGCAAGCTGTCTTGCAGGTCGTACTTGCACGTGATCATATCAAAAGTGGTTTTCGATCCGAGAAAGAATCGCCTGACCTAATTATTTACCATAGATACATTCCGAGCGTGGCCACGCATTTCCAGTTCACTACTCCTCGAGTGGCCTTGAGATTAAGATAACCCTGACAAGGGGTTGGACAATTCCTATCCTTCTGTTCCCTTTGACTAGCCATAGCACATCATGACCCAAAATGTGCCCATTTGACCTCTTTTACGAAAAGTCATAGGACATAAATCAAAGTCATTCTGAAACTATGCCACTTAGGGCGAACAGATTCTAGTCTAAGAATCGACTCACAAGAATACAATAGTAGCTCTTGCCACGACCAGGCTATAAAAATTTCCAGAACTCTATAAGCGCTCACTGCCCGACAGAGTGTGTCTAACAGTCTGCCTATGTGATCGACTAGTCATCCCATATGACTTTATGGCATTCGAACTTGCCATCAATCGCATCACATTCTAGTTACTTCGAGATGTCACCTCATTCAAGTAACTATGGGCGCTACTAAGTTAATCCAGTTCACTTAATAGGGTTCAATATTGTCATTACAACCTATTTGGATCTAACAAAGTAGTATATAAAGAGTTTTAATAGTAAAACTCAAATGATAAATGCCATTATCATATATGAACAATCAATACAAGATTATTGCTTCATATCGTATAATCTTCTAAAATCATCTTTTCAATAGAAAAGTTTGCAACGAAACATTTGGACAGCATATATACCATATATCCACACTTCCAACTTTACTCATTGCGATTTCCTTTTATTCATGTAATCCTTGTTAGGCATGAACAATACTTAAGTACTCGTTTAGTCATCTTACTAAATCTGGGTTCTTTATTTAGAAAGAAGCTCCCACTGTTATCATCATAACTTGTGATAGGTTATATAACGAAAGGTGTTATCAAAGATCTCTTAAGATCTTAACCCTCTCATCACGGTGTACTTAGATCTAATTTTTGTATAGCTCACAAAATTTACTCAATATTTATGTTCATTAGATAACCCTCGACTTCAAGTCGTCAATAGGAGAATGAACATGCTATGTTCTTAACATGTGAGTTAACTCAAGGTGAGTATTAAATGGCACACATGGTTGAAGTGATGGCGGAAACATCATTTGATCAACTTCATGTGCTAGACAACCCTAGGGCTCTGTAAAGAACTATGACTCAATCATAGCAATTCTACTTTCATTCGTATGAATAACCCATTTGTCTAGTTTAAACAAATATAAGACATCTATCGTTATAAGGTCTTTATTTGGATTTTATTAACCCATCCATCCATCAACAATGTTCCAAGTCATATGGAACTGTATTTATAATTCTTATATCTCGAAATTTTGAGATTTCGTTTAGGAATTTTGTTGCTTTGTCATTCCAAATGCGTAACAAAGATTCCTTTTTATATAAGTTGTAGAGAACGTAATTCTCTTGTTTAAGTTGATGTCTAAACATTACAACTTACTCCCACTGAATCTCATGTCTCAACATGACAGTGTAAACTCCCACTGAATTCAATGTGGTGCTCCCACTAAATTCAATAATTATCAATAATCAATATTATGATGATCATGTGACAACTCTCCTGGCAATTTCCAAGGGATCTATAAAATCTTATTTACAATGCCCATTTAAGTTCATGCTTGAATCCCTTAAAATTGGCATGATATTTTGATTCACTAGTTTTAAAACTTTTGAATGGTGTCATGCACTCATTCCCTTTCTAGATACCCATTTAGAAAAGATTTTTTAACACCTAATATATAAGAGGTGCAAACGATTGCGTGAATCTTGTTGTTGTCATTATTCCCATAATATTATGCAAAGCTTTACACTTAAAGGTTTGACATTATGAAACTTTTAATTTGAAAATATTAGCAACTTAGCAACACATCATCTAATGATTGTTTTGTGGACCTCCTTGCAGAAGGTTTAGATTTTCAGAACATTTCTTTTGGTCTCCTCGCGTAGTTCTTATTTGTTTTTCAGAACCTTTCTTTTGGTCTCCTCACGTAGTTAGTTCTCAGAACCTTTCTTTTGGTCTCTTCGCGTAGTTCTTATTCAACATTAAGAACTAGAAGCTTGAGTAGAATTATACACAACTCATTAGTGGTGAATTTTCTCCCACTCTATCTTCTCGAAATTTACTTAATCTTGAGAAAGATAGCCTATGAACCACTAATCCATTAGTTGTTCGTTTAGGAGGGAGTAAGATACGTGAAATTGTTGATCTATAACCCATGTACAATACAAGGTTTAATTCATAATTTGCGTGGAGTAAAGTGGACTTGCTATAGTTCGTGGTTTTAATGGTTTAAGCGATTGGTTTGGTAAAATTTCCGATTATAAGTACATTAACTTAATTGATATTTAAAATTGATCTTACCTTATCATGAATAAGTATAAGTTAAAACTAATAATGATCTAATCATTTCAAGGTTTTGGTGCGATCAATTTAAGTCATCATATTATGTTATACGAAGCAACTAAGTTGTAAACAAGGATAAGATTTTAGAACGAAATGTCATAAAAGGAGTGAACTTGGGTTGAAAGCCAAGCTACTCACAACAAAAGAAGTGGACTTGGGTTGAAAGCCAAGCCACTTAAGATTCATTACAACCCATTGTTAAATGAAATACTAATCTCCAAGTCAAAACAAGGAGATTCAAAATAAGTTCTAAAACATAATCCAAAATAACAACTCAAAATAAAAATAAGAGGCAACATGGAGCCAATAATGATCCATTGTTCTTCATCCATGGATGCCTCATCTAGCTTGTAGACTTTTAGGCTTGCTTGTCCTTGCCCTTGTCTTTGTGAACATGCCCTAAATACAATAAAAAGGGGTAAGTATCACAACTTGTATCATAATACCAAAGTTGAGATTATAACATAAATGATTAGGAAAAGTAATTACCTACTGGAGTAACCCTTCCAGCTTTTATATCCGCAAGATATTTTGGGCAATTCCTCTTCCAATGACCCATGCCATTGCAATAGTGGCATTTGTCTTCGGAATTGGCACCCTTCTTGGGCTTGGTAGAGGTACTCCCAGTAACCTTTGCCTTGCCCTTCGAAGGTGTAGGCTTTTTGCCTTTGGGGGCACTCCTCTTGAATTTCCCCTTGCTCTTGGTGTTGATGTTCAAAACATCCTTGGTAGAGCTCCTCTCTAGCAATCCCATATCTCGCTCGGCTTGCACAAGCATTTTGTGCAATTCATCGAGATTAGCCCTTATGTTTTGCATGTTATAGTTTACCCGAAACTGAACATACTCCTTAATATGGCTGAGGGAGTGAAGAATGCGGTCAATCACAAGTTGCTCGGGAATATCAACTCCTTGAGACTTGAGAGTTTCCACATGCTCAATCATTTTGAGCACATGAGGACTCACCTTTTGCCCTTCTTTGATTTTCAAATCAAAGAATTTGGTGGCCGCTTCATATTGAATGACCCTTGGAGCTTGTGAGAACATGCTCACTAGTTTGGTGTAGATCTCATACGCGGTGCTCAACTTTATGGCACTACGTTGTAGATCCGGCTCCATAGAGAAGATCAAGATATTCTTGACCCATGCGGATTCCTTTTGGTAGGTTTCATAAGCCTCCCTTTGAGCATTAGTGGACCGTGCATGAGGAGTAGGGGGAGAGGCTTCGGTGAGAAATTTAAGTTTAGCGTCCCCTTCCGCGGCAAGGCGGAGTTGCCCTTCCCAATCGTTAAAATTTGAACCATTCTTTTCCAATTGGCATTTGTCCATGAAGGACTTAAGCCATGAAACGGGAGTCGAAGATGATGTTGCGGTTGCCATTGTGAGTAAACAAATTTTAACTACAAAATAGATATAAAGGAAATGTCAACATTTATCATTTTAGTACTTGTAAACATTTTAACCAAGTTTAAACATTCATGCAATAACCTCTCACAAGTACCATATGAATGATCCCGAGACCCAACCTTATACGAATTCGGACACGGGGAAACTGATGAAACCCTTGTTCGTGTAATTTCGGTGAATTAACTATTAATTGATTCTACGCATTAGAATTCTCGGTCGATGTTTTTCTTTAAAACCCATCTCTAGCACCGGAATACAAGACTAGTCTTTAAATTCCGTTGAGTCCAACCAAATTTTGTGTGTAACAACTAGTTATTACCCCACTTACCCGATGAAAAATGAGAGCACCCCGGGGCAACCGAATCTACCTCAAATGTCAAGGGGATTCATGGGTACTACTATTTGGTAAGGCTAATCTCAATTTTAGTTTTGGTCGTGAGAGGTTGAGTCAATATTATTATCTATCAAGTTTGAGTGAACTAATAGTTTGAACTAACGATAAACATGATTGACTAGATAAATTAAAACTCGATATGCATGTGTTGTTATTGGCGATTTGGCTATGCATGTGACATATTAAATAAAATGCAAAGTAAAATAAAATTCCTAGTATGGCCTTTCCTAAAAGAATAAAATAAAACATTAAAGTACAAATTCGGAAACCAACTCCTTTGGTCCCTTGAACTTCATGGCACGCCTCCCAAGGACCTCCGTCTTCATCGGAACTTCTTTCCGAATGGCACCGTCTTCGGGAAACTCCGGAATAAATAAATTACAACTATTTTCTATTATACATTATGTTATGACCAGATTTTACACAGCCCAGAATTGGCAGTTCTGGATAGATGTCAAGAATACGGTACAGAGCAGGAAAGAAGAACAATAGCAGTTATAACCCAGAAGAGGTCAGAACAGGCATGGCAGTTATGGTCAGCCGAGGTCAACTATGACGGTTACAAAGATCATGGGATAATGGAAGATATTTCAGCTGAGCAGAAGTGGAGTCAATGGAGGTTATTTAACCGCCATGGATAATGGAGATCATGGGAACGTGCCCTAGAAAATAGGAACCGATTTTGCAGCTAGTTTTGGTTTATATATGAGGCTCATTTGTACATTTTCATTCATCTTTTTACTCTCATTAGCATACTTAAGCACTAGAAAATATACTACAAAATACTAATGTAAACTACAGTCAGTTCTGTACGAATTGCTACAGAAGTGGTCTCTTTCACGGTTGTACTCTGTAACCTCAACTCTGATAATAATAAAAGTACTCCTGGCTTGGTAGCCCGCAGTTTTCCCCATCTTCTTCTCGGGGCTTCTGCGTCATCAAATCCCTGTGTTCCTAGTTCTGTCCCATATAGCTCAAGTTCTGATCAGTTCTGTTCTGTTTCGCAAATAGTACTAGTTGATCCACTTTTTTTCCATTTTCTCCTTGTTAAGTTTTTACCAAAACAAATTGGCGCCCCACCGTGGGGCAACTAGTTTATTAATTTGCGTAACTTTTCTCACAAAAATCTCACAAAAATCACCCTTTTTCCATATTCAAATGGTCATAGAACTTTGGAGGAATTGTCCAAGGAGTTACAAGATGCGCAATCTAAGATTCAACAAATCTCAAGAGAATGCAAGATCAAGGAAACAAGAGTCTGCTCAAGACTAAGTTGATTCTCATGGGCAAGACATCAAAGATCGCACTGGGCATCTTTGAGTTCTATAATCAAGAGAATAGACTTTAACTGGATGAAGATGAGGATCTCAAGACCAACTCCCGGGTGGTGAAGATGAGGAAGAGTCATCCTGAGAATGCCGACAAGAGGAAGGGCAAGAAGAAGTTCAACTTCACCTCATGATGATGCAAGAACTCCGTGGTTACATGACAAGGTTGCAAAGATTCCAGGAGTTCCAAAGACCAATTGAGGAAGCTTCCCAAGAATGTTATGCATTCGCCATTCAATGAGGCCATAACTATGCAGATATCCCAAAGAAGTCTGGTTCCAGGATGAAATCAGATGATGGCACAGAGATCCACAGACCATGTTGCCCAAGACAAGCAAAGGATGTACACGGTCCCAGCCCCAAAGGAGTACAGAGAAGCTCGCATGTGCAAGGGCTTTGGTTCTACTCTGGCTGACCAGCTCGCAATGGTTTGTCAATATTCCTAATGGTACTATTAAATCGTTTGCTAATCTTGTGAATGTCTTTGTTGCGCGCTTGTTAGCAAGAGAAGTTAGAGAAGAACAAGTGATCTCAGACATGCACTGTACGTAAGAAAGATGAGTCTCTACGAGATTATCTCCGTGAGATTCAACAAGGAGAAGATCTCTATCCCCAACCGTGACGTTGCAAATCGCTATCCAGGTTTATAGGCAAGGTTTGGTGGTCAATTCGAGCTTTATCGTGAACTAACCAAGTATCCTTGTGTTACTTTTTGAAGATGTGCAGCAAAGACCTTGGCCCAGATTAGACTTGAAGAAGATGCTTTCAAAGTAGGCAGGTGATAGTTCTGGATATGAGAAGGTGAACAGGAAGTCTGACAGTGGACGTACCCAGAACAGGCTAGCACCATATAGCAGGCCACCCAGAACGCAAGTGCATGCTGTCAGTTCTAAGACGGTAAATTCTGATGACTCCTCGATATCAGCAGTCTTGGTGTTGAGGTTCCACGCTTGATAGCAAAGTTGGAGAGCTTTGGGAATGCTGCAAGATGGCCCAAGAGGAATGATAATCCAAATCCAAACAGAATCCAAACAAGTACTGGGTGAGTACCATGGAGACATCGGCCACAAAGCACGTAAGACTGCTATGCCTTCAAGAAGGAGATATCTTACCAGCTCAGAACTGACGTCTGAAGGACATCATCAGGCCAGTCCAGAGGAACCAGGCCAGAAGCGAAGGCGCCAAGTCTCAGGATTCCAGGGACAAGAGCCGTAAAAGCCGCCAAATCCTCCGCCCTACACACATGAGGTAAAATTTATTAATGGTGGTTCTGAGTATCCGTGGGACTAACTTATTCTCGCAGCCAAGAGGATAGCAAAGCAAGAGAAGATGCAGCCTCCAACCAGGGTAGAGAAGAATTGGGAAGTTGTCACTTTTGATCATGAAGATTGTGAAGGCATCCCAAAGATCGCATCATGACAAAATTTCAGTGATCAAGCTGCATTGGAAGCACCCTTGTACGTCGAGTTCGATTGATGGGGGCAGTTCTGCAGAACTCGATCATGCTGGACGCATTGAAGGAGATGGGTATAGGTCGTGACAAGTCTGACCAAGAACCTGTTCTCGGTAGGATTCTGGGCGAGACCAAGCACACCTTGGGAGAGATCTCTACCAACCTATGCCCAGGAGTTTCTTCTTTGAGAAGTTTAATGTTATTGATTCTATGACCTCGTATAATGTTTTGTTAGGCAGTGCCTTGGATCCACAATCTCAAGGCCGGGGCGTCTACTTACCATCAATGTGTGAAGGTCCCAACTCAATGGGGAGTTCTGTGATAAAGGAGAAAGGCAGACTGCGCAGAATGCTACAGAGCAGCCTGAAGCCTCCTCGCCACCAACAAAACTCTCGCATAGCAATTACGTAAACCAGTCAAGTCCGAGTGGAACCAGAAAAGTCAGGATTGAGATGGACCAGATCAGTGTAGACCAGACCTGCCCAGAAAAGGAAGTGTTAGCAGGCAGTGATGTACCATCCAGTATCAGGTCAGATCTGATCAATTTCCTCAAGTCTAAGAAAGCACGTTTTGCATGGAGCCACTTTGACATGGCTGGAATCAGTCCTGACGTTATCACGCACAAGCTCAACGTTGACCCTCAGTACAGACCAGTGCAACAGAAACGCAGGAAGTTTGCGCCAGAAAGAAATGTTATAATCAATGAGGAAGTCCAGAAGCTGCTGGACATGAACATGGTAAGAGAGGTAATGTATCCTGACTGGTTGGCTAATGTTGTTGTTGTGCAGAAGAAGAATGGAAAGTGGAGAGTCTGTGTAGACTACACAGATCTGAACAAGGCATGTCCCAAGGATCCTTTCCCTCTTCCTCACATCGATGCTATGGTGGACAAGACTGCTGGCCATGAAGTTCTGACTTTCATGGATGCCTCAAGTGGTTTTAATCAGATCAAGATGTATCCTCCAGACCAGGAGGGGACCTCCTTCATGACAGACCGTGGTATCTATTGCTACACCGCCATGCCCTTTGGACTCAGAAATGCTGGTGCCACCTACCAAAGGCTGGTCAATATGATGTTCAAAGATCTAATTGGGGACACAATGGAGGTTTATATCGATGATATGGTGGTAAAGTCTAAAGATGCCAAAGATCATGTGAAGCACCTAGAGCAAGCGTTTGCAATTCTGGATAAGTTCAATATGAAGCTGAATCCCACTACGTGCAACTTTGGGGTGTCTTCTGGGAAATTTCTAGGTTACTTGGTCACCAGAAGAGGAATTGAAGCAAGTCCAGAACAGATAAAGGCGATCCTAGATCTGGAGCCCCCCAGATCTGTGAAAGATATCCAGAAGTTGACGGGTAGAGTAGCAGCTCTGAACAGATTCATTTCTAGATCCTCAGAAAGGTGCAAACCCTTCTACGATATGCTGAAGAAAAACAAAGAGTTCCAATGGAGTGAGAAGCACGAAGAAGCATTCCAGGATCTGAAGAGTTACCTGTCAACTCCACCACTGCTATCCAGACCAGAAGAGGGAGAACCGTTAAGTCTGTACCTGTCAGTCACGGAGCATTCAGTAAGTGCAGTTCTGGTCAGGGAAGAAGATGGTTTGCAGTATCCAATATATTACGTGAGTAAGAGCTTGCTAGATGCTGAAACCAGGTATTCTCTTCTGGAAAGGTATGTTCTCGCCTTAATTATGTCAACTACTAAGCTTAGACCTTATTTTGAGAGTCATCATATCTGTGTTAGAACTAACCTTCCAGTTAAGTCAGTCTTGAGAAAGCCTGAACTGTCTGGGAGAATGGCTAAGTGGTCTGTGCAGCTCAGTACGTACGACATCAGTTATGAACCCAGAACAGCGATAAAGTCACAAGCCTTGGCAGATTTTGTGGCTGATTTCAGTCCAGCCCTGGAAGAAAGTGGTGCTATGGAAGTGTTGAAGCTCACACAGGGCAGAAAAGGAGAAACCTGGGTGCTGTATACTGATGGAGCAGCTAATGTCAGAGGTTCTGGTCTGGGCATTGTCCTGAAATCGCCACAAGGGGACATACTAGCCCAGGCTGTCAGTTGTGAATTTCGTACTACCAACAATGAGGCAGAATATGAGGCGTTAATCGCAGGTTTGATGGTCTGTATTGGTCTTGGTGTCAAGAATTTGGAGGTAAAAAGCGACTCTTTACTTATTGTTAATCGTGACACGGTTCTTTTGCGGCCAAAGATTCTAAGATGTTGCTCTACCTTGAGAAGGTTAGAACCCCGGTTTTGAAGTTTGACCAGTTTAGGATTGACCAGATCCCTTGAGACCAGAATTCAAAAGTGCACTTTAGCTAGTCTTGGCTCTAGTTTCAAACCTCGCAGACCTGACAGGATTCCCATAAGACACCTCCTCGCACTCTATAGAGAAGTCCTGATCCTGCTTCTGAACCTCGTTTACCCCCACTCGCCTCTCGACTGCACCTTTATTCTTTTTCTTAGAGATGGTGTTTTACCCCTGCATGCATTCTTGAGGCCAGAGCTGGCTTAAAGCCTCGAGGTATGTCTTGATTGATGATGTTCTGTTTCAAGAAATCTATGTCGTCCATATCCGCTGCCTGGAACCGCCTCAAGCCGAACTGCCTGGAAGAGTTACATGAAGGAGATTGTGGCAACCATAGTGCTGGGAGAAGTCTGGCCAGCAGAGCTCTGAGATTTGGTTACTTCGCCAACTATGAGGAAAGAGGCCGTGGAGTACGCACAAATGTGAAGCATGTCAAGCACTCTCCAATGATCCACCACCACCGAGGTTCTCGTGATCCCATTTCGCACTGTGGCCTTTCGCGAAGTGGGGCATGGACATAGTTGGAAAGCTTCCAATGGCTGTGATTGAAGGTCTTTATGATGGCAATGACAGACTACTTTTCGAAGTGGATTGAAGCAGAGGCATTCAGAAGTGTTACAGAAAAGGAAGTCATCTCATTCATCAAGAGGAACATCATTTGCAGATTTGGAATTCCAAGCCAGATTGTATGTGACAATGGTACACAGTTCGTAGGGAACAAGACTAGGGAGTTCTGTGCAACTTGGAATATTAAACTGCTTACTTCTGCACCAAGATATCCCCAGTGTAATGGTCGGGCAGAATCTAGCAACAAGATTATCATCAAAACCTTGAAGAAGAGCTGAAAAGAAGGCGAGGGAGATGGGCAGAAGAGCTACCATTAGTTCTGTGGGCTGACAGAACTACACCAAAGACTTCTACAGGACAGACTCCGTTCTCTTTGGTGTATGGTTGTGAAGCGGTGATTCCAGCAGAAGTGTCTGTTCCAACAGCAAGGTATGGTCTGAACAGTTTAGAAGCTAACCCAGAGTTGTTGTCTTCCAGTCTTGATTTTGCAGAGGAACTAAGGGATGCAGCCAGGATAAGGTTAGCAGCTTACCAGCAGAGTGTGGCCAGGACTTTCAACAAACATGTCAAGGCCAGAGTCTTCAGAGAAGGAGATTTAGTTCTGAGGAAAGTATTCGAAAACACAAAGGAAAAATCTGCAGGAAAGCTAGCCCCAGTCTAGGAAGGACCATACTTGATTGATTCAGTTGTAGGCCAAGGAGAGCCTATAGACTGGTAACTCCTGGAGGGAGAGTTGATTCAGAGCGTGGAATGCAACCAACCTCAAACTCTATCTTTGTTAATACGGTATTCTCAATTCTGTACTTTCAATTCTGTAATTTCAGTTCTGCACTCTTTTAATTGTTTTTCGTAAATATTGCAATCTTCATTCAATAAAACCATTGAACTCCAATGGTGTAGTTTAACTTTATTTCTAAGTTTTGCAGATTACACCTTGGTTCAGAAGTAAATATTTTCTATCTATCACAAGTAAAATCAAAGTAAAAATAATACGCTACATATTACAAATATAGGAGTTTATCCTCCAGTTCTACTCAGGAGTTCAACTCCAGTTCTGGGCCTAGTCCCCAGTTTCTAAGGAACTTGTCTTCCAGATTTGAGCTTAGTCCTCAGCCTTGAGCAGCCAGTCCTGCAGTGGAGATCTTCCTCCAGTCCACAGCGCAGCCAGTCCTGCAGAGCAGCCAGTCCTGCTGTGAGGATGCGTCCTCGGATTGACGGACCAGGGCTTGACCGCCGTTAAGAGAGTCCTATAATATCCCTTAAGGTGAGCCATGATCATGCATACATAAGTCTGGGGTGTACACTGCAGGTTAGTACATTCACAGAACAATAGCAGCAATAGAAGCAATAGAACGATAGTAGTCAAGTCCTTGGACCACCAAGGCTGACTAAATACTAAGCAACCGAGTCCGTCAGAGCAGACTAGAAAATGTCATGCTCTGCAGACCAAACAAAAGTTCCACAGTAGCAACAGACAGAAGTTCACAGAATAATTACAGACCTGGACATACAAGTCCAGGCCAGACCACAGATAGCAAATTGTTCGAATTTACACAAAATGTTCACAAGAGTAATTGTTTTTTCATTCTTCTTCTTCTTCAGAAGGATTGTCATCAGCTGGGGCATCTTCGCCAGCACCGCCGTCGCCAGACGCAGAGGGTTCCTCCTGATCAGTGCCAGCAGTCTCCTCTCCTGCAACTGGCACACCTGGGAAGAGCTGCCCTAAATTTCTCCACAAGAAGCATCAATATCCCACTCCTCACGCTCGGACTCGAGAGGCACGCATCATTTGAATTCTGGTCTGGGCAGTGTAGAACATCGCCAGATCAGTCTCTTGATTCTGGATCTGGCCCTCAAGTTCCTGAACACGCGCCTGGAGACTTTCATTCTCTGACCTCAATGAGGCCAGTTTCTCCTCAGACTTGGCAGCAGCAGTCTTGGCTTTTTCAGCCGCCTCCTTCATATTGTCCAGAGCTTTCTCCAAGTCTGTGCAGGCTTGCTCTTTTAGAGCAACCCTGTCCTCCAGCGCAGCCACACGATCCCCAGAGGTGGAAATTATGTGCCCCAAACTCGAGATACAGTCAAGAGTCTGCAAATGTAATGGTGTAAGGTACAATAGTGGTAGAATTATCATGAGAATTTGTACTAGAAGTATATCAGGTTATTACCTGAAGAGCAGAGTGAGTGGCTCTGAACGCCAGTTCTGTAGTGTCAACCCTGATCAGATCTGGGCTGACCTTTTTAGCTGCTTGTTGGATGATGTTTTGTACGCCTGTTGATGGCGTGCTGGACAGAAATGTCCCTGGTAATGACAACCCTTCAATCTCCTCAACTTTTCTCTTCTTTGGTTTTTTGTCTGGTGTGTGCTTTACTGCTTCAGCTTGAGCCTTTTCCTTGCTAGGCTCTCAACCTTCAACTCCTTAGATCCTGGAGTAGGAATACCTGTAGGAACAAACAATGGTTTCACATCTGACCCCCAGCCAGTATAGCATTCATCTTCTCCTCGAGAAGGGTAGGATTGAGTCTGCCCCTAGTGAACGGCCTAGAAGATTCACCTAGCATAGAACCACATGCATCTTAGAACTACAGATCCAAATCATACTAGACCAGACCTAATCAAAAGTGCAGTTGAGAAACTTACCCTTGATGGCAGAAACCATAGGCACATGAACCTTACCAGCCCTACTTGGTGGCCTGCAGAAAGTAGGGAAACACGACTTGTTATCCCCCTCAGACCAAGTCCACTCCAGAAGGGGCAAAGCCATAAAAGCAGCAATCCTGGCCTTGGACTCCTCGCTGTGCTCAGGAGCCAGAATCCGCTAGAGAGATAAACATAGAAAACCATCAGCCCAGTGCAGAATAGGAAGACTAGAAAACAACAAAGTTGAAACAGAAGTAGCTACCCTCTCAGCAATAGGGTAGTCCAAACAACTGTCATTCTGAAGAGTGTCACTCTTCAGAAACAGGAAACCAGTCTTCCAGTCCTTGTCATCCCCAATGTCTGGGTGCTCTACTAAGTTGTTCTGGCCCTTTCTGATCCGGAAGATAAATCTCCCTCGCCCCTGGCCCCTCACAGAATAAACGTTTTTCAGATCCTGCACTGTCAGCATCAGCCTGTGCTTGGTGCAAAGTTTGTCGACTAAACAGATAATCTTCCACATGCTTGGCATTATTTGACAAGGCGCAAGCTTCATCGAAGAGAGTACCCCACTCATCCAGGAGTTGCAGGGGATCCTCAGACCAGCCCTGAAAGGGAACTCATATATGCAGACCCATCCTGGGCAGGTCCAAGAAGCTGTGACATAGTCATCACAGGAACAAAGATAACAGCCGATGAAGGCACAATTTCATGATCTTTTAAGTGTTTGATTATTGATTGAGAAAGAGTATTCTTGGTTTCATCATCAAAGGAATCACCTTTGATGAATTTACAATCGCCAAACATGATCTCATTGATCTCAGGTTTCTCAAGATCTATCACTTGTTCAGCCATGATTTACAGATGATTTTGATTTGATTTGATGATTGAAATAACAAAGGAGGAAGATGATGAACAGTAGAGGGTAAAAGCAAAAGTTTGGCAAGGTAAGTGCTCGAAATTACTGGAGGCCCCTATTTATATGCAAAGGTAAAAGAGTTTAAGTGGGTTTAGGATTTTACCGTTGGTAAAATTCGAAACAGCCCAGAGTTAGGCGTTGCTACTGTTCAGCCGTCAAATCAGGTTTTAATTCTCACCTAACTTCTGATTCTTACGTTATCTCTTTGAATGTTGTGCATAAGTCTGGCCAGATGCTTGATTTTTGTTCAAATTCTATAGCCGTTACCTCTGCTCTAGTCTGTTCTGTATAGATACGTTTGGACAGGATTGTTTCCTCAAGCTTGCTGAACACTGCACTTGAGAAAACAAGGGGCATTTGTTATGACCAGATTTTTACACAGCCCAGAATTGGCAGTTCTGGATAGATGTCAAGAATACGGTACAGAGCAGGAAAGAAGAACAATAGCAGTTATAACCCAGAAGAGGTCAGAACAGGCATGGCAGTTATGGTCAGCCGAGGTCAACTATGACGGTTACAAAGATCATGGGATAATGGAAGATATTTCAGCTGAGCAGAAGTGGAGTCAATGGAGGTTATTTAACCGCCATGGATAATGGAGATCATGGAACGTGCCCTAGAAAATAGAACTGATTTTGCAGCTAGTTTTGCCTATATATAGAGGCTCATTTGTACATTTTCATTCATCTTTTTACTCTCATTAGCATACTTAAGCACTAGAAAATATACTACAAAATACTACGGTAAACTACAGTCAGTTCTGTACGAATTGCTACAGAAGTGGTCTCTTTCACGGTTGTACTCTGTAACCTCAACTCTGATAATAATAAAAGTACTCCTGGCTTGGTAGCCCGCAGTTTTCCCCATCTTCTTCTCGGGGCTTCTGCGTCATCAAATCCCTGTGTTCCTAGTTCTGTCCCATATAGCTCAGTTCTGATCAGTTCTGTTCTGTTTCGCAAATAGTACTAGTTGATCCACTTTTTTCCATTTTCTCCCTTGTTAAGTTTTTACCAAAACACATTACAAAAGAAAAACGAAAATAATAAAATAAAAGGCGATACGAGATCACATTTAATTACAACCGAATCCGTATCCCCTTACTTTACGGGAAATACGGATTAAAAACTAAGGCCATACTAAGACAAATTATATAATTCTAAATTATAAAAACCAAAAATGACATTCATAAGGGATAAAAACCAGCATAATATAATAGTCCTAACATGCTCATTTTAAGTGCCAAATCGCCCTATTTAAACTCATTATTAATTATAGTCCGGTTTTATGGTAAAAGGTGATTTTAACTAATTAAAATACCGAAAAATTACATAAATCAAATCTATGTCCAAGTTAATTATCCTAACACATTTTAGGTTTCAAAATTAGTCATGACTCAATTTTGACAACAATTAACTTGTCATTATGAAATATTGTTCATAATTGACCTTAAAATCACAACTTTTATGAAATAAATCCAAATTAGATTACAATAATTTCTTAATTTGAATTTTAAATTTTTGAACATTCTGGAATATCACTATGATACTCATAATGTCAAAAATCAAGGTTAAAAATTTCGAATTCGTTTCGAGAAAAATACGGTTGCGGTTTATCGGTTTTATCTAATAAAATATCCAAAGCAACGAAAATTAATCTAATAAAATTTTCAACTTTAGATCTGATAAGTGGGATATTAAAGCAACCTAAAATAATCTTCTCATGCCATGAATTTCGTTTTTAGCTATTTATGCTAAAATGGTCATTATTTATGTCATTTTTACTCTAAAAATTCATAAATCATGCAAAACAAAACTATTTTATGTGATAATTTACATACAGTGTGTAAATATTGCATATGACAACATACTAAAAAATCATGGTCAGATTCGAAACATAACTATTTTTAACCATTTTAACCTCCATTTAATTCATTTTATCATATAAAAATTATAAATCATGATCTACAAAACATTTTCATACGAGATTTTACATACAATAAGTAAAATATATATGTGAGGTCATATAAAATTTCCAAGGTCAGTAGCATAGTCTAACTATATTTAGCAATTTTATTTCGGTTTCAACAATTAAAAAGTAATAAAATTACCAAACATTATATTTATGAACAATAAAATACCATAAATTATCTAAATAACCTAAAACCAATTTAGGACCAGAAACTATAGCATGCAAAAATTTCGAGTGATTTATCTCATAGATCTAAATATATATAGTTTTATTTGTTACATTTAACTTGTAAAAACTAAATAAAACAATTATGCATGCAACAACCATGTGCTCTGATACCAATTGAAAGTTTTTATATGTTACTATAACAATATGAAGTTGTTTATCTCATAACATGAACTCGGATCTTAGCATGCATAACAAATAAAAGAGAGATTAGAGAAGAAATCAATATTGTCTTACAATGGTAATTTCGGCAATATTAGGGCACAAGCAAGATCTCCTTCTTGCTTGTTCTTGAGCTAAGGTAAAATGGATGATCCTCCTTCAAAGCCCCAAATGTAGAAGCTCTCCAATGGATACAAACCCAAGACTTACCCTTAATATTAGTATATAAGCTTTACTAGAACTAGTATACTAATTACCTTATTATTTCTACTAATAAGAGAGAATAATACAAATATTATTTCGGCTATTTTAGAGTAGAAAGTGATGAACAAAATGTTTAGATCTTAATCTATTTTACTTAGAGAATTTTAGAGGTTTTCTTATCACAAAACCCTAACTAAAGCTAGAATGAATTTTCCACACAAAATGTGTATTAGAAGGGAAGGGGGCCGGGTAGAGTGGGGAACAAGAGTGGCTAATGTGCCCAATGCATGAGCTAGTTTATCTACACAAGAAAACTAGACTTGCAAGGCTATGATTACTAGCTAATCATGATGTTTAAACACATTTAACACACAAACAACCACCCCATTAAATCCCCTAACCCAACCGTAAAACCCTCCCATTTTACACATTTTGTCTTACCCATTTTATCTTATAAAGTTGTAATATGTCATATTGTGTGATATGTGACCTAACTAGGTCCATATGACACAATTACATGCATTTAACTAATTAAATGTACATATGACAACACAAATTATCTTATAATAAATTTACTAGTAATTCATGACTACAAGTAAATAATATGGGTCGATTAAATATAATTTACAACCTTTCGTAAATGTATTATATTATTCATTCTAAATAAATTTTGTTTCATAAACAAAAGACATGATTTATTAATAACACATTTTATTAATTAAATCGAATCTTATTTAATCACATTACAATAAGATATAAATTCTCATTTTCACTTAAAACGTTCATCTTATAAGGTATTGATTAAATAGTATCATAATACGATTAATCAATCAATCCATTAAGGGAATTGTCCTATAGGTGTGACCTAAAGGGATCAACTGACCACCACCGTCAAACGACAGTAATGTCAAACTCTAGTAAGCCAATCATTACCGATTAATGTTGGTCAGTTGACTTTTTAATGAAGAATCATCCCTCGAGTATTCTTATTGCGAGATTTAATAATGATAATTAAATCATTTGTGTGATCGCACCATTGTTGAGGACATATACTCCAACACAAATGTATGTGCCAAATTTAACAATTCACGTGGCACAACTTTTTCAACACGACCCCTAATACCTTTTCCGGTCATCCAGTCGCTATGACGATTCTTAGGCACGCCGATTAACTCCTCCGGGGAGAGATGAGCGTAACAATACGCAAGAGCTTCGTCTAAAATAGCGCGTTCAGCAATACAACCTTCTGGACGATACCGATTACTTGTATAGTCCTTGTAGACTTTCATCAATCTTTCAAAAGGTTACTGGTATCTCAAGTACACAGGACCAAGGTACAAAATCTCTCTAACCAAGTGAACGGTCAGGTGAACCATGATAGTGAAGAAAGAGGGTGGAAAATACATTTCCAACTGACAAAGAGAGGTCACAACGAGATTCTGCAATTTATCCGCGTCATCGGGATCGATGATCTTCTCGCATATGGATTGGAAGAAGAGACAGAATCTAGTTATCGCATATCGTACCTTTTCAGGTAAAATGGAACGAATAGCCACGGGTAGTAATTGTTGCATCAAAGTGTGACAATCATGTGACTTTAACCCGGTAAGTTTTAGGTCTTGCATCGAGACCAGGCTTTTGATGTTCGACGAATAACCCTGTGGCACTTTAATTCCATTCAAGCATGCACAGAACTCTTTTTTCTCATTCCGTGAGAGGGTAAAAGCAGCTGGTGGTAAAAATGTACCATTACCTCTCTTCTCCGGTGCCAACTCAGGCCTAATGCCCATCATTTTCATATCTTCCCTGGTTGCGGCGTTATCCTTTGTTTTACCGGGAACATTAAGGAGGGTATTGGTAATATTATCGCAGACATTTTTCTCAATGTGCATGAAATCGAGGCAATGCCTGACCTCCAGGTCAGGCCAATATGGAAGTTTATCAAAAAATATAGATTTTTTCTTATACCCTCGAGTGGACAATTTAGAGCCGCTCTTCTTGCCATATTTTATCTCAATATGCTTTACTTTCTGATAAACTTCATGCCCACTCAAAATTCTAGGTGCTTCACGAAATTCTTGACATCCATTAAATGCTTTCTGCTGCTTGCGATAAGAATGGTCTTTGTCCAAGTACCTCCTATTTCCCATATACACATGCTTACGAGAACATTTCAAGTATTCAGACTGGATATCCTCCCCACACAGTGGACAAGCCTCTTTCCCATGCACAGTATGCCCAGATAGGTCTCCATAAGCCGGATAGTCGGATATTGTACACAATAACATCGCTCTCAAATTGAAAGTTTCATTCTTATATGCATCAAATACTTCTACCCCACAGTCCCACAGAAGTCGCAAATCATCTAGAAGAGGTTCCAAATAGACATCAATATCATTTCCAGGTTGTTTAGGCCCGGAAATAAACAACGACAACATCAAATACTTTCTTTTCATGCACACATATGGAGGTAAGTTATAAATTGCCAACACTACTGGCCAAGTACTATGTTGGCTACTCAGGTTTCCGTGTGGGTTCATTCCATCAGTGGACAGCGCTAGACGTAAGTTTCTAGGTTCATTGCCAAACTCGGGATACTTAGCGTCGAACGCTTTCCATTGCATACCATCTGCCGGGTGTCTTAGCTTTCCATCATTTATTCTTCCAGATTCATGCCAAGTTAACATTTCTGCATCATCTCTATTCGCATAAATTCTTATGAATCTCGGTATCACTGGAAAATACCATAACACCTTTGCCGGGATCCCTTCTTTATCCTTATAACGCCACACACAACAAACCGGACAGTAGGATAAGTTTTGATATAGTTTTCGATACAATACGCAGTCATTCGGACATGCATGTATTTTCTCATATTTCATACCCACGCCTTTAATTAGTTTTTTAGCCTCATATGTCTTAACAGGAAGAACATTATCATCTGGGAGCAACTCCTTTATCAAGGCTAAAAAACTAGTGAAACACGTGTCACTCACCCCATTTGCCCCCTTGATATTATACAACTTCGCCACAGCAGACATTTTTGTGTGCTTACTACCAGGGTACAGAGGCGCTTCAGACTCAACCAACCTCTCATACATGTTGTTTATAAGGTCATCACCTGGTACATCTTCAAAAGCATTTGACGCATCATCTTTCTCTTCATCATCTTTCTCATTCATGTCTGCTTCCAACTCAAAAAACTCAGCAAACTTGGGATCATCATCACTCAACCTTTCGTATCCCTCAAGATCATCTTCTTCAAAGGTATTTTCTTCCTCTAATGATTCCCCATGAAAAATCCAACGGGTATAGGATCGACTAAAACTATACTTTTCTAGGTGAATTTTAACATCCACCAAAGCCATATACCTAATATTACCACATCTTTCACAAGGGCATGGAATTCTAGAAGAACCTTTCATATTGCCCGCAACGACTTCATAAAATTCAGCTAAACCATCCTTATAGTTGGGGTCACTCATATTTCCAGCAATCATCCAAGTTCGAGTCATTTATCTACATTATATTACCATCAACACAGACTAATTCAATATTAAGCCAAATCATTCAGAAAATCAAATAATAGGCAAACTTAGACACAAATCAATAATAATATTTAAGCCGAGTACACATTAAGGAAATCCACAATAAATAGAATGCGAAAAATAAAATTCAACAATCGAGCTAGATAATAACAATAATACCTGATTGATAAAGAATCAGAAATAGGTGCGGGAGAGAATTCGGTGACAACAGTGACGGAGATTGTTACAGATTATTCAATGGTTATATTAGCTAGTGATTATATTTGCGTTGCAGTGTTTGTGTTTGTGTTTTAATGTGTGTTCTTATTTATTAAGAGCATTAACAACGGCTGCCAACAACAAACCGTTGTAATTAACTTATAACAACGGGTAGATTATTCACCCTTGTTATTACTTTTCAATAATTTTGCGCCAAAATATCAACAACGGCTATAACATCAACCGTTGTTATTAGTTTCAATATTAACAACGGTTATTTTTGTAGAACCTGTTGTTAAAACTAATAACAACGGGTTTGTTATGAAAACCCGTTGTTATTACTTTTAGTAGAATTCCGCGCCAAAGAATTAAGGCATTCAACAACGCTTTTCTTAATTATCGCCTATAAGCGTTGTTAAAGGGCCGTTGTAGTTGCCTGTATTTGTAGTAGTGAAACTATAACTTATGCGCATGATTTTGTTGCGTTATCTTTTATTATGTTTTAGGTTAATAAGTACCTCTCTTATAAATAAGAGAGGGTTAATTAGGGTTTAGAAACATTCTGTTATTCTGTCACATTCCGTAATTCGGTAATTTAGGACTCAGTTAATCTTTCCTCGTTTCTCGTGCCTTGCTTTTCTTCGGATCTCTTTGTAATCCTCTCTCTCTCTCTCTTTTAATCTTAGTCCTTCCTTGTTCCTTAATTCCTCTTGTTTTCTTTACGTTTATGTTAATTAGTTTCCTCTACTTTTATACCATGTCTTATTCTATTTATATCATCCTTGCTCTTAGTTTCATATCCTTAAGCATGCGTAGCTAATTCCCTTTTGTCCTGGGATGTTAGGGAAGCCACGATAGATATGTAATTAGGCTAATATTTAGATCTGGCCGGTTATAGTGAGATTTGTACCCATGACAATATAACTTATAACTGATAAATCGAGTGCACGCGACAAATTAGTTAATATGGTTAAATTCTGACCTAGATCGTAAGATTGGAAGGAATGGACCTGTCATGACCATAATACTACCCTAAAAGAGCGTAAGTTAATTAGGAGACCTGACGAGAGCGAAAGTTAAGTCAAGTCCATAGTAGTCCAGGGGGATAGCGGACCGAAAGGACCTTTCCACAACCTTTCTCACCGTACCTTGTTTAGACCTTGCCTTTAGCCGAGTTGCATGACACCGTGGTGGACCGATCATTCCTAGCACTCTTTCTCTCTATTTGATCACATAGTTTTACTTATCTTTACTTTAATTATTGCATTAGTTTAGATAACAACAAAACAAACAAACATCGTGACAATCCGACAGACTTAGATAGACATATTAGACTGCAACATTGCCTCCCTGTGGAAATCGACACATGACTTATCTCTACTACACTAGTTGAGAGCCAACTAGGTTATCTTTGACAGGTTGTGACAGCCGTGTCAGCGTCCTTCGCGTCATACCTGAATAGGTGCGGTATCACTGCCCTAGGTGACCTCTCCTGCTGGATTCGTTTGCTTGTGTTGCCTCTTTGCATACTTAAGACCTTCTCCCCGATGAGTAATCTTGAGTGTAGGACCGATGTCAGACGTCAGCGCCTGGAGAGAGTATTACCAGTGCTATTCTTGCGTGGGGTGTGCCTGGCGGCAGTTTGCAGCTTTTATGGGCAACTTTGGATGAGGTAACCTCTTTATTTCATGTGGAGGAGGACCTTGATTTGAGCGAGCTTAACCTCCGACAGTGTCGGAGGAAGATTTGTGATGGTCATTATACTGCTGTTGTTCGGGTGCTTTCTTCATCAGGTATTGCCCCTTACTCTGGCGCCACCCTTGTGGCTCTACATGATAAGCACCCCGTCGCCCCATCTCCCTCTTTGCCGCCTTTGCCTGTTGATCATCATCCTCTTGTTGCCTCTACGGCTGTTGTGTTGGATATGATTCGGAGTTTCCCGCGTGGCACTTCTTGTGGACATGATGGTTTTTGTGCCCAGTCCCTTATGGATTGTTTGAGTGGAGCTATTGTGGCTATATCAGATGATTTGACTGCCTCTATTGCTTTGGTGGTTAATCTTTTCCTTGAGGGCCGGTGTCCGCCTACTCTAGGTGAGTACATAACTAGTGTTCCGCTCACGCCGCTTGTTAAACCGGATAGTCCCATACGTCCCACTGTTGTTGGCACTGTTTGGAGAAATCTTGTCTCTAAGGTTGGTGCTTGTTTGGTTGGCCCTTCTTTATCTGGTTATTTTGTTGGTCTTCAGTTTGGGGTTGGGGTATCTGGTGGAGGAGTGGTTATTCTACATGCATTGAATCGGTTCATTGAGGCTCGTGCTGGCGAGGTGGGTCTTTCTATGTTGTTGGTCGACTTCCAAAATGCGTTCAACTTAGTTGATCGTGGGACCATGCATCCGGAGGTCCGCCGTCACTGCCCGGTTCTATCCCGATGGGTGGAGTTTTGTTACTCTAGCCCTGCCCGGCTTTATTATGGGGAACATAGCTTATGGTCTTGTCGGGGGGTTCACTAGGGCGATCCGTTGGGCCCTTTTCTTTTTGCTTTGGTGTTGCATCCGTTGGTGTGCAAGATCAGGTACTCCTTTGTCCTGAGTCTGCAAGCTTAGTACTTGTAAGACGACACTATTGTTGGGGACAATTTGGTTGTGGGGAAGGTCATGAATCTGCATATGGAGGATGGTCCTCGATTTGGACTTCATCTTAATGTTGATAAGACCAAGATTTTTTGGCCTACGGAGGACCCCATGTAACACCCCCATTTATCTAGGAGCCTTTAGCAAGACATTCCCAAATAAATGGAACTGTTACCCATCTCAGTTTCCTGAGGCAGTAATAATAGAGTACAACAATGCAAAGGAAATTAAGTAAATATTTAACTCAAGTCTTATTACAAACTCAAATGAATTTACTGTCTCTAATAAATTACAACTGGCGGCGGAAATAAAAGAGTTATTAAAACTTAATGTATACAAGTGATAACTAAGCGAGCTTAAGACTCTAAGTCGGTCCATCATATCATCCATCTCACGCCCAAAGCTCCCCCAACTGTCCGTCTTAGGTACCTGAAATCAATCTGCTCCCCACAAGGGTTCATCACAGGCATACACGAATATACTGGTCAGCTGTGAAGCTGAGTAGGATAACCAAATATAACAATACAAACAATACTCAAACCGCATAAGCTCAACAATAATTATTCTCATCTCATTAACTCATCTCATAACCCGATACACCCATCATCTCGCCGATCCCCGGCCGAGGCAACGTTATCCACCAGAGACTATGCCTGGGGCCTTCCAAATTTCATCACACTCACGTTATCCACCAGAGACTAAGCCTGGGGCCTTCCAAATATCATCACACTCCTCCTCACACAATATAATAACGAATTCAACCAACTGATATCAAATCCAATCTCAACAATCCGTTACAATATCAATCAACAAATATTAATAACTCAACCAATTTACTCAATCAACACAAGTCACAATATATTCAACTTAAACACAACACAAGTCACAGATATAGATAAACACACAACTGAGTAGGATTATCCTACCTGGCAAGCAATATCCAATTAAGTAGCTCAAAGCAGTCCAATAATAAAGTAGATGAACTCGATTACCAATCCTTCACAAATCCATCACCTAAATAAATAATTATAACAACAATTACTAATTACTCTAATTATAAAATATAAAACAATTGAATTAATTATATTATTATATTATATTACATAAATAAGTAATTAAACCCGATTCAACCCCACAACCGTATCCCATTAACTCCGGTCAATACCCGTCACCCAAACCCGTCTAGCAAAGACTAGACCCAACTAACAAAACCCACGAAGGACTAATATCCCATGTGAGTACACCACTTCTCCTCCTAGTTTACCAATACTGTACCTCCCTCACCACAGCCACTCACTCAACCCTACTACCGTCAACTCCACCATACTAGCCACGGCAACCACCAGTCCCAAGCCCACTCTCACGACACCTCCACACAACCCCCTAACTCACGTCCTACTCCCAGCTACAACAACTACAAACAACACCACACACTCCCTTAAATACACGGCTTAACACCCAACAACCGTCACCAACCACCCAGTCACCACCTTGAACACCACACTGACCCAAGGTGGTTCCCAGAAGGTTCCCTCGCTCGCTCATCCAAATCGCACGACCAAAGCCACCTCCCAAAACCGGCAGCAGCAACCACCAACACCTTCCCCTGTTTTACCGTTTCCTGTCCACCACCACCGTAAACCACCACCTACGGCCACCCCAACAATTCCCCCATGGTCTTAACAACCACCAGGTTCCATCCCCACCGTACCCAGATCAAAACAAATACAAATACGGGTTAGAAAGCCATCAACTCCCCTGTTTTCGCGAGACTCCGTCACTACACACGTAACCACCACACACGCCACCACTAACCGCCCAAAACCACTCACACACGATTTCAAACCCATCCCCAACACCCCCTAACAGGCCCGAGTGAAGCTCAAGGGTTCCCTCCAAAACCGAGTTCGAAAACCCGATATACTACAAGGCTATTATGCTACAACGCGAATATGAATAAGGATGTATGTTTATGTTTACCTTTAATTAGAGAAAGAATGGTGAAGACGGAAATAAAACGACGATGTCAAACAAGACGATGGTGACGAAAATCAGCCGCAGCCGCAGCCTCTCGCTCTCACCCTCCTCTTCCTTTCCCTTTTCTTTTGTTCTTACGGGAAGGGTATGGACAAAGTAAAAGAATGGTAGGGTTAGGTTGTAGGTTTCTAATATTCCATTATTATTATTATTATTATTATTATTATTATTATTATTATTATTATTATTATTATTATTATTATTATTATTATTATTATTATTATTATTATTATTATTATTATAATATACACATATATAGTTGGGCTCCCAATTTGGTATACTCGGCCCAATCAAGTACCGAGTCCTTTCCCCTTTTCCTTACTTTTATTATTACCTCTACAACCGTAACTTATATTATCTGTCATATAACCCCATAAAATATAATTTAACTTATTTACTAAAATGTACAAAAGACCGTATAAAATGTACAAATATATATATACATAAAATATCCTTTAAAATACTGGGTATTACAGTCTTTGCCCCTTAAAATGAACTTCGTCTCGAAGTTCAACCACACACCCAACAAAACCCGTGACCTAAGTCACCAAAATCGTGCATTATAAGCACCCAATTGCCAACATTTACAATTCTAAACTCATCAAAACGCATTAACTCAAAGCAGGGTATTACACCCCAAGAGTCGGTTACCTGGTGTTTTCCCCCCTCTATTGCTCGGCCTTTACATGGTGTCAGTTCTGGGTGGTCATGTCAGTAGTCCCATGTTTTCAGCAGTGACCTTGTGGCGAAGAGAGTGACTAAGACCATAGATCTTATGGATTTTGTCGCGAGGATTGATGACCCACAGTGCGAGTTGCTTCTGCTTCAGGCTTGTACTAGTATTTCTAAACTTTACTTTGCCTTGCGTACTTGTTCCATGCATGTCTTTGGGTCGGCACAGCTTTCTTTTGATGTGGCTCTTCGTTCTAGCTTGGAACGTATTGTCACTGCGTATGGACCTAGTTTTGGGTATTGACAGTGGCGACTTGCCACCTTCTCTTTTCATTTTGGTGGGCTCGGGGTTTATGCTGCTAGGGATGTCCTGCACTATGCTTTTCTCGCGTCCCGTTTGCAGTCTGCTGAGTTGCAAGCTAAGCTCTTGCGTCCTTCTGGTATCTTTGTTGCTGGTCCTAATTTTGATGCTGTCATGCGTGATTTTAATGAGACTACAGGTTCTGATCTTCTACGTGATCCTATTGAAAAAATCGTTGCCCCTAAACTTATGAATAAATTGGCAGATATATATTTCGCGAAGGTTGCCGCTTCTTCGGACTCTGTTTGTTCTTTGACTCCGCGTCAGGTTGCTTTGTGGAAGTCTCAGCAGGGTGCTCACTCTTCTGATTGGTTACGTGCGGTTCCTATTTCTGGGTTGGGACAGACTATGAATGGAAGGACCTATCGTAGTGTGCTTAGTTATCGACTGGGTGTCCCGTTGTTCACGATGTCTAGGCCATGTCCTGCTTATTCTCGGACATTCGACGGGGATGTATTTGATGATCATGCTATGTTTTGTGTTGGTATTGTGGGTAAGTATCGACATAACCTTGTTCGTGATACCTTATTGGACATCTGCTACAGGTCTGGGATCTCTGTTGGTAGAGAGGTCAATATCGGTTTGGTTGATGGGCATGGTCAATCTCTTCATCCAGCGGATTTTCTTCTTTATTCTTGGGATAGGGGGCGAGATGTGTGTGTCGATTTGACAGGGTCTTCCCCCTTGGCTCAGACTGGGCTGTCTGATTTTGTGCCGGGTCGGGTTGTCGCTGATGTTGCTTAGCGTAAGTGTGCCAGGGAAAATTTATCGAACTTTTGGAATGGCTTGCTGGAAAAGTGAAAGTGTTGCCAAAATTGTCCTCTAATGCTCCGGGTAACCACCAAGCGACCGCCCCAAAATCCAAAAAGATCTTATCAAATGCTATGCAAAATAAACTACTAGGCTCATTGTTGAAGATCTTGATAATGATTTTTTTTTTTCAATATTAGCCGATGAGTCTAGTGATGTTTCTCATAAAGAGCAACTACCCCTTTGTTTACGTTATGATAATAAAGAAGGAAAAACATGTGAAAGATTTCTTGGTATTGTGAAAGTAGATGATACAACTAGTATGACACTTATGACATCAATTAAGGAATTACTTGATGAATATTATTCATTGAGTATGTCGAACATTCGGGGTCAAGGTTATGATGGAGCAAGTAATATGAGGGGTGAGTTGAATGCTCTTAGAAGCCTGTTAATGAAGAATAACCCACATGCCTACTATGTTCATTGTTTTGCTCACCAACTTCAACTAATTCTTGTAGCGGTTGCTAAAGAAAAGTGTGAATGTGCCAAATTTTTTATGCATCTTGGAATTGTACTCAATACAATTGTATCCTCATGCAAGCGAATGGAGATGCTCACAGATGTTCAAGCTAGAAAATTGTTAGAGGCTTTACAATTGGGTGAAATTGAAACCGAAAAAGGGTTAAATCAAGATCTTGGTTTAGCTAGGACGGGAGATACTCGATGGGGTTCTCATTTCAAATCAATCTTGAATCTTATTGTTTTGTTTTCTACAACCATTGAAGTTCTTGAGAAAATTGGTTTATTTTCAAAGTGTGTGGATGATCATGCAAACCACAAATTGCAATTGATCATCTTGAGTCTTTTAACTTTATTTTCATGATGCATCTAATGAAAAGCATTTTTGGATATACCAATGACTTATGTCAAGTTTTACAAAGAAGAGACCAAGATATTGTTATTGCGATGACACTTGTGGATTTGACTAAGGATTGTTCACAAATTATGAGGGATGATAGATGGAGCAACTTCTTTAACACCGTAAGTGATTTTTGTGTAAAACATAATATTGAAGTGCCTAACATGGATGATTTCAATGCTCCTCCCGGAAGATCTAGACGTTTCCTTGGTAAAGTCATTAACCTTCATCGATATCGAGTTGATATGTTTATGAGTGTGATTAATAAGAGAACTTGAAAGTAGCTTTGATGAAAAAAAGCACTGAGTTGCTCAAGTGTATGGCGTGTTTGAGTCCGACCAATTTATTTGCTTCTTTTGACAAGAAAAATTTGTTGGAACTTGCGGATTTTTATCCTAATGAGTTCTCTGGTGTTGAAAAAATTAGACTTGGATTTCAACTTGATCTTTTTATCAAAGATGTGCGGAATGATCCAAGATTTCATCATCTGAAGAATATTGGTGAGGTGTTGGTGAAGCTTATTGAAACAAATAAACATCTTTCATATTCATTTGTTTGTTTGTTACTTATGCTTGTCTTGATTCTTCCGGTTGCAACGGCAAGTGTGGAAGAGTGTTCTCCTCAATGACATTTGTGAAGAATAAGTCGAGAAATAAATTAGGCGACAAACTATTGAACTATTGTTTGATTCCATTTATTGAGCGAGATTTTTTCGTACAAGTAAGTGATGATGATATCATTAATTGCTTCCAAGTCTTGAAATCTCGTCGAATGGTATTAAATTGACTCTTAGATTTTGTGTTTCATTCACGTTATTTTAATATGTAATGTTGACGATAAAATTTATGTAACAAAATTTTATATTTTTCTTTCGCGCTCTCCCTTTCTCTTATCTATTGTGCCCCCGCCTTCTATAAATCCTAGGTCCGCCACTGAGATCTATGGTAAAACCCCTCATCTTCGAATTATTTGTGTAAATGAACTAAAGTTGTGAACAAATCAAATTTTCTATGCTGACTGAAGCCATAGAAAACGAAAATTCAAAACAAAATACTCTGAAAGATGAATATATGAGGAAGAAGGAACAAGGAAGAAGGAAGAAGCATGAGATATGGAAAATCATGAAAAACTGAAGTGAGATTAGAGCACTTTGCAAGTTTGCAATGTTAGGCGGCCGTACATCATTCATAGAGTAATAGGGTTAGAGTATTATAGTTAGTACTCTTTAGCTATGTTTTTAAGCGGGATTTTTTTGGTTTCTATTTTATAGTTATATATAGATAGTTTATTAACTTATTTATTTAGTACAAATAAAGGGTTTGTCTACATCGTATAATCATCCAAAATTTCAAAAGTTAATAAAATACATTATTTGCGAAGAATCTTAACAACTTAAAAGTTTATTGTTTTTTCTTCCTTGTGTGGTTGGAATTTACTTATCTCTTGTTCCTTGAGAGGTATTGAGTGAAATATTAGTCTTAGTTGGATAATCTTGCGACGTAATCGAGCTAAATAATATTTTATTTTCGCTACTTAATTAATATACTTTGAAGACGTGAAACCATTGTTTACCCGAAGGCTCCATGCCAATGGATGAAAAATGTACCATTGGTCAAATAATATTTTGCAGAAAAGCTAACACAAATAGGCTTAACATATCAATAAGTATCTGCATTGTCAGTACAGTTAATTAAAAAAGAAAACTAAAAGAATTATGTGATAGAGTTTGTTGTCGTTGCTAAAGTAGGATTTAGGTTCGTTTGTGTAATACACAAAGCATGAACTGCTAAAACACCAAAAATTGCACCAGCTGTAGGAGCAAATATATAGATCCATGAGTAGCCAAATCTCCAAGAAAGAATTGCTGGTCCTAATGATCTTGCTGGATTCAAAGATCCTCCAGAAATTGGTCTGTTACACAAAAGAAAATGTACCAAGTAAATAATGTACACGCAAAGCCTCATTCGGTGAGACTCAATTTTAATTTATCTTCGCATTTAGAAAATTTAATTGAATTAGTATTATAACAGACTTATTCTTAATCTTTAATAGTTCTGTTTTTCTATGCGAGTATGATAATACACATTTCGAGAGCACAAGATGATACACAATCCTTTTCGAATTGAAAATAATATAAACAAATTTGTATCGGAGTAGGGTAACATTACGTCAATGTAAAGATAATATATTGTACCCATGCAGTATTTAAAATTGTCTTTAATTTAATAGAGTTGAGCTTTATCTAAAGGTAATGATCCACTTTCACACTTGAGTTGAATAATGTGTATTAAAGATCTGAGACTACCCTTATCATAACGTTAATTTAACTAGAGATAATATATGAATTACAGTTATATCCTATCCATTAAAAGGGACAGGTTATGTTTGGATTAGCGAATCTAGAAATAGAAATAATATAAATAAAATAAAAGAATATATGAGTATTATTACACCCAAACATAGTGTGATTTCAAGAAGCTCAAAAATTTTCGTTTATGTAAGTATGCAAAATTAAGAAATTACCCAGTAATCAAGACAGCAAGAATGATAGTAATTCCCATCGCAAAAGGAGCCAAATGACCCACCTGCAAAATGTTAGTAGACAACCAATTAGCATGAATGACCTTATATATCGATGAACTTAAATAAAAGAAATGTATAGTAGTTTTATTTAGAAACTAGTAAGACATACAGTCTTTTCATCTTTTGCAAGTGTCGCGGCAAGAAAGGTGACCATGAATGTTGCGATCAACTCGGAGAAAAAAGCTGCCGAAATGGCATCATTTACAGGGACAGTCATTACAAGCTCAGGTTTGACTCCAAAGACAAGCTCTCCTACATATGTTGCCAGTATGGACCCCAACATTTGTGCACTTATATAAAATGGTACCTTCAAAACCAACGTACGATACTAGTAAAAAAAAAAAAAATATAACCAAAGTAAGTTACTTCATTTGTAATTACTCATATGGAATCGCATGGCTTAGATTTATGAATGTTCCTACTGCTACTTGCATGGCTTATTTAAGCTTGATATGAATTACAAAACTTAAGATCTTAATATTTTTATTTTGTATAATATAGTGGCCTAATTAATGGGTTGGTCTGTCGTTGAAAAGACTAAAGAGACTCCAATTTTTAAGTATTTGGTAGTTAGACAACATTTAACTATTTGTTTATGTTTATCAGCTTGGAGCCCTTAATTTGTGGCGAAGACAACCTAAGTTAAGGTAAGAAGAAGAAGTAACGAAACCAAAGATGTACGACCAACAATACGTACGAGTCACGCGTATATCTTACGTAAGTCGTGCGTGAGACTGTTCTAGGTGTGAAGTTCAGCTTGGTTTTGCTACAGGATTTTATGTTAGTGTTTGACTTGTTTTTTCTTCTATGTAAGTGGCGTAGCATTTTGTGTGCTTTTGGTTTCACGCCAGTTTTGTTAGTTATGATTAGGAAAGCATTAATTTCCAGTCTTTGTCATGTATTAAGAAATTAATAATAGTTATTTCTTTAATTAATCTAGATATTTTATTTTGAATGGAATAAAATATATTGAGAGAGAGAATTGAGAGGGTAGATTTGTGAGATACCTTCTGAAGAAGAAAACTCAATTTGTTTTAGGCTCTTTTTATTGGGGTTATACTATTTGTAAAATCGAATGAGTTTGTTCAGGTATTTGTTGACCTCAAGATGAGATGATAAGATTGTTTAACCTCGTGAATCTTTGTCAACTTTATTTACGTTCATTATTTATTATTCTTATCACCATTAATCAATTAACTATTGGTAAAGGGACACTTTTATTACAATGGTTTATGAAGTGATCCACTGTTTTATGGCTTAAATAGTGGCATAACACTTGTACAAACTAACCACATCACTAGTTTGACAATGCATACAAGTTTCACTCTCTTATAATACTACCAGTAAGATAGAATAATTTTAATAGTTTTATTAAAATTACTAACAAATGATTTCTTTTTTGAGTGGATTTACTTTGATGATATATTTTTATGAAAATTATCTTAAAAGTTACAAGAACATGTGATGCATAACGTTTTAGTGTGCGTTAAAACGACTTTGTAAATACTTCACAATAATTCGAAATATCGAAATTTCATTTTATAAATTGCATTACCATCTAATAAAGTGACAATAACAAAGTAAAAAAATAAAAAAGAATAATGACATTAGAAAAGAAGATGGTAAAAATTTGAAAACCTTAATCCATGGAAAATGACCAAAGACAGCAAAGGCAATAGTGACGGCAGGATTGACATGTGCTCCCGAAATACGTCCAACAGTGAAACCAATAAGAGTAATTGATGAACCAGCTGTGATCGCATACTCCGTTAGACCTACTTGGTTTCCTACCAACTTCATGCTCCCCATTATCCCAAATATACTAAATATCAACATAAATGTCCCTATAACTTCTGCTACTATCTGCAACATATAATATCAAGAGAATTCAGAGTTTTGTTATCAAACCGTCTCACAAGACTTATTAGATAAATCTTAATCAATAATGAAGCCGGATTTGAGAGTAGGGAGGGCGAGAAATTGTAGCTAGAGTAAACTACTAATATATAATAGAGTAAACTTGAAAAAACAGAAAGTTTTGACTAAAAGCTTCAATTTTTTTCGTTGGGGTTCACTCCTAGGTAGTGTCAAAGATATCAATTCAAAGGTCAAAGATGCTCAAGATATTCACTCCACAAATTATGGAACAAAGCTATCAAATTAGTTATTTCTAGTATGTATCACGGTTATTATGAGCATATGTATATTGTTGATTGTTACCTTTAATTGCTCCTTATTTCATGGTAAATATCCCTTAGTCTTAGCTAGCTTTCATACCTTGTAAAGTCTCAACAATCTTTCTTTTTTAGGATTATTAATGTGTTAGAAAAACCCAAGTAGTATATATTGTGATGTAATTCTCATGGTTAAATATACAAATAACTCATTTTTTTATATGGTATCAGAGCATCTTTGACCTTTGAATTGATATCTTTGACAGGTAGAACCAATAGGGACACATGACACGACATTCAAAATTTTGCAAGACATAGACACATAAACGAAATTGAAGTCTTTTATGTTGGATAATGTGCTTTAAAAGAACAATAAGTCTTCCTAAAGACGGGTCGGATCTTTAAACGGGTTAAGACACTCACTATATGGTAGAGAGGGGACAAGGGTACCCCACCCCATGTGATCCCCCCACTTACCCTTGGTGGGTTTTTTGTGAGGTAATGTGGTACCCGTCTTAAGTTAAGACGGATAGTGACAGTCTTAAATGAGAATTTGTGTTAAAAGAAACAAAAGAAGCATTTAATGTCTTTTGACATGTCCTTAAGTTCCTCCATTATTGTATATGTTTACCATTTTTACCGTAATTTTTCTCATTTTAATAGATGTCTTTACATATTTAATTTCCTAATCTGATCCATTCACTAATTATATTCACACTAAAAGTAATACTATAGTTTAGTTAAGTTTGTTACTTGTACTCTATATTGCTTACACATTGATTAGATCGCCTTTCTTATGATTCAGCCTTATTACCTATACCTTTATTTTAGTTTTAGTTTTAGGATATAAGTGAATTTGATCATTTCACTTTCGTGTGTGTATGAATCACGATTAAAGGTACACATATTTCTTTTTTTTTTTTTTTCTTTTCAAAAACTAGTGATATGCACACATTTTTCTAAATGTTTTTTTTATTAATAACATTGAAATTGAAATATCATATATATGATAATGTGTAATTAACTAATTTATTTACAGAAATGTGAAATCTTTCGATTTTCACCGATGCATTGATGACATATTGTTCTAAGAGAGGAAAAGAGTTACAATGAATTGTATACGATATTTGTTAATAAAATTTACACACCATTAGTTTGGACCAAAATAAAAAATGACCGCGCAATTAAGATATTACATACGGAGTAGTAAATTGATTACTTTAGCTTATTGTTGATAATAAATCAATAAATGTGAGCATTGTTGTTAAACTCCCGATCCGGATCGTAGGATCTTACGATTCTACGATCCAAAAAGTGGTGACCGATCCCGATTCTAGGTAGGATCTTAATTTTGTAGGATCTTACGATTCAACTTGTCTCAGTTATTTTCCAAGTAGAATCTTAACTCAATCCTACGATTATACGACCCGATCCTACATTATTAACATTTCAATTTTTCCAGTTACTAAAATTTTATATATGACGTTCACAATAATAAATTACTATAAACGGGGATAATCTGTGGGCACATGCTAAGATAATAGTGTGTACGTTGATATTTAAACATGAGATTTTAACATATTTTGATAGCACAATTATGTATTTTAGTTAATTTGTAAGATCTTACGATTCTACGATCCGATCCTACCGATTCGATCCTAGTAAGCTCATCGATCCAAAGTAGAATCTCGATCCTAACAACATTGAATGTGAGAGTTAATCAAGACCTATAATTCTTTCAAAAAAAAAAAAATCAAGACCTATAATTCAACATCTTGAACCCAACAATCCAATATAACCACACAACGTTATTGATGAGGTTAATTCATTCAGTAAGCAATGCCAAAATGCACTTATATTACAATTGATTTAAGTTCTTAATTCTTTGAACATTTCAAACATTTATTTCAATAAATATTCCTATCCGATATATACCCCAAGTGAAATAATTAAAACTTACTCTATGCTATATACGAATAAGATGGAGTTGCACTATTCCTTAAGGGTGTTGATTTTCGTAGTACGTCTTTTACTCATCACAGTAAGCTATTTCCGATACTACCCTTTGCTTTTCCTTCCCATGAAATGTGTACTACATTGAGGTAAAAACAAAGAACGTTACACATCCCCCTTCACCACTAACCCACCACCCCCCGTCACTCAACCACCTCCCTCCACCACCACCCCCCTCTGCCACCGCCCCTACCGTTCACTATTACTGGAAAAAATCGGCTGGCACCAGGCACTGATGACGCCAATAATGTGTACTACATTGCTGCCCTTCATTCTTTTCTAACTCCTTCCCAGTCCCCCGACCCCGATAATGCCGCCACTCCCACTGCCATCCGCCTGCCGCCACCGCGCCTTCTCTCTTCCCCTCACCAGCGCTGCCACACCCCTCGCCTTTCCCCTCACAGGCGGCAAGTCTGTCCCCGGCCCGTCACCTGACAAAGTTACGAGTTACCCCTTTCTCTCTCCTCACATAAGAACCACGGCCACCTTTCCGCCGCACCAACGTCTACGTCGCCTCATCCAGCGCCACCTCCGCCTACCGTCCCCTATCAAAGCCACATGTTCACCACCAAGAACAACCCATCTTCGTACACCATAGTTCTCTAACAAAAAGTAACCCCAATTTCATTAATTTTTACAATATAAAGGTTAATTGGTTCATATCTATGCAATTAACAAACTAATTATCTGTTTTACATCCAAATTATTGTTTATAATTGAAGAAATTTGATTGATTTGAGAACTCATGCGGTTGGAAATTGAGAGAATTAGGTTTAGATCTAATTTTAGCCAAGGGCATACAAATGGAAAGTATCGCGCAAAAAGTACTGTAATGAGTAAAAAACGTACTGCGAAAATAAATTACGTTCCTTAATTGCTATTTTTTTCTATAAAAGGAAAAAAATAGGGCAAAAGTAACAATCACGACAAAAATTAAACTCCATCCATTTTAGTTAATACTTTACGTTTGCTTTATTCTAGTCTCACAAATAAAAATAAACGTAAACTATTGATGGGATAGAGGGAGTAATACTTCATTGAAAACAACGAGTAGTATAAAATAGTATACATACGATGCGGACATGATTTAGGTTGATTCTGCTTGATAAACACCATAAAATAGAGGTGCGATCCACATACTGATGAGCCATAGAATCATCAAGAGTTCCCATTAACTCATCAATAGAAGATTGTTCGCTTGCGTATTTTCCATTTAGTGAGCAATCAAATGAAGATGTTGATTCTTCTAACATGAGATCGATTATCAAACGAGATTAGTTGAACATTAGCTGAGATCTTTAAATATAAATGACTCTTCTAGCTAGGTGTTAGGAAGAACACTATCAAAGCTAGCAGGCAAATTGTTTGCATGCTTATAATAATAAAGAATTTAAATAAGTGGTTTAACATAACAATCTATTTTGTTTGTCACACAAATCTTGCCTTCTTTTGGAACAAGAAGTTGTTTGCCCCAAACTTGGCATGCGAAGATAAAGACTCATGCTACTAAAATGTATACAAATGTTGCTCCATTCTCGCATACTTTCTTGTACTAATATTTTTGCTTATGATTTTACCTTTCTACCAACCATTTTTTTTTTCCTTTTGTCATGCCATGCCCATATATACAATGGCTAGGTTTTCAAACATCTTATGCGTTCCAATTCCAATTGTTGATTGTATTAAATTCTCTGTGTTTTAGCTTGATACCTTTATTTGATGTAAGTTAAGTTCGAGATTTAGTTTGACCTAATGTGACACTAGTATGCTTAACCACGGTTTAGGATAAAAATAAACCCGGAACACAAAAACTTCAGAAAGACGGTCTTTCAATAGCGTTATTGAGAGACCTCTCACATGATGGAGTGAGGGACCCACCGAATTTCTTTTTTTCCTATTATGTCTCCCACTAAATTAATGGAAGACGATATCTCATGAGACCTACTGAAACCGGAAATGCTACTAGCTTCATCGACTTTATATTGTCCTTCTTTGAGTTTTTTCTGTCAATTTTATTTTTTATTTTCTAAAAACGAGTTTCTTGGCCCGACGTTGCTCGAGCTTTACCTTCTCAAACTATCCTTCTTTATTACTCTGTACCATAAAGAATATAATAGGAAACAAATTCATCTTTAAAAAATGGGATCTTGAATAAAAATATTTGTAGCAAGTGAACTAACACTTTCGCAAACACAAAACGTAATTGACGATTTCAAAAATCACCATCCTTCACAAACACAAAACATTACTGACGATTTCAGAAATCATCACTGTTAACAAAAGAAGGTACACTATGATTGCTATATAAATATTGTTTTCTTAGAGATAACACTGTCACTCACCTTAAACTCTACTTTTTCATTTCACTTCTTTTTTTTTACAAACTTTAAAGAGTCGTTTGGTTGCATATAGGAATTTGTATTGCCTAGGAAGTCATAAAACACATGTGAATTGCAAAATATTGTTTGGTTGCCATGAAGGAAGTGCAATTTATGTAGGCATTTCCACTTACCTAGGGGGCCTAGGTAAGCAACTTCCTCCATTATGGAGGAATTGGAATTCATGGGAACTTTCAATTCATGTGAATTGGGGTAACCAAACAACATACCCATTTTGTAATTCACATGAATTTAAGTTCCTCTGTTGTTTAGTGGGTAACCAAAGGATATATGAAATACACTCATTGGATAATTTCTTTTATAGTGGGGTCAAGACTCTTTCCAAGACTGAACTTAAGATTTGGTTAAGACTTTATAAAATTACTAGTATGGGTGCCCGGCTTCGCCCGGGCTACCTCTATTTAACATTAAAATATATTTTTAATTTTCAATTAACTAAAATTACTTTAAAGTTGAATAACTTATAAATTTATCATTAATATATGTTTTCTATGATACAGAGTATATCTTAAAATTATAATGAATAAATTATGAGACAAATTCACTACTCCACTATTAATATTTTACTTAAAACGATTGTTTAACTAATTGTTCATATATATACTTTCTTTTATTCTTAGTATTGTTACTTTTATTACATTCGTTATTATTACTTTTACTTTCATTACTCCCGCCGTAATTATAGCTACCTAATTATTGTTACTTTCACTACTTGTACATTTATATTGATAATTTCAATACTCCTGTTGTTATACATTTTAGAAATTTGGACTTTAGTGCAGGTCACTTACCCACACTGACCCAAATTTCACCCAACCGGATCATTTATATTACAGTTCTTTTTACTAATAACATAATTACTTTTACTCTTTATGTATCCAATGAGTGATTACTATATCAAAGGTTACTTTTATTACTCTTACTACTCGACATAAATACATTAAATATATGCATTAAATATATTACATATATGACTTAAATTAATTAAGTCGAAATAATTATGGATATTATATTTTTGGGAAATCTAGCTTGATTTATTTACCTTTTAATAGTTTCCAAAATAAAATATACTTATATTATATTTGTTTATGTTAAAATAATTAAAATCTTTATACTAATTAATACCATAAGTGGAGCATGTTTATTAAGGAAAATCACCATATTATGGTGTTATCTAAATTTATATTTCAACCAAAATATATAATATTTACATTGAAGTCCCTTGTTCAGGTACATCGCACATGCTATTGATTTAAAACTATATAGTATATTTAATTTGTATAGATTTATTTAATTGCATTGAAGTCCCTTGGTTTCTGAAATTAATATATAGTATTGTTTGATTGGCTTCGCCCGGGCTACCTCTATTTAGCATTAAAATATATTTTCAATTAACTAAGACTACTTTAAAGTTGCATAACTCATAAATTTATCATTAATATATTTTTCAATGTACGGAGTATATCTTAAAATTACAATGAAATAAATTATGAGACAAATTCACTACTCCCGCTATTAATATTTTACTTAAATCAATTGCTTAGCTAATTGTTCATATATAATTTCTTTTATTCTTAGTATTGTTACTTTTATTACATTCGTTATTATTACTTTTACTTTAACTACTCCCGCCGTAATTATTGTTACCTAATTATTGTTACTTTCACTACTTGTACATTTTTATTGATAATTTCACTACTCCCGTTGTTACTTCTGTTACTTTCACTACTCCCGCTCGCTGCTAATATTGTTACTTTGACTATTCAAATCAGTGATTATTATCATATTACTATATCCAATGTTGTTACAATTCTTTTCACTAATAATAGAATTAGTTTTACTCTTTATGTATCCAATGAGTGATTATTATATCCAAGGTTACTTTTATTACTCTTATCACTTGAAATAAATATATTACATATATGCATTAAATATGTTACATATATGAATTAAATTAATTAAGTCGAAATAATTATGTAATATTATATTTTTTTTGGAAATTTAGCTTGATTTATTTACCTTCTAATAGTTTCCAAAATATAATATACTTATATTATATTTGTTTATGTTAAAATAATTAAAAATTTTATACTAACTAATACCATAAGTAGAGCATGTTTATTAAGGAAAATCACCATATTCTGGTGTTCTCTAAATTTATACCTCAACCAAAACTATATAATATTTACATTAAAGTCCCTTGTTCGCGCCCATCGCACAGTGCTATTGATTTAAAACTATATAGTATAATTAATTTGTACGGATTTATTTAATTATATTGAAGTCCCTTGGTTTCTGGAATTAATATATAGTATTGATTGATTGATTGGTAGTCTTGAGGTAGTCTTATCTTAAAACTTACCAAAGTCTTATCTCAAAACTACCAAGAATCTCACCCTAAGTATATTGTACTTACTACTTATTACTATACTGAATGCTGGAGGGTATTTTGGTCGTGATGAAAATTACGCAAAGGTTAGGCACATCCTACCCATCCTTCTCTCTTTTTATGAAGGTTGAAGGAAATATAACAATTCCAAATTTCTTAATTGCGTATAATTGTATGGAAATAATTATTTTGATAAATCAAATGCCAAATGGACAAAATAATTGTCCGTTCAATAGGTCTTGCTTGCGATGGGTCGGATCTTACGACGGGTATTTTGTGAGAGGAAATGGGTAGAGGGGACAAGGTGGGCACCCCCCATGTGCTCCCCCACTCACCCTTAATGGGTATTTTCTGAGAAAATATGGTACCCGTTACAAGGTTTGTGACGGATACCTCCGTCACAAATGAGATTTTGTGTTGTCCGTATTTTTTGGGAGACAAATGAAAAAATAATACTAACCTCCACTTCACTTTGATCTTCCCACTTGATTAAAATACTCCTCACATATATTAGTATACACAAATGGGAAAATCAAATTGGAGGGGAGGTTAGTATGAAACAAATAGTTATGACAACTAAACATGACAAGTTAGTCATTGCTCCTTTTATAAATATTTTGAGGCACTAATTGATAGGCTATCGCACACCTATGCAAAAATACCATTTGGTACAACACAAGAAATGTAGTATTAAGGGATCGAATCCATAGAGAGCTCGGTGGTTGTTATGTAGTTGTTATGGAATGAATTTTATCTTAGGTCGGTGATAAGTGACTATTTTGTAGTATTTTACCACTTATTTCATGCCTTATCACATGTAGTTGTTATGGAGCCATTTGGATGAAGCAAGGACTCGGGAGCGGAAGCATAGCTTGGAAGAGGTCCCGTCTCGCTTAAGGACCCTTTAGATGAGCCCCCAAGACTCCTTGACCCTTAAAGAGAAGTTAGGAAGCAAATGAAGTCGTCCTCATAGTCATCCCTATGGGAAAATGACCGGTATGGAAGAAGAGAAGCAAGAAACAATGTTGGAAGCCGTCCCTATGCCCATCCCACCGGGACGACCTGAGGGATGACCACCGTACCGGCCGGGATGAAATCCATCCCACCGGGATGGTTCACTTCTCTTATTTTTCTTCCGGTTCACTTCTATTTGTTTTGTAAACACTATATATACCCCCACTTTGTAATGTTTGAGGGAGAACCCTAGATCTAATTAGCTCCTCTTTCATGTTTAAAACCCCTTTAATTACTTGTGTAATACCCGTCCTTTTGGGACTCCGTTGACCGACCCTTTGACCGGGAGAAACCACTAGCGTGAGATGGAGATGTGCCGGACCGTGCTATGATTGTAGTCGAATGAGAGAACTTGACCTGAGTTGCGAGACTCGGTCGAGTTTAGGGTTTACTCGATCGAGTTAGGTAACTCGGTCGAGTATGTGGTTGACTCGATCGAGTCAAGTTCACTCGGTCGAGTCAGTGACTTACTCGGTCGAGTAAGTGTCTCCGAGTATCGTATTTAGACGGGGGTTGGGGGAATGCTAATTCATTTCCCCCTTTCCTTCCTTCTCTCCCTTAACCCTAATCTCTCTCTATTACTCACCCATCACCTTCCATCTCACCCTACTCCCTCCTCTACCTTGAGATGCCACCATGGATCGACCTAGCTTCGGGAATGGGATTCTTCACCTTGTCGGGATGCGAGATCTAGTAAGTGTCTTTATTCCCTTGTGTTAATCATTGTGATGGTTGTTCTAACCCTAATTCGAATTAGGGTTAGGGTTGTATGAGGTTAGAAGGTAATAAAGTGATGTATGTTTGATTAGGCAACGGATTTGTAAAGGAACGGTTATGGTTTGCGTGCTTGCTTGCAAGATGACGCATTTACTTGAGAGGTAGGGTTTCCCTACTCAGTCACTGTCTTGTTTGTGTTTACATGTGATACTTGTGATATTGTGATACTTGTGATACTATTGATGAAGGCCGGGATGGCACGGCGATTCCGGGAGTTATAGGCTATGGTTACTGGTTACTATTGTTGAGTGGACCGTTGGGAGACGGATTCACGCCCCATGTTCCGCCCTCATGGCTCCCACCATGGAGGGGATGTGCACATTAATGGAGTGGGTTTAGGCGAGTGCTGCGGTACTTCGCTGGCGGTGCGGATCACTCGCTGCGGTGAGTGGTCCAATTGGTGGTTGTTTTAGGCGAGTCTTTGCGGTACTGCTCTTGGTGACGATTCGTTCATTCCGCTGCGGTGGATGTTCCATTGACAGTTGGTTGCGATCAACTGTACAGATATTGTGATTGATAGCTGGTTGCGATCAGCTGTACAGATATTGTGATCATATACTTGAACAGGACTGACACTTGTGTGTTGTGCAATGATCCACCGATGATGGCGTGTGGTGAGAAGTTGCTTGACAGGTTAGCTATGACGAGCGGGATATGGATGGGATCACCATGAGTACTAGCGAGTCTTGGTAGATGATGGTCTTGAGATAGTTATGGTTGTATTTTCATACTTAGCTCATATCGTCTTTGTTTATAACGTTGAGTCTTGTATCATTCAGTTAAATTATACTTAAATTGTTCTTATCTCGTATTGCAATGTTACTCTACCTCCGGAAACGGAGATGGTAACATCCCCACCTGCTCTCGCGGCCTTGGCCAGGCACCTGGGCATGTGGGGGTGTTACAACTTGTTAATCTCTCTTTAATTTAGCTTAATCTATCCTCAATTAGTAGATTAGGTTTAGAAATTGGGTTGTAATTGAAGATTGAAGATTACTTCTCTCCTTTTGTTCAATCCAAGTTCCTTTCTTTTTGCAATTAGTTGGTATAATCTTTCCTCTTTTCTCTCATTAGTTTACATTTATGATGCGTGTATTTTATATAGACTTTTTAGTCCATTTTATCACGCATTTCTATGTCATGTTAGTGGTTTTATACCGCTATTTGCCCCGAATTTGCTACTTTGTGTTTCTATTGCTATTTTGCAGGAAAGTAGCGGAAACCGACCTTTTATTGCCCCAAGTATGCATTTATAGAAGATGGAAGACTGGAAGACGGGGTACTTGTGCCTAGGGAAGCGTGGAGCTAAGCATTAGCCAAGTCGAAGGCCAAAGTCAAGAGTCAAAGCTGATATAAGCCTCGATCGAGCTGTCCTGTGTAGAGAAAGATATGATACAAGTCTTCGATCGAACTGTCCTGTGCTCGATCGAGTGGTGCCAATCCTGAAGGTATTCGATCGAGAGGTCCATTCCTCGATCGAGTGAGAAGCTGATAAGAAGACCTTCGATCGAGAGCCTAACTCTCTCGATCGACTGGATTTTTGCTCGATGGGCTCTGTAAAGCCCGTGGTTAATTAGGTCGAGAACATTTTGTTATAAATATAACTCGACTAGGTTAGGTTAAACACCTGACACACTACTCTATTCTATTCGATTTCATTCTGCTCTAAGCTTTACGATACATTCTGAATTTCTACTATCTCTTCCTTTCCGCTACTGTTTACGTTATTTAGCATTCCTTTGGGTACGGATTGTTCTCTACGCCGGATTCGCTTCAATAGTATAATTCTTCTCTATTCCTTAATCTCATTATTGCTTTCATATTAGTTTTAATCTCCTTTGTTCTTATTATTTCTGCCCTAATTGCTTTCTTGCGTTATTATCGTTATAGTATGTCGATTATTAGTCTTCACATGTCTATTGCCTTAGTTAATAGTACAAGCATGCGTAGCTAATTCTCTCGTATGCCGGGATGAGGGAAACCGTGTAGTAACACGTTAGGTTCGACCGGGTAGGGCAGTTTGGCGGTAAGAATTGTTTCTAAGCAATTTATTTGTTGTTTGGTTCAACGAGTGCACGCGGGAGACCAATCGTCTAGTTAACCCCCGACTTGGATCGAGAGATTGGAAGGGTAAGACTTGCTTAGTTGTGATAAATGACTCCTACGAGGGCGAGAGTTAAGTAGGAGGACTTTAGGGCGACTTGAGACCGAGAGGAGATAGTCGGGTTTGAGACCGAGAGGAGATAACCCAGCTCTTCTTACCGATAAACTGACCAACCTAGTTGACCCGTTAGTGTGTATGACACGGTGTACGGAATTCCTGGCATATCCCTTCTCTTTCTGATCATCTTATATCCTTTAATCTGTTTAATTCTCTTGTTCTCTTTCTCTCTTTCCTTTAAACCTCGTTAGTTTAGAAATCAAACTTTTAAACCCCCGTTTTGTGACATCTGACAGTTTAAGACCATAGATAATCATCGCCTCCCTGTGGGATCAACCTGACTACCCAAATCTACACTTAGGTAAGATAGTTTGGACCAGTTAGACTTTTTATCTTTGGCGGGTACCGCGACAGACCTGTCAAATTTTGGCGCCGTTGCCGGGGAGGCAATTTTATTATCTGTGTTATTTTTCTGTCTTGTCTTAAGGAAGTAAAACTCCTTAAGACTGTTCTTCCTTGTTTTCTCTTAGTTGTGTATGCGCAGGTCTTGCAGGGAAGAGTTAGTTGAGGCTGACCCAGAACCTGAAAAGACCTTCCTACGCAGACAGAGGAAGTTAAAGAAAGCCAGTCAAGAGGAAGACTTGAGTACTTCTGACGTCATTTCTTTCAGTTCTCTTTTTGAGGAAGATTTTACAGCTGAGTTTTCCATTCCAACCAAGATGCCGAATATAGCTAGTCATTCGGAGCCCACTGCCGCCTTCATTCCGAAGGGTTTCAAGCTATCTACCGATGATGATGGCAATACCTTCGACATTCGGCCATCATACATCAATATGGTCGAAAGGAACTTATACTGTGGGGTCCCGGGTGAAGATCCTAGAAAGCATATGGAGCGGTTCGCTGACTACTGCTCATCTATCCCTACGTCCAAGGGAATGACTCAGGACAAGATTAAGGAAGTCCTCTTTCCTTTTTCTTTGACTGACAATGCCAGAGAGTGGTTGTCGGACCTGGATAGGGAGGCAGCTGGTGTTACAGATTGGACTTCTTTGGGGCTTGCCTTTTATAAGAAGTATTTCCCTCCACAGAGAACTAATGCATTGAGAGCCCAGATTACAAATTCCAAACAGACGGGTTCAAAAAATTTGTGTGAAGCTTGGAATCAGTTTAAACGAGCTGTGAGGTCGGTACCTCACCATGGGTTCGAACAATGGTTTTTGTGCAACCAATTCTACAACGGGTTGTACGATGACCATCGGGCTATTTTGGATGCCGCTGCAAACGGAAGATTTCAGCGTGAGGTAGACGATGATAAGGGTTAGAAGCTCATCGAGGAGATGGCTACCCACACGGCTGAGTATGGTAACCTGAGGAGTGGTACACGGACTGTGGCTAATGTCGAGTGTGACGAGTGGGATGCCAAGTTCGATAAGCTAAATGCTAGGTTCGATCAACTGGAAATGCAGTCCTCGGGGAGTCATCAAACGGTATACATGCTGAAGAAGGAGGAGCTCATTATTTGTGAGCGATGTGGTGAGCCTGGCCATGTAGCCATGGACTGTTTTGCCGAGAGGGAACAAGTCTACTCGTTCCAACAGTACCGGCAGGGGTACAATTCGGGATATGTCCACCCAAATTTGAGGTGGACAAGTCAGAATGTGCTTAATCCTACCCCTCCACCGCAGCAAAACACTTATGTACCACCGCATAAGCAATCGTACCAAAAGCCTCCGCAATTTCCTAACCCGCAGCATGGGAGTTCCTCATCTGGAGGAGTTTCCGAGGTTGGAGAATTAAAATCCATGATTCAAGCCCTTGCTGTTCAAATAAGTAAGTCGGACCAAGCAACCAATGCTACTATCAAGTTGCTCGAGTCCCAAATAGCTCAAGTTGCTGCAAATCAGTCGACGCGGCAACCGGGTCATTTACCTTCTCAGTCTGAAAAGAAGAAAGAAACATTGAATTTCCTGACATTGAGAAGCGGACTGAGTATTCCCGGTGCTGAGATTACTGTTGTTGATGATGCTGACTCTGTTCTGAAGGTTCCTGACTCGTTTTCCAAGAATGAGTCTGCTGATAAGTTGCCAGTGCTCGATCGAGAGGATTTAGTCTCTCGATCGAGAAGAATTAATGAAGAAGTGCTCGATCGAGAGGGTCCTTTGGCTCGATCGAGTGATGATAATATTGATGCTGCTCGATCCAGAGATATGGATGATCGATCGAGCAAGATGAAAAGTAATGCTACTCAATCGAGTGATGAAAGTACTCGATCGAGTGATGAGGAAATTGATGCTGGTCGATCGAGAGACCATACTGCTGAAGTCTCTCGATCGAGTGATGATGCTGATCGATCGAATGAAGTGCAAGGTGAAGGCACTCGATCGAATCCTCTGAGCAAGCGTATGATCAACAACGCTCTGATTCGTGACACGCATAGCGGAGCTCCCATTGAGTGTGCTCCGTATCCAAGAAGATTAAGGAGGGTAAAGAAGACGGAACCTGAATTTGTTCGATTCAGCGAGATTGTGCGCGGGTTAAATGTCAGTGTTCCATTCATCGAGCTGTTGAGGCAGGTACCTTCCTATCTCAAATTTATGCGTGATATTCTTATGCGTAAGAGAAATATTGATGAGGTCGAGACAGTTGCTCTGACGGAGGAGTGCTCTGCACACCTCCAAAATAAGACCCCACCCAAGCTAAGTGACCCGGGTAGTTTTTCTATACCGTGTCACATTGGGGTCCATCTGATTGACAATGCCTTATGTGATCTTGGCGCTAGCGTTAGCGTTTTGCCGCTGTCTTTAGCTAAGCGGTTAGGTTTGACCAAGTTCCAGTGCACCAACATGACGGTCCAAATGGCCGATAGAACTCTTTCACGACCCTTAGGAATTTTGGAAGACATCCCCGTGCAAATAGGGAGGTTCTACATTCCCGTTGACTTTGTCGTGTTAGACATACTCGAGGACACACACACCCCTATCATTTTAGGGAGACCGTTCTTGCACACTGCGCAAGCGGTTATAGATGTCGGGTTGCACACTCTCACGTTTAGTGTTGGTGGTGAGGAGCTTGTCTTTGCTAAGCCCGCTACGCATAGGGGTTCTATGCGTGTCTCCAAATGTCACGCTGTTTCCGATGTTAGCTTAGAGACACCCCTCTTGCATGAGCCTACTATCACCCCTCTTGATGATATTGACCCCCTTTGTACTACTGAGTTACCTGTCACACTTACGCCTCCGCCTCTGATTGAGAGCGAAATGGAGGACCGTGCTTTTGTTGTCGCATGTGCAGGACCAGGATGGGGAGCTTTATCACTTAACTATGGCAAGCATAGCTCGAAAGCTGGAGATGGGAGGAATGATAAAGGCAAAACGGTGCGCATTCGTTATGAAGAAGTCAATTTGGATCAGTCGGCTGGAAGAGGAGCATACGCTTGGAGAAGGATGACGGAAATTACCGCTGCTGAGGGTAATTCCGCGAGTCAGAGGCCTAGCAATGGCCTACTGGAATTGATTGAACTATAGCCGGGTTTGCAACCCCGTGCACCTTGTAACAGATATTGAATTTATTTCTTTGCTTTAGACTATTTCTTTTTATGCGTTTAGCCTTTAGACTCTTAGCGTAGTTAGAAGACTATAGACTGTTACTGCCACTTTTGTGCGATTTGGTATTTGGATATGTTTGCGACTGTTCTATGCAGGTTTGGGGAATAATAACATGCATTTAGATGCCTTACACGAAGGAAAGAACTCGATCGAGTACCCTCTATACTCGATCGAGAGGAATTGCCCGGGAAGTGATCGATCGAGAGCCTGCTTGTGCTCGATCGACAAGGCCGTAAGAGGAAGTTTTCGATCAAGTGGATTTCTACTCGATCGAGTGATGTGCCACTAGGACCCCTCGATCGAACGCCTCTAGTCATTCGATCGAGAGTTTCTGAAATTCCCAAATCAGGAAGTTCTTCTTTTTAAACTCTTCACTTACTTTATTTCCTCTTTTACCTCATTTCCCCTTTCCTTACGCGCCATTCAAAAACCCCCAAACACCCTCATTCTTCACCCTTTACCAAATCCAACACCCACGATCATCTTGTCGTTCGATTCTCGACATTTGCTCCCTATTTACCCTAGACTTTAGCTTGTTTACACTGCTTTTTAAGGGTTAGGGTTAGCGGTTTCTTTCTGAAAGTCGCCATTGTTGATCGTTTTCCTTGGTCGATTTTCGACTTCATTTATGGGTGTTTATCAAGTAAGTAATTACCCTATGTTTTCATCTACTTTCATTTCGATTTGTTCTTAGTCCTATAACCTAGGGTTAGCTACGAAAAATCGACTTTAGGGAAACCTTGCTTTGATCCCTTCCCCCTTCGTTGTGATTGTTAAAATGCGATTTCTCCCCTTTCCTTTGCTTAGGGTATGCGAGAAATCGGTTTGGGGAACTGTTTTGCTTGATGCTTCATTTCAGGGATCTCACATTCGTTTTTTTTGCAGGTGATGGTGCGTCTCTGGGACGCCCGTTTGTATGATCCTCCTGCTATGGATCATACGTCTTCTTTTATAGCTCATACCGTGGCCCTGTTTTGGTCAGGATCCCTACCTAACGACTATCCCAGAACTTGTTTTCACGGTTCCATGGCAGTCTCGAGTTCCGCCCTTGCCATGCACCGCACCTCTACCCTAAAGAAGAGGAGTTAACGCGGAGGTGGTTACCAAGGAGTAGCTGGTGTCTCCTCCCGTCTCCAATTACTGATTTCGAGACGTAAAATTTTGTATGTCACTGCCTTCCCTTCTCCGTCTTTCCACTTTATTTCTTCAATTTGCTGTTTTCAGCATCGGTTCCGCATCTTAGTTTAGTATGCATAGTGTTTTGCCTTTACCTTTGCATGTAGTTCATCTATATGTGCCATTACAGGCTTAGTCTGAAACGGTTTGGGGAAGGGTGATCCATTTTAAGGAACATGTATTAGGTTGTGTACCCCACTTCCCTTTTTGCTGCTGTTAGTTAGCTGTTGAGACAATGAGGACATTGTCTGTTTTGGTTTGGGGAGGGTATATGCATCCTTTTGCGTCTGCATTTGCATTTTGTATTGCATTCACGTTTATTTCTTTACGTTCTTTCATTTTCAATAAAATCAAAAACACAAAAAAAAATCAAAAAATTCTTTAAAAATCCAAAAATTTCACGTTTACTTTTGCATATAGTCGAGTCGGATTGGAGTTTATTTATGATGATTTTGCGCTAGTAGTCAGTTATATGCCATTCCTTGCCGTTTCACAGTCGCATTGCTAAAAATAAAAGTGATTTCTCAAATTTTGTTATGGTTTTCATTTCGGATTAGTAGACTTGACTCGTTCACCTTGGCAAACTACTCAAAAATTCTGAGGTTTAGAGCTTGATAAACTGGTACATTTATACCCAGTTTCATTTAGGAATTGAGAGTAGTTACTCCCTTCATTTCATGTTTTGCACGTGTATGAGTCTTGATTACTTTTTGCCTGTACGCATCGGTTTGTGGTCGGTATTACATGTTTGGAGAGCTATTGCATTTCCCCCTTTCTCATTTTACCCATTTAAACTCCACTTTAAGCCAAAAACTGCCAGTTGTCCTTAACTACATCCCATACTTAGCCTACCCTTGTGCCAAGCTAGGTAGTAGTAGGGGAATATGTTGTATTGAAAATTTTTGGTTCGATTATATGTTATTGGAGTGCGTGATATGAGAATTGGTGGGAGTGTACTGATTGCAGGAACTCGATGGTGAGCTTTGTTGCTCGATCGAGTCATTTTGGTGTTGAGAGCCCTCGATCGAGAAGATGTTGTGTTCGATCGAGGAAGTGGAAATTTAAGGTACTCGATCGAGAGTCATGTTGCTCGATCGAGTGAGTTGCAGTTAGAAGTCCTCGATCGAGGACTGCTATGTGTGTCAGCCAGAGAAAGAAAAAAGAAAAAAAAAAAGAAAAAAAAAAAGAAAAAAAAAAAAAAAAGGGAAAAAAAAATGTTTAATAAATTGGTTGAGTCTGTTTTACACCTCATGTTTTATTTATATGTTTTGGAGGTGTCGTTTTTTGGATGATGTGATGAGATTGCCTAGTGAGTTGAAGGCATTGGTTTTATTTTAATTGGAGGATCGGGATACGCTTCCCAATGGTTTGTAGGATCTAGCTTGGCTCTTACCCCTACATTTCCATAATTGTTTTGCCCCTTCTTACCTTTTACCCTCACATATCCATACTTTGCAATAGTTCGGCATGTAATGGTCCTTGACGGTGGTTATGCGTATGTACGGTTGTTAGAATCATTACTCATGCTAGTCAACCATACATGATTTTGCTGGTCGAAGTCTAGGTGAGAGACTGTATCTTCTTCTCTTTCTTTCACATATATCTTACCTTTTGCTTTGTTGAGAGAAGAGTGACCCGCGAGAGTCCGAATTGTATGAGTCTTGCAAGGTCGAACATCCGATTTAATTCCATGATATGCATAAATTTGTTCACTTACTTTAAGCTTTGCGATAGTTGAATTTGTGCATTAAACGGTTTGGCATTGACTAGTAGTAGCTCTGAGATTTACTTCTTTCCATTAGGTCCATAGTTGCATTTAGTTTGCTTGAGGACAAGCAAAGGTTTGGTTTGGGGAAGTTTGATGCGTGTATTTTATATAGACTTTTTAGTCCATTTTATCACGCATTTCTATGTCATGTTAGTGGTTTTATACCGCTATTTGCCCCAAATTTGCTACTTTGTGTTTCTATTGCTATTTTGCAGGAAAGTAGTGGAAACCGACCTTTTATTGCCCCAAGTATGCATTTATAGAAGATGGAAGACTGGAAGACGGGGTACTTGTGCCTAGGGAAGCGTGGAGCTAAGCATTAGCCAAGTCGAAGGCCAAAGTCAAGAGTCAAAGCTGATATAAGCCTCGATCGAGCTGTCTTGTGCTCGATCGAGAGGAAGATATGATACAAGTCTTCGATCGAGCTGTCTTGTGCTCGATCGAGTGGTGCCAATCCTGAAGGTATTCGATCGAGAGGTCCATTCCTCGATCGAGTGAGAAGCTGATAAGAAGACCTTCGATCGAGAGCCTAACTCTCTCGATCGACTGGATTTTTGCTCGATGGGCTCTGTAAAGCCCGTGGTTAATTAGGTCGAGAACATTTTGTTATAAATATAACTCGACTAGGTTAGGTTAAACACCTGACATACTACTCTATTCTATTCGATTTCATTCTGCTCTAATCTTTACGATACATTCTGAATTTCTACTATCTCTTCCTTTCCGCTACTGTTTACGTTATTTAGCATTTCTTTGGGTACGGATTGTTCTCTACGCTGGATTCGCTTCAATAGTATAATTCTTCTCTATTCCTTAATCTCATTATTGCTTTCATATTAGTTTTAATCTCCTTTGTTCTTATTATTTCTGCCCTAATTGCTTTCTTGCGTTATTATCGTTATAGTATGTCGATTATTAGTCTTCACATGTCTATTGCCTTAGTTAATAGTACAAGCATGCGTAGCTAATTCTCTCGTATGTCGGGATGAGGGAAACCGTGTAGTAACACGTTAGGTTCAACCGGGTAGGGCAGTTTGGCGGTAATAATTGTTTCTAAGCAATTTATTTGTTGTTTGGTTAAACGAGTGCACGCGGGAGACCAATCGCCTAGTTAACCCCCGACCTGGATCGAGAGATTGGAAGGGTAAGACTTGCTTAGTTGTGATAAATGACTGCTACGAGGGCGAGAGTTAAGTAGGAGGACTTTAGGGCGACTTGAGACCGAGAGGAGATAGTCGGGTTTGAGACCGAGAGGAGATAACCCAGCTCTTCTTACCGATAAACTGACCGACCTAGTTGACCCGTTAGTGTGTATGACACGGTGTACCGAATTCCTGGCATATCCCTTCTCTTTCTGATCATCTTATATCCTTTATCTGTTTAATTCTCTTGTTCTCTTTCTCTCTTTCCTTTAAACCTCGTTAGTTTAGAAATCAAACTTTTAAACCCCCGTTTTGTGACATCTGACAGTTTAAGACCATAGATAATCATCGCCTCCCTGTGGGATCGACCTGACTACCCAAATCTACACTTAGGTAAGAGAGTTTGGACCAGTTAGACTTTTTATCTTTGGCGGGTACCGCGACAGACCTGTCAATTTACTTTTGTTCATGTTTAATTAGTTGTAGATCTTGGTTTTCTCTTGTTTGTTGGTAGTTTACTCATTTTCTCTCTCTTGTTCATGTTATTCATCATTGTTAGTTATCAAAGATTCAATCTTTGGCTAGTTGTGGTGAAAGTTTTGTGCTTTATACATTAATCTCCATAGAATTAGTCTAATTAGTTAGTATTCATCTTCTTGTGAGATTAATTCCATGTTTAATATAGTTAGTCAATTACCCATTATGTTTACTATCAAAGTTTCTATCTTTACCACTTATTATGCATTAATAACCATGATTAGTGAGTAGTCCTTTAACTAGGACTCGGTTTACTCCAACATGAGTGTTTTGTTTAATTAACTCCTATAAAATAGTTGTTGGGGAGGATTAATGAGGTTTGTTTAGAGGATTGAAGGGAGAAATTGGTAAATTGGGGGTAGTGTTGGTTTGTGACCCTTGTCCACCGGTGAGAATCGGTTAGGTCGGGAACCGGGTGCCCTTAGTTGACCTTTATGCTAACCTAGGTTGAGACCGAAAGGGAGAACCAAGGGAGAGCACCTCTAACGTTAGGTTTGAAGGCGGTCTTCGAGAGGAGAAGTGGGATGACCCGGAATCTAGTGAGGACCTAATGACCCTTGTTTGACTAGAGTGTCTTAGGGGAGTGCATGCCCTTAGGATAGTCGAACCTTATCAAGGGATTCCGACACCGAACCTGAGAGGGAGGGTAGTTGGGAGGACTAGTGTCCTATTATGAGCCCGAGAAGGAGTTAGTAGGCGAATTAGAGTCACTTTCCCCCATTATCTCCCCCCAATAACTAGCAAAAAGGAGTTCGTCGACAAAACATGAATTGTTGGTGGAAATCGGGTCCTAGACCTTCTCTATTATTGAATCACATCCTTTTAAATTACTCGTTTGCATCTCTTATATAGTTTAACCGCACTTCATCATAGTTAGTCTAGTTTATTAGATTAAATCATCCAACCAACGATTGCCGACTTAGCTAAACACACGATTAAAACGATTAGTACTGCATATTAGCTCCCCGTGAATCGACCCTCGAGTGCTACACACGACACCGTGCACTTGCGGATTAAAATTTACACATCAAGTTTTTGGCGTCGTTTCCGGGGAGCCAATTTTGCATATTAGTTAGTTTTAATTGAGTATTGACTAAGTGAAGTTACTTTGCACACCTTGGTGTGCCATTTTGTTACTAACTTCTTCTTTAGTGCTAGTTTTCTTTCATGAGTAGGAGGTCTCGGAGAGGCGAACCAATCGATATTGACCCCGAGATTGAAACCACGGCAAGAAGAAACAACGCAAATAGGAGAAGGGTTCTAGGTTATCGGGTTGTAGAAGGCACTTCGGAAGTAGAAGTTACCATCCAAGAGGACTTTGAAAATCCTTTTGGAGCTCTTGAAGACCAAAACATGGAAGACCCACCTTTGCCTACTATGAGGGAGAGCTTGGCCTCCAATCCTACCATGAACTCAAGTATAGTCCATCCTCCCATCCAAGCAAATAATTTCGACATCAAGGTCACCTTGCTTCAATTGGTTCAAGGGAACCAATTTGGAGGAGGCATGAATGAGAATCCAAATGACCATATCAATGACTTTGTTGCAAGTTGTGACATGTTCAAGACGAATGGGGTGTCCGATGATGCCGTGAGACTCCGGCTATTTCCTCACTCCTTGAGGGGAAATGCCAAGGAGTGGTTGAAGAATTGTGACCCAGATACTTTTAGGACATGGGATCAACTATCAAAGGCGTTCTTAACAAAGTACTTTCCTCCTCAAAGAACGGCTCAAGTGAAAAGTGAGATTCAAAGCTTCAATCAAAGGATGGAGAAACTCTTCATGATGCTTGGGAGAGGTACAAGGCCTTGCAAAGGCTATGTCCTCACCATGGGATAAAGGAGGATGACTTGATTAACAATTTCTATCAAGGGTTGTCATATGAGTTGAGGATGAACTTGGACTCCGGTTCGGGTAAGATGGCATTTGATAATATCGACCACAAACAAGGAGATGGCAAGTAGATCTTCTCAATGGAGTAATGACCGCCGTAAAAGGATGAGCAAGGATAGTGGAGAATCTTCAAGGAACAAGGAGGTACTTGAGCTAGTGAAAGACCTAAAGCAACAAGTAGCCGCCTTGGGGGCAAGTGTCTCCAACACAAACACCTCCCAACACCAACAACTTGCCTATTGTGAACTATGTGGAGACCAAGGGCATACTCCAAAAGTTTGTCCTTTGGTAGGAGGAGATGAGAGCTATGCGGAGCAAGTTAATGGAGTGTGGGAATCAAGTCCGGCGAAACAAGCCTTCAACAACAACCATTATCATCCCGGAATGAGAAACCACCCCAACCTCTCATATGGCTCACAAAATGTTCAAAACCCAACCTTCCAACAAAAGCCACAATTCAAGCCAACCCTCCAAGCTCAAAAGCCAAATCAAACTTTTAACCAAGGACCACCGAGTTTCCAAGGTAGAACATTCCAATCAAGATCCCAATTCCAACCATTAAATCAACCCACAACACAACCTCTCCAACAAACCACCTTTCCACCTTTTCAACAAAACCAACAAACCTTTCAACAACAACTTCAACAACCCTTCCAACAACCACAAACTCAACCCAAATCAAACTTGGAGCTTATGATGGAGCAATTAATGACCAACCAAAATCAATTCATCACTAGCTCCAACCTAAAGCAAGAGGAAACCACATCTTCAATTAACCAATTGAGGAGCCAAATGCAAGCATCTCAAAGGATGACCGACAACCAAATCTCTCAATTGGCCACCCAAATGAACCAATTGCAAGCTCCCAATGGTAGGTTTCCCGGGAAGACCGAAGAAAATCCCAAAACGGTCAATGCAATACATTTGAGAAGTGGGAGAGAGTTGGAAGAGAGGGTATTTGTCAAGAGGAAGAAGACTGGTAGCCCGGAAGTTGTGGTTGAACCACCTAAGGTTGTTGATGAAGACCTTGTGGAAATTATTGTAGAAACACCTAAGGCAATTGATGAACCGCCTAAGGTGGTTGAAAAGCCCAAGCAACAAGTGGTGAAGCCCTATGTCCCACCAATTCCCTTTCCACAAAGATTAGCAAAGGCAAAGCTTGAACAAAAATATGGGAAGTTTATGGAGATGATGAAGGGGATGCACATCACCATCCCTTTCATTGAAGCTATCAAAGAAATTCCAACCTATGGTAGGTTCTTGAAAGAACTCATCTCTAGTAAGAAGGGGTTGGATGCTCCAACCATGGTCAACCTCACTAAGGAGTGTAGTGCTATTCTCTTGAATAAGCTACCACCCAAGCTTCAAGATCCCGGGAGTTTTTCAATCCCGTGCACTATTGGAAATGTCCAAATTGAAGGAGCTTTATGTGATTTGGGGGCTAGCATTAGCCTCATGCCACTCAAGACTTTTAAGAAATTGGAGGACCTTGAACTTACTCCAACTAGAGTCTCCTTACAATTGGCGGATAGATCGGTGAGATACCCTATAGGCCTTGTGGAAGATGTTCCACTCAAGGTTGGGAAACTCGTCATACCATGTGACTTTTATGTCATGGATATTCCGGAAGACACCAACATTCCCATAATATTGGGGTGCCCTTGCCTTGCTATGGGGGGTGCCTTGATAGATGTCAAGAATGGGAAGCTTTCCCTTCAAGTGGGTGATGACAAGATTGAGTTCTCTTTGGAAAAGTCCATGAAATCTCCTCCTATAACTAAATCTTGTTATAGAGTGGATGTATTGGAGGATTGCTTGATTGAGCATAATTTTGATCCTTCTTGTTTGGACTCATTAGAAGCTTGTGTAACAAAAATGGAGGGAAATGAATATGGTGATAATTTGTCAAGGGTTGATGAGAAGGGAGATTTGGGTAAAGATGACTCAAGAGAAGATGAATTTGAAGACCTAATTGATGATGAGATTGAATTGTACTTGAACTCTCCGGATTCATTTGTTCTAACCTCCTTGGAAGATGCACCTTGGTTGGAGAGCTCTTCAAGTGATTGGGAAGCCCAAATTGATACTTTAGAGGCGGCTCTTTATGGAGGTGAAATGGGGTATGCCAAGAGCATTGAGAAAGATGAGGGAGGCCTCTTTAGGCCCTCTAAGAAGGTAGACTTGGTCCCCTTATATCCTCTTGCCTTTCCACCTCCTTGTTTAGAATCACTTGTGAACTATGACCATGATGGTCCTCTTGAAAGGGTGAATGTTTGCACAACACTCACTCCTCCAATCTATCATAACAAATCACCCGATTGGTTCCTTTTTGAATCATGCTATTGTGAGCCACCCGTTGTTGTTTGGTGGCAAAATGTGGGAATTGACGATGATAGTGATAGTAAAGAGTTGAAGAGGTTATGGCTTCTTGCTTGGGTACTATACATTTTGAAGCTCTTTAGATGCTACTTGTGCCTATTTGTAGCCCATTCTAGAGTCTTCGACCGATTGTTAAGGGCTTTGAGCAACTATGATATCATGAGGTATAGAGAGATATGAAGAAAATTGAGGTTTCCTCCTTGTGAGCTCAAGTGCAAGTAGTCGATGGAGATCATGTTTTCAAGGTTGATGAGCAACAGCTCAAGCATTACATAGCCGGATTGCCTATAGTGAGTGAGGTATGCTCCATCGATACTTGTCTTCTCTATAATTGAGCTTCTATATTGTTATTGATGCATGTTTCATCCTCTTGTGTGATGAAAAGTGACTAAGTCGAGCCTCCGACGTTAAACAAGGGCGCTACATGGGAGGCAACCCATGCATCATGCATTAGTTTAGCTCATCCACATTTGCATTAGATAGTTTATTGCATTTTTAGTAATGCATTTTCATGAGAGAAAGTGAGGGAGGGCACTAATTTTGTATGAAGATGTATAATTTGTATGTAGTGTGTGATACATGGAGCGGTTTTTGGCATGAATATCCTTTGTTTAAGGCACACTTGCCTTTACTTGGCCTAAAGACCGTCTCAAGTGATTGGGAAGTGAAGAGGAGAAAAAGAAATGAAAGAATGAAGAAGTAAAAATGCAAAAGAAATTGAAGAAATGAAATGAAAGAAGTAAAGGAAAGAAATGTAAAGAAATGAAAGAAGGGAAGAAGAAGAGACAAAGAGAAGAGAGGAAAAGACAAAGAGAAGAGACAAAAGAAGAAAAAAAAATGGAAAATGAAGAAACAAACGGCAGCAACAACACTGCCCACAAAACCGTCCCACACCGGTATACCACCATCCCACCGGTACCACACCCACCCTCAACACCCCTCCTCACCCTGCCCACCGTCCCCACCGGCACCAGGCCATCCCGGCCGGGACGACCTGACCAACACCACCCTCCCACCGGCATCAACCTCATACCGCGCTCCCTCCCCTATTTTACAAACTCCATCCCACCGGCATACAACCCATCCCGCCGGCACACCATCACCCCAACAACTTCCCCAGCTCTGCCCTCCATACCGGTCCAGCACAACCCTCCTACCGGCCGGTACGCACACCCTCACCCCCTCACCATACCGCACCCCCTCCCTTCCCTCTCCATACCACCGTGACCACTCCCATCCCACCGGTGCAAACCCCTCCACAAACCACTCCTAGCCCTACCCTCCATCCCGCTGGTACCCAGCCATACTGGCGGGTACGAGCTCCCTCCTTCCCTCTTTCTCGTTTTCAGTTTAACAACAAACAACAACCAATTTCATTTTTTCTTTTTCTTTATTCTTTCTTTTTTTACCCAATTTCTATTCAATTCTTTACATTTCACCCAATTACCTTACTTAATTTTCAAACACAAACACACACAAAAATTAAACCATCTTATTTATTCACAAGAAATTAATTTTCCAATTTCGCTTTCTTTTCTTATGTTATCATATCATTTGCATTCTAGTTTAATTATCTTGCTTGCATTCATTTAGTATAGTGCATATAGCTTAGTTGCATTTACTTTACAAGCATTTAGTTAGCTTACATTTAGCATTGCATATCATGTAGTAATAGTTCATGCATAGTATTTACATTTTCACTAAATCAAAATCCATAAAAGAAAAAAAAAATTGAAAAAGGCACAAATTTCAAAAACATGTCTTCTTTATTTAGTTCAATTCTCACACTAGTTTATTTTGAACTATGTAAATGAATAAGTGTGGGGAGAGAACATTAAATTTAAAAAAATACCACAAATATGTTCTTATTTTCAAATATTCAAAAATCACAAAAATATGTCTATTTTGATAAAAATGATAAAAAAAAAAAAAAAACAAAAATATGCATTTATTTTTCTTATTCCACTCCCTACTTTCGTTCCTTCGAGGACGAAGTCGAGTTCAAGTGTGGGGAGGGAAATATCCACTTTGTGAATATTTGTAAATAATTATAAATATTAATATGCACTTGTAAATTTTGTAATACTAATATATACTTGTAAATTTTGTAAATTTGAGAAAAATTTCAAAAAATGCCTAATAATTTGATTAATTTCAAAAATATTGCATTGTATATATATGTTCGTCTAACCAATAACACAGGCTCATATGGAGCATTTGAGACATTAGGAGAATGAAGACCCGCTTGGTATACTCTTTCCGATTTCTTTTTCCGTTACCGTTCTTTTTCTTTTATATTTATATATATGGAGGAGGACGGGATTTTGTTGTTGAGGATGCCCCTTTTTGGGAAGATGTGATGTGTGTGGTTATGCGTGGTAGTATTAGGACTTATTTGCATTTAGAATAGTTGCATATATAGTTGTATATACTTGTTTAGGACGTATACTTAGACATTTGCATATCGTGCGTAAATATTTTGTGTTGTAAATATTTTTTTCATAGGTGTCAAAAAGTGGGAAATAGAAACGCTGTCCATGACGATACTTGTCATAAAATTGCCTTTCCCCTCTTGATAGCTTGCAAGTTTGACAATTTTGGTTAGAAAAGGGGGAATGTGTATAATTCTTGCAAGTAGTGCCCCCCTTGTGAGACCTAATCGAATTTTGACTTGCCAAGTACCTAATTAGCTACTCAAATGTGAGGATAGAGCCTCCATATGACCGGTCCATCAAACCGGCCCCGTTTAGGTATTGTGAGTAGGTCTCCTTACGTGGTATGTCATATCAAAACGCATAAGTATGGCGCTCGTTCCTTGATTCCGTAGAAGTGTTGATGTGCATATTGAGTCAATTTTATTAATAAAACGAACCTCACATAGCCAAATAAGCCTCTCTTATACCCTTTAGTTTTGGTCCCTTTTTGTGAACCCATTTGAGCCTAAGCCTATTCATTTGACTAACCAACGATATGAGCTACATTCCAAAAACATCCTTCCTTGGTCGAGTAGGTTGTTGTAGTTTATATGTTGAAGAAAATGGGTCGGAACCTTGCTTTTGGGGGTTTAGTACTTAAAATTTAAGTGAAGCTCGTTTTGCCAACTTGTTTGAACAAGAGGTTTAGAAGAGAAATGAAAAATGGAAAGAAAAAAAGAAAAAAAAAGAAAAAAAGAAAAAAAAAAAAAAAAAAGGAGAAAAAGGAAAGAAAGGAGGAAGAACTTGTATCGAATAAAGGCTTGAGTCTTATGCTATTGAGTTTGTTTTTAAAGGATAATATTTGTGAAGAATGGTTGTTACATTGACCAATTTTGTGAAGAATTCTTTGGCATTTGATGAATTTAAGTGAGTCGGTTTCATGTGGCGTCTACTCGACCTATAAGCCCCACATTTCCCCGAATAGGTGCTTGCACCAACCCCTTCTCACCTAACCCAAGCCCCATTGCGACCCTAATTGTCTCTTTTATATGCATGTCACTATAACACTTCTCTTGCGGATATTGGATGGAGTACCATATTAGAATGCGGGCATGCCTCGCGAGTCGAGTTAGGAGAGTGATTTCATTAATTTTTGCACAATAATCACCCAAAATTCACGTGTGCGACGAGTGAAAACCGTGAGGATAGGTGCTTGGATCAATAAAAGTCGATAACTTGGTTGTTGGTTGAATCTTGCGAGGTCATATCAATCTTGTAGAACTTATCGAATTTTCCCCATTGCCCGCCATGGAATCCGTTTCCTTGGCAAACAATGCTTGTCACCATTTCTTGTTTGAGCTTAATTTAGGGAATTGGCAATTATTGTGACCCCGAGACGGCATTTTCCCACTTCGCAACCCTTTGACTAGAAATTCATTTGGCCATTTAGATGAGGAAAATGACTTACCTTTTGATTGATGCATTCTTATTTGATCACTTGTGCTTAACTTGTTATGATGTGTCACAATTTTGTGCAAGACCCAACTTGACCCAACTTGCCTTGCGAGTCGTGCTTTGCCTCATAAGCACAATTACGTGAGTTGAAGGGGCGTTGAGTTCGCTAATACTCATTCGGATATTACTATTTAGAATAAGGTAAGTGATGCTTATAGTGTGCACCCACTTCGATATATCTAGCTTACTCGAGGACGAGTAAGGCTCAAGTGTGGGGAGATTTGATAAGTGACTATTTTGTAGTATTTTACCACTTATTTCATGCCTTATCACATGTCATTTCCGCTCTTTTGAGCGATTTTTGGTACTAATAACTTCCCTTTAGTCCATTTGGCTTTATATAATACTTTGTAGGTGAAACAAGGACAAATGTGACGGAATCTAAGCATTTCGGAGCCATTTGGATGGAGCAAGGACTCGGGAGCGGAAGCATAGCTTGGAAGAGGTCCCGTCTCGCTTAAGGACCCTTTAGATGAGCCCCCAAGACTCCTTGACCCTTAAAGAGAAGTTAGGAAGCAAATGAAGTCGTCCCCATAGTCATCCCTATGGGACAATGACCGGTATGGAAGAAGAGAAGCAAGAAACAATGCTGGAAGCCGTCCCTATGCCCATCCCACCGGGACGACCTGAGGGATGACCACCGTACCGGCCGGGATGAAATCCATCCCACCGGGATGGTTCACTTCTCCTATTTTTCTTCCGGTTCACTTCTATTTGTTTTGTAAACACTATATATACCCCCACTTTGTAATGTTTGAGGGAGAACCCTAGATCTAATTAGCTCCTCTTTCATGTTTAAAACCCCTTTAATTACTTGTTAATCTCTCTTTAATTTAGCTTAATCTATCCTCAATTAGTAGATTAGGTTTAGAAATTGGGTTGTAATTGAAGATTGAAGATTACTTCTCTCCTTTTGTTCAATCCAAGTTCCTTTCTTTTTGCAATTAGTTGGTATAATCTTTCCTCTTTTCTCTCATTAGTTTACATTTACTTTTGTTCTTGTTTAATTAGTTGTAGATCTTGGTTTTCTCTTGTTTGTTGGTAGTTTACTCATTTTCTCTCTCTTGTTCATGTTATTCATCATTGTTAGTTATCAAAGATTCAATCTTTGGCTAGTTGTGGTGAAATTTTTGTGCTTTATACATTAATCTTCATTGAATTAGTCTAATTAGTTAGTATTCATCTTCTTGTTAGATTAATTCCATGTTTAATATAGTTAGTCAACTACCCATTATGTTTACTATCAAAGTTTCTATCTTTACCACTTCTTATGCATTAATAACCATGATTAGTGAGTAGTCCTTTAACTAGGACTCGGTTTACTCCAACATGAGTGTTTTGTTTAATTAACTCCTATAAAATAGTTGTTGGGGAGGATTAATGAGGTTTGTTTAGAGGATTGAAGGAAGAAATTGGTAAATTGGGGGTAGTGTTGGTTTGTGACCCTTGTCCACCGGTGAGAATCGGTTAGGTCGGGAACCGGGTGCCCTTAGTTGACCTTTATGCTAACCTAGGTTGAGACCGAATGGGAGAACCAAGGGAGAGCACCTCTAACGTTGGGTTTGAAGGCGGTCTTCGAGAGGAGAAGTGGGATGACCCGGAATCTAGTGAGGACCTAATGACCCTTGTTTGACTAGAGTGTCTTAGGGGAGTGCACGCCCTTAGGATAGTCGAACCTTATCAAGGTATTCGAACACCGAACCCGAGAGGGAGGGTAGTTGGGAGGACTAGTGTCCTATTATGAGCCCGAGAGGGAGTTAGTAGGCGAATTAGAGTCACTTTCCTCCATTATCTCCCCCAATAACTAGCAAAAAGGAGTTCGTCGACAAAACATGAATTGTTGGTGGAAATCGGGTCCTAGACCTTCTCTATTATTGAATCACATCCTTTTAAATTACTCGTTTGCATCTCTTATATAGTTTAATCGCACTTCATCATAGTTAGTCTAGTTTATTAGATTAAATCATTCAACCAACGATTGCCGACTTAGCTAAACACACGATTAAAACGATTAGTACTGCATATTAGCTCCCCGTGAATCGACCCTCGAGTGCTACACACGACACCGTGCACTTGCGGATTAAAATTTACACATCAGTCGAAAATGTTTGATATGAATGAGATGGTTTATGATTTATGAAATAAAAACTATAAATAAAACAAAAGACGAAAGATGCGGAAACAATAATAATAAAGATTGTCTAGGGAAGTCGGGTCACACATGCAAATTTATAAATGTTTCGTGTTAAACTCGGATTAGATTGTGTTAACTAATTGTTTAGGTTATTAGATACCCATCTTTCGACCTTAGCATCCCAACCATAGAACGGGTGCTAACGATCTTTCGATATGGCTAGGTCGCCTACTAAAACATACTTAGTCTAATTCATTTCCTTGCCGCTAAGCCTCAGAATCGAATGAACAAACTTAATCTAAGATTATGGCCATTAATCAAAGATTATTAATTAAATTAAGTGCAAGCATGTTAAAGAAACTATTAGTGATACTCTCAACATATTAATTTATCGTGTTACAAATGTTGTTTATGCATGGTTCCCTTCATTCCCTAGACAAGGTAAACTAATCTAACATGTTGTAAATGTAAACTAAACTAATGATATTAGAAATGATAAACATAATGAAAATGAAATAGGATTACCTTGAATGGAAATGGAGATGGAATTGAAATATGAAGAACAATTGCAACTAGAACAGTCTTGAAATGTAACTTGGAATTGTAACTTGAAATGAAAATGTATTATAAATTGGAATGCTTAAAAGAAATGTAAACAAACTAAACTAAAACTAACTAAACAATATATAGAGAGAATTTGAGATGGAAAATATGTGTAAGAGATGTGTACAAATGGTCGAGTTATGCCCCCTATTTATAGGAGTAAGAGCAAGTAGCGTATGCACCAAAGGGAGGGTGATCCCGATCGGTAACACCTAATCCCGATCGGGATCGTGGCTTCCGAGCTTGTTTCTCATAATTCTCCTCTTTATGGCAAATGGTATCCAATGTTGACGATTAATGCCTTGTTTAATTGTGCGATTAAGAGTATTGTTTGGCATCTTAAGCTCTCTTGGAATCCCATGTTTTCCACTTGACTTTTGCTTGACTTTGACTTGTAATTTGGGCTTGACTTTGGATTAAAGATCATACTTGCAATTGCTTAATTAATCCACCAAAATCTCATGCTTAAACCCATGCAACTTGAAGCTCAAAGTCTATTCTTGCTCTATACTTAGCCTTGTAATTCTAGTAGCTCTTTTGCATCATTTTGTAGCATTTTAGCTCATATAAGCTTATTTACTACAAAACACACTTGAAAACACAATTTGCACTAGAAACACAATATTAGCTCATAAACACTTTCATAAGTGCTAAATAACATGTAAAAACCAAGCTAATATATGGGGTTAAATCATATAAAAATATCACTTATCAGTAATGATGAAAGATGATAATTAAGAAATTAGATAATATAAATAAAACTTAGGCAAACAACCACCAAACAAACATCTAAATTTGAAGGGAGATAATAGATAGGGCGATTTAAGGACGATTCAGTGAAGCAACAAGCTCGTTACTTTTATATACTACTACTAGGATTGTTAACAAGAAGGGAACATAAAATGTGTCACCATCCACGGGGTTGTTTGTTACGCAGAAAAGTAAAGCAGCCTGTATGATACAGTACTAGAAACTAGAAAGGGTCCATAACAAGCCATTTAGAGACCATGGCAAGGCACTCTTGGCGCTTGTATTCCGGAGCGGTGTGTCCTGCACCCTGCAATATGCAGAATTTTACGCTTTATATATAGCTCATAACCAAGCCATCACATTATACATGAAAAATATACAAGAAGAGTCGAGTCACTTCTGAGAGTTTATCACCTTCACAGTTGCAAATGTTAGATCGTAATGACCATTCGAGAACTTCATGGTATACCTGAACATGACTATAGATGTGAGAGCCAAAATATCTGGACTTAAAACTGTGCAAAGGCTGATAAAATATGGAAAAAGGAACATGAGATACTATAATGACTTAGTTTTTATCGCTGGTGGCTGGTGTAAGGGAGAGGGAAGGAGAGAGTTTATTCCAACCCCTTTTGAACCCAGTTCACGAGTACCGCTTCTGAATTATGTCAGCTAGCCAGCTGACATAAGCAAATAGTGACTTGGTTACAATGAATATAAGTGACTCACCCAGCAACTTGACCTTTGACAAACCATGGCCGCCAATCATCCAGGATCTTGATGAATAGATTCTTGATCCATTGTAGTGTCCCCACATATGATATTTTCATGTCTTGGTCACCGCTGCCATAGCAGAAGAAAAATTCAGGGAAATAGAACTGAGAAACGGAAACAAAATGGTTATGTCGCCCTTTTTTGTTTTACAGACAAAATTGGTTATCTAATTGATAAAAAGCCATACGGCATCTACAATAAAAGTATGCGTAGGGTTTGGCTGGATCATTAAGATAAAACTTGTTACAAACAAGATTCGCGATGAATGCATGATGTTCTCCCAGCAAAATCGACTGGTGTTGTCTACGAAAAGAAAGGCAAAAGGAGATGAACATCATAAGGATTTGATTAAAATCATATCTAATTGAAACTAATGGTAGAATGCAGTCGGGATAATGTGATTGCATAATCAGTTCGGCTATTTAGTGCATGATCCATAAAAATGAGCCCACACCGCGACGTTCTCTTATTTTTCAAATAATCCAGCGTACCCGTGACAGACAAACACCACAGTATTCCAATCTTACTTTGGAGACATGTCTTAGCAATATCCACGGCCCAACTGAGGATAAGATTATGCAATCAACATAATCATTAAGTCAATCAATCTACTCCTCAAATCAAGCTATATCAATTATCCATGATTTTGTCAATATATATTGTAAATATAGCAAATATAATGTATAGGCTCCCTTTTCTATCCTTATTTAGCTTAGGATTCATACCAAGGTTACATGGTTCGCAGTTCGATTCGGTTCGAATTCGGATTCGTAGTTCGTAATTCGCTATACATAGTGAACTGGGTTCGATGGGTAAATAATGAGTCTTTAATTTAAGTCGTAAATCAAGCATTTAATAGCACAGTTTAAGTCTTTGTTTGCAAAATAGTACCCAAAAAAAGTCTTTGTTTGCAAAATATTCTCCAGAAAATCAGTCAGTCCCTGTTTGTAAAATTAAATATGGAGTAGAGTAATACCCAATAGACACTTGAAAATATGAATAATTTTTTATTAAAATTTGTGTACTTTACCACTCATTGGAATAAAGAAAAGTGAAATATAGTAAATGTGTCATATGCAGCACATTTAATAAGGAGTACTCCAAGTTTTGCAAAGGACCAATAAGTCCTTTCAAAAAGTAACTCAAATTAACGACCCACCCTTTTTAAAAGGTAAAGATGTCATTTGCTTTAAAACCTTACCTACCCCTATTATTATATTCTAACCCACTACTCATTTACATCTGTCCATAAAAATTTTTGCACCTCCCTCCTCATTCGTCTCCCTCCTCATTCGTCTCCCTCTTCACTCCTTCACCATGAACCCCACCATACTAGCACCTTCTCCGGCGAGCCAAGCTTTCTCTGATAGAATTCATTCGTGGATCTGACCGATCGGAGTCGCGAATTCCGGCGAACTAGCTCGCGAACGACCCGAGTTCGGGTACGACGAACCGGGATCGGAGATCGGGGGTCCGAACCCCGAACCGTGTATCACTGATTCATACTATATAAACTCATGGCCTTCACCTCTCAATGTACAATTCATTTACTGATTAATACACAACATCTTACTCCCTCCTATTCTCCATATACATCCCAATTGGGATGGGCACGGTATTTAAGACGAGAAATAAAATAAGAGTAAAAAGTTGGGTTGGGTTTGGTGATTGGAGAGAGAAATGAATAATTAGGGGTTAAATAATGAATTGTGGGCCACAAATAGTAAAAGAAGGAATAAAATAGGAGTAAAATAGTTGGGTGGGGTTTGGTGATATGAGAGAGAAATGAATAAAATAAGTGTAAAAGTTACCAAAAAAGGAAATGGGTAGAAAACCTGAATATTCCGTTTTGGGAAATGGGATGTATATGGAGAATAGGAGGGAGTATATGTTATCAAGAAATCATAAGAGATCCTACAACAACCTTCTCTCAACCCGAGCAACCACCACCTTCAAATGCAGCTCTCTTATTTCGTCTGAAATTTTCTGCCCCACCACCACAATGACTAACCCAGAAAACATGATTCCAAATCCACATGACACCACAAAACCATTGATTTCAATTAATCTCAGTCACTGTGTAAAACTTACACCGCTAAACTATGTTTCTTGGTGGTTCCAACTCATGAATATCCTATTCGGGTATAGCCTCTTTGGCTTCCTTGATGGGTCAACCAAATCACCACCACCAACCGTCCCTGATGAGGACAAACAAGAAAAGCCCAACCCCGACTACCTCTCGTGGCTCAAGCAAGATGGCTTGATCCTCGGTGCTCTCATGGGCACCCTGAGCGCCACAGTCCAAGCACTCATTGTGCGTGCTACCTCGTCTAAAGAGGCATGGGACATCCTCTCGAGCACCTACAACAACCCCTCTCGAGCCCATGTCATGCAACTCAAAGACTGCTTAGACTCAATAGTCAAAACCGCTGATTAATCGATCAGTGACTATATGAACATGTTTAAAACTTGCATCGACCAATTAGCATTGTTAGGTAAAACCGTAGACCCTGATGATATTGTATCGAAAGTCCTTCGTGACTTGACTATAATTTATACAAACCAGTCATTGACACCGTAAGAGCTCGTGACAACCCGATTTCCTTTGAGTTGCTTCACGAAAAATTGCTACATCAAGAGCTATTGCTCAAACAACAACCATCAGCGGATATTTTCCAACCTACTGCTAATCTATCATATCGCCACAACAACAATTATCGTGGCAACAACCGTCATCACAACAATACACCACAATACAACCCCGCTGCCACACCCGCTTCCGCGTAAACCTCTACCACACCACGCCCCTTCAAAGGGCGTTGTCAATGGTGTCGCCAAGTTGGCCATGTTATTGCAAACTGCCCTTACTTCCGCAAACTATTCCCAAACATCACCTTCCCTGCCAACCAACCCACGAAAACCAAAATATGCCCCAAGCTAATACAGCCACCTCGGTCACCCCTCAAAACCCGAGCCCCAACCCGAATTATCTACTTGACAACGGGGCTTCCCACCACGTCACTCATGACCTAGACACACTCGCTCTCCACTCGCCTTATTTTGGCCCGGATGATCTCCTAATCGGTGATGGCTCGACCTTGGATATTGCAAACATAGGTTCGTTTCAATTACCTTATTCTCCTCTTAAATTCAATAATGTTTTACATGTACCAAAAATTTCGCGCAATATCTTGTCTATATCGCAACTATGTCGTGATAATAATGCCTATGTAATATTCACATCATCGTCCTTTCCTGTTAAGGCAATTTCGACGGGAAAGAAACTCCTCCAGGGCAAGGCTAAAGATGGAGTATACGAGTTGAGCAAAACGCAACCAATGGCTTACTTAACCAAGAAAGGCTCAACTCACCTTTCATGGCATCATAGACTAGGACACCCTACCTTTGATGTAATGAAATATATTAATAAAGATGCACCTTTTTCCCTTTCAAATTTTACTTATTGTGATTCCTGTCAAATTAGCAAAAGCAAAAAGCTACCATTTGCAATATCCACGTTTAAAACCAATGCACCGTTAGACCTCATCTATTCGGACCTATGGACGAGCCCAATTTTATCTCGCGAAAACTATAAATATTATGTAGTATTTGTCGACCACTTTAGCAAATATATATGGCTATTCCTATTGCATATAATTATTTACTTAAAAAGGAACCACTACCTCCGACACATAATAACTCGGATGAGTGGTGTTCACTCGTCATTCCTATTCTTTCTACCCCTACCACCTCAACTACATCGTCTCCTCCACTCCAAGCTCAACAATCTCGACATCCCATCAACACCACCTACAGTGGAAGACCACATACTTCAACATCCACCTCCGTCACTACACAACCACTCCCACCCACCTCCAATACATCCACTCAGCCGTCATCCCTCAATACCACTACCCACACGCAACCATCTGCCTCCACTCTCTCCTCTACGCCATCATCTCAACCGTCTCAACCTGCCTCTTCTACACAACCCATTTCCAGTCGCACTGTTACTACCCGCCTAGACAACAATATCCGCAAACCCAACCCCAAATATGCTAACCTTGTTCAAACCATCACTACTCTCACTTCGCTCCCCAAAACTGTAAAACAAGCACTAATTCTTCCTCCATGGCGTCAAGCTATGGAAACCGAATACCTAGCACTAATCAACAACAAGACGTGGACACTAGTACCCCGTCAACCGTCCCAAAACATCATCGGCTGTAAATGGGTTTATCGGGTTAAATACAATCCCGATGGATCTCTAAAACAATACAAAGCACGCTTAGTTGCTAAAGGATTTCATCAAAGACCGGGAATCGACTTTAATGAAACGTTTAGCCCAGTTGTAAAACCCACCACCGTTCGTCTTATTCTCTCTCTCTCTCGCTGTCACTAATGCTTGGCCATTACGACAACTTGATATCAATAATGCCTTTCTTCATGGGACATTAACTGATGATGTCTATATGGCCCAACCTCAAGGCTTTACTGACATGTCCCACCCCGACTTTGTTGGTAAGCTAAACAAGGCAATCTATGGCTTAAAACAAGCTCCTCGAGCTTGGTATAACGAGCTCAAATCCTACCTTGTCACCACTGGCTTCAAACAATCAATTTCCGATCCTTCACTATTTCTTTTAAAAACCAAAACAACGTGCCTATACATGCTTGTCTATGTCGACGATATCATAATTACTGGACCCGATCAACACCAATTACAACAATTTATAACAAAACTTGCTCAACGATTCTCCCTAAAGGACCTAGGACCACTTTCATACTTCCTAGGAATAGAAGTGACACCAACAACCTTGGTCTCCACCTCAATCAATCTAAATACATACATGACTTACTAACTAAATACAAAATGTCGGAAGCAAAACCCACTACCACACCTATTGCTACTGACCACAACCTTGTTCGTGAGGATCACAAACCCATACACGATCACTTTGACTACCGAGCAATTGTTGGGAGTCTTCAATATCTTTCTCTCACAAGACCAGACATTGCCTTTACCGCCAACCGCCTTAAAACGATTACTTCGGTATCTCCAAGGCACCTCTACACATGGCATTCAGCTTCACCGTATCTCACCTCTCTGTCTTCATGCATTCTATAATGCAGACTTTGCTGGCGACAAGGACTCATTCATCTCTACCACGGGATATATCATTTACCTTGGTCGCAATCCCATATCCTGGTCCTCCAAGAAACAACGAGGACTAGCTCTATCCACAACTGAAGCCGAATTTCGAGCTGTACCTGCAGTCACTACAGAAACACTATGGCTTCGAAACTTACTTATTGAACTTGGCATCACTATCACAAAGCCGCCTGCTCTATACTGTGATAACATGTCCGCCACGTTATATGCCAAAAATCTAATCTTTCACTCAAGAATGAAGCATATGGCTCTATCATTCCATTTTGTTCGTGAACAGCTTCAAAAAGGTCACATTCGAATTCAACATATTGCAGGAAAAGATCAACTCGCCGATGCACTTACCAAGCCCTTGCACAAGACTCGGTTCCTTGACCTACGTGACAAGATTGGTCTTCATTCCCCTAAGTCCATCTTGAGGGGAGTATTAGCAATATCCACGGCCCAACTGAGGATAAGATTATGCAGTCAACATAATCATCAAGTCAATCAATCTACTCCTCGAATCAAGCTATATCAATTATCCATGATTTTGTCAATATTGTAAATATAGCAAATATAATGTATAGGCTCCCTTTTCTATCCTTATTTAGCTTAGGATTCATACTATATAAACTCATAGCCTTCACCTCTCAATGTACAATTTATTTACTAATTAATACACAACATCTTATAATATGATCGCAGAATCAGCCTTTGCGGCCCCGATCTCAGTCATTTCATTAAAAATGCAGCCAATATCGGCCATAACCGGTTGTGGTGAACCTTCATAACTCAATCACGTTTCAGTATCCCAGCCGATACCAAAAACGCTCGACACTTGGACATGAATATGACAAAAAGAACTTAATTCTAAGCAAAAAAATGTGTACTGTCACAAAAACAGTGGAGTCCTGATACTCGATCGGGTAAAGTACTTCTAAACATGTCCAAGAGTTAGCTGCTACATGCCTACATAGCAAACTTCTAGCTGTCATTATGCTATTTCCAGTCATATCACACATTCTACAAGCCTACTATCACTGAAAATCAATTGAGAATTCATCTTTCAAGAATGAGTGAAGAAATTATCAAGACCAATGTGACATTTTCGTACCATGATTCACTATGTGTGCACATAGTGACCAAAAAATTTATATGGAAAGATTAAAAGGCCATGTATATTGAACAATGAAAAAAAAAGGGGTAGAAGTATAGAATGCAAGCTACTTCCCCAAATTTGCTTCCTTGATTATCTTTTTTGTTGTTCAACAATAACCCATGATTTACATATACAATTATAAAATCTTGATCAAGACATGTTAGAGAATCAGTACCTGTAAACGAGCGCGCGGATGACCTCTTTCGTGAGATTTTGATGGTAACCGAAGGTGCTTTCAACATTATATGCATATGCTAAAGTCTTATTACACCTAATCCATTGACTTTTAGTGCCCTGATAATAAATGAAATTTTATATGAACCAATTACTAAAACCATGAGAAAGTAATTCATGAAGTACAAGAAATATTAAGCTAGCAAGAGAAAAGAAAGTTAAATAATTTCCAATAGATCATTCACAAAACAAGTTGATATTGCCGTGGATAGTTTCGTAGTTAAAATCTCCCTTCACGTCGCTTAAGTAATTGGTAAACTTAGGAATGGTAACGGGCATATAACATAACAATCAGGGAATATCATCATTTTTAACATATGAACAAAGTGTTACAAAGCCACCAACACTTATGTTTGGAAGATTAAATGTTCAAATTTGGACTGAAGTACCTCGCGTATTTGAAGAGCTTCTTGAACATTTGCATTGTTTGCCCAAGATAACAATAGTTGGTAGCTGGTTTCCTACAACACAAGAGGAGAAGACAGAAATGCAGACTTTTTGATTAAGAAAATAAAACCGAATACATACGAGAATTTTGATCTAGCCACACACACACATAAGCAACAAGAAGAAAAGAAGACTTCATTAAGTTACAAAATGTTTAGAAAAGCTCAATCTATGATAAATGTTAAATGTGAGTGTCTCAAATTGGAGAAAGATGACAGTTTATTAGTTTGTATACCCAGAAGTTACTCCACCACCAATCGCCAAGTGGTTTTAGGATGAAACGTCATTGTGCTTATGAAGTGAACTCTTGCTCCTAGTGGTTGCGATCCAGATCCATTTATTTAATTTAGCATGGTATCAAAGACCACGGTTAAGAAATCTTTCTCATGGTAAAACATCAAAAGCTAGAACTTTCACATCATTCTCTAAGGTAAATACAGCTTTATAAGGATCAACGAAGTCCACTGCACATCGATCCTAAGGCTGGAATTAAATAAATTTCAGCATCCTATGCATTAGAGTGGTTATTAGCAAAACTGTAGAGCAATTACACATACTAAGGAATCAAGATAATATAGACATACCTGGCACAGTGTTTGAGGAGTTAAACATTTAGGCTTTAGGACATGTGCATCAAACAAGGGGTCGATGTTCTGCATAATTTTGGCAATTAAATTGAATTAATTGAAACAAATATCCCACAATTGTAAACAAAAGAAACATTACCATACATACCCACCTACTAAAGCATACTGTACGTAATTGACTTGAACTATAACTCATGGAGAGATCTTAGCATGTCTTTATTTTTATATCAGGATTGCCAGATGAAATATAAGAAATTCACAGGTCTAAATCGGAGATTGTTCAATTATTCTTACAGTAGCACCAAATAACGTATGTATAGTTTAGAGTGAGGCTTTAGACCATAAGTCGTCTTGAACTATGCAAGATGACTTCTATGGATGGCAATGACTGAATCTGTATTTGATCATGTTAGATCCCCATCCGTGGCACCTAACTTGGATCCAGATTTAAACTAGATTTGTTGGGTGCAAAATTCTCAGATCCATCCGCACTTGTCAGACTCATGTTCAACACATCTGGATCGAATCCATGAGAATTTGACTATCTTGCCGGATTCGGAACACACAGAATATATCAAAATCCATTCAACATTTAACGAATACAGATGCATTAGTCCAAGACAATAAAAGTCCAAAGGACACGTTACTTGCATATGGACCGTCAAATTTTGGATTTTCTGACCATGTTATTCATTCATAGGGTTTATCTATAACTAGAATGATTCTTTAGATTCCATATTTTTTCTCATAATTGGGTATATCAAGAATGGACTTATGTAAAGAAAGTGACTTACATCTGATATAGCTTGAAGATGTCTTCTGCAATCTACAGTTGCATTTGTATAAGTGCCATTGCAACTTTTTTGGGTTGTCTATAATAAAAGAGAATAGTCAGACAAAGCAAAACCAACTCATTACTTGAAAGCCTTATGGTACAAATTTAGATAAACATATCAACATTAAGGATAGGATAAACGCAAGGGGAAACTAATCTTTAATACAGAGTATAACATAAACTAAGTAATTACCTCAAAAAGTTCTCTGGATAAGAGGGACACGCGTTCAGCATACTTGAATTTTGCAACAGTATTATCCTCGTCATTAGTATAAGGATTCCCAAGAATGTATCCCTACAGTGAAAAGTTCATTCATGGTCCAACGTATACCAAAGTGAGATAGTTACCCAGATGGTTGTATGACTGGCATGGTGTTAAAACAATATGACATGACTATACTAATAGGAAAAGAAGACTATCTCATATGCTTATGCGATCGTCAATTGAACGCTGGGCAGTTGAAAAAGAACTGGTCAGAAGTCTTGCAATTTAAAATGATCCAGTTATTCGAACGCTCAATGAAATGGCAGTAAGAGAGGTAATCGATGATATTATTATCCAATAAGCATTACGTACTTGCAAATCAAGTTTTTAAGAATTTCAAACAATCATATGATATTTATCACAGTTTCGCAACAGCAGTGCCTGTATTATTAACTGTAAAGAAAGAATAATTCAGTCATCATCATTTACTGTGGTTATGAAATAAGACATTAATAAATATCATTTTTATAACCGTCGTATCCAATATGTCAAAAGACGCTTTAACCAAATGAGGAAATGGGGGTTCGAAGTACGAGAATAAGCAGGTCAGTCAGATACCATAATTGTCAGGGTCATCCCCCTAACCAAATCATTGATTAGGCAGACCAGTCAGGGTATGAAAGTCGATTTGTTGGAGAGAACTCCAACTTGAAGGAAATCACGATTAAGGTTAGGGAGATTGTAAGAGAATTAAGAGTTCTGGAAATGACTCTTGTTGAACAATTCTGAGGCAGCGAGCTCAATTAGCCCAATCAGAATCCCTTGTCGAGCCTAAAAAATGGTTTCTCATATATGATGTCAAGGCATTCAACAGTCCCCACCGCGCTCAACCTAATGAATGCAACGTTTGGCCAGCATTAAACCACACCTAGCGCGTGCCTATCCAATCTTTCCCACTCAACCTTTCTCCATGGAATGCGGCTTAGAGCCTCCTCACGGAAGATGCAGATTTTTAGAATATAAATTATCAGTTCATTGCGTTATTTGCATTTTCCAGAAAGCAAAATCTTTCCCATTGAATTTATCGAACAAGATTTTACCTCCTTCCATTACCGTGAATTTTTGTATTTCACTCTTCCCTCCCTCTCACTCACCCAACCAGCCCCTGATACCAGTTTGTAGGGAATAAAATATAGGGATAAAATATATGGACCACACACAAAATAACAAAGCCAACGGGAACACAAATTTAACAAGGTTCACCTAATTGGCTACGTTCTCACTGCGGTTGCCCTAAGATTTTATTAATAATACAATAAGAGTAATATACGCAAGAGACTTGAGACTGATCTTATTACTACTCTTAAGACAGATCTTATTACTACTCTTATAACTCACACAACTGGGGGATGATAAAATACGTTGCTTGTGTCTTCCTTTTATAGCAGGTACAAAGACAGCCTTCACCCATTTCCTATGGCCATCCTCATTTGGTGGCTTTCATTGCCGCATTGTTTAATACATTCACATCATTGTTCAACGGCTTATGGTTAGCATTTACCATGTTCGTCAGCAAAGATCAAAAGCAATTTGACAATTCTGCCATCCTACATAAATAAAAGGACCCATTCCAGCATAGGCGTTGAGTTTTATATACGACAAGATAATCCTCTGATACGTACCAGTTTCTTCTTGAGAAAATGAAGCAGAATATATCTCAATGGTCCCTTTGGACTCAAATGTCTTTTTGACTCTATATATATATCTGCACCTGATATCTATGAGGGTTCACCCACAAAGGTTACAGTATTCATTTATATTGCGCATAAAATATCCATAGCGTCACACTGTTTTATTTGGCTTGCAAAACTTCTGGGCCCGAACAAATTTTGCATCTTAAGGGCATTGCTAGAAAAATTGAGCAAGCTTGTAAGAATTTTCTATGAGGTATTGCAAGTGAGTGTAAACATATGATTTTCAAAGGTTGGCAAGGCCTCTGTTTGATGTGGCTCATAATTGCGCGCAATTAGGCCCCTAACTAGCCTCGTTCCTATGCTTTCTAGCATGTATTAGGGTTGCTTCTATCTTAAATTTCCTACTTTGCATATTCTATGAGGTGTGGTGCCCTTTGCAGGGAAGAAGTGCTACACCTTGCTTAAACGGAGCAAAAAGGGAGCTAAATTGATTGCATCTAACGACCAAAGCATGAAAGAGAAGATTATACTAAAGGCCTAAGATGGTAGAACAAGTAAATGGGCAATGATGAAGGACCCCCACGACCCCTAGAGGATCCCCACGGATCAAGGAGCAGCCACTTTACAAGAAGAAGCAAACTGACCAGCAGGACGGGGCGTCCCTAGTGCAGGACGGGCATTGGACTTAGTATAAATACTCCCTTCCTAGGACTTGCACGGCATGCCTCAAGTGTTGATCCGTGAGTCCCTTCCTAGGACTTGCAAGGCGTTGGACTTCATTTAAGAGGCTTAATCGTCATTTAACCCTTAGTTAACCTAATATTTGTACTTAGTATAAATACCCCTTGTAATAGGAGATTAGTATCTAGTTAATTAAGTAGTTTTAGTTGGATTAGAGGAGATTAGCTTAGTTACAATCAAATCCTTCTTCAATCATTCAATCTTAGATTTAGTTGGGTATTAGATCACTTGGGTATTGTATTGAAGATTTGACAACTCTTCATCAATCAAAGATTTCTTCCATTACTTATTCCCTTCCTTTTGTTCATCTTAAGTTTGGTATAATTCCTTACTCTTGTTTTAATCCTTGTTCATTAATTTACTCATTCATCATGTTTATGCTTGTTAATATGCTTGACATCATTGTTAACATGCTTTCTATGATAGTGAGTGAGTAGTCTCCTTGTTAGGGTTAATGGGGGATTAGGGGAGTTAATCATGGGGTAGATCTATACTTAATAAGTTCATATGATTCCTTCCTTGTAGTAATTTCAATTTATGCACATGTTATGCTTGATGAAATGCTTGATTGACAACTTAGCATGAATCTCTTATCCTTTCAACAAGACTTGTAAGATATAAACTAACTCAAGGCGTGTTAGACCATGCATATAGTTGAATAGGGAGAATCAAAGTCGATGTAGGTGTCGTACGATTTATACCAAGCCCGGCTCCGAGACCTAAGTCTCTCTAGAAATTGTAAGACATAAACTAACACATTCCATTACAACAATAATTGCTTGCATCTATGAAACTTATTTATGTGATCTTACCATGATTTCTACTATGAACCCATGACACCCTAGTGCTTTTAATCAATTGCTTACAACTTCATTTGCTTAATTTGCTTTGCTTTCCTTTTATTTGCATTTACCTTGTTTAGTAGTTTAGATTGCAAACCTCAAACCCAAATCGTGACACTAAAGACATAGCTATTTACAATTTATTTAACTAAACTCAATGCGCGTCCCTTGGGATCCGACCTCTACTTAACCATTTGCTTGTAGTTTTGTTTGAGATTATAAATATTGTTTGATTGACCTTCGACGACGAGCCCGCATCACTGTTGAAGCAAACAAGATGGGGTGGGCATTAAAGAAGTTCTGAGTTGAAACATAATATTTATGGCTAAATGAATATAAAATTTGGAATGTAAAGCATTTGGTGTCTTTGGATCTCAGCTTATGTGTGGCAACATGCCTGACTAGTGGTCCGGGATAGGGCTCCCTAGCATGGAGCCTATGTTACTCCGACTCTTCTAATGTCCTCGAGTACTCATGTCCGACATTCGACACTCGGACATGGGTATGACACTTGGACACCTCATTTTAGACCAAAAAATGCATATTTTTCAAAAAAAAAAAAAAAATAGCCGAGTCCGGACACGCACCCGTGTCGGATACTTCCAAACGAGTCTGAGTAACATAACATGGAGCATGTAGTCGAACGAGGCTTATGCTTAGTAATAAATGTGTTTTTGTGTAAAGTTGCCAAGGAGACATTCCAGCGCCTGTTTTCAAAGTGCTGGTTATCTGCTGACATTCGGGGTTCATCATCTATCTTGGATGTTGTGGCAACTGTTCGATTGTTTGAACTTGATAAGTCGCAAACACTATAATCTGCAGTGGGTTGGGTGGTGATTAGTGATTACCACACCGGATTACAGTAAGAACAAGAAGAAGATTCTTTATTACCACACTAAATGGAGAATGAGGCTTACATAACTACTAGGAATGAAAGTAAATAAAATGAATATTAAAGTACCCTCTTTTTTAAAAACCGTGCGTATGGGAATGAGGCTTACATAACTACTGGGAAACTAAAGTAAACAAAATGAATACTAAAGTAACCTTCTTAAAAATCGTGTGTATAAGATGCAATATACACGTCCTGATAGACAATGCTGGATTAAAATTTGAATTGGTACAGACGGTATAACACGGGTAAGACTTGGGAGAAACATCAAAGAAATTAGCACTTACTTCCGCTATCTATGAAATTTGGGAGGAAAGAAATGCTCGACTTTCTATAGTATTGAGCGTCCCTTTGAAGAAATTATCAGGAGGATTCAGTTAGTTGTTTGTGTTTACATGTATCACTTCAACTCAGTTCTTCCTGAGGATGAGATTTCTAGCAAACTGTAATTCGCTACACTTTTATTAGGCTTCTTTTTAAGGCTTTGCGGGTGCCACTCCGACCTTGTAGAAACTATAAAGTAATGTCTGGTAATCAATGATTCAATTTTTTTTTTTTTAATAATGATAAGAGCCTATAACTTATATGAAAAAAAAAAAAAAAAGCATTATTGTCAAAGCAAAAGCTTTGGTCCCAACAAAATGTTAAATTTTTTCCTTAAAAGACATTAGTGACCAGTAGGTGGATTATACATCTGATGTATTACCACCAACTCTATAGTTTTTGAGCAATATGATAAATTTTTTGAGTTTTATTTTAAAAATTTTGTGTTTTACTATAAAGTTTTCGAGTTTATTCATTTAAATATTAAGCTCTAAAAATTTACAATAAAACTCAAAAACATTACATATAAGTTTAGTAAAATTTGATTTTGACGGAAAAAAATTAAAATATAATTTATAAATTTTAATAAGCTCATAAAAATCTACATATACTCAAAAACAAATAAAGTTTGAGGTAATAAGCTCAAAAAAATATACATATATGCTCAAAAACACAAAAAAGTTGGAGGTAATACTTCTGATGTATGTTCCTTTTTCTCATTAGTGACGCACACATGCATTAAAAACGGGCTAGAGTTGGATCAAACAAGTTAGTGCCGACAGCCATCTAAATGTTTTCTAAAATAGTCTTTTAAAGTAATAATTCTAATCTACACAAAACAATATTAATCTCATTAGTAGCCAAAAATGCAGTGAAATTCATTACCATACCTTGAGATTCATTCTTGCGGCCATATCAGCTTTGTTCCCTAAAAAAGATACCACAAGTATGAAGGTTACAAGAAAGACAGATAATTGCAGGTAACTATGCAGCACTTGTACAATTGACCCAACTCTAAGAAAGACAAAAGTTTATATTGGGAGTAATAAGCAAAGTGGACAACAAAATCCTTATGTTCCTTAACACTTTTCTTGGATTCAAAGTATTTCAGGAGTGAAAAGGCTGGTGAGGCAAAAAAAGGTTTTCTCCCACCTCTTTTGTTGATTCATTGAAAAGAGACACCGGGGGTTATTAAAGGAAAATGTCATGTTGAGTTACTATTAATTTTTACATTGCCGATCGTATTTTGCCAAATTAGGTGCAAAAACAGCAACTGGCGGTAAAATACCAACGATATCTGATTTATGAACTACAACAGAAGAAAAACAAAAATATCAGGTATAAATTACCGTTAACAATATGTTGAACAACAATAGGGACAATCTTGCCACAATAGGAGTCGCCTGAAATGTAAAGAGGATTATCCTTGAATTCAATGTGGTCCACCAACCACTGCATGCATCATCACAGAGCAGACTAAGTAACCCAAAGAAATGCAAGCTCTTAATTTTGATGATGTAAACTGTTGCAAAGCAATTCAGAGAATCCTTTGTAAGGAAAATTTAATTAGGATAAAATTGCATCATAGTGACCTTTTTCATGTGTGAATGCATATCAGATTGTTAGCGCATGTGTGTATTTGCCTCCTATAAGATGGGGCCATGGGGGGAGATTGGGTGAACAGGTGCTGAGCTTAAACATATATAAAGATCCATATCAAACTACTAGTTCAAATTCAAACATTTTTAAACAGTAAAAAGTATTATGCAGAATGCATTTAAGCATTCGACAAACAAGAAACTTAAGTTAATGCCTTATGAGTTAATATTACAAATCACCACATTACCAAGGGCGCTTACTCCAAAGCATTTTCTGTCTCAATTCTTACTTGGTTAAAATCTCCTGGCAGAGTTTGAGTCTTTGTGATTAGGACGTTCTAGTACACGTAATATGCCTCATAAATAAATAAATAAATAAATAGAAGGGGGAAAAAGGGGAAATTCTATAGGATGACAATTAGGAGTGCACTGTTATATGGCACTGGAGACTGGACTATAAAACGGTGCATCTTAAATTCTTAAAGTATCTATTGTGAAGGCCAAAAATCGGCATTTTTTAGAGGACATGATATAATAGGAAGTAATGCGATGGCAACCCAGTAAGGCAATAATCCATTATGGAACGCAATGAGCGCATATTGTTTACAGTAGTCCAGACATAATGACGAATTCACTCCAAATTCTCTCTGATTATGTTTGAGCTGAAAAGGTTTCAAGTCTTTCAATTAGCCACAACTTCTACACTCCCTCCTTATTTGATTTTGTTCCCCTCAAATCTTCATTCAAACACACTTTTGGTTGCTTTTTCTATACTTAGATAAGGTGTCACGTCCTGATTTTTAGGAGGATTGCGATACCATCACTGACTCGTCTCTGCAGTTTCAAGTTCTATCCTTGCTCACAGATGATAAAAGCCTTGTCAAACATTGCCCCACTCCTCAAAAAATGATAAAAGCCTTGTCATTTGTCCAGTGGCCTCTAGCAACGGATTCCATTCTAAACAGTGTTGAAACTTTTTGAAGCTATGTTTTAGGAAATAAAGCTATAGAATGAATATATGGCCAAATGACCCAGAAAGATAGGTACTAACAGCTAAGAGATTTGGGGAATACTTTGAAAAAACCGCAACGATGGAGAAAATTTTTGGGTGTTTGATCAGCCAAGGCATTTGCAGTTGCAGACATCAATGAAATCATCATTACCATAAACTATATATTTTCTGAAATAATTTAACTTCCCTGCGCCCTTGGCTTTTGTTACTGTAAATTTGGCTGGTGAGCATTTGTTTTTAACAAATTAGGGACCTTGCCAAAACCATTCCACTTTTCTGTAACAGTCCCATTGCTGAAAAAACCATTATCAAAATTTCTAGTTTTGCCTAACCACTGGTATAAACGGCTATTTGATGCAATTACAAGAGGAAAATAAAATAGACCACTCTTGGAGGAAAGTAGAATTACCACCATTTTCCTCCACTTTCCTCTTGTTTTGAGCTTTATGACATCTGCAATATTATGCACCGACTTAGGAAAAACTCAAGGGCTATATGATTATGTGGGTGATATGAAGGACATATAACGAACCAACCAGGAAACGCGTGACTAACAGTGAAATAAATCATCATTTACTTGAGTGACATGCAAATATATTACAGTATAAAGTACACTAATTAAAGTTGATTTCTTACCTTGTTTAAGAATTCGTAAATATGCCATGATTGCAAGGTATCATTACTGTAGTAAGCAGCATCAGTTGTTGCATAAGAGAAACCAGTTCCAACGGGGGCGTCCAAAAACACTATACTAGCAGCCTGAAAATGAAGATAAAAACAACAGTTGGCATTAGTCAGGAACAAACAATGTGGTTACAGATGGTCCAACTTTGGTTGTTGAATGTTAGTACCTTTTGAAAAAACAGAAGTGGGAGACAAGGAAGACGGCTGAAAATAGTACCTTTGTCCAAGAAAAAGGATTTAATTGAAAGATGGGAATTTCAGAGTTCCAACTAGAGGCAGTATCATTTATATTCAGAGGACCTGAGAAGTGACATTAACATTCAATATGCATATATATCCTCCATCTATATACATAAGTTATGATGATAACAGCACACCCGTAAGGCATTTAAATAGGGTATCGAAGGATTCCTGATTAGAATAAGCGTGCGAATGAGGGTGAGTGCGACTTAGTAAGCATTGATGAGGTTCAAAATTTGGAAATAAGGGTAGCTGGAATCATAATATTGATTTGTTGAGTTAATTAAAGTCAGGCTGTAGTTAGACATAGTTAGCTTATCCTCTAGGAGCATGGTATTAAAACACAGTATCAGTGGCAATTGCGAAAATGGTCATCAATGGCGACTACAGTTTATTGTATGGTCATCAATGGCGACTGTGTACTCAGTCATATTAGTCGTATCAGTCTTGTATGGGCTTGGTATCAGTCAAATATAAGCCATAGCAGCCAAATATCAAATTGGTGCAGACATGAATTAAATTGAAAAGAGGAAGGGTAGCGTACCAATCTCTATAACAAGACCAGAAAAAGCAGAACAACCGGGGCCACCAGTAAGCCAAAGCAAAAGAGGGTCTTTAACAGGATCTTTCTCAGACTCAACAAAGTAGTAAAACAATTGCACTTGTTCCGTCTCGCCTACCCCAACATACCTGCATGCATTTCATTTCATTTCTATTACGGAGTATGTACTCTATACTACCATCATCAATATACTCCGTAATAATTATAATTAATTAGATAGAAAAATGAAGTAACCCAGTATGAAGCTGAAATGGAAGATTTCCAGGAAACCCAGGTAGAGATTTGATAGTATTGTGTTTTGCAGCATCAGAAATTGGCCATATTAATACTACTAGTAGGACTGATAAGAGTTGAACAAAATGTATGTCCATTATCTCTCTCTCTAACACAATAAAGTAAGACTAATTATGTGCAGGAGATACAAGTAGGATAAAGTTATAAACTGACTATAGCGTATGACTGTACGACCCGTCAATAATCAACCTCAAATCTTATGGCAATTATTGTGTTGTTTAGTAAGTCTTGCTTGTGACGGGTCATCATTTGTGACGGATATTTTGTGAGATAAAATGGATATAAAATGGGTTAGCGGAGAAAGGGGACCACATAAATAGTGTTACAGAGAGATAAAAAGTGAGTATTTTGTGAGTTAAAATGGTATCCGTCTTCTCCTTGTGACGGATATGTCATGTCTTCCATGGCAATTATTGTGTTGTTAGGAATATTACTTAAATGTTATGAAATATTATAGTATAATATTATATGAATGTTCATATCTTATACGATGGTAGAATATACTATTTTATTGAAACTTTTTCTATTGTATGTGTATATATATCAGTAAGGATCCTCTGTCCCACTTTTGTGTCCCATTGTGTGTGCCACTCCACTCACCTTTTGACACATCACGTGTTGCATGTTAGAGATATTACGGTATATCGTATAATACCGATATCGGAATAATATATTTGTATTTATAGTATAGTATCTCGGTTACCAAATATGGAAGATTCGAGATATATTATTAGTGTTATATCGTCACTATATATAGTCTCATATGTAATCGATAGAAAGCACGAACGATTTATCAATAACAATCCTCTTTATGAACTCACCCCTCTCTATTTCTAATACGGTATCAGAGCCTCACGCTCTTGAGGCCTAAAAACGATCTTCCGCTGCCCTGCCGTAGGGACTAATGAATTAAGGTGCCCTCCGGCGGGATTTTCATAGTCGATTTCTGATTCACGTTTTGTTTTAAAAAAAAAAAAAAAAAATCAATCATCACGTCATTCTTCTATATCAAAAAAAAAAAAAAAAAAAAAAAAATAATACAACCTCCTGCTTTGTTTTGATCGTTGTTTTTTATCAGGTACGAAATCAAAGTACCTGATGATCGTGAATTGGATCTTTGTCGACATCAATGTCGATCGTCTTTCGTCTATCGTCTTTCGTCAAGTCAAGTTCGCAAACATAACTTGACTTGATCGTCTACATCGTTTTGATCGATTTTTTTTTATCAGGTACGAAATCAAAGTACCTGATGATCGTGATTTGGATCTTCGTCGACATCAATGTCGATCGTCGATCGTCTTTCGTCTTTCGTCGATCGTCTTTCTCAGCTTTTGCTGCAATCTGCTCACCGCCCAACGTTTGATCTTGGTTACTGGTTTTTGATCGTCTGCCTCGTCTTCAAGTGCCAAAGAAGCCGCTGCCAAGTGTGCATTTGAATAATTGGATTTTTCTTCTTTCCTTATTTGGCAAACCCATGGAAATTTTGAGAATTACCATGGGTTTGAGGGGGTGATGTTAGAGATATTACGGTATATCGTATAATACCGATATCGAAATAATATATTTGTATTTATTTATAGTATAGTATCTCGGTTACCAAATATGGAAGATTCGAGATATATTATTAGTGTTATATCGTCACTATATATAGTCTCATATGTAATCGATAGAAAGCACGAACGATTTATCAATAACAATCCTCTTTATGAACTCACCCCTCTCTATTTCTAATATTGCAAAATAAAATATTGCAATAATTATATTAATTTGTTAATGTGTTAGAAGGTGATTGGAGTGGCACACGCATTGGGACACCAAATGGGACAGAGGATCTCCACTCGTATATATATACCCCTCATAATGGAATAAGAAGATGGTTCTATCTCTCTACTTTCTCTCTACCTTCTCTCTTGTCTTTATTTCAAAACACGTTATTAGCACGAGCCCTAACTAATTGAGTAAGCAAAAGAAAAAAAAACGCATAATTTTAGACTGGTTCATATCAGCACATATAACAATTTATATCGCTTAGTCAGCGTAGAGAGAGAAAAAGCCAAAAAAAATCCCCAAATTCAAAAACCCTAAAAATCAACCACCCTCTCGCCGGCGACTTCTCCGGTCGCCTAATTAGGTCGCCGGCGAGGCTTCTCTGACCCTTTCCTTTCTCTATTTCACTCTTTTTGATCGCTTTGTCAGCTTTTGATCGATTTTATTCGATTCTGGTCAGCTTCTTCCTCTTGTATAGTCCAGGTTTGATCCTTCCTTTTGCATGTTATTGATTCGATTTTTCATCGGCTGTTTGTTGGATCGTTCTTGACTGTTCTTCGCCGATCACCTAGTCGGTGTTTTGGTCGTGGGTATTGATTTCTATTTGAACAATAATTGCTGGTTAATCGTTTTGTGTCTAGGGGGATCTTGCTCCTGTGTGTTTTTTAGTGTTTTCCGTTTGTTTGGGTTTGTTGGGTACGTTGTGGGCGCTTCTCCGGTTGAAGCAATGTCTTCCTTAACTAGTTCTAATAAATTTCTGGAAAAGTTTGCTTGTGCCCATGTTAACGATGGGTTTTTGGAGGGTGATGGGGAAAGGATGTTAGGTCGTTTTATGAATCTTCAGGGGTCACCTTTGTTCGAGGTGAAGGAGCTTAAAGAGAAAGGGAATTCTCTATTTAAGCAAAATCTTTTTGAAAGGGCTGCTGCTTGTTACGACGAAGCTTGCAAGCTTCTAGGTTTGAGTATCGGAGTTATTGGGGGTGGTGATGTCCAATCTGTTTCTGACCTTGCTATTTCCCTTAATTCTAATCTTGCTGCATGTGCCCTGAAACTTGAGGAGTACCAAGCTGCATTGGACATGTGCTCCATGATTTTGGATTCTTTCCCCCGAAATGTTAAGGCTCTTTTTCGTAGGGCAATTGCATTTATGAAATTGAAAAGATTTTCACAAGCTAAATTAGATTTGCTTGAGGCTTTGGTGGTTGAACCTAGAAACAAGGATGTCCTTAAGGAATTAGAGGTGGTAAATGGTCACCTTCTCATAAAGGAGAATGGTAAAAGAGTGTTGGAGGTTGTTAATGTGGTTGAAAACAATAAGAAGCATGTTCAAGTCCCTGATTCTTGCATGGATGCTACGGTTTTTGAGAGTGTGAGCATAGAGGTGACGAATGATCATAGCAATTGTGGTGCGGTTTCTGGTATTAGTGAAAAGGAAAATTGGAGGGTGAATATGGAGATGCCGAATGATGTTCGTGTTTGTGGCATAGGTGCGGGCACCAGTTTAAAGAATAAGCAGGTTTCTTGTAACTCAACTATGGAGTTCTCTAAAAAGGGTGGAGGAAACTCCCGTATAAGGATCCCTGAGCAAGCTTACCAAAAGCTCCTCGAAGGAAAAGAGTTGAGCTTTTATCAGAAAAGGAATATGTCGATCATAGCGATTAGGGTCCTTAATGTTGAGACTACAAACAAGGAAACCACTACAAAAGAAAGCTGTAAAAAGATAAAGAAGAGAAGGAGGAGTCCTAGAAGGGGGAATTCTAAGACCGTGATTGATGAGACGCCTCCTCCTTCCATCAACAACGTTAAACCTCTTGCTACAAGTTCGAGTGCATCCTCCTTATGCGACAACTTCACCTCTTCGGATACCCAAATCAGCCATGTTCCCTTCAGTAACCCTACTAATGACTCAAATTTGGCTTCCTCTCCCGTGACTGATAATGCCACTTTTATTTGCCCTGAACCTCAGTTTTGTTCGAATGACCATCAGCCTTCCTTATCATCGACTTTTCCCGTGAAGGGTAAGTTATCTCTTTCGGTTGAACGTTTTCAGTGCGGCCCTTGTACGCCTTTGTTTCTCAGGTACCCTCTGAATCGTCAAGTGAAAGATAAAAAGAAAAGGAGAATAATCACTCCGAAGAAACATTATAGCAGAGGAGGTGAATCTCCAAGACGCAATTTATCTACTTGTTATTCAAGTAGATCTCTCTCCCAGAAATTTCTACGTCCTCGTGGCATAAGTGTGTCTTGTTGTAGGTACTCCTCTGAAGCTCAGCTAATGAAGAAAAGGAAAGATAAGTTTGCACATTTGGCCAACTCCGATCGTCCCCACAAGAAGCCCACATTGTTTATCACCCTTACCCTTACTTTAGTTCCTTTTTCTAATAATGTAATAATAAAATCTGACTCTGAGAGTCGGGTTTGTATAGTGTAGGTTGAACTTTCTTTACTGCTGCCACAAAAAAAAAAATATATATATCAGCACATACATATACATATTCAAAAAATAAGGTAAGTCGATTCTTACGGATGGTATATCAAAGAATTTTGCATACCTAATCTGCGGATCGATTAATCATTTTTCTCCTGTGCGTATAGAACTTGGCAAAAGCAGGTATGCATATTTCAATGCTCCCATGATTGATTATTTATTGTCCATATGATATTAGTATTGTAATGTTTGTGGTAGTAACGCAATCAATTATAACTACTGCTATTTCGATGGTATATGCACATGATTTCATATTGTTATGAAATATGGTATTTTCTCTTTTATTTTCTAATGTGCATATGTTTGAAATATAGTTTCTGCTATTTTTCTTCCCTTCTTATATTCAGTTACTCCATTAATTGTGGATTTATTTCTACAGTAGATGTTTTAGAATTTAATGATTTGTTCCAAAACTTATATTGCTGGATTTAAAATCATTCTATGCAATGCTCTTAATGACTTGGTAATTCTATTAAATGTTAACTTTTGACTTTTAACTTACATTACTTGCTTTGGTTTGATTACGGATATTTACTTTTGATGCAAGCAGCCTAATAAGATGAAATAAATCAGTTTTGGCCGACGTATTTTTTTTTATTATTTAAAAGTTTCAGTAGATTAAAGCATTTGACGCAATCCATGGTTTCAGGCGTAAATTTGACATTCAATGTGAGAGGGCGAAATGATCTTGTAATACCCCGTATTTGTATGGTATTTATAATACCCAAACACGGTTGTTACCACCGTGAAAGTGGCCCTAGGTCGGGTTGGGGTTGCAGACTTTTGTTTGGTACTGACCTTGGGGGACCGACGGGGCTGTGGGTGGTGTTTTCGTGGTGGTTTTGTGGGTTGTCGGGTTAGCTAGGGTTAGTAGCGGTCTCCTGTACAAATCAATTAAATCCGTCAATTACTCATGGGTCGGGTCACGATTGGACACCAAACCATAGGGCTTTTGTTAAGAGGCTATAGGCGGTCCTATTGGTGGTGATTTGGGTGGTCGTTGGTGGTGGTTGGTGTGTGTTTTGCCGGATTTCAATTAGAACAGGGGAGGTTTTGCGGTTTCTAGTGCGTGTCTTAAGATGAGTTTGATCGTTGGTATGGTGGCTGTGTCGGGGGTTGGTGGCTTCCCATTGGGTCACCGTGGTGTGAGGGTTGGCATGGTGGTGATGTCTTGGGCTGTGGTGGTCCGTGGTGGTTGTGTGGTGGCTCGAAAGGGGAGTGTGTGAGATGAGTATTAGTGTGTCTATGGTTGTATATTTCGTACCATGGGTTTAGGGCGTGGGGTTTTGAACCTGTGGTTGGGCTCGACGGTGGCTGTAGAGGGTGGCTGGAGTCACCGTGGTGGTAGGTGGCCGACTAAGGTGGGGTAGGGTAGTTTGACCGTAGTAAAGGGGGGTTTGACCGTGAGTTTTAAGGAGAGTTCGAGTTGTTGTTTACGAGTTTTGTCTTTTGGTTTTGATCGGTTTTAAGACGGGTTTAGTTTCCGTGATGAGCTTGTATAATAATGGATAACGAAGTTAAATGAGCTATTAAATTAATGGGCTACAAATAATTTAATTAGTAATTGTATTTATAAGTATTATATTCGTATAGGTGACGATTGTTGTGAGACCTTATATATATGATTGGATCGCTTGCTTTATTATTCGGATCGCGTTGGATTGCTTTCATTAGAGTGCGTGCTTTCGAGGTAGGACATTCCTACTCAGTCTGTGTTGTATGTTTTGCATTGTTGAGTGCAATGGTTATCGTTTGTGTTGGTTTTGATACTCGATTGAGTATGAGTGGATTATAAGTATTGCATGTTGTTTGCTATATATAATGTTGGTACTTTGTTAACTGTTGTTGTTAGTTGTGATGGAGGATTTATATGTTTATCATGGAGCTAGGAATTGGTGGAGATGTGATTGATGTACCCATGGGCTGGTGTACATGTGTGTTGCTATGGGTGCTCTCGGGGTTGTGCACACACGATGGGTGTTCTCGGGGTTATAGGTATTGCCATGGGTGTTCTCGGGGTTGTCAATTACCTTGTGCGTGATTTAGGTATTGCCATGGGTGTTCTCGGGGTTGGCAATTACCTTGTGATTGTGTTTGGCCGAATGGCATTATTGATAAGCTTGCTTTATTATTGTTGGCGTGTAATGGTTGTCCTACTCAGCTTCATGGCTGACCAGTATGTATATTCGTGTATGCCTGTGATGAACCCTTGTGGGGAGCAGAATGATTTTCAGGTACAAAGATGGACTTACTTGGGAGCTTGGGAGTGAGGCTTGGCAAGGATGACCGTCTTAGCTGATTAGACCACTTAGAATATCACTTCTATTTATTTAGTTTAAGAAAATTTTATTTCCGTTGTTTAAGACTTGTATTAATTATTTATTTCAGTTGTGCGATGTAATAAGGCCACTAAACCTTTAATTGTTTTAATTTAAAGTACTTTGGACTCGTATTGTTTTATATATCATATCTCTCATTTATTTGAGATGGTAACAGCTCTTATTATCGGAGAATGTTTAGTAAAGGCTATCTGATAATCGGGGGTGTTACAAAGTGGTATCAGAGAATAACGATCCTCTGGCCTCAACCAATGAACAATAATGAACTTAGGATGTGTCTAAATAAAATGAACCCCGGGTAGGAGCTGTTAGGTGCCCCTTTAGTACGGTTAGGAAAGCGCGCCTAATTCGTACCATGGCCCTCTCAGCTGTGAACCGGTTACCTTGAGAGATTTGAACGAGTGGGGTAGTTAGAAGTACCCTTTGTTTGTCTTAAAGGTAGATAGTATGTTATGATGGATGAATACTAACCTTGTTACAGGTTGAGCTGAGGTAAGTGTGATGGTTATTGAGAGGCTTCGGCCGTGTGTATTGTATGTTGGGCAGTTATGTCCCATGAATTGGATGATTGAAAGCCTAAAGGGCGTGATAGTGGTTGTTATATATATGAATTTCGGAATTGGAATGAAAAGTGATTATTTGTGATTGTTATCTATTTTCTTTTGGTGCCTGAATGCTATAGTAGTATCATGTCTCGAGATATGCGGTTTTTATGACCCCTGAACCATGATTAGATAGAAATAATTGGTAAAGTACTTTAAGTATGGTAATTATGATTGACCTTGTCAGTTGTGATATTCATAACGTATTTCTATAAATGTTGAGATACTCATAGTCTTTATTAGACAACTTCGGGGACGAAGTTTCTTTTAACGGTAATGTGATCGTGGTTACGGTGAGGAAATGGACTGTTGGGTTATGAATAGTGTATAAATGGGGACTTGGTTGGGTATTGATAATTATTTGATAAGTAATGGTGTAGTTGTGTTGCTCTAATTGCTCTTTAGTGTTGCTAAGACCAAGTATAATATAATTGTCATTTTGTCACATGATTAACATTACAAATTGTTGAATCGGATCCTATAGTTAAACCACTGTAAGCTTTAAGTATCTTACGTTGGTTCGAACATGTTTTAAGTATTTGTGTTGAATGATTTTCTCATGAGTAAGGACAATAACATGGTTTAAAATGCCAAAGTCAATGGAATTGGTACTATATGATATTAATTGTGATAATCTTCGACCCTTATGCTTGCCTACTAGGGAGTTATGTTGAGTTTATTTCAGTTATGCATGAATTGTGTTGATTTCTTTATAATTGGTTGATCGCATGTTATAAATTATTTGCATTACATGAGTAGATCTGTCACATGTATGTCATGTATTACCACGAGTTGAATGAGCCATGTTGTGATTCATGATTGAGTTTATAATATGTGTAGCACCTTTGTTCATGATTTAGCTTAAGTAAATTTGCATGATTGGTACAATTGTGTTGGTTAAATCAATTGGTTCTTTTCACAAGCTAAAACTGAGTACGTGACCTGTTCATCTCGTCCTTATGTTATTTTGATCTTGTTGATGACCAAGCTTAATAATTATATGTTTAATTTCGGGTATTTATGAGTTAAACTGAGTTTGAGTATAACATTTGTATGGGAGTCGTAATAAGAAGCCTTTGTGTTTGGATGTATACACCTATGTTACTAATAAGGTTTGAGAAGTAAATACTTGTCTTTACGTTTTCTTTGAAGGGAAAATTATTTAAAGTCGTTATCTTGAGTAAATTTATTGCGTCGGCATGTTTTGGGAATGAGTAGTCATAATTAAGATATGATAATGTTGAGAATGTGTGAAAAATTTTGAAAAAATATAGATATGAGGAATTTCTCAGATTTTATCCCTGTTTATTTTGGCTGTCATTTATTTCCTGTAAATTATATATGGACGAAAATTTTATTGGTATTAACCCTGTGTGTTAGCTTTCTTTTGCCACTGATTTCATGCTCATAAGATTTACGGTTTGTGAGTAATAAATATTTTAGTGGACAGTGGTCATAAAATTCCTGTGCAGTCGTGTTTTCGACCTACAATTTTGTAAAATTTGTCATTTAATATGTGTTTATGATTTCTGCATGATTCCAACTCCATTATTTAAAATATTCTTGTACGTTTTCAAAATGATAAGCCACGTTGTAAATTATTCTGTCCAAAGGTAATGGCGATTTTTACAAGTTGAGCTAAATTTCTGACACTATGTTGTTAAATTTCTGTTTAGTCCAATCAAGTTGTAAAATTTGTCATAAATTGATCTTTTAAGATTTAGACTTGATTCTTTCTCTCATGATTTGATGACACTATGTATTTTCTAAAAAGTATAGCAACGTAAGAAGTAGTTGGGCGGTTAGTTGTTGATGAATTTTGAAAGTTACAGCATGAATTATGATTTTGAAAATGCAAGTTTTATGGCAAGTTTTGCAGTAAGTTTTAACATAATTGTTTTATCATTCCTGAGGTTGTTAATGTGATCTCCTAGCGCTCTTATATGATGATAGCGGTATGTTCATTAGATATGTGGCGTGACAAATGTTAAGATGAAAGTTTTACTTGGTGATCTTGATAGCATGATGTTATGGGTAAAGGAAGTATGTGAGAACATAATTCTTAGTTGAATAAGTTGCAAAATGTTATGTTTGTTGACAAGGTTTTAATTGGAAGATATAATATTGAAATTGATGTAAACCGAAACTATGCGAAAGGATATGATTATTAATATGAAATGTGTAAGTTGTAAAGTTGTCTTACGAGTGTGTTTCTTGCCAATATTGATAAGAGTGTGCTTGAATTTGGTGTTCAATTGTCAAGTAGCGTATGAATGATAAAGATTTTTGATATGAGCCTTAGCTGCGTGATGAAGAATTGTAAATGTGTATATTGAGTTAGTTTGTTGCATACTGGTTATCTCAGTAAGAAGTAAATTAATTTGCAAATTATCTCTGACTGTTTGTATTTCAGTAAATATGTTTTGATTTGAATATGCAATTAATTCTATGATTATTGGTTGACATGATGTATTCTTTTCTTTATGATCAATTAGAAGTAAGACTGCGATCGGGGGTTATGGATGCATATGGTGATATTAATAAGTTTTATATAACAACTGTAAAGTTTTAGTTGTGAGTGTATAATCGGAAAATTGGTATATGTCCAGTTTAAAAGTGTATTGCAATTTATATATATTTTTGCAAGTAAGTTATTTTGTTATAGCCTTTGAGCTCGAATTTTGTGCTTGATTAGTTTAATACGGCGTAGTGCCTTCGTTTTTGACCGAGGTTACGAGGACGTAACCTTATTTTTAAGGAGGCTAGGATTGTAAAATCTTTGATAATCATTACATTTTCGTAATGTTTTAATAGAAGGGCTTTTATTGAGTTGTAATTGTTGTCTTAATGTTTTCAGTTTAAGATACTTTTGTTGATTGTGACCTTCTCACCTGAAGTAGATAAAGTATGATTTATGTGGTGTGCTTTCAGTGATCTGTTAAACTTCGGGACGAAGTTTGTTCGAAGGAGGGTAGAATGTAATACCGTGATATTTTTATTCTGTCTTGATGAGTTGAGACTTGTAAATGTTGGCAATTGGGTGTTTATAAGGGTATGATTTTGGTGACTTAGGTCACGGTTTTGTTCGGTGTTTGGTTGAACTTCGGGACGAAGTTCATTTTAAGGGAGGAAGACTGTAATACCCCGTATTTGTATGGTATTTATTATGGCAATTCCGAATTAATATTGTGAATGATGAGAATATAACTTATTAAAAGTAATTAAGACGGAATAATGAATATAAGTTATGTCAAGGTTAGACGGGTTAATTTGATAGTGACGCAGTGGACGTATAATATGGGAATAATATAGCATTAGTATAGTAATTGCATAAGTTATAGTAAGGAAATAAAAGGGGTTTATAATTATAATAATAATATAATATGGAGTCTATCTATATAAATAGATCTTATGGGAGTCATAACCTAACTTTATACAACATAAATCTGGAGCATAACATAAGAAAGAGAAGGGAGATCTAATAAGGAGAATTCTACACTTGTAAGCAATTGAAAGGTAATTATCTAATCGATTTATAATTGAAATAATCAAATTGAATACTCTTTACTGCTGCGTTTTAAGACGGAAAATTAGACACCCAAACACGGTTGTTACCACCGTGAAAGTGGCCCTAGGTCGGGTTGGGGTTGCAGACTTTTGTTTGGTACTGACCTTGGGGGACCGACGGGGCTGTGGGTGGTGTTTTCGTGGTGGTTTTGTGGGTTGTCGGGTTAGCTAGGGTTAGTAGCGGTCTCCTGTACAAATCAATTAAATCCGTCAATTACTCATGGGTCGGGTCACGATTGGACACCAAACCATAGGGCTTTTGTTAAGAGGCTATAGGCGGTCCTATTGGTGGTGATTTGGGTGGTGGTTGGTGGTGGTTGGTGTATGTTTTGCCGGATTTCAATTAGAACAGGGGAGGTTTTGCGGTTTCTGGTGCGTGTCTTAAGATGAGTTTGATCGTTGGTATGGTGGCTGTGTCGGGGGTTGGTGGCTTCCCATTGGGTCACCGTGGTGTGAGGGTTGGCATAGTGGTGATGTCTTGGGCTGTGGTGGTCCGTGGTGGTTGTGTGGTGGCTCGAAAGGGGAGTGTGTGAGATGAGTATTAGTGTGTCTATGGTTGTATATTTCGTACCATGGGTTTAGGGGGTGGGGTTTTGACCCTATGGTTGGGCTCGACGGTGGCTGTAGAGGGTGGCTGGAGTCACCGTGGTGGTAGGTGGCCGACTAAGGTGGGGTAGGGTAGTTTGACCGTAGTAAAAGGGGGTTTGACCGTGAGTTTTAAGGAGAGTTCGAGTTGTTGTTTACGAGTTTTGTCTTTTGGTTTTGATCGGGTTTAAGACGGGTTTAGTTTCCGTGATGAGCTTGTATAATAATGGATAACGAAGTTAAATGAGCTATTAAATTAATGGGCTACAAATAATTTAATTAGTAATTGTATTTATAAGTATTATATTTGTATATGTGACGATTGTTGTGAGACCTTATATATATGATTGGATCGCTTGCTTTATTATTCGGATCGCGTTGGATTGCTTTCATTGGAGTGCGTGCTTTCGAGGTAGGACATTCCTACTCAATCTGTGTTGTATGTTTTGCATTGTTGAGTGCAATGGTTATCGTTTGTGTTGGTTTTGATACTCGATTGAGTATGAGTGGATTATAAGTATTGCACGTTGTTTGCTATATATAATGTTGGTACTTTGTTAACTGTTGTTGTTAGTTGTGATGGAGGATTTATATGTTTATCATGGAGCTAGGAATTGGTGGAGATGTGATTGATGTACCCATGGGCTGGTGTACATGTGTGTTGCTATGGGTGCTCTCGGGGTTGTGCACACACGATGGGTGTTCTCGGGGTTATAGGTATTGCCATGGGTGTTCTCGGGGTTGGCAATTACCTTGTGCGTGATTTAGGTTGTAACACCCCCATTTATTTAAGAGACTTAACTAGACCTTCCCAAATAAATAAGGCTGTTACCATCTCGGTTGCCCGAGGTAGTAAATATCATAAGACAATAACCGAAGAACTTTATTTAAAATAATTAACTGTTATAAGTCCATTACAAATAATAACCGTCTTCCAAAAGAAATAATAAATATAAAGTACAACTCATAACTAAGTTTATTCGTAAACTAAAAGACTAAAGAATTATGTGAAAGACGCCTAGCACTCCAACTGGTATGTCCAATCCATCACGCTCCCCAAGCAAAATCAACCAACCTGTAAATTAATCTGCTCCCCATTTAACCGGAAATATTAAATGGATCGACACAGGCCACCATCAATTAAAGCAGGTGACAATTTTTATTTTGACAAGGCAACAAACACCCGTCAACCAAAGGTTGAGTAGAAAATCTTACACAACAATAAAACAATATACACAAAATAAATAAATCCAGCGAAAACATTCGAATTGGCTCCCATTATCAATTAAATACTCACACACGATAATAATAATAAATCACAATATACTAAGACAATGGCTTACTGACTCAATGCACAACCTCAATAACCCAATATATACTAAGACAATGGCCACTGACTCACTGGCCAACTTCTATACCTCAATATATACGGCACAGCGGCCAGCTGACTCAGCGGTCAACTTCTATAACTCAATCTCCAATATCCAAGGCTCATATTATATGTATACATTATACAACTCTCATTCACAATAAAATTCCAAACCATTCATCCTACTAATATTAAACATTCAGTCAAGCAATTAAATAAGTCGAGTAGGATTTCCTACCTTTTCTAAGAAATATTAGTCTCAAAGAAGCAAGGATTAAAAAGACTCTTCTACTTAACTGCTACCTAGCATAAATTAATAGTGTATACAGTCAAATGACAATACCCTCACCAGTTAATCTAAAACTCAGTAACCAGTTATACTTCTTAATTGTTTACTATCAATTCGTTTGAGTATTATATGCCATGTACTAACTAGCAAACTTATCAAAACATGAATTGGGCAGCATCAGCTCTTAAAAAGCATAAACAACGTGTATCATTGAACATCCACACAAAGCGTTAATCTCTTTATCGCTACCATCGGTTTGATTATTTTACTAGCAACTCCTATGCGTGTTGTTCATTCAGCTCGGATGGAAATCCGCCCCCATCACAGCCGAGGCAACCAAAGGTCACACCAAGTCGGGTTTTCGTGCATCACAGACGTAAACAATCGCTAACAACAAACTAATTCCGCAATCCCCTTTTACAATTCATCTTAACATACTTAATCGGTAACAAGGGCTTGACACGATTTACACCCAAATACTACCCTAATTACAACAATTAAACTAATTAGAAGGGTTAGATTAAACTTACGATTAAGCGGAAAGAATAAGGGTTGAAACTTGTCTCACAAATCCGTCATACCATTTGTTGTGCTCGCCAAACCCTCTGCCTGCCTCCCGTCTCTCTCTGTGTCTTATTTTTTGTTCTTTGCTTTTGGGTTGGTTTTAGCGTGACACCAAAAGAAGGTAGGTTTAGCTTGCCATATAGTATAATCTTGGGCTCGTCACTAGTGTTCCCAAACCGTGGCCCAAATTCATAACTTTTCATTCATTTTTTTTTTCTATATTGTTATTATTATAATTCTCACCCATTTTCGACTCATGTCTGACCTTTGACTACGTTTGACTTGACCAAAAAGCGAGGTATTACAATATTCCCCCCTTAAAAAGAACTTCGTCCCCGAAGTTCACACCATCCCATTTACCAATTACTAGCTCAAGTCAAAATACTCCACGAAATACTCAAAAATAATTAGTGACACCATCACGAAAAGTAGTGCTATTACATCCTACCCCCCCTAAAAAAAGTGACGTCCACGGAACCAAATTCATACCTGTTCAAAAAGTTGAGGGTATCGCTCTCTCATAGCTGCCTCAGCTTCCCAAGTTGCTTCCTCTACATTGTGATGAGACCACAATACTTTTACCAATCTTGTTTCCCCATTCCTCGTGCTTCTTACCTTCTGATCCAGAATCTCTTTAGGAATTTCTTCATATGTGAGTGAATCATCTAATTGCACAGTTTCTGCCTCAATCACGTGGGATGGATCAGTTATATATCTCCTCAACTGAGAAACATGGAACACATTATGGATCCTGTCGAGTGCCGGAGGTAGTGCTAATCGATAAGCTACTTCTCCCACCGACTCAAGATCTCATACGGTCCAATGAATTTGGGGCTCAGTTTTCCGCGCTTTCCAAATCTCATAACACCATGCATTGGGGATACTTTCAAAAGAACCTTATCTCCCACCTCAAACTCAATGTCACTTCTACGCAAGTCTGCATAGCTCTTTTGTCTGTCCTGCGCTGCTTTCATCTTCTGTCTGATCACTTGTATTTGCTCTATCATATCCTGAATCATTTGAGGTCCCAACACCACTGCCTCAGTCGAATCATCCCAACAAACTGGGCTCCTACACTTTCTCCCATATAATGCTTCAAAAGGTGCCATTCCTATACTTGCATGATAGCTATTATTATAGGAAAACTCTATCAAATCCAGTCTTTCCTCCCAAGATCCGCCAAACTCCATTACACATGCTCGTAGCATATCTTCTAGTGTTTGAATAGTGCGCTCTGTCTGACCATCTGTTGCAGGATGGAAAGCAGTACTCATCTTTAGCTCTGTTCCCAAGGATTCCTGCAATTCTTGCCAAAACCTGGATATAAATCTGGAATCTCTGTCAGATACTATATCCTTGGGTACCCCGTGTAGCTTAAGAACATGCTTCGTGTAAGCCTTTGCTAAGTTTGCCTTACTCCAAGTGTCTTTCATTGGAATGAAATGTGCTGTCTTTGTTAGACGATCCACAATTACCCATATCATGTTGTTTCCCTTCTGAGTCCTAGGTAGTCCTACAATGAAGTCCATTGATATAGACTCCCACTTCTATTCGGGTACACTTAAAGATTGCACCTTTCCTTGAGGCCTCTTGTGCTCACCCTTCACTTTTTGGCATACTAAGCACTTGGACACAAATTTTGCCACTTCCCTTTTCATTCCTGGCCACCAGAATGTTTTCTTCAGATCTTTATACAATTTATCTCCTCCTGGGTGTACCGAATATGGAATAGCATGTGCCTCAGTCATTATTTTTCTCTTCAGTTCCTCATTTGCTGGCACACACCATCTCCCTTCAAACCTCAAACTGCCATCGGTATGCAGCGAAAATTTGGTTGCTTCTCCAGCTTCCACAGTCTTCATCCACTCTGCCAGTCTCGAATCTTCAGCCTGCATCACCCGAATCTCTTCATACAATTCAGGTTCCATAGTGTAATCTCCCAAGACATCCCCCTTCCTAATCACATGGATTCCCATCTTTTCTACTTCATCCCTCAGCTTCAGTCGTGACAAAATAGTACACAAGGAGTGCACAGACTTCCGACTCAATGCATCTGCCACTACATTCGCCTTTCCTTCGTGGTACACAATCTGCATATCATAATCTCCAATCAGCTCGATCCACCTTCGTTGTCTCATATTCAGTTCCTTCTGCGTGTAGATATATTTCAAACTCTTGTGATCAGAGAATACTTTAAATGTTACCCCATACAAGTAGTGTCTCCAAATCTTTAGTGCAAACACAACTGCTCCCAATTCTAGGTCATGTGTGGGGTAATTCTCTTCATATGGCTTCAACTGTCTTGAAGCATATGCTATCACCTTGCCTTTCTGCATCAGCACACAACCAAGTCCATTCTTTGACGCATCAGTATATACTTCAAATCCTTCACTTCCTTCTGGTAAAGCTAACACAGGAGCCGTGGTAAGTCGATCCTTTAAAGTTTGGAATGCTGCCTCACAGTTTTCATCCCACTTGAAACGATTTTCTTTCCTCATTAGGGCCGTGATAGGTCTTGCAATTTTGGAGAAATCTTTGACAAATCTTCGATAATAACCTGCGAGACCCAGGAAGCTCCGAATCTCTGCCACATTTTTCGGTGCTTTCCAGTTAGACACTGCCTCAATTTTGCTAGGATCCACGGACACTCCTTCCTTTGATATGACATGACCTAAGAATGCTACTTTCTCTAACCAGAACTCACATTTGCTTAGTTTAGCATACAACTGGTTATCTCGCAATGTCTACAGGACAAGTCTCAGGTGCTCCTCATGTTCTTCTTTATTTTTAGAATACACAAGAATGTCATCGATAAAGACAACCACGAACCGATCCAAGTATGGACTAAATACCCGGTTCATCAGGTCCATAAACACTGCTGGGGCATTAGTTAACCCAAATGGCATAACAACGAATTCGTAGTGCCCATATCGTGTCCTGAAAGCGGTCTTTGGAATATCTGCATCCTTTATTCTCGGTTGATGGTACCCCGATCTCAAATCTACTTTCGAAAAGACACCAGCTCCACTCAACTGATCAAAAAGGTCATCAATCCGAGGTAGAGGGTATCTATTCTTGATAGTCACATTATTTAGTTCTCTGTAGTCAATACAGAGCCTCAAGGTCCCATCTTTCTTCTTAACAAATAGCACAGGTGCTCCCCAAGGTGATACACTGGGACGAATGTAGCCCTTGTCCAACAATTCCTCTAGCTGTTTCTTCAGTTCTTCTAATTCTTTCGGCGCCATCCGGTAAGGAGCCTTAGAAATGGGTCCCGTTCCCGGCTTTAGCTCTACACTGAAGTCAATTGTCCTCTTTGGTGGCAGTCCTGGCAATTCTTCTGGGAATACATCTTTAAATTCACGTACCACTGGTATCTCTTGTGCTGCCAAACCATCCTCTCGGACGTCTCGAACGTGGCACAAAATCAAGTGATCCCCCTTCCTCAAACAAGACTTTAGGGTGGCTGTTGAGATAAGCTTCACCCTAGGCTTAGCTACAAACCCCTTATGAGACACTCTCACTCCCTTAGATCCCCTTAATGTCACCCTCCTTTGATAGCAATCAATCTTAGCCTTGTATCTACTCAAGAAATCTATCCCCAAGACTATTTCAAATCCATCTAACGGGAAGTCTAGAAGATTTACAACTAATCCTACTCCCCTTATAATTAAGGACACATCTTTATATAATTTATTACATTTGACAACCTCTCCTGATGGTATTACTACATCCTCATCTATTACATCAAATACTTTAAGCTCTAACTTCTTAGCATGAGTACTAGCTATAAATGAATTACTAGCTCCCGAATCAAACAAGACAAAAGATGATATAGAGTTTACAAGAAATGTACCCGTAACCACGTGTGCATCCTTTTCTGCTGTCTTCTGGTCAATCATAAACAATTTATCACGCTTTTCTCGCGCTCGATCAGACATCGGGCTAACTCGTCAAGCTTTGGTACCGAGTTCTGGTAACTTCTATTGTTGTACCTTTGATAGCCTCCTCCTCCTCCATTGCTGTGTTTAGAGTTACCAAAGCTTCTTGTATTATTCCATCTTCCCCCATTGCGATTACTCCCCACACTTGGTGCATATGATCTAGAATAGTGTCCTTGACTTCCACCTCCCGAGCCCTGGGTTGAATTATGCCAACACTCATAGGCTCGGTGTCCTGGCTTTCCACACTTAAAGCATAGTACCGATTGATTGTTACAGTCTTTGCCGGGGTGATTTTTACCACACCCTTTACAGTGATAAGTTCTCACTCCTGACCCACGATCCCATCCCAAGACTGCACTGCAGAGCTACCACCACCGAACCCTCCAAATGATTGGTTCCTTGACTGCCCATAATTCCCTTTCTTATTGCTTTGACTTCCTACATCACTCTCTGCCTTTCTTTTCTCCTTCTGGTTCAGCTCCTTCTCCTTAGCAATTGCAATCAGCCTCTCAGCATTGCCTGCTCTCTCATAAACACTCTTCATAGTAGAAGGTACCCCAGCTGGCATTTTCTGCATGATTTCTAATGACAGTCCCTTCTCGAACCGTACTGCCAACATCTCTTCACTCATGTTCAAGTCAGCCACATAAGTAGATAGCTCCCAGAACTTATTATGATACGCAGCGACTGTCATACCGTCTGTCATAGCAAACTGGTCAAATTCAGCCCTTAGTTGACTGCGTACATGTTCTGGAACAAACTCGATCTGAAGCTCTCCTTTAAAATCTTCCCAGTTCAGCAACCTACCCTCAAACTCCACATAATACTCCCTCATTTTTATTTTGTTATTTGACCACCACACTCCAGCCTTACCTCGTAGGTAAAAGGCTGCCTGATCTACTTTCATATCCTCAGGGCATCCCACAACATCAAAAATATTCTCCATCTCCCGTACCCACTCATCCATCAGATTTGGTGTCCCAGTACCTTCAAATCTTTCAGGACGATGTCGAGCTATTGCCGTGTTGATGGCGTGCGCATCAACTACTCTTTCGGTGCCTCTACTAGCAGCTCTCAAGGCTTCCCTCAATAGCTCATTCTCTTCCCTCATCTTAGCAATCTCCTCAGCTGTCATTTGAGTTTCTTTAGCAACAACATTCTTCTTGGCCATTGTATCCTTAAGATAAGCAAACAATTTATAAGTACAAGTTAAGAAATCCTGCAATCACAATAAACAGAGTGCTGCCACCCCTTCTCATTCACGGCCAGAGGCCAATCACAATTATATCACTACAAAATTGGCTTCGATCCTAGTTCAGTAGTTCACATATTCAGGGCAAAGATATTGTCTAATCACCAATTAAAATTCTCATATATAATCCATCAGGAAACATCCAAATCCAGTTCATATCTTATCACATATCATACTTCATTACGAAAATCTCAAGTTCTAATCATGTTCCTTCGGTCCATACTATACTTTCACCATAATATGATCACATATTCCTTTATCACAAATACAACACAGTATAACAACAACATATAGAAATAATGCTAACTACCCACGCTCTTCCTCACACGCGGTGACCGGTTCGAAACTGAGAGGGCCTGGGTTCAGGAATGAGGGGCCCTTCTCACCCAAAACCAATTCTTGAAGGGGCTCCTAACAGTTTCTACCCGGGTTCATTTTATTAGACTCTCCTATGTTCATTATATTCATTTTTTTTTTCATCCCCAGATCGTTGCTCTGATACCACTTTGTAACACCCCCATTTATTTAAGAGTCTTAACTAGACCTTCCCAAATAAATAAGGCTGTTACCATCTCGGTTGCCCGAGGTAGTAAATATCATAAGACAATAACCGAAGAACTTTATTTAAAATAATTAACTGTTATAAGTCCATTACAAATAATAACCGTCTTCCAAAAGAAATAATAAATATAAAGTACAACTCATAACTAAGTTTATTCGTAAACTAAAAGACTAAAGAATTATGTGAAAGACGCCTAGCACTCCAACTGGTCTGTCCAATCTCATCACGCTCCCCAAGCAAAATCAACCAACCTGTAAATTAATCTGCTCCCCATTAAACCGGAAATATTAAATGGATCGACACAGGCCACCACCAATTAAAGCAGGTGACAATTTTTATTTTGACAAGGCAACAAACACCCGTCAACCAAAGGTTAAGTAGAAAATCTTACACAACAATAAAACAATATACACAAAATAAATAAATCCAGCGGAAACATTCGAATTGGCTCCCATTATCAATTAAATACTCCTGTCACGATAATAATAATAAATCACAATATACTAAGACAATGGTACTGACTCAATGGCCAACCTCAATAACCCAATATATACTAAGACACGCCACCGACTCAATGGCCAACTTCTATACCTCAATATATACTAAGACAATGGCCACCGACTCAATGGCCAACTTCTATAACTCAATCTCCAATATCCAAGGCTCATATTATATGTATACATTATACAACTCTCATTCACAATAAAATTCCAAACCATTCATCCTACTAATATTAAACATTCAGTCAAGCAATTAAATAAGTCGAGTAGGATTTCCTACCTTTTCGGCAAATATTCCGTCTCAAAGAAGCAAGGATTAAAAAGACTCTTCTATTTAACTGCTACCTAGCATAAATTAATAGTGTATACAGTCAAATGACAATACCCTCACCAGTTAATCTAAAACTCAGTAACCAGTTATACTTCTTAATTGTTTACTATCAATTCGTTTGAGTATTATATGCCATGTACTAACTAGCAAACTTATCAAAACATGAATTAGGCAGCATCAGCTCTTAAAAAGCATAAACAACGTGTATCATTGAACATCCACACAAAGCGTTAATCTCTTTATCGCTACCATCGGTTTGATTATTTTACTAGCAACTCCTATGCGTGTTGTTCATTCAGCTCGGTTGGAAATCCGCCCCCATCACAGCCGAGGCAACCAAAGGTCACACCAAGTCGGGTTTTCGTGTATCACAGACGTAAACAATCTCTAACAACAAACTAATTCCGCAATCCCCTTTTACAATTCATCTTAACATACTTAATCGGTAACAAGGGCTTGACACGATTTACACCCAAATACTACCCTAATTACAACAATTAAACTAATTAGAAGGGTTAGATTAAACTTACGATTAAGCGGAAAGAATAAGGGTTGAAACTTGTCTCACAAATCCGTCCTTCTCGCTGTTTTCGTGCTCGCCAAACCCTCTGCCTGCCTCCCGTCTCTCTCTGTGTCTTATTTTTTGTTCTTTGCTTTTGGGTTGGTTTTAGCGTGACACCAAAAGAAGGTAGGTTTAGCTTGCCATATAGTATAATCTTGGGCTCCTCACTAGTGTTCCCAAACCGTGGCCCAAATTCATAACTTTTCATTCATTTTTTTTTTTTCTATATTGTTATTATTATCATTTATCTTATTATTATTATTATTATTATTATTATTATTATTATTATTATTATTATTATTATTATTATTATTATTATTATTATTATTATTTACCAACTAGTGGTAATTCTCACCCATTTTCGACTCATGTCTGACCTTTGACTACGTTTGACTTGACCAAAAAGCGAGGTATTACAATATTCCCCCCTTAAAAAGAACTTCGTCCCCGAAGTTCACACCATCCCATTTACCAATTACTAGCTCAAGTCAAAATACTCCACGAAATACTAAAAAATAATTAGTGACACCATCACGAAAAGTAGTGCTATTACATCCTACCCCCCCCTAAAAAAAGTGACGTCCACGGAACCAAATTCATACCTGTTCAAAAAGTTGAGGGTATCGTTCTCTCATAGCTGCCTCAGCTTCCCAAGTTGCTTCCTCTACATTGTGATGAGACCACAATACTTTTACCAATCTTGTTTCCCCATTCCTCATGCTTCTTACCTTCTGATCCAGAATCTCTTTAGGAATTTCTTCATATGTGAGTGAATCATCTAATTGCACAGTTTCTGCCTCAATCACGTGGGATGGATCAGTTATATATCTCCTCAACTGAGAAACATGGAACACATTATGGATCCTGTCGAGTGCCGGAGGTAGTGCTAATCGATAAGCTACTTCTCCCACCGACTCAAGATCTCATACGGTCCAATGAATTTGGGGCTCAGTTTTCCGCGCTTTCCAAATCTCATAACACCATGCATTGGGGATACTTTCAAAAGAACCTTATCTCCCACCTCAAACTCAATGTCACTTCTACGCAAGTCTGCATAGCTCTTTTGTCTGTCCTGCGCTGCTTTCATCTTCTGTCTGATCACTTGTATTTGCTCTATCATATCCTGAATCATTTGAGGTCCCAACACCACTGCCTCAGTCGAATCATCCCAACAAACTGGGCTCCTACACTTTCTCCCATATAATGCTTCAAAAGGTGCCATTCCTATACTTGCATGATAGCTATTATTATAGGAAAACTCTATCAAATCCAGTCTTTCCTCCCAAGATCCACCAAACTCCATTACACATGCTCGCAGCATATCTTCTAGTGTTTGAATAGTGCGCTCTGTCTGACCATCTGTTGCAGGATGGAAAGCAGTACTCATCTTTAGCTCTGTTCCCAAGGATTCCTGCAATTCTTGCCAAAACCTGGATATAAATCTGGAATCTCTGTCAGATACTATATCCTTGGGTACCCCGTGTAGCTTAAGAACATGCTTCATGTAAGCCTTTGCTAAGTCTGCCTTACTCCAAGTGTCTTTCATTGGAATGAAATGTGCTGTCTTTGTTAGACGATCCACAATTACCCATATCATGTTGTTTCCCTTCTGAGTCCTAGGTAGTCCTACAATGAAGTCCATTGATATAGACTCCCACTTCCATTCGGGTACACTTAAAGATTGCACCTTTCCTTGAGGCCTCTTGTGCTCACCCTTCACTTTTTGGCATACTAAGCACTTGGACACAAATTCTGCCACTTCCCTTTTCATTCCTGGCCACCAGAATGTTTTCTTCAGATCTTTATACAATTTATCTCCTCCTGGGTGCACCTAATATGGAGTAGCATGTGCCTCAGTCATTATTTTTCTCTTCAGTTCCTCATTTGCCGGCACACACCATCTCCCTTCAAACCTCAAACTGCCATCGGTATGCAGCGAAAATTTGGTTGCTTCTCCAGCTTCCACATCTTCATCCACTCTGCCAGTCTCGAATCTTCAGCCTGCATCACCCGAATCTCTTCATACAATTCAGGTTCCATAGTGTAATCTCCCAAGACATCCCCCTTCCTAATCACATGGATTCCCATCTTTTCTACTTCATCCCTCTGTTGGAGTATATGTCCTCAACAATGGTGCGATCACACAAATGATTTAATTATCATTATTAAATCTCGCAATAAGAATACTCGAGGGATGATTCTTCATTAAAAAGTCAACTGACCAACATTAATCGGTAATGATTGGCTTACTAGGGTTTGACATTACTGTCGTTTGACGGTGGTGGTCAGTTGATCCCTTTAGGTCACACCTATAGGACAATTCCCTTAATGGATTGATTGATTAATCGTATTATGATACTATTTAATCAATACCTTATAAGATGAACGTTTTAAGTGAAAATGAGAATTTATATCTTATTGTAATATGATTAAATAAGATTCGATTTAATTAATAAAATGTGTTATTAATAAATCATGTCTTTTGTTCATGAAACAAAATTTATTTAGAATGAATAATATAATACATTTACGAAAGGTTGTAAATTGTATTTAATCGACCCATATTATTTACTTGTAGTCATGAATTACTAGTAAATTTATTATAAGATAATTTACATTGTCGTATGTATAATTAATTAGTTAATTGCATGTAAATGTCACATTTGGACCTTATTAGGTCACATGGACACATTGTGACATATGACAACATTACAACATTATAAGATAAAATGAAATGACAAAATTGGGTTAAAATGGAGTGTAAAAACCGGTGGCCTTAGGGGACATTTGGGGTGTTGATTAATTAAGTTTAATGATGGATTAAACATAATCATAACACCCTAATCATAGGCATGTAAGGCTAGTTTTATTGTAAAGATAAACAAGGCCATGCATTGGCCAATTCCACCCCCCTTTGTCCCCTCCCATTTCCGGCTTCACCATAAAGAACAAGGGGTCATTCCCTTGTTCACTAATTCATTCTAATTTGTGATTAGGGTTTTGGATAAAAACCTCTAAAATTCTCTAAGTAAAATATTAAGATCTAAACTTATTGTTCATCTATTATCACACATAATACCGAAATAATATAAGAGTATTATTTACTTATTAGTTGATAATATAAGGTGATTAGTATATTAGTTCTAGTAAAACTTATATGCTAATTTAAGGGTAAGTCTTGGGTTTGCATCAATTGGAGAGCTTCTACACTTGGGGCTTAGAAGGAGGATCATCCAATTTATCGTAGCTCAAGAACAAGCAAGAAGGAGATCTTGCTTGTGCCCTATATTGCCGAAACCACACCATTGTAAGACTAGATTTATTCTTCTCTAAATCTCTCTTCTTATGTTATGCATGCAAAAGATCCAAGTTCATTTATGAGATAAACAACTTAATATGGTTATAGTAGCTAATAAAAACTTTCAATTGGTATCAAGAGCCTTGGTTGATGCATGCATAATTGATTTAATTAGTTTTTTCAAGTTATTTGTAATAAAATAAAACTAAATATTTAGATCTATGAGATAAATCACTCGAATATTTTTGCATGCTATAGTTTCTGGTCCTAAATTGATTTTAGGTTATTTTGATAATTTATGGTATTTTATTGTTCATAAATATGAAAATTAGTATTTTTATGACATTTTAATTGTTAAAACCAATATAAAAATGCTAAATATAGTTCGACTATGCTACTGACCTTGAAACTTTTATATGACCTCACATATATATTTTACTTATTGTATGTAAAATTTCGTATGAAAATGTTTTGTAGATCATGATTTATAATTTTTATATGATAAAATGGATTAAATGGAGGTTAAATGGTTAAAAAAAGTTATATTTCGAATCTAACCATGATTTTTTAGTATGTTGTCATATGCAATATTTACACACTGTATGTAAATTTTCACATAAAATAGTTTTGTTTTGCATGATTTATGAATTTTTAGAGTAAAAATGACATAAATAATGACCATTTTAGCATAAATAGCTAAAAACGAAATTCATGGCATGAGAAAATTGTTTTAGGTTGCTTTAATATCCCACTTATCAGATCTAAAGTTGAAAATTTTATTAGATTAATTTTCGTTGCTTTGGATATTTTATTAGATAAAACCGATAAACCGCAACCGTATTTTCTCGAAACGAATTCGAAATTTTTAACCTTGATTTTTGACATTATGAGTATCATAGTGATATTCCAGAATGTTCAAAATTTAAAATTCAAATATTGTAATTATTGTAATTTAATTTGGATTTATGTCATAAAAGTTGTGATTTTAAGGTCAATTATGAACAATATTTCATAATAGCAAGTTAATTATTGTCAAAATTGAGTCATGACTAATTTTGAAGCCTAAAATGTTTTAGGATAATTAGCTTAGACATAGATTAGATTTATGTAATTTTTTTTTGGGTATTTTAATTAGTTAAAATCGCATATTACCATAAAACCGGACTATACTTGATAATAAGATTAAATAGGGCGATTTGGCACTTAAAATGAGCATGTTAGGATTATTATATTATACTGGTTTTTATCCCTTATGAATGTCATTTTTGGTTTTTATAATTTCGAATTATGTAATTTGTCTTAGTATGGCCTTAGTTTTAATCCGTATTTCCCGTAATGTAAGGGGATACGGATTCGGTTGTAATTAAATGTGATCTCGTATCACCTTTTATTTTATTGTTTTCGTTTTTCTTTTATAATGTATAATAGAAAATAGTTGTAATTTATTTATTCCGGAGTTTCCCGAAGACGGTGCCATTCGGAAAGGAGTTCCGATGAAGACGGAGGTCCTTGGGAGGCGTGCCATGAAGTTCAAGGGACCAATGGAGTTGGTTTCCGAATTTGTACTTTAAAGTTTTGTTTCTTTTTTTTTAGGAAAGGCCATACTAGGAATTTTACTTTACTTTGCATTTTATTTAATATGTCACATGCATAGCCAAATCGCCAATAACAACACATGCATATCGAGTTTTATTAATCGAGTCAATTATGTTTATCGTTAGTTCAACCATTAGTTCACTCAAACTTGATAGATAATAATATTGACTCAACCTCTCACGACCAAAAACAAAAATTGAGATTAGCCTTACCAAATAGTAGTACCCATGAATCCCCTTGACATTTGAGGTAGATTCGGTTGCCCCGGGGTGCTCTCATTTTTCATCGGGTAAGTGGGGTAATAACTAGTTGTTACACACAAAATTTGGTTGGACTCAACGGAATTTAAAGACTAGTCTTGTATTCCGGTGCTAGAGATGGGTTTTAAAGAAAAACATCGACCGAGAATTCTAAAGCGTAGAATCAATTAATAGTTAATTCACCGAAATTACACGAACAAGGGTTTCATCGGTTTCCCCGTGCCCGAATTCGTATAAGGTTGGATCTCGGGATCATTCATATAATATAAGTGAGAGGTTATTACATGAATGTTTAACTTGGCTAAAATGTTTACAAGTACCAAAATGATAAATGTTGACATTTCCTTTATATCTATTTTGTAGTTACAATTTGATTACTCACAATGGCAACCCAAACATCATCTTCGACTCCCGTTTCATGGCTTAAGTCCTTTATGGACAAATGCCAATTGGAAAAGAATGGTTCAAATTTTAACGATTGAGAAGGGCAACTCCGCCTTGCCGCGGAAGGGGACGCTAAACTTAAATTTCTCACCGAAGCCTCTCCCCCTACTCCTCATGCACGGTCCACTAACGCCCAAAGGGAGGCTTATGAAACCTACCAAAAGGAGTCCGCATGGGTCAAAAATATCTTGATCTTCTCTATGGAGCCGGATCTACAACGTAGTGCCATAAAGTTGAGCACCGCGTATGAGATCTACACCAAACTAGTGAGCATGTTCTCACAAGCTCCAAGGGTCATTCAATATGAAGCGGCCACCAAATTCTTTGATTTGAAAATCAAAGAAGGGCAAAAGGTGAGTCCTCATGTGCTCAAAATGATTGAGCATGTGGAAACTCTCAAGTCTCAAGGGGTTGAAATTCCCGAGCAACTTGTGATTGACCGCATTCTTCACTCCCTTAGCCATATTAAGGAGTATGTTCAGTTTCGGGTAAACTATAACATGCAAAACATAAGGGCTAATCTCGATGAATTGCACAAAATGCTTGTGCAAGCCGAACGAGATATGGGATTGCTTGAGAGGAGCTCTACCAAGGATGTTTTGAACATCAACAACAAGAGCAAGGGGAAATTAAAGAGGAGTGCCCCCAAAGGCAAAAAGCCTACACCTTCAAAAGGCAAAGCAAAGGTTACTGGGAGTACCTCTACCAAGCCCAAGAAGGGTGCCAATTCCGAAGACAAATGCCACTATTGCAATGGCATGGTCATTGGAAGAGAAATTGCCCAAAATATCTTGCGGATATAAAAGCTGGAAGGGTTACTCCAGTAGGTAATTATTTTTCCTAATCATTTATGTTATAATCTCAACTTTGGTATTATGATACAAGTTGTGATACTTACCCCTTTTTATTGTATTTAGGGCATGTTCACAAAGACAAGGGCAAGGACAAGCATGCCTAAAAAGTCTACAAGCTAGATGCGGCATCCATGGATGAAGAACAATGGATCATAATTGGCTCCATGTTGCCTCTTGTTTTTATTTTGAGTTGTTATTTTGGATTATGTTTTTAGAACTTATTTTGAATCTCCTTGTTTTGACTTGGAGATTAGTATTTCATTTAACAATGGGTTGTAATGAATCTTAAGTGGCTTGGCTTTCAACCCAAGTCCACTTCTTTTGTTGAGAGTAGCTTGGCTTTCAACCCAAGTTCACTCCTTTTATGATATTTTGTTCTAAAAGCTTATCTTTGTTTACAACTTAGTTACTTCGTATAACATAATATGATGACTTAAATTGATCACACCAAAAACTTTGAAATGATTAGATCATTATTAGTTTTTACTTACACTTATTCATGATAAGAAAGATTAATTTTAAATATCAACTAAGTTAATGTACTTATAATTGGAAATTTTACCAAACCAATCGCTTAAACCATTAAAACTACGAACTATAGCAAGTCCACTTTACTCCACGCAAATTATGAATAAAACCTTGCATTGTACATGTGTTATATATCCACAACTTCACGTATCTTACTCCCTCCTAAGCGAACAACTAATAGATTAGTGGTTCATAGGCTATCTTTCTCGAAATTGAGTAATTTTTGAGAGGATAGAGTGGGAGAAAATTCACCACTAATGAGTTGTGTATAAGAAAATGATCTCTCCTCAACCGTCTAGCTCTTAATGTTGAATAAGAACTACGCGAGGAGACCAAAAGAAAGGTTCTGAGAAATAACTACGTGAGGAGACCAAAAGAAAGGATCTGAAAAACGAATAAGAACTACGCGAGGAGACCAAAAGAAATGTTCTGAGAATCTAAACCTTCTGTGAGGAGGTCCACAAAACAATCATTAGATGATATGTTCCTAAGTTGCTAATAGTTTCAATTAAAGTTGAATAATGTCAAGCCTTTAATTGTAAAGCTTTACATAATATTATGGAAATAATGATGACAACAAGATTCACGCAATCGTTTGCATCTCTTATATATTAGGTGTTGAAAACTCTTTTCTAAATGGGTATCTAGAAAGGGAATGAGTGAAAATTCACCACTAATGAGTTGTGTATAAGAAAATGATCTCTCCTCAAGCGTCTAGCTCTTAATGTTGAATAAGAACTACGCGAGGAGACCAAAAGAAAGGTTCTGAGAAATAACTACGTGAGGAGACCAAAAGAAAGGATCTGAAAAACGAATAAGAACTACGCGAGGAGACCAAAAGAAATGTTCTGAGAATCTAAACCTTCTGTGAGGAGGTCCACAAAACAATCATTAGATGATATGTTCCTAAGTTGCTAATAGTTTCAATTAAAGTTGAATAATGTCAAGCCTTTAATTGTAAAGCTTTACATAATATTATGGAAATAATGATGACAACAAGATTCACGCAATCGTTTGCATCTCTTATATATTAGGTGTTGAAAACTCTTTTCTAAATGGGTATCTAGAAAGGGAATGAGTGCATGACACCATTCAAAAGTTTTAAAACTAGTGAATCGTAATATCATGCCAATTTTAAGGGATTCAAGTATGAACTTAAATGGGCATTGTAAATAAGATTGTATAGATCACTTGGCAATTGCCAGGAGAGTTGTCACATGATCATCATAATATTGATTATTAATAATTATAGAATTTAGTGGGAGTACCACATTGAATTCAGTGGGAGTTTGTACTGTCATGTTGAGACATGAGATTCAGTGGGAGTAAGTTGTAATATTTAGACATCAACTCAAACAAAAGAATTTCGTTCTCCATGTCTTATATAAGAGGGGATTTTTGTTACGCATTTAGAATGACAAAGTAACAAATTCCTAAACGAAATCTCAAAATTTCGAGATATAAGAATTATAAATTCAGTTCGATATGACTTGGGACATTGTTGATGGATGGATGGGTTAATAAAATTCAAATAAAGACCTTATAACGATAGAGGTCTTGTATTTGTTTAAACTAGACAAATGGGTCATTCATATGAATGAAAGTAGAATTGCTATGATTGAGTCATAGTTCTTTACAGAGCCCTAGGGTTGTCTAGCACATGAAGTTGATCAAATGATGTTTCCGCCATCACTTCAACCATGTGTGCCATTTAATACTCACCTTGAGTTGACTCACGTGTTAAGAACATAGCATATTCATTCTCCTATTGACGACTTAAAGTTGAGGATTATCTAATGAACATATATGTTGAGTAATTTTGTGAGTTATACAAAAATTAGATCCAAGTACACCGTAATGAGAGGGTTAAGATCTAAAGAGATCTTTGATAGCACCTTTCGCTATATAACCTATCACAAGTTATGTTGATAACAGTGGGAGCTTCTTTCTAATCAAAGAACCCAGATTTAGTAAAATGACTAAACAAGTGCTTAAGTATTATTCATGCCTAACAAGGATTACATGAATAAAAGGAAATCGCAATGAGTAAAGTTGGAGGTGTGGATATATGGTGTATATACTATCCAATGTTTCGTTGCAAACTTTTCTATTGAAAAGGTGATCTTAGGAGATTATATGATATGAAGCAATAATCTTGTATTGATTGTTCATATATGATAATGGCATTTATCATTTGAGTTTTATTATTAAAACTCTTTATCTTCTACTTTGTTAGATCCAAATAGGTTGTAATGACAATATTGAACCCTATTAAGTGAACTGGATTAACTTAGTAGCGCCCATAGTTGCTTGAATGAGGTGACGTCTCGAAGTAACTAGAATGTGATGCGATTGATGGCAAGTTCAAATGCCATAAAGTCATATGGGATGACTAGTCGATCGCATAGGCAGACTGTTAGATACACTCTGTCGGGCAGTGACCGCTTATAGAGTTCTGGAAATTTTATAGCCTGGTCGTGGCAAGAGCTACTATTGTATTCTTGTGAGTCGATTCTTAGACTAGAATCTGTTCGCCCTAAGTGGCATAGTTTCAGAATGACTTTGATTTATGTCCTACGACTTTTCGTAAAAGGGGTCAAAAGGGCACATTTTGGGTCATGATGTGCTATGGCTAGTCAAAGGGAACAGTAGGATAGGAATTGTCTAACCCCTTGTCAGGGTTATCTTAATCTCAAGGCCACTCGAGGAGTAGTGAACTGGAAATGCGTGGCCACGCTCGGAATGTATCTATGGTAGATAATTCCGGTCAGACAGTTACTCTCCAGATCGAGAAAACCACTTTTGATATGATCACGTGCAAGTACGACCTGCAAGACACCTTGCATTGAGTGGGAGATGATGTAATTGGACAAGAGAATCGGTGACGCACACTTGTTGGGACAAGTGGGATATTGTTGGAGTATATGTCCTCAACAATGGTGCGATCACACAAATGATTTAATTATCATTATTAAATCTCGCAATAAGAATACTCGAGGGATGATTCTTCATTAAAAAGTCAACTGACTAACATTAATCGGTAATGATTGGCTTACTAGGGTTTGACATTACTGTCGTTTGACGGTGGTGGTCAGTTGATCCCTTTAGGTCACACCTATAAGACAATTCCCTTAATGGATTGATTGATTAATCGTATTATGATACTATTTAATCAATACCTTATAAGATGAACGTTTTAAGTGAAAATGAGAATTTATATCTTATTGTAATATGATTAAATAAGATTCGATTTAATTAATAAAATGTGTTATTAATAAATCATGTCTTTTGTTCATGAAACAAAATTTATTTAGAATGAATAATATAATACATTTACGAAAGGTTGTAAATTGTATTTAATCGACCCATATTATTTACTTGTAGTCATGAATTACTAGTAAATTTATTATAAGATAATTTACATTGTCGTATGTATAATTAATTAGTTAATTGCATGTAAATGTCACATTTGGACCTTATTAGGTCACATGGACACATTGTGACATATGACAACATTACAACATTATAAGATAAAATGAAATGACAAAATTGGGTTAAAATGGAGTGTAAAAACCGGTGGCCTTAGGGGACATTTGGGGTGTTGATTAATTAAGTTTAATGATGGATTAAACATAATCATAACACCCTAATCATAGGCATGTAAGGCTAGTTTTATTGTAAAGATAAACAAGGCCATGCATTGGCCAATTCCACCCCCCTTTGTCCCCTCCCATTTCCGGCTTCACCATAAAGAACAAGGGTCATTCCCTTGTTCACTAATTCATTCTAATTTGTGATTAGGGTTTTGGATAAAAACCTCTAAAATTCTCTAAGTAAAATATTAAGATCTAAACTTATTGTTCATCTATTATCACACATAATACCGAAATAATATAAGAGTATTATTTACTTATTAGTTGATAATATAAGGTGATTAGTATATTAGTTCTAGTAAAACTTATATGCTAATTTAAGGGTAAGTCTTGGGTTTGCATCAATTGGAGAGCTTCTACACTTGGGGCTTAGAAGGAGGATCATCCAATTTATCGTAGCTCAAGAACAAGCAAGAAGGAGATCTTGCTTGTGCCCTATATTGCCGAAACCACACCATTGTAAGACTAGATTTATTCTTCTCTAAATCTCTCTTCTTATGTTATGCATGCAAAAGATCCAAGTTCATTTATGAGATAAACAACTTAATATGGTTATAGTAGCTAATTCTTTCGGCGCCATCAGGTAAGGAGCCTTAGAAATGGGTTCCGTTCCCGGCTTTAGCTCTACACTGAAGTCAATTGTCCTCTTTGGTGGCAGTCCTGGCAATTCTTCTGGGAATACATCTTTAAATTCACGTACCACTGGTATCTCTTGTGCTGCCAAACCATCCTCTCGGACGTCTCGAATGTGGCACAAAATCAAGTGATCCCCCTTCCTCAAACAAGACTTTAGGGTGGCTGTTGAGATAAGCTTCACCCTAGGCTTAGCTACAAACCCCTTATGAGACACTCTCACTCCCTTAGGTCCCCTTAATGTCACCCTCCTTTGATAGCAATCAATCTTAGCCTTGTATCTACTCAAGAAATCCATCCCCAAGACTATTTCAAATCCATCTAACGGGAAGTCTAGAAGATTTACAACTAATCCTACTCCCCTTATAATTAAGGACACATCTTTATATAATTTATTACATTTGACAACCTCTGCTGATGGTATTACTACATCCTCATCTATTACATCAAATACTTTAAGCTCTAACTTCTTAGCATGAGTACTAGCTATAAATGAATTACTAGCTCCCGAATCAAACAAGACAAAAGATGATATAGAGTTTACAAGAAATGTACCCGTAACCACGTGTGCATCCTTTCTCATTGCCTTACGGTCAATCATAAACAATTTATCACGCTTCTTTCTCGCGCTCGATCAGATCGGGCCGAACCTGGCTGTTTTGCAGCTGAGTTCTGGTAACTTCCATTGTTGTACCTTTGATAGCCTCCTCCTCCTCCATTGCTGTGGTTAGAGTTACCAAAGCTTCTTGTATTATTCCATCTTCCCCCATTGCGATTACTCCCCACACTTGGTGCAGATGATCTAGAATAGTGTCCTTGACTTCCACCTCCCGAGCCCTGGGTTGAATTATGCCAACACTCATAGGCTCGGTGTCCTGGCTTTCCACACTTAAAGCATAGTACCGATTGATTGTTACAGTCTTTGCCGGGGTGATTTTTACCACACCCTTTACAGTGATAAGTTCTCACTCCTGACCCACGATCCCAGCTAGCACCAGACCCGTAGCTACCACCACCGAACCCTCCAAATGATTGGTTCCTTGACTGCCCATAATTCCCTTTCTTATTGCTTTGACTTCCTACATCACTCTCTGCCTTTCTTTTCTCCTTCTGGTTCAGCTCCTTCTCCTTAGCCATTGCAATCAGCCTCTCAGCATTGCCTGCTCTCTCATAAACACTCTTCATAGTAGAAGGTACCCCAGCTGGCATTTTCTGCATGATTTCTAATGACAGTCCCTTCTCGAACCGTACTGCCAACATCTCTTCACTCATGTTCAAGTCAGCCACATAAGTAGATAGCTCCCAGAACTTATTATGATACGCAATGATCGCCATACCGTCATCATATAGCAACTGGTCAAATTCAAATTTCTTAGTTGATCACAGACATGTTCTGGAACAAACTCGATCTGAAGCTCTCCTTTAAAATCTTTCCATTTCAGCAACCTACCCTCAAACTCCACATAATACTCCCTCATTTTTATTTTGTTATTTGACCACCACACTCCAGCCTTACCTCGTAGGTAAAAGGCTGCCTGATCTACTTTCATATCCTCAGGGCATCCCACAGCATCAAAAATATTCTCCATCTCCCGTACCCACTCATCCATCAGATTTGGTGTCCCAGTACCTTCAAACCTTTCAGGACGATGTCGAGCTATTGCCGTGTTGATGGCGTGCGCATCAACTACTCTTTCGGTGCCTCTACTAGCAGCTCTCAAGGCTTCCCTCAATAGCTCATTCTCTTCCCTTATCTTAGCAATCTCCTCAGCTGTTATTTGAGTTTCTTTAGCAACAACATTCTTCTTGGCCATTGTATCCTTAAGATAAGCAAACAATTTATAAGTACAAGTTAAGAAATCCTGCAATCACAATAAACAGAGTGCTGCCACCCCTTCTCATTCACGGCCAGAGGCCAGTCACAATTATATCACTACAAAATTGGCTTCGATCCTAGTTCAGTAGTTCACATATTCAGGGCAAAGATATTGTCTAATCACCAATTAAAATTCTCGTATATAATCCATCAGGAAACATCCAAATCCAGTTCATATCTTATCACATATCATACTTCATTACGAAAATCTCAAGTTCTAATCATGTTCCTTCGGTCCATACTATACTTTCACCATAATATGATCACATATTCCTTTATCACAAATACAACACAGTATAACAGCAACATATAGAAATAATGCTAACTACCCACGCTCTTCCTCACACGCGGTGACCGGTTCGAAACTGAGAGGGCCTGGGTTCAGGAATGAGGGGCCCTTCTCACCCAAAACCAATTCTTGAAGGGGCTCCTAACATTTTCTCCCCAGATCGTTGCTCTGATACCACTTTGTAACACCCCCATTTATTTAAGAGTCTTAACTAGACCTTCCCAAATAAATAAGGCTGTTAGCATCTCGGTTGCCCGAGGTAGTAAATATCATAAGACAATAACCGAAGAACTTTATTTAAAATAATTAACTGTTATAAGTCCATTACAAATAATAACCGTCTTCCAAAAGAAATAACAAATATAAAGTACAACTCATAACTAAGTTTATTCGTAAACTAAAAGACTAAAGAATTATGTGAAAGACGCCTAGCACTCCAACTGGTCTGTCCAATCCCATCACGCTCCCCAAGCAAAATCAACCAACCTGTAAATTAATCTGCTCCCCATTTAACCGGAAATATTAAATGGATCGACACAGGCCACCATCAATTAAAGCAGGTGACAATTTTTATTTTGACAAGGCAACAAACACCCGTCAACCAAAGGTTGAGTAGAAAATCTTACACAACAATAAAACAATATACACAAAATAAATAAATCCAGCGGAAACATTCGAATTGGCTCCCATTATCAATTAAATACTCCTGTCACGATAATAATAATAAATCACAATATACGGCACAATGGCCGGCTGACTCAGCGGTCAACCTCAATAACCCAATATATACGGCACAGCGGCCAGCTGACTCAGCGGTCAACTTCTATACCTCAATATATACGGCACAGCGGCCAGCTGACTCAGCGGTCAACTTCTATAACTCAATCTCCAATATCCAAGGCTCATATTATATGTATACATTATACAACTCTCATTCACAATAAAATTCCAAACCATTCATCCTACTAATATTAAACATTCAGTCAAGCAATTAAATAAGTCGAGTAGGATTTCCTACCTTTTCGGCAAATATTCCGTCTCAGCAAGCAAGGATTAAAAAGACTCTTCTACGAATCCGTTACCTAGCATAAATTAATAGTGTATACAGTCAAATGACAATACCCTCACCAGTTAATCTAAAACTCAGTAACCAGTTATACTTCTTAATTGTTTACTATCAATTCGTTTGAGTATTATATGCCATGTACTAACTAGCAAACTTATCAAAACATGAATTGGACAGCATCAACTCTTAAAAAGCATAAACAACGTGTATCATTGAACATCCACACAAAGCGTTAATCTCTTTATCGCTACCATCGGTTTGATTATTTTACTAGCAACTCCTATGCGTGTTGTTCATTCAGCTCGGTTGGAAATCCGCCCCCATCACAGCCGAGGCAACCAAAGGTCACACCAAGTCGGGTTTTCGTGCATCACAGACGTAAACAATCGCTAACAACAAACTAATTCCGCAATCCCCTTTTACAATCCATCTTAACATACTTAATCGGTAACAAGGGCTTGACACGATTTACACCCAAATACTACCCTAATTACAACAATTAAACTAATTAGAAGGGTTAGATTAAACTTACGATTAAGCGGAAAGAATAAGGGTTGAAACTTGTCTCACAAATCCGTCCTTCTCGCTGTTTTCGTGCTCGCCAAACCCTCTGCCTGCCTCCCGTCTCTCTCTGTGTCTTATTTTTTGTTCTTTGCTTTTGGTTTGGTTTTAGCGTGATACCAAAAGAAGGTAGGTTTAGCTTGCCATATAGTATAATCTTGGGCTCCTCACTAGTGTTCCCAAACCGTGGCCCAAATTCATAACTTTTCATTCATTTTTTTTTTCTATATTGTTATTATTATCATTTATCTTATTATTATTATTATTATTATTATTATTATTATTATTATTATTATTATTATTATTATTATTTACCAACTAGTGGTAATTCTCACCCATTTTCGACTCATGTCTGACCTTTGACTACGTTTGACTTGACCAAAAAGCGAGGTATTACATAGGTATTGCCATGGGTGTTCTCGGGGTTGGCAATTACCTTGTGATTGTGTTTGGCCGAATGGCATTATTGATAAGCTTGCTTTATTATTGTTGGCGTGTAATGGTTGTCCTACTCAGCTTCATGGCTGACCAGTATATTCGTGTATGCCTGTGATGAACCCTTGTGGGGAGCAGAATGATTTTCAGGTACAAAGATGGACTTACTTGGGAGCTTGGGAGTAAGGCTTGGCAAGGATGACCGTCTTAGCTGATTAGACCACTTAGAATATCACTTCTATTTATTTAGTTTAAGAAAATTTTATTTCCGTTGTTTAAGACTTGTATTAATTATTTATTTCAGTTGTGCGATGTAATAAGGCCACTAAACCTTTAATTGTTTTAATTTAAAGTACTTTGGACTCGTATTGTTTTATATATCATATCTCTCATTTATTTGAGATGGTAACAGCTCTTATTATCGGAGAATGTCTAGTAAAGGCTATCTGATAATCAGGGGTGTTACAGATCTCATATCTATTTAAGTGAGACGGCTTCATGTCTATTTAATTGAGACGAGCGCAAATGCATTTCAGACGATCTCCAATCTATTTAATGCAAGATAGTCTCCTTACTCTCATATCTATTTAATACAAGATAGCCTCGCGTCATTACTGTTGGAACTAGCAATTGACTCGATTGAGTACACGTATCTGTACGTGAGCTAGGTGTCCTACACAGTTACTGTGATAACGCGAATAAATCTTAAAGGTACACAGGGTTTACTAAGTGTAATTTTATCAGTTGATTAACGTTTACCTAATAACGGTTGGCTTGCTAGAAGTTTGACGTTATTATCATACAGATGGCGGTGATCAACTGGTCCCTAAAAGTCACACCTAAAGGATGTGTTTGAGAAATGTGATCATATGAAAATATAATCACATTGATGCCTAAATATGACTAAAAGGTTAGTCGCTGTATTTGACTAAAAGGTTAGTCAATGTGATGATGAGATAATTGTTTAATAAAGATTAAATTATTATTAGGAGAAATGAATTAAAATGTTAATTCATTTAATATGGATGGATAAATATAAAAAGTTATGTCTCAAAAAGGTTGCTAGTGGGGTTTGAACCCAAGACCTCTTGGTTGAGATATACTTGCATTTACCATCGTGCCACATTTGACATGTGATATTATAATTAACTAATTATTAGATAATTAGTTATTTTCTCCTTAATTAGCTAAAATCTCGGTCCACCTACCAAATGTATGTAGACACATTTTAGTTAATGTTTTCGGTAAAAGAGGTTAAATTAAGGAGATAATATCTCCTTAATTATCTCCCATGATGACCGAATATATGAGGGGGTTTTGGGAGTTGATTTGCTCTCTAACTCTTTCATTTTTTTTGATATACTGATATCCATCTCATTTTACATTACACAAAAAACCCTAAAGCATTTTTACGGAAAAATTTGGGGATCTCTTTCTAGCAAAGGAGAAGGGCATATTCTTAAATCATCTTGGGTGCAACGATTAGGAGGATATCATTGTGATATCTGATCTTAGGCCATATTTGCAAGGACCCGAGGTTGATTTCTTAATCTCCCTTTATACTTTTCTTTAAGTTATGCATTTCGTTTATGACCGTATAACATGTAATTCGTTTTTCATTATAATCCTGTTGTATTAAGGGATACAGATTTCCCACAATTACTTCCTCTATTCAACTCTATTCTACCACTTTCACTTTTATACACTATTGACAATTAACCATTCAATTTCAATTTTCTCTCAAAATATAAGTTAAAATATATTCATGTGAGTTCTTGTTTGATTCGGCTTCACGAGTATATTAAAAATATCTAACATTTATAATTGTTGCAGATACGTAAATAACGATATTTACCGCGTAAAAACCGCGTTGGCAAACGTGAAAAAGTAAAGTGGTAGAGTGGAGTTGAATGGAGGAAGTATAATTTAAGACGATCTTCTATCAATATAATGTCCCATATGTGGTTAACAAGTTTTGATAAAAAAGAAGGGGTGGCGGGGGGGGGGGGGGGGGGGCATTCATACAACTTTTGGACCTGGAGTTCCAAGAGATCTATTTTATAAAGATGAGCAAATATGTCTATATTATGACTTTGGCCCGGAGTTCAAAGTTTTAAAGGTGTGTAATAATTTTAACACCGTCTCATCAGTACAATATATTCATATTGTATAGTGTAAGTGGCCAGAAGTCCACGTGTAAACGCTAGTAACCAGAAGTTCACATCTATGAGAATATAAACCACTGTTGAATTTAAAGCGGTCTTTGTCAAAGGCAAATTTATTTGCGAATTGATTCTTGTTCACCTGAAGTTGAACAGTTTAATGAGATATGAAATTTGATCAATTCCTTGAAGTAACATCTCATAAAGACTCTGTCTGTAGCAGAGATTGAGAATATGGCGTTATGATAATAAGTCTAATATCGCGGCCTTAATTGAGCATAATAATATGGCATTTAATGAGCCAAATAAAGGAGCCTTAATTGAGCTTAATAATATGGCCTTATTGAGTCAAATTCATTCATTGAAAGAAATGAAAATATCTCATGAAACTGAATATCTCGTGGTCTGGCAATCCATATGAAACTCGTATATGCAAGAGTTCAATATGAGATAGAAAAGAAAAAAATTCTCGGGTTGAGATTTTGACATTCACACTATGGCTTGAAGTTCATAGTGTTTACAATTGAGTTATGTGGGGTGATTATAACTCACATGAAGATGTAAGGGAAGAAAAATGTCTCCTTTAAACACAAATATTGATGTATAATTTAGCACGAACTAGGGCTGATTTCCAACGTGCTAAATTAACAAACGAGTGCAGCGGAATTAATTGTATAATAGGTGTAGATCTACTGAATTTGGGACGGAATTATGGTATTTGTGTAGTGATTTTCGTGAATAGTGAACAGTGGCGATGAATAGTACCACCGTGAACAGTAACGAGTGTGAATAGTAACAGTAACCGGGATAGATATGTGTGAATCTCGCTCTCCGCCTCGCAAGGTACGAACTCGAAACACTCAAAGGTCAACCTCGCAAGGAAGACGACTCCTTAATCTCGCAAGACAACGAAGAAAGCTCACAAAGTGTAAACTCTTTATTAAAAACTCATAATCTCTAAAATAGGGTTACAAGATGCCCTATTTATACTAATTCCATAACTAAGCTAACTTGAACAATAAGAAACTTCCTAAGTTCCTAAACTAACTAGGAATAGGAATATTAAACTGAAATCAAACTAATAATAATCTAACTAGAATTAGGAAATAACAAGTTTTCCTAAAATCAACTAGGACAAGCTAATTTTCCTAATCTTATTCGAAATATTAAACTGAAATTCTAAGTCCTACACGGTTTAGGAAACCGTGTCTTCTAACCGGCCTAGGGAGGTGTTGCTTGCTTGTTCCAAGTATGCTCCTGCATCACACTCCCTTTCTTCAAAAAGAATCGACCCGATTCTTGGACCAACTTCCTCCTGGATCATATACGAGTCTCACACATGTGAATGTAAGATCGGTTATGAATGGTTTGCTTAGCACTTTTCCAGGAGATGGCTCCTCCCGCTAAGACAAACACGTAACCTGAGGTGCTTTTTCTGCTATCCTCGCATCCTCCAAAATCTGAATCAGTGTAGCCAATCACTTCAAGCTGATTAGAATGCCTATAAGTGAGCATGTGACTCTTAGTCCCTTGTAAGTACCTTAACACCTTTTTCGCAGCCTTCCAGTGTTCCATACCAGGGTTACTTTGATAGCGACCCAGCACACCTACTGCAAAACTGATGTCCGGCCTGGTACAGACTTGGGCATACATAAGGCTTCCAACTATTGAAGCATAAGGGATATCTTGCATTCTTTTATGTTCCTCATCAGATTTGGGGCATTGCTTCAAGTTAAGTTTATCGCCCTTCTGAATAGGAACTATACTGGAATTGCATCCAGTCATACTGAACCTCAGCTATAGATGTATCTGCCACTTCAATGACTTCAGGGATGGCAGGAGTCACATTGATGGGTTGAGGTTCATCATCCTCATGTTGTTCCCCTGCATCGACATCGTCGATAAGAACTTCATGAGTAGAGATCAGAGGTACAGTAACGGGAACCGAAGTTTCCTCTCTAATCTCATTGATGATGACCTCATCAATTCTCCCACTGACTTCGCCATCCTCTAGGAATTTGGCATTTCCAGTCTCTACTATTCTGGTGCTATGGCTAGGACAGTAAAACTTATACCCCTTTGATTTAGAAGCATACCCGATAAAAAACCCACTAATGGTTTTAGAATCGAGTTTCTTCTCCTGAGGATTGTAGATGCGTGCTTCTGCGGGGCAACCCCAAATGTGTAAGTGTCTCAAGCTTGGTTTCCATCCTTTCCACAGTTCAAATGGTGTCTTTGAAACTGCCTTACTAGGAACCCTGTTTGCGACATACACTGCAGTCATAAGCGCGTGCATCCACAATGATCTGGGTAAGTTTGTCTTACTCATCATTGCCCTTACAGCCTCTAATAGGGTTCTGTTACATCTCTCAGCAACACCGTTCATCCAGGGTGAACCTGGCATTGTGTACTGAGCGACAATACCCAAGCTTTCTAGAAGTTTAGCAAATGGACCAGGATGTTGTCCTGATTCATCATATTGTAGATACCCGTATCTGTCGATATGGAGATTTATCGAGTTCCCGCCAAACACCCGATGATGAAAATGGACCATGTTTTACTCATCGACTCACTCAATAGTGGATTCCGTTTAGCGAAGCAAAGCGGGCGCTTTTTTATAATTTAAATGAAATTTAAGTTATTTTTAAATAAATGAAATTTATTTATCGATTTTCGTACTTAAATGAAATTTAAGTCTTCTTATAATTTATTTGAAGAATAAGTTATTTTATTTATTTCATTTGAAGAATGAAATTTGTGACGGCTTTATTTATCGTTATTTTAAATTCGATTTTTTTCGAGTTTTTTAAAGCGATTTTTAAGCTCGTTTTTGAGCTCGTTTCAAAGCGGTTTTTGAAGCGGTTTGGACACGAACTTCGAGACATATGCAGGCCCAATATCCATCCCCTTTAGCCCCAGGTTCGAATCCCTATCAACACACAAATCCAAACCCAATTCCCTTACCCAAACACCATCAACCCGTACCCAAACCGCAGCTCAACCCGACACCCTGTTTTCGCACCCCCTTCGACCCAACCAACAAGCCACTCGAACCACCCCCACCTGGTCCATACTAGCCACCACTCCTAGCCCAATAACCCCAGGCCATAACCCAACCCAAATACCACCAAAAGCCTCACCAAAACCCGTGTTCAATCGACCCGCACAACCCGCACCCTTGCACTCTGTTTTTCGAGCCAAACCGTGAGTTTTTCGAGCCCATTCCTTCTCCAACTTCGAATCCCTAGCTCCCCCCATCTCTACTGCCTTATTCCCCAAGTAAAAGAAGATCTTTTCCTCATCATGGACAGCTCGAAATCCTTCCATAGCTCAACCACAATCTTATCACAATCACTCAATCATATCTCCTTCCATAACCAAACTCTATCACAATCTTCTCAATATTTCGGTTGAAACTCCTTTCCCATTCCACATCCAACACTTAAGAACCCTAATACACTCCCCTATATAAGCCATACTCGTCCACAAGCCACAGGTGATGAAATTTTAAGAGAGAAAACCGAGAAAAGCCGAGCACACATACACAATTCCATCGAACAAAGCCAAAGCTTCAACCTTTCTCCACCAAACCTAACGTAAATTACAACCATAGACTCCTCTCATACCCAGAAATAAAGTCACAAGTCCACACAAGGGATTAGACAAGCATAAGAGCATCGATTTGCTCCTTTGCTTGTGTTTTCTCGCGTTCTGGACAGTCTCTGTTCTCGTCCAAATTCCGTCGTGAAAAGGTAGTTTTCTCCTCTGTTTTATGCAATATTCTTAATCTTTGGAGTCTCACGATTCCGGAACATCTTTCGGATTTAAAATCGGACAAGTAACGAAGTCACAATTGCAATTTCAAAATCGCTGCACGAAGTGCTCTTTCTCGCAAATTTCGAATTGAATTATTTCGACTTTTGTTTTGTTTTATTGTTTTATTTCGACATTAATTTTAACCGTCTAAGACGCGCCTTCTAGATACGCTTGCATAAGGGATCCCGAGTGGTGTCCAAAGTTAACATGTAAGTTGAGGGTGCAATTAATCCCAACTTAGTTTTATTTACTTTGTTTTAATTAGTTTGTTTTTTTATGTTAATAACAATGATTTAATCAATATGTCGATCCTATTAGATAAATATGGGTAGGCATGTGATTATAATGAATTGAGTCGATCTAAGAAATAGATCGATTTCCTTTCATTAATTGAGCCTTTAGTTTCTTATGGGTCAGTTTTTGTTTTAATTAGATTAGATTTGTTTTATTTAATTTCTAGTTAATTATAATTGCATCTCACATGTATGAACCCGACTTGGCCTAGAATAGGACTTGCATGAACCCCCAAATGGACCGTGGTTACCTTGGTATTTGTGCCCCCTCCCCTTGTGTTCGTTTTTGCTTAATTAGATATATTATTATGCTCTAACGTTTGCTAATCTGTCTTATGCTAAAGATAAGTACTTTCTTCCCTATCTCTTGTTTTTGTTTTAATTAGAATAATTGAACATCACATGCTAAATCACTTGACCAAGTAGAATATTTGCATTAAACCACATAGACCAATTCTCACATGTTAGGGTTTAAAATGATGTTTGCATTCACGTGACCTTATCCAAATTAGCCATCCTCCAATTAGTAAAGACCGTTATTGCAACGGGCGGGGTTGGGTGTTTTTTTAATGACATTAAATTAACTTCCTAACACGTAACCTCACACGAATCTGAATCTCTAAAATTGGTTTTCTAAATTCCATTTAAAAATTTAGTGGCGACTCTTTAGCAAATAAAAATGTTTTAGATAGAAACATTTCGAGTGGAGCGTTTTTCCATGGTCCACAATTTGGCGACTCTGCTGGGGATAAGTGAAACTTGAAAATTGAAGGATGGCTAATAGGTTTTAGGTCACGTTTTTTTTCTTTTTGCATTAGATCATGCATAAACCCAATTGAGACTTTAGGATTCGGACCACTTTCCCTTTGGGTCAATCCCGAGGTACGGAAGTGACGTCCACTATGCCCGATTTAAGTATCAAGATGATCCCGTGGAGGTTGGCAGCTGCATACATGACATGTTGCTACGGGCGCATGACGAGTATTGCTGGCTCCCCTGACTAAGCGGTTTCATTGGCATAGACCCTTCTTTAGAAGACTGACCGAGACTTAGTCGAGTCTAGGCCCATGCATCATGCTTGTATGCGAATGATTAACTGAATGCTTGATCATCGAGTCAATTTTCAAACCGTCCCTTTTCAAAATGAGTCAAAGTTTTATAGGCCTAATTTATCGAAACTTTGGGTTCGATTTTCACCCATTGGTTCGACATTTTAGCCCTATTCTAGCTCTTTTTTTTCGAAATTTTGAATCTATGTTTCGAAATCTTCCAATCATTTTATCAAATCGATTTTCAATCTCGAACTTTCGAACTTCCTCTTTTGAAAAAAGAACCTTTGCAAGCCGAAGTGCTGCCCATTTTAAAACTCAATCCTTTTCAATTCGACATTTCATATCCCGTATCCAACCCATATCGAGAATCGAGTTTGTGTCAGTTGGGTCGAGTCTTGCCTAAAGTTGGGCCGTGTCCACCCTCTTAGACGTTTGGATCTAGTCTTGGGCTCAAGTGAGCCCTTGTTTGGTTAGAACCCATTTCAAGCAGTCACCCAAGTCGATCCTTGGGTCCAAGTCATGTCAGTCAACCAAAGTTGGTTCGAGTCGATCCAGAGAAACATCCTGCGTAGTTCAAGTGGGACGTTTGTCTTAAGACCCAAGAGCCATGTCTGGTTCAAGTACGGGTTTTGTCATGCTAGGCCTATGTCATGTCAGTCAACCAAAGTTGGTTCGAGTCGATCCAGAGAAACATCCTGCGTAGTTCAAGTGGGACGTTTGTCTTAAGACCCAAGAGCCATGTCTGGTTCAAGTACGGGTTTTGTCATGCTAGGCCTATGTCATGTCAGTCAACCAAAGTTGGTTCAAGTCGATCCACGAACACATCCTGCTTAGTCCAAGTGGGACGTTTGTCTAAGAAGCCCAAGAACCATGTCTGGTTCGAGTACGGGTTTTGTCAAGTCGGGCCTACGTCATGTTGAGTCTAAGGCCCAAGTCACACAGTGTTCAGTTCATCCCAACGAGCCAAGCACGCTTGTTCAAGGGATCCATGTCAAGTTATGACCATGTCTAGGTTTGAATAAACCTCCCTTTGTCACGTCTAACCCAAGTCGAGTGGGCCCATTTGCTTATTCTCCGGGTTTAAGTCCAATGTCAAGTCGAGTAAAGTTCGTCACGTTTGTTTCGAGTCGAGTCTTGTCTGCGCAGGAAGTTTTGGTTCGATAACTGACACTCGCTTGGAGTTTTATCAAACTTGATATGTGAATGACGATGTGCTAACTTTGTTTGGGTCATCATTTTCGAAAATTTGAACCCGTTTTCAAACCTCTTGTTTTCGAAATTCTCAAGTCTTTAGTCTTCAATTTTCGGCCCAATCTTTCAAAAACTCTAGTCCAATTTTCAACTCGATCTTTTGAACCTGTCTCTTTTGAAAGAAGAAACATTTTCAAGCTGAAATGATGCCCGTTTAGGATTAGAATTTTCCGACCAAAACGAACTTTTCTAGCTGAAATTTTCGAACCAAATAAGCTCTTTTCTAGCCGAAGTGCTGCCCACTTCAAAACTCGACTTCAAAACGACCTTCATTCCCGAGCCACGAGTAAGCATGAAATGCGTCAAGTCGAGTCCAGTTGAAGTCTTAGCCATGTATGACAAGCCCAGTCCATCTAGAAGTCTAAAAACACGACCTAGTTGGGTCACCCAAGCTCACTCTTGGGTCCGAGTCATGCGTGTCGACTAGTAGGTCTGAGTCAAAGCACAAAAACGTCATAGCTAGGCCATTTTGGACGTTTTGCACGGACCTAAGAACCAAATTTGGTCCAACACGAGTTTTTCACTCCAAGTCTATGTCAAGTCGGGTCTAAGACCGAAGTCATGAGTCGTTGTGTCAAAGACCCCTCACAAATGAGTTAGACTTGTTCATTTTAGGGTCTGAGTCGAGTCGTGATCCACATAGGGTAGAAAACCCGAGTCACGTACCTTTTACATGTCTGACCCCTCACAGATGAACCATGTGATTCATTTCCCGGGTCTGAGTCTGTCGTCAAGTCCATATGTCCAACCCTTTGTCAAGTCAATGTCTATTTGGGTCTAAGACCATGTTGTTCATCTCTGAGTCTGTTTATGTCCAATCCGGTCCAGTCCATTTGCATCCCAAGTCTTTAAATAGAGCGAAACCTCTGCCGTGTTACAAGTGGTGTCGAAGCCTTGTCGATTTCTGAACCCGGGTCACATAGTTTCCTCCCGAAGTCAAAACCAAGTTGCAAAAGTGGACCATTTTTCAAAACGAACATCTAAGTCAGCTCTTGAAAAGAGAAAAGTTCAAACCGAGGTTGATGATTATGAGTCGGAATTTGCATTCGAGTCTTAGTCCGAGTCGAGTCTAAGATTTGTTTTTCCTACAACCATGTCAAACTTCTTCTAGCATCAATGAAATTGATCTTATTTCCAATCCCGTTTTCATCATCAAGTCAATTCAAAATGCACAACGCACTCGAAGGGTGCCCCTTGGATAGAAATATGTATTCCGTTTTAGATGGTAGGGTACTTTAGGATCCCGTGTCTGTTTCCTTTACCTATTCCATGTCTGGCGGTAGAAAACCTCCATCAAAACCAGTGCTCAGAAGAAGCCCAGTAGATGGTTCTATGACGAACCTAGGCTAGTTGTTTGTTCCCGTGTCAGTGACGGAAGGCAAGCCCTTTTCCCACAAGAATACCCCATCTCGAAGAGGGAAGAGACCAACCCGTTCTAACAAGGAATTGTTAGTTCTGACCTGAATTAGTTGGCGAAGCCCAGTTTTCAAAGTGTATCCAATGGTGACTAGGAGAATGAGTAGAATACCATCTTCGAAGAAGAAGAGAGATTGAAAAAAAGAAAGAAAAAAAAGAAAAAAGAAGAAAAAAGAAAAAAAAGAAAAAAAAGAAAAAAAGGAAAAAAGGAAAAGAGGAAAAAAGGAAAAGAAAAGAAAAAAAGAAAAAAAGAAAAAAGGAAAAGAAGAAAAGAAAAATGTCGAAGTTACCAGTTGTCACAAATGGCGAAGTTACAGAAGCCAGTTTTCATATATGTCGAAGTCACAGAAGCGATTGTCAAAAATGTCGAAGTTACAGAAGCCAGTTGTCACATATGTCGAAGTCACAGAAGTGAGTTGTCAGAGATGTCAAAGTCACAGAAGCGAGGTATCACAGATGTCAGGGTTACGGAACTAAGTTTCCAGAGATGTCAAAGTCACAGAAGTGGGTTTTCGAAGATGTCGAAGTTGCAGAAATGAGTGGTTGAGTGTCGAAGTTACAAAAGCCAACGAGTTAGTATGTGAAACAGAAACCGAGTACCAACACGTTTGGATCGAAGATCAAAGCCAAAGGCGAAGCCTATCAGAGTGAAATAGAAGTAGCAAATACCAGAGATTGAAGATCAAAGTCAAAGGCGAAGCCCAAAACGGTTTGATAGTACCGTCGAACCCTTTACCCCCTAAGTCCTTCTCGAGACAGTTATAGGGAAATAGTCGGGATTTTGAGAATCATTGGGCCTGTGTCGTTACAGCCAAGCCTTTAGGGTCCAGACATGGAAGCTTGAACCCACATTGTTTTACCGACCCATTCGCACTCGGGTTTCGTCAAACCCGAGACACCATTTCCTACCACATTGTAAGCCATAACCCATTGGCCTTAGCACCAGAAAACAAACCTCCAGAATGATGTTTATTTTCAAACCTGTTATTACCAAGCTCCACATCCCAAAGCATCCAAGCCTTTCACACCAACCCCAGACACGGGATTTGACGGTACCTTACAGGCTAGAACGGGATACGACATGATACCTTAGGTGAAACCTTCGAGTGTTACACACAGATGAAATGCTATGTTTATGCACCTTGATCGAACTACGTCGGATTTGATTTCGCTCCACGCGAATACGTAGGCAGTCCTTCAAAATAAGGGATTCAATCCACCCATCCATCATCTTATCGGTTTCTTACGGGTCTTAACCAAGTCCAAATGAAGCCACCTTTGTTGAGTCAGTCTTAGTACTCGATTTAGGCTAGGATGGAGATGCAAATTCAGATGAGTGGTAATCAATTCTTAGAATGGGCTCTATCCAACGGTGTTGGCAAAGATGTTTGATTTGACAGTCGACCCACGTTGTGACAAGGACATTGATTAGGGAGATTATGATACCCTTCACCCATGTCTAGTTCAAACCACGTGTCAACCATTCTAAAAAGACCCTGCACACTCATGACTTTGTCCGTCATTAAGACTTTGTCTTAGATCGAGTCAATCATGGTCAACGTTCAAAGGTCTTTTGTTCATGTCACATTTGTGTCGCATTCATGTCACATTCGTGTCGTATTTCATGCTCACCGGGTCATGTTTCGATTTCAAAATACAAAGTATTTCAAGAGGTTTTTGCAAAGTCTGGGTCGATGATCCGAGGTCAAATCTCAAAATCAAGTCAATGACCCTTGTCAGTTGTCGATGACATTTACTATTCGGGTCGATGACCCACTCCAATTTTCAAAATGATGCTCGCGGGCCGATGGCCCATTTCGATTTCCAGATGATGTTTGAAAGCCGAGTCGATGACTCATCTCAATTTTCAAAACGATGTTTGTAATACGGGTCGATGGCCCAATTCGATTTTAAAGATGATGTTTGCGGGCCGATGGCCCATTTCAATTTTCAAGTAATGTTTGTAATCTGGGTCGGTCACCTATTCCAATTTTCAGGACGATGTTTGTAAACCGAGTCAGGGCCCAATTATGCAAAGTACTCAAAATTCAAGTTCGGGTCGATGACCCATTTCAATTTTCAAATGATATTTGTTATGCGGGTCGATGACCCATTTCAATTGATATTTGCCATGCGGGTCGATGACCCATTTCAATTTTCAAATGATGTTTGTCATGCGGGTCGATGACCCATTTCAATTTTCAAATGATGTTTGTCATGCGGGCCGATGGCCCATTTCGATTTTCAAAATGATGTTTGGGATTCGGGTCGATGACCATTCCATTTTCAAACAATGTTGGCTATGCGGATCGATGACCCATTCCAATTTTCAAACGATGTTTTGGGCCGATAACCCATTTCTTAAATCTCGACTTCCCACATTTTATCCCCAGCGAGTCCAGTTTTTGAACCTCGTACATACTTACGGTTTGAAGGGTCGCGGGCTAAGCCCACATTAATTATGGGTCCAAAAGATGTCCGAGTCTCTTGCCGAGATGTCGTGTCTACCCATGTTACAATGAGATTCATTTCGATTTGAAAAATCGTTCCCAGGATTTTGAAATAAAATTCCCGCCTCGGAGAGGCCTTTATCTTCCAAAATGTTCAAAGTGCGGGTTGACAACCCATCCTTCTAAATCGAAGCTCATTTTAAGCTCAGTGCTCGGTCGACGACCCTTTCATGCTTTCAAAATGCGGGTTGATAACCCATTTTCAAATGTCGGTCGATGACCCTTTCATGTTTTCAAAATGCGGGTTGATAACCCATTTTCAAATGACGGTCGATGACCCTTTCATGTTTTCAAAATGCGGGTTGATAACCCATTTTCAAGTGCTCGGTCGATGACCCTTTCATGTTTTCAAAATGCGGGTTGATAACCCATTTTCAAATGATGGTCGATGACCCTTTCATGTTTTCAAAATGCGGGTTGATAACCCATTTTCAAGTGTCGGTCGATGACCATTTTCGAATGACAAAGATGTTGCTATGTGAATCACATGCTATATATATATATGTATGTTGTGATCAAACTTGCAGAATATGCTTCAACTAGGGGCTCTGTCTCCAGAGACCACCCCAAGATAGACAGGATGGCATCCTCCAAACGAAGAGATTAACAGCAGAATGCTATGGCAATGACATTCTCCCCAGCGAGTACGTCAACTTCAGTAAACCGTTCTCCCCAGCAGAACACCGGGATTGATAATTATCCCCCATAAGTGCAATTCTTGTCTTTATTCATATGGATAACAAGATTTTGACATTCAAAGCCGAAGCAGCAGAAAGCTACAGGCCATCGAGCCGAACTACGTTGCGGGTTTGATTCCGTCAGAAACGGATACGTAGGCACCTAAGGATAAGGCTCAACCCACCATTTATGCAAGTCTATGGGTCGATGACCAACAGTTGGCAGAAGCCCATCCCCACGGAGTTCAGGTATGATCTCTTCTTATGGCTGGCGAGCTTACATACGCAAGTCTAATGGACTCTAAACGACCCGCGGAAGCCCTGGATCGAAAGATCTGGGCATACTTTGACCGAAGCCCTGTTCCAAGCCTCAGTCAAAGTGGGGGCTCTGTAGATACCCGTATCTGTCGATATGGAGATTTATCGAGTTCCCGCCAAACACCCGATGATGAAAATGGACCATGTTTTACTCATCGACTCACTCAATAGTGGATTCCGTTTAGCGAAGCAAAGCGGGCGCTTTTTTATAATTTAAATGAAATTTAAGTTATTTTTAAATAAATGAAATTTATTTATCGATTTTCGTACTTAAATGAAATTTAAGTCTTCTTATAATTTATTTGAAGAATAAGTTATTTTATTTATTTCATTTGAAGAATGAAATTTGTGACGGCTTTATTTATCGTTATTTTAAATTCGATTTTTTTCGAGTTTTTTAAAGCGATTTTTAAGCTCGTTTTTGAGCTCGTTTCAAAGCGGTTTTTGAAGCGGTTTGGACACGAACTTCGAGACATATGCAGGCCCAATATCCATCCCCTTTAGCCCCAGGTTCGAATCCCTATCAACACACAAATCCAAACCCAATTCCCTTACCCAAACACCATCAACCCGTACCCAAACCGCAGCTCAACCCGACACCCTGTTTTCGCACCCCCTTCGACCCAACCAACAAGCCACTCGAACCACCCCCACCTGGTCCATACTAGCCACCACTCCTAGCCCAATAACCCCAGGCCATAACCCAACCCAAATACCACCAAAAGCCTCACCAAAACCCGTGTTCAATCGACCCGCACAACCCGCACCCTTGCACTGCTTTTTCGAGCCAAACCGTGAGTTTTTCGAGCCCATTCCTTCTCCAACTTCGAATCCCTAGCTCCCCCCATCTCTACTGCCTTATTCCCCAAGTAAAAGAAGATCTTTTCCTCATCATGGACAGCTCGAAATCCTTCCATAGCTCAACCACAATCTTATCACAATCACTCAATCATATCTCCTTCCATAACCAAACTCTATCACAATCTTCTCAATATTTCGGTTGAAACTCCTTTCCCATTCCACATCCAACACTTAAGAACCCTAATACACTCCCCTATATAAGCCATACTCGTCCACAAGCCACAGGTGATGAAATTTTAAGAGAGAAAACCGAGAAAAGCCGAGCACACATACACAATTCCATCGAACAAAGCCAAAGCTTCAACCTTTCTCCACCAAACCTAACGTAAATTACAACCATAGACTCCTCTCATACCCAGAAATAAAGTCACAAGTCCACACAAGGGATTAGACAAGCATAAGAGCATCGATTTGCTCCTTTGCTTGTGTTTTCTCGCGTTCTGGACAGTCTCTGTTCTCGTCCAAATTCCGTCGTGAAAAGGTAGTTTTCTCCTCTGTTTTATGCAATATTCTTAATCTTTGGAGTCTCACGATTCCGGAACATCTTTCGGATTTAAAATCGGACAAGTAAGTCACAATTGCAATTTCAAAATCGCTGCACGAAGTGCTCTTTCTCGCAAATTTCGAATTGAATTATTTCGACTTTTGTTTTGTTTTATTGTTTTATTTCGACATTAATTTTAACCGTCTAAGACGCGCCTTCTAGATACGCTTGCATAAGGGATCCCGAGTGGTGTCCAAAGTTAACATGTAAGTTGAGGGTGCAATTAATCCCAACTTAGTTTTATTTACTTTGTTTTAATTAGTTTGTTTTTTTATGTTAATAACAATGATTTAATCAATATGTCGATCCTATTAGATAAATATGGGTAGGCATGTGATTATAATGAATTGAGTCGATCTAAGAAATAGATCGATTTCCTTTCATTAATTGAGCCTTTAGTTTCTTATGGGTCAGTTTTTGTTTTAATTAGATTAGATTTGTTTTATTTAATTTCTAGTTAATTATAATTGCATCTCACATGTATGAACCCGACTTGGCCTAGAATAGGACTTGCATGAACCCCCAAATGGACCGTGGTTACCTTGGTATTTGTGCCCCCTCCCCTTGTGTTCGTTTTTGCTTAATTAGATATATTATTATGCTCTAACGTTTGCTAATCTGTCTTATGCTAAAGATAAGTACTTTCTTCCCTATCTCTTGTTTTTGTTTTAATTAGAATAATTGAACATCACATGCTAAATCACTTGACCAAGTAGAATATTTGCATTAAACCACATAGACCAATTCTCACATGTTAGGGTTTAAAATGATGTTTGCATTCACGTGACCTTATCCAAATTAGCCATCCTCCAATTAGTAAAGACCGTTATTGCAACGGGCGGGGTTGGGTGTTTTTTTAATGACATTAAATTAACTTCCTAACACGTAACCTCACACGAATCTGAATCTCTAAAATTGGTTTTCTAAATTCCATTTAAAAATTTAGTGGCGACTCTTTAGCAAATAAAAATGTTTTAGATAGAAACATTTCGAGTGGAGCGTTTTTCCATGGTCCACACATATCTACCATAAAATTCTCCACCTCTGTCAGACCTGATGATTTTCACTTTCTTTCCAAGTTGCCGCTCCACTTCCTTAATGTAAAGCTCTACGACATTTACTGACTGAGATTTTTCATGCAACATGTAAAGGTAGCAATACCGTGAATAATCATCTATAAAGGTGATGAAATACTTCTCTCCAGTAAAGGAGGGAATATCAAATGGGCCACATATGTCTGTATGAATGATCTCTAAAAGAGCAGTGCTCCTTGTGGCGCCCCTTTTGGTGTGTTTGGTTTGCTTGCCTTTAATGCAATCCACACACGTCCCAAAGTCAGTAAAATCAAGAGAAGGAAGAATGTTGTCTTTTACTAACAACATCATTCTTTCCCTTGAAATATGGGCCAATCTTTTATGCCACAAGAACGCTGAGTTCTCATTCGTCCTTACACGTTTCACACCAATCTCAGAATTCAAAGAAATAAATAGCGAATCAGAAAATGATTTATCAAGCTCAATACGATACATTCCACTTTCCGAAATACCAGAACCAACAATATTATTATCTTTGAATAAGCTGAAACAACCGTTTCCAAAAGTCACAGAAAAACCAATACTGTCGAGTTTAGACAATGAAATTAAATTACGAGACATTGATGGAACATAAATTGTATCCTCTAAGAGTAATTTAAAGCCACTACTTAATACTAAACTAAAACATCCTATGGCTTTGATGGATGCTTCAGACTTGTTTCCCATGAATAGGTTCCTCTCATTGCTTCTTATGCTCCGGGTTGAACTGAAGCCTCTTCTTCTCGAACCATTCCTTGCGCTTTGGGCACTCATTCTGGAAATGTCCAGCCTTTTTGCAGAAATGGCAAATATCCTTCCTCTTCACCTTCTTAATGCCTGATGGACCTGGCACACTGGATGAGCTGGTCTTACTGCTCGTCCAGTCCTTCTTTTTGTACTGTCCCTTTCCCTTAGAGCCCTCACCTTTATGCACAAAGTGCGCTTGAGGTATGTTATGCCCTTTGGCATTATTTATGCGTGTGGCTTCCTGAACAAGCTTATTAGCAAGTTCATCCACTGTCCATGTTTCTTTTATGGCATTGTAGCTCACATGGAACGCTCCAAACTCCTTGGGAAGTCCCTCAAAGATGAAATGCGTTAATATGGGGTCTTCAATTTTAAGCCCCAACTTGAACAACTTAGATGCTAAGCTTTGCATATGCATTATATGCTTAGCCATGTCCGTTTTCTTTTCATCATACTTACAATGAGACAGTTCAGAGAGAAGCTTTCCAATTAGTGCCTTGTCAGAAGGTTCGAACTTCTCCTTAAGTTTTGCAAGATATTTCTTGGTAGTGTCACAGTCAGCCTCTGTAATTGAGTTCTTAATGTCCACAGCAGTGACTAGGCGCAGAAAGGCAAGACAGTTTACATCCTTGTCTTTCCAATCCTTATATGCCTTAAGTACTTCTGCGTCCTTCTCATCAGGCTTAGGCACGGGGGGACCGTCCTCCTTCAAACAATCGCTGAAACTCAACATGGACATAGAGAAAGTTATAATCTCTATCCACTCAGCATAGTTTGATCCAGTAAAGAGTGGAACAGTCGAGAGGCAGGAAAACAGTAGCTTATTTTGGGCAACTGCATAGTTGGAAAACATGCTCAAACATTAGTCTTTGAGTAAACACACAATTAGCAATAATGAATAAGACTTGTGCAATAATTGAGAAACTTAACAATTTTGATTAAACCAAGTATGGCATCTGTGGATAACCTATACCAGCCTAATTTCAATTAATTAAGTATTCTACACTTATATGGTTAAGTCACTAATAGATGCCGGTCCACCTGTGGGTAAGACCTAAGGGCTAGCAATTTATCCTCAATACTTGCTTATTCTGACCTTCACTGTCTTAATTGAGTCCACTGTGGTGTAACTCAAGCTTAATGTGAATGTCTGAGGCTTATTTAAACCTTAATGAAATCAAAGAAACATGAGGTGGTCCACTGTGGTGTAACTCAACTCAACTTAACAATGATTTTACTCATTCATAGTGTAATAATCCTTACTTAGATTTCAATCTCTTATGAATGGAAGCAACTGTGTGTGCAACCAAATAAGCTTACTGAGATATCTCAAACGATTATATTTACTATAAAAGAATGGCAGCAGAAGCGTACGGGAAAGCCCCACAGAAAACCCCAAAAACAATAAGATTTCATCTCTTGTAGTATCATAAAGCCATCATTATCAAAAGAAAACAATTGGACCATATACACAAAATAGAATAAGGAATTCAACCCCAAAAGGAGGTCATCTTCAACCTCCTGCCAAACGTCTCCCAAACTTGGTCTGAGATGTCAACTCTAATCCGAAACTTACGTATTCGTTGTTATATATGCAACAAACAGACGAATAAGGCAAATACCGTCTCCTTCAAGCAAATTGCAGGAAAACGAAAAAAATTGCAGACGATAAATTGCAGCGGAAAATAATTGGAACTTGCAGCGATAAATTGCAGCTTTAAAATTGCAGAAACGAACAAGCAAAGTCGAAACACAGCAACAAACCCCAAAATCGTGCGAGTAAAGCCGGAAAAACCAACAACCATAAACGACCAAAATTGATTCGATAATCATGGATGAGATTTCTAATCACAACAAGGCTCTGATACCACATGTAAGTTAGATTTAGACGATAATAATCTAACTATGAACGATGCAATTACTTAATTCGTTCTCAGGACCTTCGATTGGAAACAAATCACATGTAATTACATACCTTGATCCGACATGGTTGCGGGCGTTGGTGGTGGACGAAAAACCGGCGGCAGAAGCGGCGGAATGGGCCGGCGGCAGAGACGGCGGTGAAGGCTCTTGATGAAGCTTTAGTTTCTCCTCTCTATCCCTTAAACCCTTATGTGTGTTTCTTTTCTTATTTCGATAATTAAGCTAATGACGGTTTAGCATATATATAAATAAGGGCGAGAGGAGGACCGGGCTTCTTTGCCTAATTAATTTAATCGGTCCGTCAACAATTAAATCAACTGGGCTACTCCCACTGAAAGGCCCAACTATTATATTTAGCTAATTACCGCAATTAACTAAAGATTAGCTATAGGTCCAAAATAACGTAATAATAATTAAATACAACAACGTATAAAATTATTCTTACAGTAAAACGACCTAAAACAATGTCGTTCAAGCAAAAACGAGTTCTATGCGAAACTGGAGAACGGCACGGTCAGGAGAGAACGGCACGGCACGTAGGGTACGGTGCCTTCTTCAAATTGCAGAAACGGCACGGTAGAGAACCGCACGGCACGGCATTAAGGGCACGGCTCCTTGGTCCCTGGAGGAGAACGACACGGTTGTCAAGGCGCCTTCAGCAACTTTCCTTCTTTCCTTGTTCCGCGTGCTTTATTGATTTATGTCAGGTCATGGGTCGGTGTGGCGGTCCTTGGGCTGCTCCTATGCCATGGTATGCTTGTTGGGCCTTCATTCTTCCCTACAAAATTGAACAAACACGACCAAAACCCAACAACACTCCAAAAAGACGGGTTTGAGCATTATAGGCAATTAAGGCATGAAAATGCACCAAAAATGCATGCAAGTGAGCTATGAGTAAAGGTTTTCGGGCATGAAAAGAGGTAAATAACGGAGTTATCAATTATATTGGTGAGAATAATTTTTGTTCTAAGAGAGAAAAGAGAGTGTTCAACATCCATTAGAAATAATAAGAGTGAGATAAATTTTAAGAGGGAGTGACAATACAAGTGTGTGATTGTACTATAAGAACTTTGTAATATCTTATTAAGTGAATTAATTTGTCGAGAGAGCCGTGGTTTTTCCCTTAGTTGAGAAGGGTTTCCACGTGAGAAATTGTGGTGTCATTTTATTTGTTGTTACTTATGCTTGTTGTTTGTGTTCTATCCTAGTATCGTTGTTGGGTGAGATTCTTCCCGCACCGGGTTTATAGGACGCTTCCCCAACAGATATATCCTAAAATGAGCAGGAAACTTGTCAGTAAATAACATAAGGTTGATGGTGTAATTCAGGCTCATCATTTAGGCAACCATTCCTCACTTGCTCGATTCTCTGGCCTGGCTTACGCGTCGACCCTGACTTACTTGAGATTCCGGGACATATGTTTGAGAATTGGTGAGCCTTTTCCATTATCCTCAATTCTTTTTTTTTTTTTTTAATAACATGCTTAGTTGCTTACTTGGTTACTCTTTCAATCTTTTGGTTAGGTGCTATGAGAGCAGCATCCTGAAGCTAATCTCTGGCTATTATCTGGTGAGATCCTATTTCTTGATTTATAGCTCTATTCTCAAGTATTTCATTTGTCGACTCGGTAATGATGATGATACATGGGAGTTGATTCCGTAAAGTATCTATCAACCACTCCGGGCCTCTATAATTTGCCACGATTATTGTTATTATTATTAATCTTTTGCCACGATTATTGTCATTATTGTCGTTTTGTCTTCAATTTTTTGTCTTTATTTATTATACTCCTTCTGTTCCGGTCATTTGTTTACCTTTTACTAGCTCTAAACCCGTGAAAAAAATTGCACAGATCTACTCATTTATTTTATTCGTAAAACCTAAATAATGTATGAACATTTTTACAAAAAATGCACAAAGTTTTGACTGAATAAAATTTTATCAAGATTTTTTGATAAAAAAAAAAAAGCTTTGTCTATATTTATGTTATATTCTAAAAATTGGAAATTTTCTTCACAGATTATTCGTATATTCGAGTATGTTTTTACTAAAATAGATTTTTTTTTTCCTACCACTAGTATTATTTTAAAACTCTGAACAATGGACCCCTTTCTAGCTTGAGCCCTAGGTCGCCGCCCCTCCAGACGACCCTCAGAATCGGACCTGAATCTGTTGTAAGTAGCAATTTATCCTTTATACTTCCTTTGTCGTGTCGCTTGTATTTGGAAGTATGCTAATGCTTGTTCTCTGTTTTCAAGTGGATTAGTTTTATGGAGACACAAATTCTTACTTAAGACCGCCTATATCCGTCTTACTTTCAGACGGATACCATTTTGTGAGACGAAAAACCCATTTTGTGACTTTTAAAGCACATGGGGGTAGTCCACCTTGTCCCACCAACCCAAATTATTAGAGGTCTTTACCGCTTGAAGATTCGACCCGTCTGGAGGAAGACTTACTGTTATGGAGATGATGTGCGTATTATGTTTTGCATTATTTGTAATTGATACCGTATGTTTTTTGCAAGAACAATGCTGAGACTTTGGAAGCGTCTTTCTATCACTCCCTCAAGCTAGCTAAAAAGACTGCACTAGGTGGGGAGGTTGCCTACAACATTGCCACCAAGGAGAAGACTTGGTCCATTGGACCTAAGTATGCATTGGACTCACTCACTGTGATCAAGGGTCGGATCAACAACAATGGTTTTGCCGGGGCTCTCCAATACCAGTACACCTCCAAGACACGCATCACTGTTGCTGCAGACTTTGGGTACTTTAAAAGGGTTCTTGGACTCGGAATCGCTTTGGCTCTCTCTATTTGAGTCATTCATCCTGATCATTTTATACTTGGTAGTAGACTTTTGTTCGGATTGCTTTAGTATGGTACTGGATAATTTACTCTATGCATGGATCATAACGAATTGTGTTCATTTGCTCTTGAATTACTAAATCTAGTCTTTGATACATTTTACTTTTTGTGCGCATTACCGTGTTCGCTGGTATCGATATATGATTCAGGTTTGTTTCTGTATGTAGTAATACAGCTTGGTAATTATAAGTTTGATGAATGATTCGTATTACAAAATTATCTGATAGAGCTTAATTCAAAAGCTACGACGTGCACGAATTTAATTGTCTACTATGTGCAAGTCCGAGTAGGCAATTGTTGTAGTCTTTCGAATTTAAGAAAGGGTTTTTTTGATAACTATTACCTTTGTACTGTACGGTTTTAAGAACTACTATCAAATTTCGTTTAAAAACTATTATCGGTGGTAGTTTAAAATTATTTTGGTACTAGGTTTTAAAACCGTATAATACAAAGGTAATGGTTATAAAAAAAACCATTTAGAAAATGACAACTTCGTTCGAGAGTAACTATGTGCAAGAATTTAATTGACAAGGGCATATCATCCATCGCGAAACGGGTAGGTAATCGTGAATCGTGAATCGCGAAAAATTTAATTGAATCATGAGAGGGGCTTAAGTGAATCGTGAATTGGTAAGGACATATCCATAGCAAATCGGATAGCGAGAAGTTACAAAGTGCATCAGAATAACAGCAACCAAATAGAATTGTATTTGTTTAGGTAATTATTGAATATGGACACTCTTATCTCTTGAACAGTAGTTGTAATTTTTATACCACAAATTCTCATTGACAATCCATGGGTTGCTCCATTTTCCCTCCACTTGCCCTTCCCACTTGCCTTATTGTGAGAGGATATCATCCGTTTTCAGCTTGTGACGGATAGTGCCCATCTTCAACAAGACGCTTTGTTTTTATACTGTGTATCCCTATTTATCCTATATATTAAAGCAACAACCACAGAGCTGATGTGTCAGCCTGTGGTTGAAAGTTCAATTTTTTTTTCTAAAATGAAGGCCCCACCACGTTTTACTCATTGGCCATATTTCTTTTTTTTTTTTTTTTTTGCAAAGTTACTTACCCACGTTCCTATCATCATTTTTATTCATTTGATGTATGAAGGACTGAAGGTTGATAGATTGCTTTGGTTCATGTTATATAAAAAAGATTTGTCAAAATTATATAAATCAAGTAAATACAGTTGAAAAATTACAAAAGAAAAAACTAATTTTCTAAAAACTCCTATAATTAAATATAAGTAAAAAAAAAAAAAAAAGAATAACTCAACAAAGAAAAAAACAGATAAATACCAAAACAAAGAAAAGGAAAACAATTTATTTAAGATAGGCTTAACATAGTTAAAACGAATGTTATAAATACTTAAATAAAAAAAAAAACAGAAATGATCTTTGAACAAGAGGCTGCTGCGCTTTGATTTTAGCCACCCAGAATTTATCCTTAGCAGTTAGAGGGGTTTTTAGCAATTTGCCTATCCTCATTTTCATTTCCCACTTGATTTCGTTGGTGAACAATTTTAGCTTCAAGCAAAATGCGAATCATATCATATATCATATATATATTAATTTTTAATGAAGGCTGTCCACATGGCATCACTATATACAAGCAAACATGACGTGGCAGCGTCTGGTTAAATTAACATAAAATTCTGCCAAATATCATTTAAATCATACTATATATATTCTTATCTAAATATCATCTATAAATATCGTATATAAATTCTGCCAAATATCATATATATATATATATATGATATCCTTTATATGATGATATTTATAAGATATAGACAAGTATGATACAATATATATTCTTACCTTAAATATATTTGAATTCAATTCACTAATTTAATTCTCTCCGGGCATGCTGAATAAATAAAAAATTTCTTCCCTAATTTACTCACAATAAAATTGTCCAATATTTCATCGTAGAATATGCTTAAATCAAGTATAGAAATGAAAAATTGCTTAAGATATTTTGAGAATATTCTTAAATCAAGTATAATATTGACTAATTGATTGCCTTAATATAGCAACTATATCAAAATCGCAAATTGGCTAATTAAGTAAGATAGATATTGTGTGTGAAATTATCATCATAAAGGCACGTCCATCAATTTAAAGCGGTACTTCTACAACTAAATTTTGCTTAGCTATACATTATAGCAATAAATCACGTCAATTTCACTGATACTACGAGACCGTCTCACACAATAATTACTGTAAATTTTATGATGAGAAACAAACAGTAATGCACAATTAAGGAGTAAATATTGAGTATTGTGAGAGTTAGTAGCAAAAACCGAGGTTTGAATGTGAAGAATATTGCCATATTGAATGAGTAGGTATGAATTCTCACTTCAAATTTTCTTAATTTGTGCACTTGTGAGTTTTTGATTATTTGGTAGGAGACTTGGAGCTAGGATCATTCGATCATTTTTTTTACAAGGTTGTGGAAAATCTTCAATGACGGTCGAAGGGGAGAAGCGACTTGCATCTTATTTACGATGATTTCCGTAGTTTGTAATTCTTTTCAAAGTGTGTGCTTTAAGTTTACACTTGCAAATAATATACTCCCTCCATTTATTCATTTTCACCCCATCAACTTTTTCATCAATTTTAAGAAAATTGATTAAAGAATGAAAAAGTAATAAAAGAGTTGTAAGTGGGGTGAAAAAGAATGATTAAAGAATGAAAAAGTAATAAAAGAGATGTGAGTGGGGTGAAAAGAATGATTAAATAATGAAAAAGTAATAAAAGAGATGTGAGTGGGGTGAAAAGAATGATTAAATAATGAAAAAGGTAGTCCAAATAAGGAAAGAAGAAAAATGGGGTGAAGATGGATAATTTGCCAAAAGAAGAAAATGGGGTGAAGATGGAAAAATGGAGGAAGTATAATAAGATAGCTCATAAGTTTACTCATTTTGGACCATGGCTTGAGGGTCGTTGAAGTTTGATCCTTACGATTCCGTTGGATATTGTTTGTTTGGCGGATCGTGATTTGTTTTTAATGAATTGGTCCTTCTTCGGGATTATCTTAAAAAAAAAAAATAGCCCCGCTAAGAAAGACAACATTTTCACACTAATTTCATAAATTTTCCTAAAAAAAAGGTAATCATATCAAATGAAACATGTGTCGACTTTATAAAAACAAAAAACTTTTAACTTTAAATCTAAATCTATTTTAAGTAGGAAAGACAAAAAAACCGCTAAAAAGTTCCGCTTAATCACAATTATTCTTAACTGAAAATCCTTCTACATATAAATGATGATATAGTATAAGATGATAAAAAAGGATACTGCATTTAATTGCATTTTATTTATAATTTTTTTAACTTAATGTTTAAGTGATTGAACTTAGAAAATTTATTGTAAAACTCATAATTTTCAAAACAAAACAAAAAATTTATAATAATGTTCTGAAACTATACAACTGGTGATAGTATAATCTACGTAAGCGTGCTTTTGTGGGTAAATACTCCATTAGCTACTCTTACTTTATTTTAATAGAATACGTTACTTTAGCTTATTACTTTAAGTGTAGTGATGATTTTTTTTAGGCAATACTATCATATTATGTTGACAAAAGTATATGTTTCCATAATCAATTAATATACTTTTAAACATTAAATTCAAATTCAAAAAATAACTTTTGTTATTTTGGGAAGACCAATCCTAAAGGATTGTGAGTCGAGATTTTCCTGACCTTGACCTTGGAAAAGGGGTCGGGTGGGTCGGTTTTCGGGTTGGGCCATAATTTGGCAAGTCTATGTGTTAGTCCTAAATTAGCAGTTTGTTTTGTTGTAACGTAATCTTGGGTAACGGGTCAAAATTTAAGGGTGTATAACTAGGGCCGGACATCGGGCCGGCTCAGCACGGGGCGGTATGGGTTGGTGGGTCGGGAGCCCAAGCCCACATTACGGGCTGTGGGTGTGCAGGCCAGGGGCTGGTTGGGCTGGGGAGTGACGGCCCTAAATCGGCACGGATGGGGAAAATGGGTACAAAAGGAAGCGAGTCAGGCTGTTAGAGAGGGTTGAGCCCGAGACCGACCCGGTTATGATGCGGGCTGGGCGGGCCATAGTGACGGGCCAACGGGTTGGAGAATATGTGGTCCGATAGGGCGGTCCGGGCCAGGACGGTCCAGGCTAACCCGCACTGAAGTACACCTATAGCCATGAAAAAATAATTTGGTCCAAACAGATTTGCAATTCCGGTCAATTTGACATATCTAAATAATACTATGTACACCAATAATGTTTATTTTTTTTTTGTTGACAAGGGAAAGATCAATCGTAACTAATTTTATCTTATGGTGATATTAAAAAAAATCATTCATTGAGTACATAATTGTAATGTTTATTTTAAAAAGTACAACATTAGTTGCAAACTATCATCCGCATTATTTAATACTTTCTCCAAAAAAAATTTATCTTCCCATTTGCTTTATTGTAGTCTCCAAGACAGAACTTTCTGACTTCTATATGTTATTTTTTTCCCTCGAAATAATATTTAGCAAAAGATATTTCATAATAAGCGTAAATATTTTATTTTTGTAATTTTATTTTTCATTTTTCAACATATTTACGGTCGATTTTTACTTGCAAAGAAAATTGAGTAAATATCAGCTTATTCTATAACAGTCTGTGAATTTCACGGGTTTAAAACTAGTATATATTAATCTTCTAAGATCTACTATCACATGTCATGCTAATATTTCAGCCATGCTTACATGAAATTCTGTAATTATTTTGAGTAATTTGAACATTGCGCTTACCGTGTAAAAAAAAAAGTTTAACATAACAATTAAATCAATTAAAGAAGCAATATAAAACATATCGTTATTTACCAAAATTAAATTATGATTATCAATCAATCCCTAAATTCACGAATATTTCAAGTTCAGATAATCAATTGAAAAATATATTATAAGCTAATTTACTATAGGTCTATAGCTATATGATATTCTTTCAAGCAAAATTACGGAATATATTTTAAATTCCTAAATTTATGGTACTCTTCCCAAAAATAAACGTACTCTTAGCCATGTTAAATCTACAAACTACAGTAATGGTTAAAAAAAAAAAAAATAGTCCATCAGCTATTGTGGTTGTCAGTAATTATTAAATTAAGACGGTCTTGTAGTGTGGGATGGTTATATAATGTGGAAAGACAAATTATTTGTTAGCATTAAATGAATAGTTTTTTTAATATAAAATTGGACCGTCTCATGGTGTGAGGCTCTCTTATTTATATGAGTAATTTTTAACTCATTAAATAAAAAAAACAATTTTTTTATTAATTTAATAATAAAACTAAACATTTTTTTATTAACAAAAATAGACAGTTTCATAGTTGAGGTTGTATTAGCCTATAATTTATGAATACATTTTACAGGCATTTTTTTTTCTGATGACTTTTTAATATGTATACGAGGGTAGAAGGGCGGGCTTCATTTGAGATTATTTTCCCGATAATTTTGTACACTATTTAAGTGGGGTTATATATCATTTATGTTGTCTATATATCTCAAACGGGTTGGGCGGGTGGGATCATACAAGTCGGGTACGGTGGGTTCAAATACGGGTTGAGTCATACGGGTTATGGGTCGGGTTATTAGGGGCAACGTGTAGGTCAACAATTAGTATCTAACGCCTTTTATAGATCGGAAAAATATTTTTTAAAACTAAAGTATATTTAACATTAATATTTTAATCATATTTAATGTTTAATTTTTTAATTATTCTTTCAAATATATTATATAATAAATATTAATATTTTAATAAAAATTATTTTATTTTATCTTTGACTCAGCGGGTCGACGTTTTCGTGTTGGGTTTCACTTAAATTAACGGGTTACTTCGGGATCCAGATCGAACGGGTTACTGCTCAAGATTTTTGGGTTTTAACTCAGGAAAAATGGATGAGGTCGGGTCGGGTCGAAATTTGACAGGTCTATATCTTAGTCATGTATTAAACTCATAACTTATCATTTAGTTATAAATAATATGGATACGAATTGTACAAATAACCAACAATAATTTGTTGTGTTTTACATTTGTATAATATCGACTTTCGTATGACTTTAAGTTTATTAACAATATATGGAGTATTAGCTTAAAGGTAATCATCTAACCACGAAGTATAAAACAGCCCGTGAATTTCACGGGTTTAAAACTAGTATACACTAAAAATAAACATTTACATTAAGGTTCAGCACAATTTAAAAATGTGTATAAATTGCAGAAAACCAAAACAAAACAAAAATCAGAGAAAAAATAATAAAATCGAAACAAAATTGCAATACAAAACAATTTTGGTGCATGAAGGAACTGATATAATTTATTAGATAATCTTCTCTTTATGCATGATGATCAAAAGAACGGACTATGGAGGATAAGAGACATAGAGGTAGATTGGGCAAGATTTTGATTTGAGTATCGATGGAGTAAGAGTGTTTCTGAGGGATAGTCACCGACGGAAGTGACGAGCGACGAAACTGAGATGTGAGGGAAACATGGAGAAAGATAATTTTTAGGAGAGTGACGATAATTGATATACCGTACAAAGTAGCTATGAGGTGTGAGTAGGGTTTTTTAGTGGCGGGACGTATTTGGGCCAAGTTATATACTGTACAAAGTAGCTATGTATTTGTTTGGGAAACTGTATTATGGGCCAAGCCAATTTTGTATTAGTACCGCTAAATATAGAATTTTCAACAGGTCTTAGTAGTACTCCCTTCGCCTCAGTCAATAGTTTATATTTGTTTTGTTTCGCTCTCATAAAATAATGTAACGATGTAAACTATTTACAGGGATAGAGGGAGTAATTATTTATGAGCTTCTTTTAAAATAATTAATAGGGAAAATGCACATGGTGCCCTTCAAGTTTGCCATTTTGCCCAAAATACCCAAATTTTTGTTTCGGAAAACTTTAAGAGGCCATAACTCGTATTTACGAGATCCGAATGTGATGATTTTTTTTTTTCAAATTGATTGTCTCTTCGTGAACTACGACTTGGAAAAAAAAATCGAGTTTGGAACTCGTGACCAAGAGATATGGTCACTCAAAGTTTGTTCGGTTTAAAAAACTTTGACATACAAAAACTCCTAGCCACGTGATCCAAATACGACAATTTTTTTTTTCAAATCGTGGTTCTCGAAAAGACGATCGAATTGAGAAAAAAAACCGTCACATTCGGATCTCGTAAACACGAGTTATGGCCTTTTAAAGTTTTCCGAATAAAAAATTTGGGTATTGTGGGCAAAATGGCAAACTTGAAGGGCACCATGTGCATTTTTCCCTAATTAATAACAGAAACTTTTATGTTGCAATGTTATATAAAATGGAAAAGAATATATTGTTTAAACATGCATGGGTTACAATTTTCATTTTAAACGTCCAATGGTCAAAGTTTCTTTTAAATGTTCATGGGTCAAAATTTACATTTTAACAGACAAAGGTCAAAATTTTCCGTTAAAATATGCACGAGTGAAAATTTTCATTTCGTAGTGTGCATGAGTCAGAATTTTCATTTTAACCGTGCGCAAGTCAAAATTTTCATTTGAAATGTGGATAGGTGCAAATTTTCATTTCGTATTATGCACGGGTGAGTCCATAAGTCCTCTTTAGGCCCTTGGATGAGCACTATCAAGGGCTGAGATTTAATCAAACAAAAAGGGGATTAAGGGGCAAAATAAAAAAGGAAATGATTCTCCCTCTCTACTTTACTAATCCACCCTAATTATCACTAATTTCACTATATATAATCTCTTTTTCCACTCACTTATCTCTCATCCCACACAATTATCATTCTCTCATCTCTCTAAAAACCAAAACAATTCAAAATCTAAAAATCAAAAATTTCCCCCTTTTTTCCTCATTAACCCAGCCCACCGGCAACCACCCACCACCTCGCTACCGTCACAACCACCGCCACCTCCCTCCATTCGAATGCCACCACCACCCCATCATTCGTCTCCCTCAATTCGAACCCCACCACCACATACTCCATTCTCCTCCAACCCGACAACCAACAACAACCACCTCCTTTCACAACCCGACAACACCACCACCTTCTCTTTATTTTTCAAATCCCAACACACCACCGCAACAACCTTCACTCACCACCCCTCGCCAACACCACCGCAACAATCTTCACTCACCACCACCCTCTCTCCCTCACCACCACCCACGACACCATCTCCGACACATCACCCAACAACAACAACAACAACAACGACGACGACGCCGGCAAAACCTGACCACCAACGACCAGATCTAGTTTCAGTTGAGGTTTCAGGTGGTGCGGTTTCAGGTGGAAGATGGGAGCGACAAAATAGGAGAGGAGGAGGGTGGTGGTTACAGTGGTGTCGGGGTTGGTACGAGGCAGTGGTGGGTAGGATGTGGTTGCGGGTGGTGGTCGTTGTGTCTTCTTCCCGTATATGCACATGTCGAAGCTTTTTTTTTCATCTTTTTTGTTCTTTACAGTCAGATCGTGTTTTTTTTGTTTTCTTTTTTTGTTTTTGTTTTTTTAATACAAACCTTATTCATCTATACTTTTTTGTTTGTCTGTGTTCTATGATTTTAATTTGTGTTTGTTTTTTCATTCTTTTACATTGTTTTTATTTGTCTTGTTTTATGTTTTTACAAATCTCGCCTTGTTAAAATCCGCCTTATTGATTTTAATTTTATAGTCAAGTTAATCTCTATTAAAGTTACATTTTTTTCTATTAAAGTTACACTTTTCTCTATTAAAGTTACAGTTTTTTCTATTTATTAAAGTTTTACACTTACACTTTTCTCTATTAAAATTACACTTTTCTCTATTAAAATTACACTTTTCTTTATTAAAATTACACTTTTTTCTATTAAAGGTAAAATTACACTTTTCTGTATTTAAAATTACATATTTCTCTATTAAAATTACATTTTTTTGTATTAAAATTATACTTTTCTCTGTTAAAGTTAAAGTTACAGTTTTCTCTATTAAAGTTACACTCTCAAGGACTACGGTTATACTCTCAATGGACTGAAATTACACTCTCGATGGACTGAAATTACTCTCAATGGACTAAAGATACACTCACTGGACTAAAATTACACTTTAATGGACTAAAATTACACTCTTCTCTATTAAAATTACACTTATAATTCAGTCAATTTTACAATAAGATGTGTTAAAATTACAAAAATTCAAAGTAATATTCGTCAAAATCGCTCGGAAAATACTAAAGTTATACTCGTAAAACTCAAAATTTGTCGTAAATTTCTTTCAAATTTTCGAATTTCAAAATTATCCGTCAAAACCGTCTTTTTTGTTAAAATTACACCTTTTTCCGTTAAAATTACACTTCTGAAACAGTGAAAGTCTCGTAAAAATTGTATAAAGTTTCTGTCCAAAAAAAAAATGTTCTCCAAAAAAAATTGTGTCAAAAAACCAATTAGTGGATGTTTAATTAAAGCTAGAGAAAGAAAGTGCATTAATAAATGTAAAGAAAACTAATTAGTGTTAAGTGTGCTCTTAACTTTCAATCTCAACCATCCTTAGTGAGATATCTAAGGGTTGTGGTGAGGACTTATGGACTCAAAAAAGATGATAGACTTATATGAACTCCTCTATATATATAGAGAGAGAGAAATCAAGGTTTCCCCCAAACAAAAACTTGAATCCTAATGGAAAAGCAAGAACAAATCCTTTTTAAGGAGGTTTCATACGACAGTTTGCCTCAATATGGTATTGACAGTACCGTGGTTAATGTAGGAACCGGATTCTGAGGTGGAACCTTCCTGGGATTCCTGTAACATTTGATCCGGGGAGGGGGTGCTGGTGCTGCTGCTAGTATGCCCATTATTTCTGTTGGTGATTTAAGAGTAATTACCGGTTCATTTTTGCGTAATTAAGGTTGGTTTGTAGATGGGTAATTTCTAAATAATAAATTGCAAGTACTGGAAAATACGGAGTGTATACTTGCATAATTATTTACGGGATTACGGTATAACGTTCGGACGAATGACTATGACGGGGTCTCGCTGCCCGGTCAGCGAATCTGGGTCCAGGGGCGAAGCGCCCTGGTTTAGGGGTTCGGGGATGCAACGTGGTCCCCGATGGGGGTTCGGGGGCAACGCCCCTGAAATTTTGGAATTAATTAAATTACGCGGAATTTAATTAATTGAATTACGCGGAATTTGGTTACTGGTATCCTAATTTCTGAAGGGTTGCATCTCTTCTACATAACTCCCCCCTTGTTCCCTTTCCCACTTAATTCTTTCTATATAAATAGAAGAATTTGTCAGAAGGTTTACACATACAAATTCTGGAATTTCATCTTTGAACAATTAACAATCAAACACAAAATACTTCCATTATTACGTCTATGATCTTTGAGTGCCAAAATCAGAGGGGACCGTCTTATCTCAATAGGAAATTCGATAACACCCAGGCACAAGTAAAGGGTCGAATTATTCTATTAGGAAAGCAGAGTCGATTTGGTCCGGTAGCAATTCGTCATTCCTGTTCGTGCAAATTCAATTCCCTAACAATTTCTAGACTACACGGTGCAGTCATGAAATCTTCGCGTGTGGGTGGATATTGCGCACTGTTGTGTGTATGCATGGAGAAAACTTACATCACCGGGGATACGAGATCGTCTACAGTGCTGCCAGTGGTGCCCTAGTACACGCCCCTCGTGGCCCCCTCCCTGCCTTTGGTGGCGCCCTTGCTGTTGGTGGATACGTCGCTTCTGTTCAATTCATGGATGCCTATTTTACACGCTATACGCGCAGCAATATCTCTGAAACCAATACTTATACTTATCCCCATTATCGCCCTCCTCAACACTACCACACATTTTCTGACCTTCAGAATATCATTCGCCGTCTTATTACTAATTACTTGATTAATTGACGAATTCTATTCATTCAGTCTTGTTAGAATATATTGTATATATTCGGTTATTCTGTAATTATGTAATTGATTTAGTTACCTTATATTTAGCATCTAATTATGTAGAATATCCTAATAATTAGGCTAGCATATCTCCACTAACAATTGTATATATACAAATGGAGAGTCCCTTTTCTATGAACACAAATTCTTGTTTCGGATTTGAACTTTAAAGGAAGGATATACCCAAACAAATTGTGTAAAATTGTCAATCAAAACTAGATAATATTTGTAACCCGCTTTGCTTTTGATTGGTGAGGTCCATAAATCACTGTGAATAATGTCAAACGGGGCAAGAGTATTGGACAAAGAATCGGAAAAAGGCAATCTCTTATGTTTTCTTATTTGGCATGAATGACATAAAGAAGAATGTTGTTTGCTATTACAATCAATATGACTATTAGACTTAAGCAAATGTAAAATAGACGAACCCGGATGGCCTAAGCGAGAATGCCAAACGTCGGGTGAAAAAGAAATCAAAGAGTGGCTGGATGCGGCAGGTGGGGACGCGGCTGACACGGGGTAAAGATCACCGTCACTATTGCTCCTCAGAATCAGATTCCCATTCGCTAAATCCTTCACAGAAAAACCACGGGGATCAAATTCAACGGATACGTTATTGTCTTTGGTAAATTGCCGGACGGAAATAAGGTTTTTAATAATTTGTGGCGTGTACAGGACATTGGTAAGTCGAAGGGTTCGGTTTGGTGTGTCAATTTTGGTCTGCCCTGAACCGTGTACTGGAATACTAGCACCATTCCCGACGTAAATAGATCGAATCGTGCTATAATTAAGAGGGGAATTAAGCATACCTGCGTCCGCGCTAAGGTGAGAAGATGCTCCCGTGTCCATGTAGAACGGGCTATATGGCTGCATAGTTAAGGCATTGAACGCTTGTCCCACATCCGTCATCTGTGCACCTTCATCGTGTGCCGCAACATGTGCTTGAGCATAGCCAGGATTGGGCGTGGACCTGTTGTTGTTGTTGTTGCTATTTCGACTTGAGGAACGAGTGACAGGGGCGTGTGGCATAGGGCCCCACATCTGAGTAAAGGCGATATTAAATTTCTTTGTTTAGAACCGTGATGTCCTCCCTTCTGATGACCAGAATTTTTCCCACGTTTACCGCCATGGCTACGGTTGTTGCGAGACTGGCCGGACTTGGGTGCATCCTCCCAAGTGCGAGAATCAGCAGGGGGGGAGTTAGGAACAACCAGGGCCGCAGGTTCTTCACGGCTGTCCTGGCGATGAATCTCAAGTTCGATCATGCTCCTTGCAGTTTCGAAATTTGGAAGCGTTTGGTTTATGTAAGCCGCGACCGTATCATAATCTTTAGGGAGGCCACGAACAAATTGCAACACCAAGCACTGATCGGTGACGGGCGAGCCGACATCTGAAAGAGCAACTGACAAATCCTTAAGTTTTTGACAGTAGGAATCAAAATTAGGAAATTTACCGAGTTTGAGATTGATAAATTCATGCTCGAGACTTGCGGCACGGGCACCCTTGTTGTTAAGAAAAATGCTCTCAACACGAGTCCAGGCTTCGCGAGCAGAGGAGTCACGTTTGAGAACACGAGGAAGGAGATCGTCTGACATTGTGCCATATATCCATTGTAAAACAATGGCATCGACTTCCATCCAAGAATCATACAACGAATCCGACTTTGCCGGAGGAGCGGTACCGTCAATATGATGCAGAACCTTGTAACCACGAGCATGAAGCGTGAACAGGTCAACCCATAGCGAGTAGGAGACCTTAACGCCGTCTAAGACACGGACCTTGTTTTGAATATTAGTCACTGTGTAGACGGGGTGGAGGGCGGGTTTCTGGTTGTCAGGATCACCGGGCATCGTGGCGTGAGGCTAGACCGGTGATAGGGAACGTAACTTTGAGATGCCGTGGGCAGAGATGATTCTCAAAGAAAATATTACCAAGACACCGATACCATGTAAGTTGATTGAATCCCTGAATAGGGTTGATTATCATTAGCCAATATATAGATACAATGTACACACAAGATCCTAAATACAAGGAGAGAATATCTCTCAGTATGGAAAAATATGCTATACAAAAGATATGCACGATCATAAAGGATATATACAAACTAACTAATAATATTGACTAATAAGAACGAATCCTTTTTAAGGAGGTTTCATACGACAGTTTGCCTCAATATGGTATTGACAGTACCGTGGTTAACGTAGGAACCGGATTCTGCGGTGGAACCTTCCTGGGATTCCTGTACCATTTGATCCGGGGAGGGGTCTTTGGTGGTCTTCTTCTTTGCTAGTATGCCGATTATTTCTAGACTACACGGTGCAGTCATGAAATCTTCGCGTGTGGGTGGATATTGCGCACTGTTGTGTGTATGCATGGAGAAAACTTACATCACCGGGGATACGATATCGTCTACAGTGCTGCCAGTGGTGCCCTAGTACACGCCCCTCGTGGCCCCCTCCCTGCCTTTGGTGGCGCCCTTGCTGTTGGTGGATACGTCGCTTCTGTTCAATTCATGGATGCCTATTTTACACGCTATACGCGCAGCAAAATCTCTGAAACCAATACTTATACTTATCCCCATTATCGCCCTCCTAAACACTACCAACACATTTTCTGACCTTCAGAATATCATTCGCCGTCTTATTACTAATTACTTGATTAATTGACGAATTCTATTCATTCAGTCTTGAGTTACTACTTTAGTTACTGTAATGTTGTCTTCCAAGTATATATTAATAAATGTTGCTTATTTGATCGATTGGTATTTGGCTTAATTGTTGTACCGATGAACTAATACAGAATTCAAAATTTCAAATTCATCGATTATTAACCAAATTGGTTTGGTGTTGTGGTTCCCATCTCGTCCAGTAACCTAAGGTTAGGGGCGAGACCATGTAAATGGGAATGACTCAAACTCGTAGTGACAGCAGCAGCTCCGATATGATAGAAAAACCATTCCAAGAACAAATTGGTAGGATAGAAGCAGATCCAATATGATGATTTAGGCAAATAAGAAAGTTTTTAAAATTACAACAATATTTATTTTGGAAAAAAAAAAAAAAAAAAAGACACCAAGAACAACACAGATGTGTAGAGGAATGTAGTATCTACAGCCAAGCAGGATTGTTCAAAGGAGTAACCACAGCTTTGACCTGCAAGTAATTCATCAGACTGTAAATACCCTTCTCTCTTCCCTGACCGCTCATCTTGTACCCTCCAAACGGGATGGCTGCATCAAATATGTCGAAACAGTTCACCCAAACTGTCCCGACTCTCAGGGAACGTACCAAATGATTGGCTGTGTCAATATCCCGAGTAAAAACTCCGGCCGCTAGCCCATACCGGGTTGCGTTGGACCGACTAATTACATCTTGCAGGTCACTGTACATTCGCAATAAAACAAGATGCAAGGTTATAGCATTGAAACAGAAGTATACTGAAACCAAAGTATAGTGAAACGGATTGATTACTCACTTGAATTTCAGGATAGATTGAACGGGACCGAAAATCTCGTCCTGAGCGATCAACATGTTGTCCTTGACATCGGAGAAAACAGTTGGTTGAATGTAGAATCCTTTTGAGCCATATCTTTCACCTCCAGTTTCGAGTGTAGCGCCACTGCTGACACCTGATTTAATGTATTGCATAACCTTCTCGAATTGTTCTGAATCGATCTGAGGAATTCAAGAAAGAATGTTCAGCCAAAGTACAGTTATATCTCAGAAATGAATTGTTTCTGAATGATCTATCCTCAGAAAATTTACCTGAGGGCCTTGCTCAATGTCTTTCCTAAAAGGGTCGCCAACTACACGTTGAATAGCACGCGCCTTTGCTTTCTCTACAAACTCGTCATATACGCTTTCATGGACATATGTACGTGAGCCAGCACAACAGCATTGTCCCTGTACAAATACCAAGTATTCATATTAAGCAAGAAACCCTGTCCAAATCTTATAGTATCAGATTATGGAGTACCATCCAAAACTCGAGTAATAAATAACCTGGTTAAAGAAGAGAGCAAAGTGCGCCAGTTCCACCGCTTTGTCAACATCAGCATCCTTGCAGACTATAAAAGGAGACTTTCCTCCAAGCTCCAAAGTTACAGGCTTCAGATTACTCTCAGCTGCCATCCCAAGCACTATTTTCCCAGTATCAGTTGATCCCGTAAAAGCCAACTGCAGATAAAAATTAATGAGCAAAACACTGCAACATTTTAAAGCTATGTATGAAAGAAAGTGTTCTTAGACGACAGTTACACGAAAAACTTATACCTTGTCAACATCCATGTGTGATGCGAGAGCTGCACCAGCAGTAGGACCATAACCAGAAACAACATTGACGACACCATCAGGAAGTCCAGCCTGCCACATTATGTCATAAGTTACGATGAAATTATATTCCGACTTCTTATTATAGCCAATTTGCATTTCCCAGATTTGTAAAGAAAAGATGATTTACCTCTTGGAGTAGTTTTGCAGCGTATAAGGCAGTCAGAGGCGTCTGCTCTGCAGTTTTCATAACAATTGTGTTACCAGTTGCTAAGGCTGGTCCAACCTTCCACACAAAGATGAGGATAGGAAAATTCCACGGGATAATTTGCCCGGCAACACCAATAGGTTCATGAAGCGTTTGCAGATGATATGGTCCGTCGGCAGGTGCAGTTAGCCCATGAATCTTGTCGGCCCATCCTATGCAAGGGAAGAACAAAAATTGGCCAAGAAAATAACAGTATATATTAGGCATGTGAAGCACTGATTAGGTGTAGTTCAAACACGAGCTAACAGCTTTTACTCACCAGCATAATATCTTATCAAACGGGAGCACATTGGTAATTCAATTTTAGCAGCTTGCTCGTATGGCTTTCCATTGTCCCAGGTCTCAAGCGCAGCAATCTCCTCAGTGTGTTGATCAAGTAGATCAGCAAATTTCAACAGGATCCTTGACCTTTCCTGTAAAACAAGAGGTAAGCACAAAAGCTAGGAATTAGGGACAAGACTTTTGAGGAACAAAAGAAGAAACTTGTAAGAATGAAATGCATTAAAAGGAGTTAATTACATAGGCAGTCATTTTTGGCCAAGGCCCCTCATCGAATGCCTTACGAGCAGCAGCTACTGCTCGGTTGATATCCTCAGCATCACCCTCGGCAACCTCAGCAATCAAGTTGCCTGTCCTCGGGTCAAATGTTTTGAACTTTCTGCCTGAAATAATCAGCACTGCTAATAAGTTTCCTAAACAAAACAGATAAGATTCTGCACAATTTTCTCGATCACTTAGGTAAGACCATGTCCGTATAAGACTAGCACTCTTGGGTAAGCATAATCATACTCTAAAATTTGCGAGTTGGGACTTGGGATCCTCTTTATTTCCTAAAAGAAATGGAAAGTTCATTTCCCTCTCACAAGTCAATTTTGTAATGATTTACTTCTACTTTTGGCTCTCATTTCTAAACTCACCTGACGCTGAATCCACAAATTGTCCATTGATAAGAAGCTTTGTATATTCAACTTTCACAGCACTACAACAAATTAGGTCATTTTCCACGCTTTTTTAGCCAATTCTCCACGCTTAAAAGCGTCGCCATTTTTTTTCTCCACGCTTTTAAAAGCGTGGAGATTTGGGGTGTTAGGATTTTTCCACGCTTTTTAGTGTGGAACCTTGGCCACGCTTTTTAGTGTGGAACCTTGGCCACGCTTTTTAGTGTGGAAACTTGTCCACGCTTTTTAGTGTGGAAACTTGTCCACGCTTTTAAGCGTCAGTATTTCTCCATACTTTTTTGCGTGGAAATTTATATATTTCTCGACGCTTTTTATACCCTATAAATTTTTGTTACTGATGGGGCATATTCTGCACCGGCTGACCGAGTCAACATCTTGACCAAGGTCAATGCTCAAAGACCACAAGTCACACAGCATTCGGCCTGACCGACATGAGCCTGTCGGCCAGCTACTTGGGTCTCGGCCTGGCAACCAGCCAGCCGAGGGACACATACGCGAACTCACATCCAGCCCTTCCGGCACGGAGCCAACCAGGCCCGCCGGCCTGCCACGGGTCCATACGGCGGAGGGTAGAACAGACATTTCACCTGATACGTCCACTTGGCCACTTGGCAATCTACTTGGTCACTACGAGACAAAAGGGGAAAGTCTATAAATACTCCACAACCCTCAACAAGAAAAGGATATCTCTCAATCTCATCTCAATCCATAATCCCAACATCTACTATTCACCACATTAACTGGTATAAACTCCCTTATCTCTCCTCAATACGCTTATCTCTCTAAGTCACTGACTTGAGCGTCGGAGTGAGTTCGCACGGCCCCAAGCCGTGCCCTCCGTTTGTTCATTTTACAGGAAAGAGTGCAAGGAAGAGTCAAGCCTACGACATCGTTTCACGAGCTACAAGTGGTCCTCAAACCTGCTCCGTAATTACACCCGGAACAATTGGCGCCGTCTGTGGGGATACTTACAAAAAGCTAATATCCTACGTTTCCAAAACACAAAAAACCCAAACCACTTAAACAAGCCAAAAAGATGTCGAAACAACCAGGAGATGTGAGTGAACCAACTCCATGCTACAATGATGATACATTCATCATTTCTGAATCTGGGCCGTCCCTCGCCGGTCAGACCACTGACCCGGTATACGGGATGCCCAGAGAACTAATGACACCAACGCCCGCCGGCCAAGTCACCATAATGGGACATACGGTCGACGCGGCCAAGCTAAAAGCCTTCCTGGACTTGATGGGGGGTACGTCAGTCACCCCTACCACAGTGGGGAGGGGGGGGGCGACAATGCCTCCACAGGTGTCCAGGGCCCATGGAGTTGCTCCAAACAATCTATCTGGAGCATTGCACGACGCTGGCCGTGACAGAACGCCAGCAAGATCCGAAGGGCCAGTGGTGGACCTAAGTCCTTCCCCAACTCGTGGGAGGACGAGGTCAACGCGGCGAGAACCGAGTCATCGCCACAGGGATGACAGGAGTTCGACTCACCAGAGCCGGACAAGGAGTCCTACCCGCCAAAGGGGTAGAAGCAGGACCAAGGCAGCGAGGAGCCGATCGCCACGCCCTCTCGTTAGGAGCGTGGTCAGACAGCCCCTCAGTTCCTTCGTCCTTGAGACACCGGTGCCAACAAAGCTGAAGTTGCCCACCTTGTCGTACAAAGGCGATAGCGACCCCGCTGACCACACCGAGGCTTTCGAGACGTATATGTCGGTGTGGGAGCAGCCCGACGAGGTGTGGTGCCGAGTCTTCCCAACCACTCTACATGGGTTGGCTCAGAGCTGGTACAAGGGGTTACCCAATGGTTCGGTGTATTGCTATGCCGACCTAAGGGATAACTTCCTGGCACAATACTCTTGCAACAAGAGGAAGGCCGTAGAGACTGCGGACCTCCTCACTATCAGACAGGGGGAGGATGAGTCCCTCCGCAGCTACGTTAAGAGGTTCGACGCGAAGGTCCAACAGATCCGAGACCTGAACGGACAACTAGCGGCCTTCGCACTGATGAAGGGCCTCCTTAAATGCGAGCTTAAGGACGACCTTATCAAAAAGGAAAAGCTCTCCTTCGACCTTGCCAGACAGATGGCTGACCAAGCCATCAAGGTAGAGGACTACCACAAGACCTGGGTAGGCCACAATGAAAGCAGGCATTCAAATGTAAAGAGCCGCCTCGGCCCTGACAACATCGAGCAAGGGCGCCGTGACAGGAACAGGTCACGGTCAGAGAGGTACAACAAGCAACAACACTCGGCGGGCGCCGGGGGGAGTTCGGCGGCGTACAACCAAAAACGGTATGCCAGTCACACTCCCCTGGTCAAGTCCCCAGCAGAAGTCTTTGCCTTGAGCAAGGGCGATGGACAGAAATGGGCCAAACCCCCCAAGCCGAGAGGAGATGGCGACAAGAGCTTGTACTGTGAGTACCACGGCCATACCGGGCATAAGACCGACAACTGTCGGCACCTAAAGAACGCCATAGAAGAGCAGGTCCGAAAGGGGGACCTCGGCAAATATGTGGCGGCAAGCCCAGAATCCAGCGCCGACGGTTCCAACAGGAAGTCAGCCTTCAAACGGCTAGGAGTTATTCACGTTGTCATCGGGGGTAACGAGAACGGCGGGTCTGCTCATGGGCATAAACGACACTTGAACGAACTGTATCAAGCCGTCAACTATGTGCCCAAAACAGCGGCCGCCGCTTCCACCGTCCCCGATATAACTATTGGGACGAAGGACTACGAGGGAGTCGTGGCCCCACACAGCGACCCACTCGTGGTCCACCTCGACATCGCCAACCATCTGGTGATGAGGTGCCTAATTGATACAGGTGCCTACACCAATATCATGTACCGGGAGTGCTTCCTCGGCCTCGGTCTGAAAATTGAAGACCTGAGCCCCTGCACCAATCCGCTATACAGCTTCTCCGGTGCCGGCCTAGTACCCCTGGGGTCAATCAAACTGCCAGTACTATTCGGCCAGGGGGCCGCCGCCAAGAACGTTCTAGCTGAGTTCGTGGTCATTGACGGCATATCTGCTTACAACTGCCTCATCGGCCGAGTCACTTTGAGCGAGGCTGATGCAGTCATATCCATCCGGGCCTTGACGTTGATGTACGTCTCGGACCGGGGGGAGGCGCAAAAGCTCGTCTCGAAGGACGAGAGGAACCAGATAGTCAACGTACAAATATCTGCCAGAGGGTGCAACATGCAATCCCTCAAAGTGGCAAGGAAGTCAGAAAAGGGGAAGAGCCCATCCTTACTGCAGGAGGGCGTGCCGATGGATGCTAGCATCGGCATGGTCGAAGGAGCTGAGACCGAAGAAGTGGAGATTGACCCAGGACGATCCGTGACTATCGGCATCGGCCTGGAGCCAAAATTCAGAACCAACCTCCTCGACCTACTGAGAAAAAACAAGGACGTCTTCGCTTACTCGGCTGCCGAGATGCCAGGCGTGAGTAGGGAGGTGATCGTTCACAAGCTGAACGTACTCTCCACTGCTCGGCCGGTCAAGCAGAAGATGAGGAACTCCTCCGCCGAGAAGGATGAAGCCATCAAAGCCGAGATAGACAAACTATTAGAGGCGGGCTTTATCATGCCTTGTACTTACCCCGAGTGGCTAGCTAATGTTGTAATGGTGAGGAAAGCATCGGGGGCATGGAGAATGTGTGTAGATTTCACGAATCTTAATAAAGCATGTCCCAAAGATTGTTATCCCTTGCCTCGAATAGATAGTCTAATCGACGCGACGGCAGGCTACACTATGCTGAGCCTGCTGGACGCCTTCTCCGGCTACCATCAGGTATTCATGGCCGAAGAGGACATGCCTAGGTGCGCATTCATCACCGCTCACGGCACATACATGTACAAAATGATGCCGTTCGGTTTGAAAAACGCTGGCGTAACTTATACAAGGCTGGTGGACAAAGTGTTCCAAAATCAAAAAGGGCGAAACATTGAGGCTTACGTCGACGATGCTATTGTAAAAAGCAAGTCCGACAGCGAGCACTTAGCCGATTTACACGAGACATTTTGTTCACTAAGGAAATATAGAATGAAACTCAACCCAAAGAAGTGAAACTTCGGTGTCCGGGCCGGCAAGTTCCTCGGCGTGCTTGTCAGCGCCAGGGGAATTGACGCCAATCCAGAGAAGGTCAAAGCAATTTTAGACCTGCCAGAGCCAAGGACCCGAAAAGAGGTAATGATGCTGACTGGAAGAATGGCGGCCCTTGCCCGTTTCATCTCACGGTCAGCCGACAAGAGCACCCCTTTCTTCAAGGTGTTAAAAGGGAATAAAGATTTCAACTGGGGGGAGGAGCAGAGCACAGCTTTTAGGCAACTGAAAGCTCACCTTCTGACACTTCCGACCCTGTCCAGACCGACGCTGGGGGAGACGTTATACCTATATTTAGCAGTAACCTCGGCCACGGTCAGTGCCGTCATCGTCAGAGAAGAGAACAAGCAGTAGTCCCCGATATACTTTGTCAGCCATACACTACTGGCCGCCGAAAGGAACTATCCATTGATTGAAAAGGCAGCTCTCGCCGTTGTAGTAGCCGCCAGGAAGTTAAAACCCTACTTTGATGCACATCCCGTGACGGTCTTAACTGACCAGCCATTGGAAAAGGCATTAGAAAAATTCGACTCTTCCGGCAGGCTTATCAAGTGGGCAGTGGAGCTCTCCGGCTTTGGCATTCAGTACAAGCCGAGACCTTCAATCAAAGGGCAGGCGCTGGCAGACTTCCTGGCCGAATGCACATACAGAGAGGAATCAAACCCCGGCATGTGGCAAGTGTACACCGATGGCTCTTCCACGACAAACAGCTCAGGAGCCGGCATCCTTATCATCAGCCCTAACGGAGACGAGTTTGAGTACGCCTTGAAGTTTACCTTCCCGGCCTCAAACAACGAATCCGAATATGAGGCGGTGATAACTGGAGTCGAGCTAGCTAGGGCCGCCGGGGCAGAACACATCATTTTGAAAACAGACTCACTCCTTGTGACTAATCAAGTTCGAGGAGAATATGAGACACGAGACGACGGGATGGCAAGATACTTGGAAAGGGTCAAAGCTGACATTTCAAAATTGAAATCCTTCGAGATCGAATGCATCCCTAGGTCTGAGAACAACCGAGCCGACGTGCTCTCAAAGCTTGCCAGCTCAAGCATCAGGAATGTCAGTCGGACCGTGCTGGTGGATATCAGGAATGCAAAAAGCATCACTGAGACCGTCGGCATGGTGGGCGACATTGAAGCCGAGACGACGTGGATGACTCCGATAATGAAATATCTACTAACCAAAGAGTTACCGGAGGACCGCAGTCTCTCGCAAAAGATAAGAAGAATCGCTGCAAGGTACCTAATATTCGAAGGAGAGTTGTATAGAAGGTCGGTGATAAGACCACTCTTGAAGTGTGTCGGCCCAGCCGACGCGGAGCTAATACTGACAGATATTCACGAAGGCATCTGTGGACATCACATGGGGGCAAGAGCACTGGCCCATAAGGCTCTCCGAGCCGGCTACTTCTGGCCCACCATGTTACATGATTCCAGAGCGAAGACCAAGAAGTGCAAGAACTGTCAAATGCATGCTCCGGTAATACACGCCCCTTCACGAGATCTGCAGCCGGTACTTAATCCCCTTCCTTTTGCACAGTGGGGGATGGACTTACTAGGACCATTTACGACGGCCTCCGGAGGAAGAAAGTTCTTGATTGTTGCCGTTGATTACTTCACCAAATGGGTGGAAGTTGTCGCGGTACCCGCCAAAACCACGGCGGCCGTTAGAAAGGTCATTTGGGAAAACATCATCACTCGCTTCGGCCTGCCCCAAGTCATGGTATTTGATCACGGCCGAGAATTTTGGAGTGACATGGTTATGAATTGGCTAGAGGAACTTGGTGTCAAATTCGCATACTCCTCCGTCTGCCACCCTCAGAGCAACGGTCAGGCAGAGGCAGCCAACAAGACAATACTCAACGGATTGAAAAAGAAAGTTGAAGACCTAAAGGGAAGATGGGCCGATGAGCTACCCGGCATCCTGTGGTCACTTCGAACCACGGAGAAAGAAGCAACGGGATACAGTCCATTCCACCTAGTCTATGGGTCTGAAGCCGTCCTGCCAATTGAAGCAACAGTGCCGACATTCAGAACGCACACCTTTGACCCGGTCGAAAATGAGGAAGGCCTAAGAGCCTCACTAGACCTGGTCGAAGAAAGCCGAGACACGGCACGGCTCAACTTGGCAGTATATCAAAACCGTATGAGAGAGCCTACAACCGTAGGGTCCACCGAAGAGACTTAAAGGAAGGAGACCTAGTCCTCAGAAAGTCGGCCGCGACCAACAAAGGAAACATTCATGGTAAAATGACGGCCAACTGGGAAGGACCCTACAGAGTGGTAGAAGAGATGAGGCCGGGTACATACCGGCTGACCGACATGGAGGGAACACCTCTAATGAGCCATTGGAATACGGATAACTTGAGAAAATACTTTGTATAGCGGCGGAGGTGTCCGAGACAGTTGTGGGCATCCCGACGGCTGATTACACCTTATGAAAAATAATCCAAGATTTCCATCCAAGTGTTTCCCATCCATAGCCACTAGATCAGAGTAGACGCCACGGTCAGGCCGGGCAGTTACTCGGTCATTCGATCAAAGTAGACGCCAACGGTCGAGCCGGGCAGTCACTTGGTCAAGAGCAGTTGATACTCGCGAAAGCGACCAACATGCTTTAGGAACGTATGAGTGCAGTTGAGACGCAAATCTGACCGCCTCGGCCAGGCCGGGAGTGGCAGAGGAAGCGATCAATATAGCCTACAGATACGAATGCAGTCGAGCCGTAACCCCCATTGCTGCCCAGTACCGGGAGCGAGGTGGACACAACGGTCGATATGCTAACTTGTTTACAACAGCCGTTGTGCAACGCAAATCCCGCCGCCTCGGCCAATCCGAGAGTGAGGGAGGAAGCGGCCGACGTGCCCACAACAGGTTACTGAGCGAATTGGGATCCGAAGTCTTGCTGCGTCGGCCTATTCAGGCACAGCAGACACACTGACCAATGGCTATAAACGTTTAAGTACAGATGAGATACGCTATCTAACTGCCTCGGCCAGGCCGACGGTAAAACAGAAAAGCGCTCACTATTAAACGTAGAATTTGCTAAGTATTTGCAAAGGCGAGAAAGTAAGCTATGTACAGAAATGAAGGCAAAAGGCCTCGGCCAAGCCGAAGGCAAGAAAGTGATTCTCATTAATAAGGTTTGAAAATGCAAGTACAAAGGTTACAAATGAAGACGACGGCCGTCCCTATTGGATAGCCTCTACTCAACCTACCAAATGTTTGTACAAAAAGCAAAAACAAACAGAAAGCAAAAGGACACTTATGTAAGCATGAAGTGCCAGGAGGAGTGGCAGGGAGAAAGGCTCAAAAGTTGGCCCCCGTATAACCAAAGCTATCCGAGGAGCCACATGAGTCAGGGGACGACCGCCCGTCTCCCTAGGCCACCTGCTTCTCAGTAACAGGAGCAGCACCACTGTCGGAGGGCTGTCCGGAGGTTGACACAGCGGCATCCGGTGTCTTCTTCCCAGCCTCCTCCTGCGCCTTGGCCTTTTCAGCCTCCGCCTCGGCCTCTTTCGCCTTGGCATCCTGAGCCGCCTTGGTCTCTGCCTCCTTGGCAGCCTTAGCCTCTGCCTCCTTAGCAGCCTTGGCCTTCTCCGCCGCCTCAGCCCTGATCTTCTCCTCCTCCTCAGCCACCAGATCATCGAGGACCGCGTCGAAGGCATCCCACGGGAAGTCCTTAGCCGCCACCCGCTTGATCGCACCCCGGATGGCGTCCTCGATCTGGTCCCGATATTTGGCACACATACCAGGGATGGTGACCGTCCTCAGCCTTTGGATGTCCCCCTCCCTCTGAGCGAGAGTAGCTTGGGTTTTAACAAGTTCAGCCTTGGTCTGCTTCTCCCTCTGGGCGAGAACATTGTATGAGTTCCTCCACGACAGCATCGCCTCACCCATATTCTTGTGGCCGGCGGCCTGCTTGTCCCTCTCTTCCTCAACCTTGGCCTTCTCTGCCTCCAGCTTGGCCATCCCCTCCTTCAGAGTGGCCACCTCGTGAGCAAGCGCGACAGCCTTGTCCGTTGCAGCCTTGGCTTTCTGATAAGCGGCCAGCCGACAACGACGCTCAGCAGTGATGCCCTCCTTCGCCTTCTTAGCCTCCTCCCTGGCAGCGGTAAGAGCAGGGGCACTCTGAGCCAGGTCTCTCTCTTGTTCAATCAGCCGAGTCCCGGCGAGTTGAACCCATTCCAGCATCTTGGTGGCCAACGTCACGCCACCCTGCTTCGCCTTCTTAGCCTCCTCCGGCTGCCCCTGCGCGACCACATTCTTGCCACCCGTCGGCACGGTCTGTCTCTCTGGCCTCTTCTGCGTGACAGCGGCGCTTGACGATGGCGGATCTGAAAAGTATTCGGACAGAGCATCCATATCAACATTTACTGATATATCTGACAGCCTATCATCAGGTATGCATAGAGAACCGGCTAGATCAGAGCCATGAGTAAGATCCGTACCAGTCCTGGCCCTCTTATGAGGAGGGGCGGTCGGCGTCTTCTCTTTCTCCGCCTCGGCTTCAGCAGCAGCAGCCGACGATTCCCTATTCTTCTCTGTCGGAGAGGGAACCTCCTTGGTAAGATCAATGTCGACGGGGACAACCTCCTTGTCCTTTTGGATGGGAGGAGTTGGAGCTCTAGTCGGAGTTGGCGTCACAGCCGCCAAAGCAGAAGCAGAAGTGGGGGCCTTGCGCTTCCGGCGCGGTATAAGTGTATCAATGACCGAGTCCTCGACCCCCGCATTCAGCTTCTTCATTGCCTCCGCCATGATCTCGTGCGGTCCCTTCTTACGATCAAGTTGGTCGGCTTTCTGGTGCTTGTTTGCAACGCTCCCGTCCTGGTGAAGCCCTAGCTTACTAAGGATGGAGCCGGAAAGACCTTCGCCGAAATGATCTACACAAGTCAGAAACAAAAGTTAGAAACGGAAATGAAATACAAAGTATTGAAACACAAAGTACAAAAGGGGCCCCATACCGACCCAACTCACCTTGACCAAGGGCCGGTATGAGGCCGACGAAGCATAGCGGCTCATCTTGAAGAATGATCTGCGTCGGCGGCATCCATTCCTTCGACAGCCCATCCTCCTCGGCCTTGAACAGCGCCAGAGCCTGCTCCTCGTCCTCTTTCAGATAGACCTTACCGGCGTCCATCTTTATCTTCTTCCGGGAGACGTACTTTTCACGTTCCCTCTGAGTCTCACACCGCAGATTGATGTGGCTCTGAAACCTCCGGTGCAGTGGGAAGCCCTCCGGCACCTCCACATACACCCACCTGTCCTTCCAGTCCTTGCAGGAGGTCAGCTTAGTGCACGTCACATAGCCGACCTCGGTCTGAACACTGTGCCACCCCGACAACTGACCCTGTACAGACGGTCGGAGGTGATGAAGCCGACGGAAGAGGTTCACCGACGGAACCACTCCTTTGTAGAGACATAGCCACACGAAGGCGATAATCGTCCTAATGCCCAACGGATGAAGTTGAGCAACGGCGACATTCATCGCCCTAATGATGGCTGCAACATATTGGTTAAGGGGGAAACGGAGCCCGTACTCCAACTGACGTATATACACACCGATATGACCTTTGGGAGGGCAACAGATGGTTTGGCCGGCCTCCGGCACAACAATACTATACCCCCTACCAAAGTCGTAATGCTCCTCAAACAGTAGAGGCCCATTGACAAGTTTAAACTTCGCTATCCACTCGGCGTCAACAGGGACCGAACAGGCCTCGCCGTGTGACGCAATACGCCGCCTCACTGCACTCTCCTGAGCCACTTCCTCCTCGTCCGACGAAGAGCTCGACCAGTACGCGGAGTCAACCGACGGGGAAGGAGACTTCTCCGGCCCAAACACCACAGGGGCGACAACCAGTGCCTCCTCCTCGGTGGGGAGTTGCGGTTCGTCTCCCTGTCTAGAGGTGCTCGGTATAGACGACATGATAAAATTATGAAAAGTTTGGGAGTAGATCTTTACCTTGACAGAGATGTGCTCGCCGAACAACAAACGCCTCGAAAAACTAGAAAGAGAAAGAGCTTTCTGGCTTGAAACTGCTAGAGAGAGAAGGAATTTTGTGAAAATGATGTTTTGAGCGGAAAAATGAGGGGCATACTGCTCTATTTATAGAGTAAAGCCCACTCAAATCGACCAATCAGAGCAGAGCCCATGAAACGTCAGCCAACAACACTGAGCCACGTGTCAGACATGTGAAGGCTGAACGTCAATCGACAAACAGTTACGGAATACCAAACGACGCAACACGTTCCTCGCATAAACTTCTTCAACACACTACTGATATCTTCAGAAATTCTGCCAAGTACGTGCTAGTCGACGGCCAGCTGATCAACCAAGTTTGGCAGCACCGTCCGGGGGCAACAACAGCACACGGCACCCCCAACCTTGGTCTCGGCCAGTGACGTTTTCTTTTCCACATTCGATGTCCATTACACAACGATGTGGAGGGGGGATACGGTACGGCCTGAACAGATCAAGTCGACGGAGAAAATTTTAACGCAGAATACGCTCAGCATGCATCGAAGGTCCATACCACGGCATAGACTACGCTGGGGGCAAATTGATGGGGCATATTCTGCACCGGCTGACCGAGTCAACATCTTGACCAAGGTCAATGCTCAAAGACCACAAGTCACACAAAGATCCTACCGACCGATACGAGCCTGTCGGCCAACCATTGGGTCTCTACCGCAACCACCACCGAGGGACACATACGCGAACTCACATCCGGCTTCCTAAGACGGAGCCAACCAGTTCACGGCCGCACGGGTCCATACGGCGGAGGGTAGAACAGACATTTCACCTGATACGTCCACTTGGCCACTTGGCAATCCACTTGGTCACTACGAGACAAAAGGGGAAAGTCTATAAATACTCCACAACCCTCAACAAGAAAAGGATATCTCTCAATCTCATCTCAATCCATAATCCCAACATCTACTATTCACCACATTAACTGGTATAAACTCCCTTATCTCTCCTCAATACGCTTATCTCTCTAAGTCACTGACTTGAGCGTCGGAGTGAGTTCGCACGGCCCCAAGTCGTGCCCTCCGTTTGTTCATTTTACAAGAAAGAGTGCAAGGAAGAGTCAAGCCTACGACATCGTTTCACGAGCTACAAGTGGTCCTCAAACCTGCTCCGTAATTACACCCGGAACAGTTACTACGGCTGTATTTTCGTCAATACAATTATTTGAATTAAATTATATAGATTAGTAGGATGTCATGTACGTATAAACAACATGATCTACCAGATCGAATATATGCAAAACAAAATTATATAGCATAAATTTATAAAATTGCATTATCAAATTACATGCTGCTTTTAAAATTCAAAAGAACTACATACGCGTACTCTATTGTTCGGATGAAATAATTACATGTAATTATTTCATCCGAACAATAGAAATGTTTTCAAGCAAAATATAATAAAATGTCCCCCAAAGATTATAAATCGATGCAGGACATGTATGTACATACAAAGGTGCGACTAGCTAATATATAAACTACTCCCAAAAAAGTGAATTCCATATTTTTTGCTCCTTGCTTTGATCATCTCGATGCACGGCCACCATTTGTTGAGTCCAATATCTACGAGGCTCTTACAGTTTTTCTCTTCTAATTATTTACAAATTTATCTCCAAGAAGCACCAAGAAAAGGACAGCAGATTAAGAAAACTCCAGGTTACCATTTACCATCACCTAAAATTTCATCATTCACACATTCATCAACTTCCAGGTAAACAAATTTTGATGTTGGTGTCCGTTAAATAGCAAATTTTGATGTAGTAGTGACCCAAATCCATGAAAATGTTCCAATATTTGCCGAATAAGGCTGCAAAATTCAGATCCATATGAATTAAAATTAGCTAAATACCAGTCCCATGGAAAATTAATGATACTGCTGCAACAATTGACAAGCCTGGTTGTAATCAAAACCTGATACATCATGCTTTGGAAACAACTTTCAAGGTTCTAAAATAATACATTGATTGAAAAATTGAAATAGGCGAGAGGCTGAAAGTACTATAAACTTGAACAAAGTGTATAACTTCTAATCGATTTGTTAAACACACTGGACAACAAGTAGTCAGGCATGCTAAATAAGAATTACAGTTACACACCTTGACAACAATTAGAGAGCAACTAACTATAGTGTTGCACCTAAACAAGCAAAACTACCTTATTCGAATGAGAATTTCAACTTACACTAGCTAAGCTGACACCTGTCATCTAGATCTTTTAAAAAAAGTCTGTAGCAGGCACCACAACACATGCCGAAAAGCACAGAAAATCAAAGTTTGCAAGAAACTAAACAGGTAAAACACAAAGAGACTTCGCCTCTAGCCAAGGGTAGGATTTTGTAAGTTCATACATTTAAAGCAATACAAAATTTAGCATAAGAAATAATACTTATCAACTGCAAGTTTGCAACCAGAATACCCAAAAGGAAAACGCAGTGAAAGAGCAAATGGACTATAACCTGTAAGGCAGAGTCAGAGCAAACGAAGTGAAACAGCCTAAAAAAGACTGAATAGGAGTCTCAATAAGGAGTAAATCGTCGGTTGCAGAGATTCAAGAGATTTGAAAAGAGTCACCTAAAAGTTCACCATTTTGACCAGCAATTCGTAGTTCATCAACAAAATCACGCAGCTTGTAGTGAGGTTCGGAACCGGACAACGCATCTTTTCTAGCTGCTGCAAGGCTTTCAACCTCATCTGCAAGTTCATGGATGTTAAAAGTAGCGTTGGAGAAAAGATAAGAGTATGAAAAAGGACTGGTTTTCGAGCTAATAAACTCACCAATCAAAACAAATACCAGATTGTTTTCATCCTCTACCATCTGTTGTATATTTTGGAAGATCTTAGCAACCTAACATAAGTATATGCCAGATATCTTAGTCACGGAAAGACTTGAGTAGATAACCTTACTGATAGTGGAGACTGGGGAATTGATTTATTTAAATTGAAAATACAATGAAATGCCTAAACAAACACCATGGCGACTGAACTGGTTGATACTTGATAGTGCAGTATTTCTTAATCATGCTACTCCTACATTGCTCTAAAAGCAATTTCCAAAGACACCATCTTTTACAAATAACGACACAATATGCGACTGAGGTTTTTTGCTCCCAAAGCAACATCCAAGACACCATTTTCACAAATAAAAAAACACTATGGTGTAGGATGCTTAAGGAAATAATGGACTACACTAAGGCTAAAGTTATAGAAGGCACATACCAACTTGCCACTCTCTGAAAACCATTTGCTGAACAAAGAATGGGCATTGACTTCAATCAACTGGGACTGAGGATATCTGGCATCATACGGAAAGAAAACAATAAGTGCGCCAACTAGAAGTGTGTGTTTCAAAGCATTAAAATTGCTGAAATAAGGAAAATTAGTTTGAAAACATTCCCAACCTAGAGCTGAACCGTTTGATAGTTTCTGAGCCAATGCTTTACATAGTGACGTCTTTCCAGTACCAGGGGGTCCATGTAAAAGAATGATTCTGTCATAGGAAAAAAAAAAGGCAAAATGATAATCCGTAAAATAGTCTTTCTATAGTCTTCATTAAGCACATATTATTTGAAATATTAGCAAAACAAGCAAATTAGTAAAGGACTATGGAGATGATCCTAAACATACTGCAAAAGTTTGCCAGAAATGTAACTGACTAACTGTATGCAGACAGCTTCTAAATTAATAACAACATAGATAAGAAGGAAAGAACAAGAGAAGGCTAAATGATGATTGATGGAAAGAGAGCAGACTGCTCAGTTACCTGTTCCAGGACACAAGAAAGGGATTAACACCCTTTTCACTGAACAGCAATGCACTAGCTGTGTAGCGTAGAAGTCTCTCTTTAAGTCTAGATTCGTAGATCAAACTGCAATTACACCATAATTGAGTCAAAACCATACAGAATAAAGAATAAGGAGAAGAGGGAATCATAAAAGCATACACAACATTAGAGGCACTGAACTCAAAAGCAGTAAATCAAACGAGAGCTCAAGTAATTTTTCATTGATTTTTCCTGTTAAACAAAAACTCAAGTATTCAACAATAAAGCTCCAAACTTAATTCATTTTCCAGCCGTTTCAACCTTTAATCAACTCAAAGATTCAATCTTTACAGAAAAAACCATGAAAAAGTAAGTAATTTTTCATTTCACCGTCAACCATATGAGTCAACTTTTGCAATTAACAAAGCATAAAACCACCAAATAAATCCGAAAGGCACCCTCGTGGGTATTACCAACAGCATATTCATGAACCTCTTTATCATATTCCTATCCTATATCCCTTTGTTTCATAGAAACCAGAAACAAGATTACTGAGAGCTATTCCAACATAACTGACCTTCCTATTCGCCCAAGGGAAGAGTACCATCTACCCATTCAATGATGCCAGCACTAGGGGTAAAAGGAACAATCTACAAACATTACACTGTCATTTAAGACACGTGTTCCTATAAATTATTTCAGTAATTTGTCCAAGTTATCTCGGCAGGACAAATACACACCTTAGATGTACGTAGACCTAGCTTTCTTCTCCATGTATATCGATTGTTGTGTAAGAAGGTGTTTACCAAGCTAAAGAATTGCTCCATGAACTGTCCACTTGCGAAATGAACCATCAATGAAGTAACAACAGTGAAACACCAATTCTATTCTAATGAAACAAGGCCTACAGGAATGCACAATTATTTCAACATACCTTCGATTAAACTCGATAGGTGAAAGAACTCCTGATGGATCTCTCGCTGCCCATCCGCGACAATTTGCAGGTGATGTTTCAGAACTCATGCTCAACTATTCTGTTCAGTATCAGTACCTGTATCAGGATTCAGATAATATTTAAACAGCAACCAAAACTCTACAGAATCACAGAAACTACCTACTTGCACAGAGGTTTTGCAAAATTTTACTATGAACAATGAGTATTGTATGAGAACTTCTCACATATGAGGCCAACCCAAATCCTCTATATATTACTCGGGTTTATTACGCGTAAATCTGCATCATGGTAATGGCACAAACTGAGAAATGATTCCACCATACATGACCCTGATCATTTTACATTCTTTAATGTAAGATGATCAAATAGTGAACTATAAACCTGATTCTTTCACATAGTACAGTTAGATTCCAACCCATCAAATTACAAAAAAACAAAAAAAAAAAAAAAAAAAAAAAAAACAAACAAAACTACTCCGTATACATTATCCATGTACAGCTATAGAACATGTGTATAAGGTATAAAACCGTTTAGTGAACTTCAACCGTAAGTTTAAACTTCTAGCCATGTATACATATCGAATTATACAAAAAATAAAACAAGTCAAATCTCAAATCTCACTCAAAATTCACCAAAATCCCCAAATATTACAAACCCTAACTTACTTAATCCTGTATTTTGACATCAACGAATCTATTACTCAACATTGTAACAACAAAACAAGTCTAATTTAAGTAGAAAAGAGTAATTTAACAATTAAATAACAACAGCTAACCATAAAAATTGAATTTAAACCAAACCTTGTAAAATTAAAGAATGGGAAACAGGAATTGGCATTCGATGAAGTACGGTCGGCTCCAAAAAATGGCGTGAGTAGATTGGTGACGACGACGTGAAACTCCGGTGGGGCAGGTAGCGATGGCGTGTGTAGATCTGGAAATTTTACTTAAGAAAATCGAAACCCATTCATGAAACAACCCCAAAGAAAAAAAACAAAAAAAATCGACAAAACGAGATAGGAATTGAAGATGAGAATGGCGGATCTGATGACGGTGAATATTGAAGATGAAATTTGGAGATGAAAGGAGATAGTAGAAGGAAATGAATTAGGTTTTGATAAAATTAGGGATAGGACTAGGGATATGAAATTGTTGATAAGCGGTAATTGAAATTTTAATTTCTGAACTCAGCGCCAAAGAGAGATTAAAAGGGTTTTTTTAATAAAATATAATTATTATATTATTAAAATAATCAATGGGGGGAAAAATGGGTCTACGCTTTTAAAAGCGTCGACCACAAAGCGTGGAGATCACAAGGGATTTGTTGTAGTGCAGGTGGAGTGATAGGCTCCTCAACTGCAGCTGCGGTGCTGTATCTTGATACCACTGCTGCTCTCAAGTTATGAGTCCTTCCTGTGAAACAAATAAAGAAGATACTCTGATCTAGAAAGCCAAACTATAGCACAGGGTACCGACCACCTACTCACCTAGGCATCATAGAAACGGATGGTAAGGAATCACATCCCTATGTTACTTCGACACCTTAAGTGTTTCATGTTTGACAATCTGTTTATACAGCAAAGCATGACATGATAACACTTAATATTATGCCCAAGAAGATGAAACTTTCCACCAAATAGCCGGACCCTACACTTTGGCACCGTGTTGCAACTGACACTTGAAGCCGAGCAAAAGTAACATAGGTATATACGGAGTATTGTACAATTATGTAAATTCTCATTCCCATATATGAACATCATAAGATTGAATCTAACAACAGGTTTGAGGACTGTGAATTGGGACTTCCAAAATTAATTTGCATGATCTATACATATGATGCTTCTGAATAACAGGTTTCCGCCGGCTCCTCTGTCTCCGCCTTCTACTCCGACGTCTCCGCCATTTACTTTGTCGTACCCTGCGTCTCCGCCTTCTACTCCGACGTCTCCGCCGTCTACTCCGCTGTCTCCGCCGTCTAATCCGACGTCTCCGCCGTCTACACCGTCTCTGATTGAGTCTCCTCCACCGCGTCCATTAGAGTGGCCGGAGGAGGAGGAGGCCGAATCGGACCGGTTTACGCCCGGAGTTCCGGCTAACCTCTGCAAAATTATGCTCTTTTTGATGATGTTCGGCTACTGGCAGATTGCTAGGGCTGAGGTATTCTCTAACCTTATTTTTCGTCGTTTGCTTTATTTGATCGATCGATGTGTTTTGAGTGTAAAGATGATAATGAGGATTATTGAAATTTAATTGGTATGATAAGTTAGGGTTTGAGATAGTGTAATTGAGATGTTACGAAATATGTCAAGATTCAAAGTAGTAGCTAGATTATAGTTGGAAGTTTCGAAACCTCTTGAGATTGTTTGATGAATTAACCGCGTTAAAATCTCGTCCTATGTCTTATACTCTGATTACGGAGTATTTATTGATTTGCATGTTGATATTTCTTGAAAATTCTTCACCAGTATGCTGAAATCGTAAGGATTTGATCGCGCTATAGTTTTGCGCAGCTGATTCAGGACTTTTAAGTTAGTAGATATTTAGTTGATTTCATCCAGAGCACACATAATTTGTTGTCACACACTCACACCAGATATATACAGTAGCTGATTAAGGAATAATGAGTCCATGTTAAGTTGGAAGCGTTAGTGACGTTAAATTGTCTCTTAACTCAGCTATATAAGTATATAGGACTATAGGAGAAACTAGTAGTAGCATTTCTGCACAAGCATTTTTGACAGTACATGTTCAACCAACTGTGAAATCAAGTAGTGGATACTCAACACCTTGGATTTCACCTGTACAATGTACAGTCCATGTCTAGATATGTTGTCACGGGGGTGGTTTTATATAAGCCCGATTTTGTGATCGCAATGAGCCCTAAGGACAGAAGAGACTCGTAAGAAAAAAAAATATTAACCAATACGCATGTTGTCATAATATGTCATCAAAATATATTTATTATTATGCATATAGCCACAATTTACTAAACTTTTGCCACGATTTATTATTATTTTGTCACGAATATTGTTACGTTTGTTAGTGTTTTGCAACGATTATTGTTATTATTGTTTTCGATTTTTTTTCCTTTTTTCATTATTATGCTCCCTCCGTCTTGGTCATTTTTCAACCTTTTATTGTTATTTCATTAAAAACATTTGATCTATGTAATTAATCTAACCTAAACGAAAATTTTCAAAATATAAATTTCTATATTTTTATTTGCGAACTATAATTCAAGGTAGATTGAATGGTTAACATTTAGATAGCTCAATTGTAAACATATTTTATTTCCAAAATTTAACTATTTGAAAACTCGACTTTAAGTCACTTAGTTATTTTAAGAACTACGAATTAATGGTAAAACTGCTTATGGAACTTGGGTTAAAACCTTCTTATTTACAATTTATTTTAGGTTAATAGGTAAGAATACTTACTTTGTGACACAACAAATGAGATGGCCTGAAAATTATTGTTATGTATTAGTCTTATACAACTTACGTTATTGTTACTAAATGCAATGACATAATCACTTCAACATTAGAAAGATTAATAATGGCAAGAATGACATTATAATGGGACTTGATCGTAAAAAATCAATGTCTTTAATCGTAACAATGTTTACTATTAAGAATTTTGTATTATTGACATCATTTACGACTTTTTAAGTAACTCTGACATGCTCTCGATTCACTACTCTCAAGACGCACCCCATGTACGCAAAGCTCACTATATGGGTGTTAAGCTTCCAAGCACCCTCTTATGAAATACTATTTTACGGTCATTCACAATGTTTACTATTAAGAATTTTGTATTATTCACTACTCTGACATGCTAGATCTTGTTCAACTACCACAACTCTCGGCTCCTTGCCTTCGTCCCCATGAAATACTATTTTACGGTCATTCCAAATGTCCAAGCCACCTAGCCAATCGACTAAAATCCATTGGCTTCATTTGCTTGATCTTGATACACATCCAGTCCTCCACACTTTTAACATGTGTCAATTCATCTTCCACGTCCACACACATATTCTCCCAAACTCTCTTATTGATGGTGTATGATGTACGATGTATGATGTACGATGTACGATGTACGATGTACGATGTACGATGTATAATGTATGATGTATGATGTATTGATGTATGATGTATGATGTATGATGTATGATGTATGATGTATGATGTATGATGTATGACATATGACGTATGATGTATGATGTATGATGTATGATGTATGATGTATGATACATGATTGAATTATACAGAGTACCTTTTATATTATAACTCTTACTACTTCTGTCTCATCCATTGAGGTATAATCGAATTAAGTTCACAAGATTTTTTACGGCATGAATATTATAGATTTTATTTAGTATAAAATATAAGCGTATAAAACGGGTAAATTTTAAACAAGAATTATTTTGGGCCGAGATTTTAGTGGATAAATATCCTCTTAAAAATCTTAATAATTGACTTTTCGTTGCTAGCTATGTTAGATGCCCCTATTAGCAAGGCAAAATTAAAACGGAAAGAATATATTCCTCGTTACTTTGTCATTCCTCCCTCTATTTATTGAACTTTTAGTGAGATTTTAGGTAATTTAGTTTATTTCTTGTTTTTCGAACTCAACGTCTTAAATATATGAGTAAATCTCCCATGAGACGGTCTCATAAAAGAAATGTGAGAATAAAGGGAATAAGGAAAATAAAAAGGAAAAAGGGAATAAAAAAACAAAAAAAAACATCTTACTTTAATGTGAGTCTGTCTTATAAAAGAAATGGTAAACATATAATCTAATCTTTAAATGAGAAACACTTTTAATATGAATATGGTCTTAAAATGAATAAAGCACAGCGTAGCTAAAGCCAACAAATAATTATCCATATCTTTTTTATTATTTAATTGAACATCTTTATATATTATGTAAGGTATCATTATTAAGAAAAATCCAAAATAATTTCCTAAACCTTCATATACTAAAATTATGCATGTATAAGAATAAGTCAATCAAATATATATACTGGTTTTAAAGAAATTACATTCTAAATATAATAAGGGTCCTTATTTTCGCAGTACACATTTTACTTATCGCAGTAAATTATTGACAATTATACCCCTCTCATTTTCCTTCCCCTTTTCCCTCTCCAACCTCTCTCTAATGTTTTCTCTCTAATGTCAAAACATCCATTCATTTCAAATTTCACAAAGCCATGACTTCGGCGGTTGATGTCGACACCGGGGGAAAAGATACGCCGGTCGGTTTTTTCGCCTCCTGTAGGGATGCGACGGTGGTGAGTTGACGGGCTTCGAGTGGACGTTTGGAAGAGGACGGTGGTGGTGAGATACCGGCGATGACAGGCCGGTGGTGGTGATACGTCGGTGATGACAGCCCAGTTGTGAGAGTACGTCGGTGAGTGGAGGACGATGAGTAGCCGGTGGTTTATAATGTACTCCATACTATATTGATTGTTGATTGATTTTTGCACTGTGTAGTACGTTTTTAATGTTTGCATTTTTGCACTGTACTACATTGATTATTTTTTTTCCCTTTTTTAGATACTACTGTATATATTTAATTTACTCAATGTAGCCAAATTAATAAGAAATAGCCAAATAAATCAGTAATATGCGAATTAATTACCTGTTCGTCACTTGAATAATCGTTCGTAATTGAAAAATTTTAATGTGGTTGAAAATGGCTAACGTTTCAATATTAGAGAGAAGGGAGGGAGAATTAGGCTTAGTGTTTTTTTTAATGAAGGGAAAACAAATGGAAAGTTTGGTGCAAAAAGTACTGTAATGAGTAAAATACGTACTGCGAAAGCAAATTAAGTAATAATAATCACGTTTGATATTCTCATTAGAAAATTTTGGCAATGTTATTAAAAATTGCTAATAAATCCCGGATTTCTTTTTTTTTTTTTTTTTTTTTTTTTTGGCAGCAGTAAACAAATGCATCCCTAACTAGTCATAACCTTACATACAAGGCCATGAATAGCTATAATAGAATACACAACAGAACTAATACTAACAAGAGCTAAAACAAACAGATAAAAGCATCGGCACACATCCTCGTGTGAGTGGCATACGACAAAAGTCAGGCCACGGGCTTGTACTTCAAAATCTTCCACAACAAACTTCGATGGGCAGTCAACACTAATCAAAGGAAGATATCCATCTTTAATTTTCTTGAATGATGAAGTTTCAGAGAAATACCAGCAACAAATCCCGGATTTCAAGGACTTGAAATTTTATAATTTAATTCGAAATCATTTTGTATTTGAATTGTTTACGTGATTGCACCTTTTTTATGTTTTTTTTAATTATAGAATATGACACGTGGCGTTTGAATATGTTGTTGACACGTGGTGTATGAAGAGGTAGATGGTTGTCGGTTTAATATAATATATGATATGATGATTACCACTTTCACTCTCATTTTCCCTTTATTTTTATGCGTAAATTTAGAACCGTTAGATGTTGTCAAGATGCGATCCGGACCATTAATAGGAACTTCCCTCTCCATTTCTTTTTAGGAAATGGAGAGGAATGGAGCTCGGATCACCTGTCCTACTATTTATTAAAGTGTTTGTGTCAGTACTCAGTAGGAGAAATAATGAGACACAGGATGAGATAGAGTATTTGCACTGCTCGCTCTTCAATTCTCATGATAACCTTAGAGATCCTAGTTTGAGAAATATATTTCTACTTAAGACGGATATTTTGTTTATAGCTAATCTATCTATATCTATATAAAAGTATAATACAAGAACCACTATACATTGAGTGGACACGTGTCACTTTCTTATCGACTTTTTTCCCGCCCACCTATCTACAACCCTAGAAACACAAATTCTCTCCGGTTTGTGAACAATTTGTCATCTTTCCTTCTCCTTTTTGTCTCGTCTTGCCCCAATTTCAACATATTCAAAGAAAACAATATGAATCTAAATGAATTGCTTCTCTTTTGGATACAAATTCTTATCTTTTACATACATCCTTTTACAATATTCGTCTATTCGAGATAAGAACTCACTTTCACTGAGGTTTGTATATCTTGGTTTTGTTTTGATTCAAATTTGTTAGAGATGGGAGGATGTCGATTTGAGTAACAATGTAAGTCTACAAGTTTCTCTTTTTCTATGCATTTTTTAACTGTATTCTATAGATATGCTATTACTTGAACTATACGGCCTACACCTCATTTATACTAGCCGAAAATGAGGATGATAAGTGTGAAATCGTAGTAGTAAGACGGAAAAATTTGAAGGGATTTTGTTGATTTTCGGAGTTGATGTTAGGTCTCAGTGTTTATACTGGTTTGCTGAATCCTGAGTTCATATTATTGACAGGAAATCAGGTGTTGGAAAATTCAGAAGTTAAAGATGATGCAAGGACTTATTTCACTTGTCCATTTTGCTATATGGATACGGATCTTTCTCTGCTTTGTGATCATTTGCAAGAAGAGCACTGCTTTGATGTCAAGAATACGGTATGTTATGCTTCTTTTTCTCTGTTGCTTATAGTATTCAAGCCCGATTTTGCAGCCTGATGTTGCGGTTAAATTCTGTTTTGGTGTGATTCTTCCTTTCTGAAGCTGTACTGAATACAGCAAAACAAAGCATCAAGTCGTTTTGTTGCTCATTGTACACAAAGTTCACTTTCTTCTATTGGTATATACTATATATACATCATGTGCCAATGGGTTCAGTACTTCAATTTCATTAGATTGTATTCCTAGGCGTATTTCATTTTAGGCGTATTTCATTTGTTGGTGCTTATATAAATCTTCATGCTGAAAACCAATTTTGCCGAAGTGTTGTGAATTGTTTCACTTCTCCAATCTAATTCAGTCGTATACGCTTGAAATCAGGTTTGTCCAGTGTGCGCGCTGAATCTAGGCAAGGATGTAACCGGGCATTTTAAAGTGCATCATTCAAATTCTATCAAGGTATATACTATAGTTGTTTGGTATTTAGGTTCCAACTTCCAACATGATCAAGTCATCTCCCATGTCGCTGTCATTTCCCTTTTCATCTGCGGTATATTTAACATAATCTATTGGTTCTGAAATGCAGAAAAGGTCTCACAAGTCGGGATTCTGGAATTTTTATGCTGCAAGAAACACACTTGGTGGCCTAAGTGCAAAGAACGGCATGGACAGTGCAAATGGTTCAGCACCCGATCCACTTCTATCCCCATTTTTATTTAGCATGTCATACTCAGCGACTAAGGAGAACCAATCACAACACTCATTTTCAACCGAGGATGTGTCATTCACATACTTGAATAATCCAGCTTATCCGTTACTTTATGAGAAAGTAAGTTTCATAACCCTGTAACCAGTTATAACCCTGTAACCAGAATGTAATTCAAATACTGATTCGTCCTATGGTGAACCTCCAGTAAACTTGGTTTATGTTAGAATTTGAGGATAGCTAAAAATCCAATGGCTAAGCAAACACTCACATATTGTGTGAGTAAGAATTCTACTTAAGTCAGATGCTTAAGTTAATGCTGTCGGAGTTTTGGATTATTTGTTTTACCCCCTTTGGTATATAAGCTCGCACATTCTTACATGTCCTCATTGCTTCAGTGTAAGGTCACGGACATGGGTTGGCCGCTTCATTGGATACATCAAATTTTACAATGTTTTGTATAGGTACGAGTTTCTTTTTGCCGATTCCATGTAATTTGATGATCTAACATTTGAGTCTTTGTCATGAAGTTCATTGTATAAGTCGACCTTGATACTGGAATTTATCAACTTCATTGAAAATATCTGCAGGTTGTTCAAGTCTGTGGAATAATATATTTGTTTACTCTATACAAGCTTCTTCAACTACTAAAGCATTAGATGTAACGGTCTAATTTCCTGATGGGCATAATAGTCAGGGACTCCGCGCTTAATAGTCGATGATTTCAAACGGGTTTAGTCGTCAAGGAATTCAAAATTCTATGTACCAGCCGACATTTGAGTTGACATTCAATTTACTTACTCTGCTTTGAAGGATCCATTTATTTTTGAGTGTTCATAAAATTTCATCTAAGATCTTTCACCTTGGAATTTCTTGCTTTCCACTGTATACATGCTTTTGATTTAATTTTGGTAAGATTTTACTTGGGCATCAATAAATGGTAATGCGGGCTAAGATCTCATATGACTTGGTCTCTCAATTAGACAAGACAGTAAAAATACATATGAGACGGTCGGTCTCACAGTACTGTCTATTACCACAAGAAATATTAATTAAGTGATATTTAAAGTTATAACCTGATTTTTATCGTCCTATTAAGATTAACGAACTTTTTATTTAGGTAAAGTTGAGTATTCCGTTAAGTTTTTGCGGACTGATGATGTTTATCTTATTAAAGTTGTCAAAAGTGAAATAGTAAGGTGGGTACTCCATTAAATAATTCATTTGTAAACGAATAAAAAGAAAAATAAATAAATGAATAAGACAAAAGAAATAGCTAATACTTTGAAAGCATTTCATTGAGATGTGTTGATTTATCACAATATTATACTTTGAAAGCATTTCATTAAGATGTGTTGATTATTGATGATTAAATTTATCGAGTTACTACCCCAATTTACCAAGTTATTGCAAGTCATTAGACCCAGTTTTCGTTTACCTTATAGATAACATTTCTCCCTTGCTAAAACAAGGCTAATGTTTTGTACAACTCGACAACAGACATTGGTCCCTCAATTGAGTAAGTTTTGGGAAGTTGAAGTATTTTCGCTAATTATATTGCCATTTTCTATATAATATAATTAATTAATTATCACATGCACTATTTTAACATTTATCTATGATAAAAAATTATATATGTCCGTGCATTTTGCACCGGTATTAAGCTAGTCTCAATATAGACGGATATATTCGTCGGATAGAGATAATGCCGCAAGTCACCAATAGAGACGACAAGTGTTTAGTCCACTCGGGCACCTTGATTAGGGTAATTAATGGGGCACACAATTTAGGCCCAAATCACTATTAATGCCCATGAATAGATCACTCTACTATCATTAGACCCAAGTCTTTAATTTGGATAGCTTAGGCCAAAATGAGTGTCGATCGCCACCAAATGGCACAACATATGGACTACGACCTGGAATGAAACTAGACATAAGAATCTCAACAATCTCGAGAAAGACGAGTCAGTTAGAAACATATCTAGTAAGAAAGAAATCTGGTGGGAGAAATCTAGTGACGGTTTCCTAAAGCTAAATTTTGACGGGTCAAAAATAGATGGCAATAAAACTGCTTTACGATATTCTATAAGAGATCATAATGGTAATGTCATTTTGTTAGGAGCAAAAAAGTGTGGATCCAATAGTATTCATGTTGCAAAAGCTCTTGCCGTAAAAGAAGACATTTAACAGCTGAATACTTAGGAATCTCAAAATTAATTGTGCAGGGTGATAATTTATGTGTTATTAACTCAATTCGTAGTATTTGACAAATTCCTTAAGAAATTTCTATATTATCAAAGATGTCAAATTAGAGCTTCATTCTTTCGGCGAAGTGATAATTAAACATTACTTTTGTGAAGTCAACAAGGTTGCTAACTTCATGGCTTCTATTGGACATTCATGTCCAATTCTTTCGAGGTGGTTCGAAAGCTGGTGGCTTCAACTTACCTCTCTCATTCAAAAGGATGAGATATATTGGCCTTATCCCATAGGATCAATCTAGTTTTTTTACCTTATATAAAAAAAAAAGTCCTCGGTTGTGTTCATTCCTCATAGACTCGGGGGCAAAAAAAGTTAAAGGCAATTGCTTCTCAAATTAGGGGCGACCTTCTTCAGGGACAATGAAGTAGTGGAGGCGTATCTCTTCGGTCTTTTACTCCAATGAAATATCTGCTATTAGTTCTGGAGTTTGATGGGGTTACATTTTAATCCATACCTGATCTATTGTATTTTTTTTCCAGCCATACACGATCCACCCTATAATTCAAAACCCAAACCGAAATTTGATTCGACTATATAAAAAAAAAGGATATTGCTCTTTTATGTACCTGAAGATTTACTCATTTATGTACATAAATAGTAACCCTTTTATTTCCAAACCTAGATTATTAACAAGTTTCTCTCTTTAAACTTCCCTCCACTAGCCAACCAGGCAAGCCGCCACGCTCTCCCACCCCTTCCCGTCATAACAGTTTGACCGTTACCTCTCTAATAGCATTCTCACCGTCAGTTTCTATATCATAAAATGAACAAGCACGACACTGATGAGATGAGTGCCAAGCGCTAATCATTCTAACAGGTTCCAAGTCCAATAGCGCTAATTATTTGATTGGATCGGGGTTCGAGTATGAATGGATCGGTTTTGGATTTAATTCGGGTTCTCCAATAGCGGATTTGGATATGTGCTTTTAAATAGTAGATCGGATATTGGTTTTTAAATATTCGGATTTAATCGTATTTTATCCTTCGGTTCGATTCGGTTTGGGCCACAATTACCATCTCTAGATAAAGCCCGTAGTGGTAACTATATATATACAGAGAGGGAGAGGAAAAGAAGGAAACTGCTAGGGCTCAAAATCAAGGTTGCCCCCAAAAAAAAAAAAAAAACTTGAATCTTGATGGAAAGGCGAGAACAGCCAATCGTTTTTAACAGGGTTTCATACGACAGCTTGCCTGAAAGCGGTATAGACGCGTACGTAGTTAGCGTAGGAACCGGATTCTGCGGCGGAACCTTCCTGGGATTCCCCTACTATTTGATCCGTGGTGTTGTTGCTGCTGGTACGCCCATTATTTCTAGACTACACGGTGCAGTCATGAAATCTTCGCGTTTCGGTGGATATTGCGCACTGTTGACTGTATGCACTGATGTTAATACATCTGCTCTTTGGACACTCAGCAGAGTGTTGGAAATATGCTTCAAAAGAAGCTTTGAATAATGTTACATTGTCCCACATGGATAAAATAACAAAGTATTTATGGGTTTATATCTCTCTTTACACTACACTACTAGGTGATGTGTGGTAAGTATCTAACCAACCACACGCGCGCGCGCGCCACGCCACGCCGGGCCGGGCCGGGCTCGGGCTCGGGCTTCGAGAGAGCACCTGCGGTGCGGGCTTGCCCACGTTTTGGGCCAAAACTATTTCAGTCTTATTTTTTTACTGTTGCAATAGCTTTGTCAGCCCTTTGCATTTGTCAGTTGTCAGTTGCAGTGGCTTTATCTGCAGCCATTGCATGCCTCTGTCTGCCTGCGACCATTCCATGCCACTGCCTCCCTGCAACCAATGAATGTTGCTCAACCACAACAGTCATATGCCTCCTTCTGGCTATAAAGAAGACCCATCCCAAGCAGCTTAGACACACAACAAAACTGAGTTCTCTTCTTCCTCTCCAGAATGTCTTCTGTCTGTCTACAAAAACGTCCCACAGAAAATACAAACACTCCACGAATGAGTTCATTCGTAATCTAATATAAAGTAAATGAGTTCATTCGTAATCTAACATCGATTACACCCTTGTAGTTAATGTTTCCCTATGTCTATCTCACCCATGTTGTTAATGTTTCCCAAAGTCTGAAGTCTTGGCAATGTTTTCGGCGGTTCTCATCTGCTTTCTTTCCTACACGAAGATTGCAGCGGTTGTGTACTCCTGGGGGTCGAATGCTATTGAGTCCGTGTGTAGTAGACGGGGCATAATCGACTTTAGGACAGTGACCTCAAGTCACGCCACAACATTCATTCCAGATAAGATTGTTCCTCTTCCTACTTACTGTTTTACTACTACTCGCCTAACAATCTAAAGTCGATTATTTTGCTCTCAGTTTTTAGTCATGGCTAGTGGTAGTGAAACCTTTGATGCTATCCCCATCTCCACTCCTCTTGTGTCCACCCCAATTGTCCCCGACATGTCTAAATTACAACTGTTTGACGGAAAAGATTATAAAATGTGGTCTGATAAAATGGATTTCTTTTTGGGTCAACTCAGGGTAGACTACACTCTCACTAATACTACTGCCCCAGAAAACTCTAGAAGGGATTTTGAAATGGATAACAAAACTTGTAGAGGAATGCTTCTTCACTACATGACATCTGCCCTCTATAAGATTTACAGTAACTTTTCACTTGCTAAAGACCTATGGGAAGCACTTAAACTCAAATATGGAACTGACGACTATGGGTCTAAAAAATACACTTGTTGTAGGTGGCTATCTTTCAAAATGACCGACCATAAACCCGTCATAGACCAAGTCCACGAATATGAAAACTTGTGCTCCGAAATTGCTGCTGAGGGGATGAAGATTTGCGAAATTTTTCAAGCTAATTGCTTACTTGATAAACTACCATCCTCTTGGCAGAATTTCGTACACAACATGAAACACAAACAAAAGGACTTCACTCTCTTAGAACTCGTGTCTCACATAAAAGTAGAAGAACAAAACCGGATTCAATCAAAGGGGAAACAAGTTGAACACTCATCTTCTGCTGCTAATCTGGTCGAGTCCAAGAAAGTTTTTCATAAGGGCCCAAAACACCTGTCAAAGGGACCAAACAAATTTAATAACGGCCCTAAGAAAACTGAAAATTTTAAGGGGAAAAGAAGGGAATTCAAGGGTGACTGTTTCACTTGTGGTAAACCCGGTCATGCTGCTAAATTCTGTCCAGATGGTCATTTTGCTAGAAATAAACAAAATAAACCTCAAGCCCACCTAACTGAGTCAGACGACATTATAGCTGCTGTTGTGTCTGAAGTCAATCTAGTCAATAATATCTCTGAATGGGTGTTGGATACGGGTGTGACAAGGCACATATGCACTTCAAAAGAGATGTTCAAAGAGTACTCGGAGGTACCCGGAGGTGAATGTGTATTCATGGGAAACTCTAGCACTGTTAGAGTGCAAGGGAAGGGAAGAGTCCATCTCAAATTAACATCCGGAAAAACTCTTAAACTAAACAATGTGCTGCATGTACCCGACATCCGGAGGAACCTCATTTCAGGATCACTGCTTAATAAGGCTGGTGTTAAATTGACCTTTGAATCTGATAAGCTTGTTCTCACTAAAAATGGGAACTTCGTAGGAAAGGATTTTTGTAACGCTGGACTTTTTGTACTCGATGTTGAGACCATTAATAAGAATATTTCTGCTTCCGTTTATATTGCTGAGTCTGTTTCTTTATGGCATGCTAGATTAGGACACGTAAACGTGGCATCTATTAAAAGGCTAAAACAACAAAATATGATTCCTAATTTTAGTAGTACATGTTTCGATAAATGTGAAGTATGCGTTGAAGCTAAACATTCTAAAACACCTTTTAATAAATGTGTTGAAAGGTCGACGAGTCTCCTAGAATTAATACATTCTGACCTAGGTGACTTTAGAAACACAATGAGCAGAGGTGGCAAACACTACTATGTCACCTTTGTCGATGACTTTTCTAGATACACAAGAGTCTATTTGTTGAGTACTAAAGATGAAGTTGAGGAAAAATTTCTGATTTTCAAAACCGAGGTCGAAAATCAATTAGATTTAAAAATCAAATGAGTTAGATCGGATAGAGGTGGAGAATATGAAGGATGTCCACTTAAGAATTTTTGTGAGTCACAAGGGATTATTCACGAATATACAGCACCTTATGCTCCCCAACAAAATGGTATCGCTGAAAGGAAAAATCGTACTCTAAAAAATATGATGAACGCAATGCTTATAAGCTCTGGTATGCCTAATAATATGTGGGGAGAAGCTATTTTGTATGCATGTCACATTCTGAATCGTGTCCCCCATAAGAAAACTGGTAAAACCCCATATGAATTATGGAAAGGTTATCCACCTAACCTCAACTATCTAAAAGTGTGGGGGTGCTTGGCTAAAATCGGAATTCCTGATTTTCAAAGGAATAAAATTGGACCTAAAACCATTGACGCAATTTTTATAGGTAAAGCTGCTAACAGTGCTGCATATCGTATGATCTCAAGGATTCATCAGGTTTTGGACCCATTAGAGAGTCTAGGGACGTTGAGTTTTTTGAGCATATCTTTCCATTAAAAACTCCAACTTTCCCTTCACATTTCGCTTCTTGTTCTCATGAGTCCACGCCCACCAATGAAACTGTTGAACCTAGAAGGGGCAAGCGTGTCAGGACCAAAACTAGCTTTGGACCAGATTTTGTTACATCACTTTTGACGGAAAACATGTGTCTAAATGAACATGAGATAAATGTCTTCATACTTGAAGAAGATCCTAGAACCTATAAAGAGGCCATGCAATCGGTCGACTCACCTTTTTGGCTTGAAGCAATTAATAGTGAAATTGACTCCATAATGAGTAACAACACTTGGGTTCTGACCGAACTTCCCAGGGGTTGTAAAACCTTAAGTAACAAGTGGGTCTTTAAAAAGAAGCTTAAGCCAGATGGGTCCGTTGATAAATTCAAAGCTAGATTGGTTGTTTGTGGAAACCGTCAAACTAAAGGTCTAGATTTCTTTGATACATATTCACCTGTGACAAAGGTAACCACAATTAGAGCTTTGGTAGCACTTGCATCTGTTCATAATCTTGTCATACATCAAATCGACGTTAAAACCGCTTTTCTAAATGGTGACTTGCAGGAAGAAATTTACATGAAACAACCCGAGGGATGTGTTGTTCCAGGTCAAGAGGACAAGGTTTGTAAATTGATTAGGTCTTTATATGGCCTAAAACAGGCACCAAAACAATGGTATGATAAGTTGACAAAACAATTACATCAAACGGCTTTGAAGTTAACGATTCAGATTCTTGTGTCTATGCCAAATATTCTGAAAGCGGTTGCGTAATAATTTGTTTATATGTAGACGACATGGTTATTTTTGGGACTAACATGAAAGTCGTAAATGAAACAAAGAATTTCTTGAGCTCACATTTTGACATGAAAGATATGGGTGAAGCAGACGTAATACTTGGTATTAAAATCAGTAAAACTGAATCTGGTTTGTGTTTGAGTCAATCTCATTATGTTGAGAAAATTTTGAAAAAGTTCAATCAATTTGATTGTAAACCCCTACACACTCCCTATGATTCTAGCATTCACCTAACGAAGAATAATGGTAATAGTGTGTCTCAAGAAGAATACGCTAAAGTAATCGGCAGTGTTATGTTTTTAATGAACTGCACTAGACCTGATATAGCATACACTGTTAGTAGACTTAGCAGATACACTAATAATCCTAGTAGAGACCATTGGAATGCTCTAATAAGACTATTGAGATACCTAAGAGGCACCATGGATTGGGGATTACACTATCAAAGAACACCTTGCGTTTTGGAAGGCTTTTGTGATGCTAATTGGGTATCCGGTAACGATGAGATTCATTCTACTAGTGGCTAGGTGTTTACTCTTGCCAGTGGTGCTATTTCATGGAAGTCGACCAAACAAACCTGTCTTGCCAAATCTACCATGGAATCTGAGTTTATTTCTTTAGCCTTGGCAGGTGAAGAAGCTGAATGGCTAAGAGGCCTTCTAGCAGATATTCCTTTGTGGGGAAAGCCGACTCCTTCAGTATCCATGCACTGTGATTCACAAGCTGCGATCGGAGTAGCTAACAATCAATCATACAACGGCAAAAAGAGACACATTCGGTTAAGGCATGGAATTGTGAGAAATCTGATCAGAGATAATGTGATATCACTTGAGTATGTAAGATCCGAGAGGAACATTGCCGATCCTCTCACCAAAGGCCTCTGCAGAAAAATGGTGCTGGAGTCAGCACTGGGAATGAGTTTAAAGCCTGTAAAGGAGTGACTTGTGATGGATACCCGTCTTAATTATTAAGTTCAACGGGTCAAACGAAGTCACAAGTAACTCGAGATGACTTAATACTACGACCATTTCCCATATTAATTTGAGATGTAGTATTTTATGTTTTAGTTTTGTGTTACTGTCATTTCATAAGGTTGAGCATTAGCTCTTAATGAGTTTATAGTCCAAAAAAGGGATGGTTTGAGACAGCCAGACTTGATGAACTCACCTATGTGAATGTGGGGGGGGGGGGTGTCTTGCCCTACCCCCAAGAGACTCTTTTGGCTTAGGGTCTCTAGAGGCATTCATGAATTACCAGGAAAAACTTTGAGAGGGCACTTGGCTAGTCCAAGTAAAAGATACTCAATACCATTTCGTCCATGATGAGTTCATGGATGTTGCGAGTTCTCGCCTTAATTTGAGATTTAGTAAGTGCGCAGTTGAGCTTAAACCAACTCCGTTTGAAAGTTAAAGGCTTAGATCCACTTAGAACGGCGGTTGAGATCAATTGTATGTCACTAGTCACTGGTTAAAGTCCACAAGACACCAGCGTCTTCATGAAGGTACCGGGAAAATGACAAATCGCTGGTCCCTATCGACGCCAAGGCTCGACCTACTCGCTGGGGCGCCGGTCGGAATGCTACCGCAGAAAAAGTGCGAAGTTTTGTAAAAATGGGGGAGATCATTGCATGAGTTTAGGATCAAAAAGAAATGTAGAAAAATCATTTTGAAAGGTGTTTTTCGGAGTCGCCACCAAATATTAAAGGCATTTGGGACCTATTCAACGCGTCTTGAAATACAAGACACGAGTGTCTCAGATTTCAAGATGCGTCGATATCTAAAAATCTGAGGTTTGAAACCAGAGAAGGGGTTCGGAGTGAGGTTACTTTTCGAAAGTTTTGGCAAAATAAGTTTTGAAAACTGAAATCAAAAAGCCTACGTAAAAGTAGTCTCTACTAATTTGAAAACATTTGCTTAATTTCGATATTTGGGCTAAAATGACGCTACGTACAAGTGCGAATAAATATGACTCGATTAAAATGCATAAATCATATAAAATGTCATAATAATGACATATTGCTATAGGAAATATACGTTAAGTAATAATTTATTGGCTAAATTATTACCATAGACGTTATTTTCCGACCTCGTATTATACTCTAAGATTTTATGAAAACCCTCAGTTTTAACATGCTAAAAGACTCTATGAAACGGTACAATTTAGTGTTGGAACCGTGATTCTAGTCGTAATTTAATGCATGAATGAGGACTTGCATAATTATAAAAGTGACGTCGGTTTGCTTTAGTGATAGTGGGTCGTTTATTTATGCGATATTGGCGGGGTTTTAGACGGATTATGAATCCGAATTGCTACACACCGAATTACGAATAAGGTGTCGCTAATGCCAATATCGGGTCGGGTTAGGAACCCGTATAGGTCGATTGTACGTGAGGCGTAGATAGAGAGAGAGTGATGACAATTCATCGAGTAGTGGACCGAGGGGGGGTTAATGTAACCCCCCTTCGGTCCGAGTCTCAAAACATCTAAAAAACGTAGGTAGAATGTCTACCTTTCGAGAATGCAAAGACGGTATTTTTGAGCGGATTTTGTGAGTATTTTATATGTGTGTTTGAAAAATGAGCTTGAAAACCGACCTTGTGACCCCTTGAAATGATCGAAAGAGGTTGGTATTTATAGGAAGTGGCTGGTTTGAGTAGGGGTCCAAAACTTAATCGCCTGAGCACAGGCGTTTAAGTTGGTTTGGGTTAGATATTTTGTAGGAGAAAAATCAAGAAGGCGGCTGCACAGAACAAACTTTTAATCGCCTGTGAACAGGCGATTAAGTTTTTAATCGCCTGTTCTCAGGCGATTTTTATTTTGTTCTGGGAGTTGTTATGCCGCCTTTGGCTTAAGTGACGTGTTTTTGGGTAATGATTATGTTTTGATTCCTATCTTAGGGCTTAAGTCTTGGCTCAGTTTTGGTCCGAATTTCGGTTTTCGTGTTTCGGTTTTTGTCGTGTTTTTCCGATTTTGGTTTGCAAATAAAATAATATTAAAGTATATTATTTTATGGTTTTGTAATTTCTAGTTTTGTGAAAACGTGACTCGGGACGCACTTTGGCCCGTTTGGCGGGTTGTGTTTTGGGTCGTTTTTGTAAGTTTGGGCCGTTTTGTAGCTAGTTGGGCTGTTTTTGTGGCTTGGCTTAATAGGACGTTCCAGTATTGCGCTCGTGTTATGCTCCTAAAATGACTAATAGTGACATTCATTTTTATGATTATGCAAGTCCAAATTAATACGCTAAAAATGACTAAATACGTTTTAGACACTTTTGTACCGTTTCGACTCTTTTAAAAGCATGTACGACTGTCCTTTTCATCATCGGGTTTGTTTTTGGGGGGTACGGATACGGGTATCTACAGAGCCCCCAGTTTGACTGAGCTTGGACAAAGCGTTAGTCAAACTTAATGATAGTATCCGGACCATCACAGTCTCGATACTACCTGGCGGCGCTAAGCATGTGTCTTATGGGAGAGACGAGGACTTAGCGTCGGGAAATGCGGGGAGGGACGACATGTTTTTAAGGACATGACGGTCCTACATGTTTAAGGGCATGTCAGCCTGCATGTGGCCTGAGTACTCCCAGCTGGCGCCTTGCTCGCGTTTCCGTTTATGTTCCTTGCTTTACCTTGCTTACGCTTCTGGCTTGCGCTTCTGGCTTTGCTTTGCTTGCGCTTCTGGCTTGCGCTCCTTGCTCGGACTTTGTGTGCGCCGCTTGCGCCTGTTTCTGACTTTGCGTGCGCTCGCCCGCGCGCTCCTGTTTCTGACTTTGCGGCGCCGCTTGCGCTCCTTGCTTGGACTTTGGTTGGACGTCTCGTAGAAGAGGTTACGCGCTTTGGTTTATAAGAGTGGTTAGTACTTTTGTGGTTCTCATAAAAAGTCAGATTCTTTTATGAACGTCTCTTGAGGAGGCTACGCGCATTTTTGCATTTCTCATAAAAAGTCAGATTCTTTTATGAACGTCTCGTGAGGAGGTTACGCGCATTTTTGTATTTCTCATAAAAAGTCAGATTCTTTTATGAACGTCTCGTGAGGAGGTTACGCGCATTTTTGTATTTCTCATAAAAAGTCAGATTCTTTTATGAACGTCTCGTGAGGAGGTTACGCGCATTTTTGTATTCCTCATAAAAGTCAGATTCTTTTATGAACGTCTCGTGAGGAGGTTACGCGCATTTTTTTGTATTTCTCATAAAAAGTCAGATTCTTTTATGAACGTCTCGTGAGGAGGTTACGCGCATTTTTGTATTTCTCATAAAAAGTCAGATTCTTTTATGAACGTCTCGTGAGGAGGTTACGCGCATTTTTGTATTTCTCATAAAAAGTCAGATTCTTTTATGAACGTCTCGTGAGGAGGTTACGCGCATTTTTGTATTTCTCATAAAAAGTCAGATTCTTTTATGAACGTCTCGTGAGGAGGTTACGCGCATTTTTGTATTTCTCATAAAAAGTCAGATTCTTTTATGAACGCCTCGTGAAGAGGCTACGCGCATTTTTGTAATTCTCATAATAAGTCAGATTCTTTTATGAACGTCTCGTGAGGAGGTTACGCGATTTTTGTATTTCTCATAAAAGTCGATTCTTTTATGAACGCCTCGTGAGGAGGTTACGGCGATTTTTGTATTTCTCATAAAAAGTCAGATTCTTTTATGAACGTCTCGTGAGGAGGTTACGCGCATTTTTGTATTTCTCATAAAAAGTCAGATTCTTTTATGAACGTCTCGTGAGGAGGTTACGCGCATTTTTGTATTTCTCATAAAAAGTCAGATTCTTTTATGAACGTCTCGTGAGGAGGTTACGCGCATTTTTGTATTTCTCATAAAAAGTCAGATTCTTTTATGAACGTCTCGTGAGGAGGTTACGCGCATTTTTGTATTTCTCATAAAAAGTCAGATTCTTTTATGAACGTCTCGTGAGGAGGTTACGCGCATTTTGGTTGAAATGCACGTCTCGTGAGGAGGCTACGTGCTTTTCTTTTGGTTTTGTGGGTATGTATGGGTATATTTGTGGTTTGGTTTTGATTGTAGTTGTTGGCTTTGTGTGTGACGTCCTAGGCTTTGAATACCTCGTCTTGTCGCAAAAATGTATGTTGGGGTTGTAGCCGGGGTTTGAAATCCTTGCGTAGTTACTTGCCGAGCGTACCTGCAAAACATTGTTAGTCGTAAAAGCATATATACGTGTCTCGATTGAGACTGACTCGCTAAAGACCAAACTCAAATGCAAATGCAGATTTTTGAAAAATGCTGGTTAGAAAATATTTTAGACTCGTAAAAGGACGTTTTTGATATTTGAAAAATGTGAGCTAAAACGACATTTTGAGACGAAAATTGTGAATGCGAAAATCGTGTTTTGTGTTGTGGTTAAATTTTTTTTTGTGTTGTGGATTGTTTTGCAAATTTGGCTATAAAAGGAGGGCTAGGTTAACTCATTTTATTCATCCTTTCAACGTTCTATTCTCGGTATTCCAAAGATATTCAAAATATTTACGGAACGTTAGTCGAGTTATGGAGAATTTTGAAGGAAACTTTGTAGATTGGTGTTAAATCGTTGTCGGGTATAGAAGAGAAAGACTTTGAAAGATTGCGGTATCGGGTACTCTGGTGCAGGGCAGGTTCAAATGGAGCCCGAGTTATTGGAGGTTTGTCTCGACTATTGGGACCTAAGTTTTCACGTGTTCCGCCTTCCTGGCGGGAAGGTCTGTCCATTGGTTGAGGAGTTTGGAGCTATTGGTGGCTAAGGGAATCTGGTGTTTGTTTTATTGTGTTGTTGTTAGTATTATGTTCATATTATTTTGTATTATGTTCGTATTATGTCTATCCTAAACCCTATGTAAATGCCGGGTTAAGTATAAGTATTATAATATATTGTGGTGTTGTTAGTGTATCTCTAAGGTTGTAGTTACGCTCCTACTTTGAAAAATCTAAAATGTAACCGTTCTTTTTAAGATTAATAAAAATCAGGTTTTTATTTACGACTTTGCCTCATTTTGCTTATTATTCTATGTGAAATCCCTTGGCTCTAATCCTTTTTTTCAAAGTTTAGAATGTAAGCAGGGTTCTCGTTTTTGTGGTGACTGTTCCCTCGATTTTTTTAAGCTTTGGGTTTGTCGTTCATTGTTGAATGTTGTTCCCTTTACCCTTTGGGTTATGGAACATTTTTGTGTTGACTGTATCCTTAGCTTTTTTAAGCTTTAGACGTGTCATTTTTGTGCTGAATATCGCCTTATGTTAACCCATTAGGTTACAAGACGGTTTTTGTGTTGACTATGTCCTTAGCTTTTTTAAGCTTTAGACGTGTCATTTTTGTGTTGAATGTCGTCTTTTATACCTTTCAGGTTTAAAAGACGAATTTTTGTGTTGACTGTGTCCTTGGCCTTTTTAAGCTTTGGACGTGTCGTTTTTGTGTTGAATATCGGTTGTGCTTTTTACAAAGCTGCCTACGTATCCATGTAAAATGGAATCAAACCGGCGTAGTTCGGGAGTTTTTGTTTTGCTTTTTTGTGGTGAATGCGCACGTTTAGGGGCATGCCGGCCCATGAATTGTGTTTGGTGGATGCATGTTTAAGGGCATGCCGGCCCATGAATTGATTTTTCAGAACATTGTATTTTATAGATACATTGCAAGGTCTCTCTAGGGATAGTACTTCTTGAGTTGGTCGAGGTTGGTGGCGAGGCTAAATTCTTGGCCGTCGAGGTCGGTTAGCTTGACTGCTGCGCCTGTGTAGATTTCCTTGACGAGGTAGGGCCCAGCCCAGTTAGGCTTGATCTTCCCTCGTGGGTTGACTGGAAGTGGTGCTCGAACTGACTTTAGTACGAGGTCACCCACCTTTATGTTTCGTGGCTTCTTCTGGGTAGGCTTTGTTGAGGTCCCGAAAGTCGGCGCATACTCGTATTTTGCCATTCTTCTTCGTGACTAGCACCATGTTTGAGACCCAGTCGGAGTATCCGATGACTTGGATGAACCAGGCTTGTAGTTGTCTTTTTTTTTTTTTTTTTTTTTTTTTTTTTTCGAGATCTCTTCTTTGAACATGAGAGACCATTTTGGCTTGACGCGTCGTAGTTTTTGCTCGACGGGTTTGCTACCTTGCTTGATTGGGATACGGTGTTCAGCTATCTCGCGGTCGATGCCGGGCACGTCTTTGTACGACCATGCGAAGACGTCCTTGAATTCGGTGAGTAGCTGGGTACACGTGCTTCTTTCTTCTGTGCTTAAGAAAGCCCCCAGTTGCAGTTCTCGAGGCTCTTCGGGTGTACCCACGTTGATGGTTGTTGTGTCTTCAATAATGGGGGTCCTGTCCGGGTTCTGAGACAATGCTTGCAATGTATCTATATAATGCAATGTTATTTTGTTTAAAATTATCGCATTCATTAGAATATGTAGATTTTAAATGAGAATGAGGCAAAGCGTAACCAAAAACTTTCATGTTATTAATGTTATCAAAAGCGGCTACATTTGAAGATAGCTCAGACGAGGGAGCTTTGGACAACCTTAATGACTCTAGTTTTTTAATTAGGTATACTATTCTAGGGACGTAACTAAGTGACCTTGCCGGTTTAGGAAAATTGGCGGCGTGATGACGCAGGACCCTAGACTGTAGGTGTAGGTATTTTAAGTTGAAACCACTTATGTCATTGGTGGCTTTGGTGGATTTGGTGGCGTTGCGAAAACTGGTGGTGCCTTGAGTGCGCCCAGTGCGTTGATAGCGTGTATGGGCTCGACTTTGGCAGTGGCTTGAGACGAGCTTCCCTGATATCCATGACCCGTGCTTTTATTCCCTTTTTCTTTGCGGAGGTCGTCTTCAATGAGTTCACCGACGACGCCGAGTGTTGAGAAGCTGTCAAAGTTTTTGTACCGTAGATGTTGTTGGTATGCAGGGGTGAGGTTGTTGATGAACTTGGTGATTAAATCAGTGTCCCTTGGGCGGTTAGGTATTTGGGCACAGAGTTTCTTCCAACGTGTCAGGTATTCGGTAAACCCTTCCTTCTCCCTCTGAGTCAGGACCTCCAAAGTACGTAGCGAGACTTGGATGTCGTTGTTGTCCCGGTACTGCAGATCGAATGCCACTGTTATGTCTTCGAAACTACCAGTCTTGTGTGGCTCTAAAGAATAGAACCATGCTCTGGGTTGCGGGTCCAGTGAGTGTGGGAATAAAGTGGCCCAGGCGGGGGGGTCGACCCCCATAATGGCCATCTTGGCTTTGAAAGCTTTGACGTGCACGAGCGGGCTTTCGTGACCTTTGAAAGTGGGAAGGTCGCTGAGCGCTAGCTCGTCGGGCAGCATGGACCTAACATTCTTCGGGATATGCTCGTTTTCTTGGTGAATGGAGTAACCCCTGGAGTTTGTAAGGCGTTCTTCCATGGCTCGAATCCTCTTTGCGTTTCGTTCGGATTCTTCGGCGAGGCGCGCGGCGTTTCTCTCCGCCTCTGACTTTTGCATGATAGCCATTTGCTCAATCGTTGCTGTGAGGCTAGCTATCTTATCGCTGAGTTGTCGGACCTGGTCAGCATTTACCTCTGGGGGAGGTGGTGGTGGTCCTCCAAAACCTTCATCGTGTTGAAAAACCATGGCGGGTTTTGGTTTCGATCTATTGTAGGCGCGTTTCTTCGGTGGTGGGCGAGGGTTTAGGTGACGGTCTTTGGTTCGTCGTGTATCCAGGGTTTTTCAATGAGTGGTTCGTCGTGTATCCAGGGTTTTTCAATGGGTGGACCTGACAAAGTTTTTCAAACCTTTAGTGATTCTAAAAGGGAAGAAAAAGACTCAACGAAAAATCGCATTCACGACCAAAGAAAAAGTGTGAAAAGTGGGTGCAAGACTCGACTCGTGTATTTTAGCTTTAGAAAAAGACACGGGAAGCTTTTGAGATAGAGGCATGTTGACACATCCCTATTCTCGAGGTAGAAAAATTTGTATGATCATAATCAGATTAACCCTAGTTTAGCGGTATGTTGCTAGGGGTTTATCATTAGATTACGATAAAAAAGGATCAAACCGAAGTAGCTATAGGCTAGTCGATCTGAGGATGTTAAAATTGGGCAAAAAGCGATCACTTGCTCGCCTTTCACGTGTGACTCAGGGATTTAAATCAAAAATGACGATAGGTCACTTGATTCAAAGAGTAAATCAACGGGTTCGCATCTAAACGAGCCCGCGTTTTTTGTTTTTGAGGAAAAAAGGATTAAATCGGGATGACTAAAAAGTCACTCGATTTATAACTAATTCTAATGCTACAAGAGTTAATTTCATTTAAAATCTCCGAAATGAATTGACATATTCGGGTTTTTGCTTTGTGAAAAGACTCTGCAATAAATGTATTATGACGATACGTCAGTCGCATAATTCATTTACGTTTTGAAAAAGATCTGGGATATAGTGATTATCCTGGATCGGTTTTAAATGTAGTGACGTTTTATTTGTCAGACTCAAATGACTATAGGTCACAGAGCCTAACGGCGTGTTTTTTTTTTTTTTTAAAAAGTATGACCTTTTTGAAAAAAAGTTTGGAAAAAAGTAATTTCAAAATGGACGTATTTTAAAAAGTATAATGCCTAGGAAAAGTTTTTACATGCAAAGGTTTTGAAAGACTACTATAGTGAGGGTACTATAGCTTCGCACTTGTACATATAAACACTGGTTTTTGGCTTATAGGGTAAGGTTCCCTCCGAGTCATTCCCGTAACGTTTAGGTAGGGGCACCCACAAGTCTACACACGTCTTAGGTGTGCATTCAAGACGGGCCCTAGAGCGTTCGAGTTTGACCGGCTACGATAATCAGTACAAATGTCATACTTGTAATCGTGGAGGGGTGAGAGAACAGTGTGTCCAGAGTTACCTTGCTTATGAAGCAAGAGTTACTAGGGGCCGTTTCTCAAAGGGTGTGGTTAGAATCAGGAGGATTCGACTCAACGTACTTTTGCCCAAATATCGAAAGCGAAAATGTTTTCAAAGTTTCAAGCTTCACTTCTTTATGTTTTTAAAATAAAAGAAAAACTAGTTTTTCAAAAATAATAAAAATCATGCTCGTCCCCAGCGGAGTCGCCAGCTGAAGGTACCGGGAAAATGACAAATCGCTGGTCCCTATCGACGCCCTGCGCGCGCCCGACCTCGCCCCGCGCGGGGGGCGCCGGGTCGGAATGCGCCTCGCAGGAAAAAGTGCGAAGTTTTGTAAAAATGGGGGAGATCATTGCATGAGTTTAGGATCAAAAAGAAATGTAGAAAAATCATTTTGAAAGGTGTTTTTCGGAGTCGCCACCAAATATTAAAGGCATTTGGGACCTATTCAACGCGTCTTGAAATACAAGACACGAGTGTCTCAGATTTCAAGATGCGTCGATATCTAAAAATCTGAGGTTTGAAACCAGAGAAGGGGTTCGGAGTGAGGTTACTTTTCGAAAGTTTTGGCAAAATAAGTTTTGAAAACTGAAATCAAAAAGCCTACGTAAAAGTAGTCTCTACTAATTTGAAAACATTTGCTTAATTTCGATATTTGGGCTAAAATGACGCTACGTACAAGTGCGAATAAATATGACTCGATTAAAATGCATAAATCATATAAAATGTCATAATAATGACATATTGCTATAGGAAATATACGTTAAGTAATAATTTATTGGCTAAATTATTACCATAGACGTTATTTTCCGACCTCGTATTATACTCTAAGATTTTATGAAAACCCTCAGTTTTAACATGCTAAAAGACTCTATGAAACGGTACAATTTAGTGTTGGAACCGTGATTCTAGTCGTAATTTAATGCATGAATGAGGACTTGCATAATTATAAAAGTGACGTCGGTTTGCTTTAGTGATAGTGGGTCGTTTATTTATGCGATATTGGCGGGGTTTTAGACGGATTATGAATCCGAATTGCTACACACCGAATTACGAATAAGGTGTCGCTAATGCCAATATCGGGTCGGGTTAGGAACCCGTATAGGTCGATTGTACGTGAGGCGTAGATAGAGAGAGTGTTGACAATTCATCGAGTAGTGGACCGAGGGGGGGTTAATGTAACCCCCCTTCGGTCCGAGTCTCAAAACATCTAAAAAACGTAGGTAGAATGTCTACCTTTCGAGAATGCAAAGACGGTATTTTTGAGCGGATTTTGTGAGTATTTTATATGTGTGTTTGAAAAATGAGCTTGAAAACCGACCTTGTGACCCCTTGAAATGATCGAAAGAGGTTGGTATTTATAGGAAGTGGCTGGTTTGAGTAGGGGTCCAAAACTTAATCGCCTGAGCACAGGCGTTTAAGTTGGTTTGGGTTAGATATTTTGTAGGAGAAAAATCAAGAAGGCGGCTGCACAGAACAAACTTTTAATCGCCTGTGAACAGGCGATTAAGTTTTTAATCGCCTGTTCTCAGGCGATTTTTATTTTGTTCTGGGAGTTGTTATGCCGCCTTTGGCTTAAGTGACGTGTTTTTGGGTAATGATTATGTTTTGATTCCTATCTTAGGGCTTAAGTCTTGGCTCAGTTTTGGTCCGAATTTCGGTTTTCGTGTTTCGGTTTTTGTCGTGTTTTTCCGATTTTGGTTTGCAAATAAAATAATATTAAAGTATATTATTTTATGGTTTTGTAATTTCTAGTTTTGTGAAAACGTGACTCGGGACGCACTTTGGCCCGTTTGGCGGGTTGTGTTTTGGGTCGTTTTTGTAAGTTTGGGCCGTTTTGTAGCTAGTTGAAATTTGTTTTGTGGCTTGGCTTAATAGGACGTTCCAGTATTGCGCTCGTGTTATGCTCCTAAAATGACTAATAGTGACATTCATTTTTATGATTATGCAAGTCCAAATTAATACGCTAAAAATGACTAAATACGTTTTAGACACTTTTGTACCGTTTCGACTCTTTTAAAAGCATGTACGACTGTCCTTTTCATCATCGGGTTTGTTTTTGGGGGGTACGGATACGGGTATCTACACTTCACACTAGATCTCCGTTGCCACAAGACTTCTTTTGTTTTTCCTCGTGTCTTCTTTTGAATCATGTGGGGGATTGTTGGAAATATGCTTCAAAAGAAGCTTTGAATAGTGTTACATTGTCCCACATGGATAAAATAACAAAGTATTTATGGGTTTATATATCTCTCTTTACACTACCCTACTAGGTGATGTGTGGTAAGTATCTAACCAACCACACGCGCGCGCGCCACGCCACGCCGGGCCGGGCCGGGCTCGGGCTCGGGCTTCGGGAGAGCACCTGCGGTGCGGGCTTGCCCACGTTTTGGGCCAAAACTATTTCAGTCTTATTTTTTGACTGTTGCAGTAGCTTTGTCAGCCCTTTGCTTTTGTCAGTTGTCAGTTGCAGTGGCTTTATCTGCAGCCATTGCATGCCTCTGTCTGCCTGCGACCATTGCATGCCACTGCCTCCCTGCAACCAATGAATGTTGCTCAACCACAACAGTCATATGCCTCCTTCTGGCTATAAATAAGACCCATCCCAAGCAGCTTAGACACATAACAAAACTGAGTTCTCTTCTTCCTCTCCAGAATGTCTTCTGTCTGTCTACAAAAACGTCCCACAGAAAATACAAACACTCCACGAATGAGTTCATTCGTAATCTAATATAAAGTAAATGAGTTCATTCGTAATCTAACATCGATTACACCCTTGTAGTTAATGTTTCCCTCTGTCTATCTCACCCGTGTTGTTAATGTTTCCCAAAGTCTGAAGTCTTGGCAACGTTTTCGGCGATTCTCATCTGCTTTCTTTCCTACACGAAGATTGCAGCGGTTGTGTACTCCTGGGGGTCGTATGCTATTGAGTCCGTGTGTAGTAGACGGGGCATAATCGACTTTAGGACAGTGACCTCAAGTCACGCCACAACATTCATTCCAGATATGATTGTTCCTCTTCCTACTTACTGTTTTACTACTACTCGCCTAACACGGAGAAACCACATATCACCAGGGATACGAGGTCATCTGCAGTGCTGCCAGCGGTGTCTTAGTACATGCCCCTCGTGGCCTTCTTCATGCCTTAGGCGGTGCCCTTGCTGTTGGTGGATATATCGCTTCCGGTCTATCCCTGGATGCCTATCTTACACGCTACGAGCGCAGCAAATTATCCGAAACCAATACTTACACTTATCCTCATTATCGCCCTCCTCAACACCACCACGCACCTGCAGATAAACATTTACCGTCTTATTACTACTTAGTTGATTGATTGACTAATTCTGTTTAATCCGTCTTGAGTTACTACTTTAGTCTTCGATACACGTTACTGTTTGTGCGTATTACCGTCTTTGCTGGTATTGATAATGTTGTCTTCGGAATATATTGATAAACGTTACTAATCTGATTGATTGTTGTACCGATGAACTAATGTTTGTTTAACTAGTTTGATTGAAGCACTGTGTTGTGCAACCGAAACAATTTTCACCTCGCTCATCATATAAATAGTGTTTCCAACATCGATTATTAACCAAGTTGGTTTGATGTTGTGGTTGCCCATCTCGTCTAGTAACCATGAGATTAGGGGCGAAACTATGTATATGGGAATGACTCAAACTCTTGGGCCAACCATTTACCTTTTCGTGAGAGCATCAACAGTGAAGAAAATATACACTGTGGTCGACAATGGATACCCTCTATTTAGTAAAACTCGGGCGAAAAAAAGTACTACCCATTATTTTTTGGTTGGTCGGGCATGAAATCTAGTCCTTCATGATAACACTAAAAGTTAATAGCACAGGAGCAATGGTACTGCTTTTATGTACGGAGTATCTTATACTGAACTATCCAAAACGGGTTTCATCCTAACAATACTTTCAATGTGTTTTTCCTTTAATGAAACCCACGCCTATAATTTTTGACAATTCTTGAAAGAAAAGCGACCTCTTTAGGTCTTAAAAGTTGTTAGGGTCCGGAACAAATTTATCAATGAAGCAAGACGCAACTGAAACCAAGGTGTTTGTGCTCAAGCTTTTAGAGATAGGGATACGCCAAACTTGGAGGCGGAAGCAGTAGCTTTTAGAGATAGGCCGGGTTGCAATTTTCATTTTAAACGTCCAATGATCAAAGTTTCTTTTAAATGTACACGGGTCAAAATTTACATTTTAACAGACAAAGGTCAAAATTTTCCGTTAAAATGTGCACGAGTGAAAATTTTCATTTCGTAGTGTGCATGAGTCAGAATTTTCATTTTAACCGTGCGCAAGTCAAAATTTTCATTTGAAATGTGGACTGTAATACCCGTCCTTTTGGGACTCCGTAGACCGACCCTTTGACCGGAAGGAACCACTAGCATGAGATGGAGATGAGCCGGACCGTCCTATGATTGTAGTTGAATGAGAGAACTTGACCTGAGTTGCGAGACTCGGTCGAGTTTAGGGTTTACTCGATCGAGTTAGGTAACTCGGTCGAGTATGTGGTTGACTCGATCGAGTCATGTTCACTCGGTCGAGTCAGTGACTTACTCGGTCGAGTAAGTGTCCCCGAGTATCGTATTTAGACGGGGGTTGGGGGAATGCTAATTCATTTCCCCCTTTCTTTCCTTCTCTCCCTTAACCCTAATCTCTCTCTAATACTCACCCATCACCTTCCATCTCACCCTAGCTCCCTCCTCTACCTTGAGATGCCACCATGGATCGACCTAGCTTCGGGAATGGGATTCTCACCTTGTCGGGATGCGAGATCTAGTAAGTGTCTACTCCCTTTGTGTTAATTATTGTGATGGTTGTCCTAACCCTAATTCGAATTAGGGTTATGGTTGTATGGGGTTAGATGGTAATAATGTGATATATGTTTGATTAGGCAACGGATTTGTAAAGGAACGGTTATGGTTTGCATGCTTGTCTTCGAGATGACGGATTTGCTTGAGAGGTAGGGTTTCCCTACTCAGTCACTGTCTTGTTTGTGTTTACATGTGATACTTGTGATACTTGTGATACTATTGATGAAGGCCGGGATGGCACGGCGATTCCGGGAGTTATAGGCTATGGTTACTGGTTACTATTGTTGAGTGGACCGTTGGGAGACGGATTCACGCCCCATGTTCCGCCCTCATGGCTCCCACCATGGAGGGGATGTGCACATTAATGGAGTGGGTTTAGGCGAGTGCTGCGGTACTTCGCTGGCGGTGCGGATCACTCGCTGCGGTGGGTGGTCCAATAGGTGGTTGTTTTAGGCAGGTGCTGCGGTACTCTGCTGGCTGACCCGGTTCATTCCGCTGCGGTGGATGTTCCATTCACAGTTGGTTGCGATCAACTGTACATATATTGTGATTGATAGCTGGTTGCGATCAGCTGTACAGATAGTGTGATCATATACTGGAACAGGACTGACACTTGTGTGTTGTGCAATGATCCACCGATGATGGCGTGTGGTGAGCAGTTGTTTGACAGGTTAGCTTTGACGAGCGGGATATGGATGGGACCACCACGAGTATTAGATAGTCTTGATAGATGACAGACTTGAGTTAGTTAAGGTTGTATTTATACTTTGTTTATATCTTTTATGTATATAATGATGAGTCTTGTAACTATTCACTTAACTATACTTAAACCGTTCTCATTTCGTATTGCAATGTACTCTACCTCCGGAAACGGAGATGGTAACGTCTCCGCATGCTCTTGCGGCCTTGGCCAGGCACCTAGGTATGCGGGGGTGTTACAAAGTGGTATCAGAGCGAACGATTTTGGAATCTGAACAAATCAACTCAATGAACGTAGGGTGTCAAATTAAAATGAATGAACCTGGTGTATGTGTGTTCGGGAGGATGGTTTTGGGTGAGTAGGCGCCCTCACTTCAAAACTCGACCCCAACATGCTAAGCCAGTCACGGGATGGGTTACGAAGCATGTTGTATGAGTTCTTGTGTTAACTATGTGCTAAAGAAGTTTTGAAATATGGTTGAAATGTGTACGTAGAGGTGTGAGATATTTAGATGAAAGACTATGATGAATTGTGAATGTGTGGAATCGGTTTTTGACGTGCTATCATGACTTGTGTTTTGATGTTGAGTGTAAATTAGGTTGGTAATAAGTTAAGTAGCAATAAGCGTCATGTGTGTGTGTATGTATATGGTAGCAAGTAATAAGTGACATAATGCGTAATGTGGTTGTATGTTTTCCTTATCTATGAATATGTGTTGTGGATATAGCATAAGCGGAAGAAGATGTGTATAGCGGTCTTGTGATTGCTTGGGCCGAGATAGTATGGTAATGTAAAACGGTTAGTGAAAGTGATATGTGAAGTATGTAGTAGAATGAGTTAGTAAGTTTTGGTTAGCATTAGTATATCACGTGTACTAGAAGTGTTTAGATTAACGGAGACGAGTTTGAGTACTACTCAAGCTCCGATCGATGTTCATGTGGTTGCAGGTGATACTCATTCCTTTTCATAGCTCGAGGTATTGTGTGATGCGATTCTGACCAATGTTACTCGACCGAGTTGCGTGGGAACTCGACCGAGTCTTGGTTACTCGATCGAGTTTCGTTTTACTCGACCGAGTAAACTTGACTCGAGCGAGTCAACAACTTACTCGATCGAGTAAGTGTCTCAGAATGCTCGATAAACCTCTTTCTCCAACCCTAAAATTTTCATTTCCTATCATAACTCTTTTACTCTCAACATCTCTCTAACACTTCCTTTACTCTCAAAAACCTTCTTGTGTTGATTCAATCATCCGGGGTGCTAGTTCTTACTTCCTTCATCTCATTCTTACTACCAATCTCGTCTCATTTAAGCAAAGGTAAGAAAGTTCCTTGTTTTGTTTTCAGTTTTGGTTAATAGGTCTTCAAGTAATGTAGTGGTGATTTTGTGCCCCAAATCCGTTTCTTTTATGTTGTAGTTCGTCTATTGATAGTCTATTCCATGATTTGTTGATAGACGACTTGAATTTTTGCCCCAAATTTTCGAATTTCAATTAGGGACAATTTCTAGGGTTTGACAAAAATTCGATTTTGGCAAATGAATTGAAGTTTATATGTTCTTAAAAGCCTTCTAATGAATGTAGGACTATAGTAAGAGTGCTTGTATGGGTATTGTTGGTTGAAAATCCATTTTTAGCTATTTCAGACCGTCTTAAACTTTTGTCTTAGGATGAAATGTAATTGTTAAATTTCATTTTCTTTTCTACCCAAGTATTTATTTTGTCTACATTGAGTTTAAATTGAACAATGAATCGAGTCTAGTTTGAAAGAAACGAAATTTTTGCAAAAACTTAGCTTGGCCTCCATATTTCCCAAAGACTACAAGGATGTTGGTAACAATGGGGTGAATTACAATTCTTTTGATGGAAAAATTTGTTTAAGCCAAGTGTCAATTCGCCTTAATGTTTGTTTTGAAACTTTCTTAGAGACGAGTTAATAGCCTTAATCCTTGGCAATTCCTTTCTATCCCTTTGGGAGTCTTGTTAATAATCTTCTTGCAGATGGCGTGGGGACTTCGACCTAACAGGAGGGCAAGGAACGCTCCAATTGTTGATGTGGAGAGCGAGGAGGATGAGGTTGTAGCCGTGTCGGAGGAGGATGTAGAGGTGTCCGAGGAGGACATGGAGGTGTCGGAGGAGGAAGTGGAGGAGGATGCGGGACCATCGGTCCCACCGGTCGCGGGGCACCCAACGGTGGTGTTCCGAGACATGGCTAAGAGGGAGAAGTTTGTGCAGCTGATGAGTCGGACCATGAGGCCGACAAGAGGTTTTGACCGGGGGTTTTTGAGGGAGATCGGGCTCGTGGAGAAACTCCAGGAGATGTATGACTTTATTGGGTTTAGTGGCCTGTTTGTTCTGAGGAAAACCACCTACCCCTCCCTTACCTTGGAGTTTTTGAGCTCCTTTGTTTATGATGCCTATGGGAAGACTGTGAGCTGTAGGATGTGCAACCGAGAGGTTAATGTCTCTCTAGATGTGTTTGGGGATGCTTTGGGTTTGAGGCGTGAGACGGGTCAGGAGTTGAGTGACGTACCGAGGAGTAGTGGGGCCGCCGCCGTCATGGCACTTTTGACGGGGGAGGCGAGTACGAGCACGAGTGAGATGTTGATTAATGATGTTGAGCATGTGACTCTGAGGATCTTTCTGAGAGGTCTAACCCTTCTTCTCTTTTGCCGTAGTGATATTAGCAAACTGAACTCCCATGAGGTGATGTTGCTTGCCTCCTACCTTAACCCCTTCCGGAGGAGGCCTAGGTTCTATAGTGCGCCGGGGGTGGTATGTTCCAGCTTGTCCAAGATGGTTGACTCTCTGACCCGTCTGATTGGGTGCGGAGCTTTGGTGACGCGACTGGCCCAGCGGTTGGCTGGCTTTGTGCCGCCGTCGCCCGTCGGGGAGATTTTGGCCAGAGCCCCGGCAATGGATGAGGAGTACTTTCAGCACCAGAGATAGATGAGGAGGAGAGAAGATGGCTCGATATGGTGGATAGTGAGAGGAAACCGGTGGATGGACTTGCGGGACGTGCCGCATCTACCGCCGGTGACCCATTTGTCTGAGTCCGGCGTACACCCAGGGCCCGCGAATTACCTTGTACCACCACGCCTGACACGGGAGCTACCGGAGCCCGTGAGTGACCGGCGCCAATGGAGGACGCCACCTGTGGCTGGAGCCGGGCAGAGGGAGAGGAGAGCAGAGAGGTCGAGGGTTGTGGAGAGAGCTAGAGCGGTGGAGCCTGCTGTGGCACAGCCGGCGATGGAGTACTCGACGTCGCCCGGAGACTTGGCTGAAAGGTTTTCGTCGACACTTACGTCGAGGAACCTCCACGAGTTGGCCTACTCGCAGGGGATCGGGCGGACCGGTCCCCAGCCGGCATGGTGGAGAGGACCCGGCGATACCTCCGGAGTCTATCATTGTTTTGGCCTCAACCCGGCGGCGTGGGGTCCTCCTGAGAGTTTCCGGCCGGGATGCTTTATGGGTTCTTGGGGTGACGGGCAGAGTGGCGTGCCGGGGGATGCGCGGTGGGATCAGGCACTGTATTCCTCTACGGCTTGGCGGCAGCAGGACCCTTCTGGAGCTGGACCCTCAGGTACTAGGGTGGATGATGATGATGATGAGGAGACTTGAGGCCTTGGGATGGCTCGGTGGATGTCAGTGGTTGGTTTAGTTCTTGTAGATTTTGTTGAACTTTTACTCTTGTTGGTTTGTATTTGTTGGCCATAAGGCCGTATATTTTCTTTCCTCCCCTTGCGATGGCAAGGTGAGTATTTGGTTGCTAGACAGACGGGCGGTGACCCGAGTAATTAGTTGTCATGTTTGTGTTTGAGTATCGGTTGGATTTGTAGTTGTGTTATGGGTAGACTTTTGAGTTTACTCGACAGAGTAGGCCTCAACTCGACCGAGTAAACGCCTGACTCGATCGAGTTACCTGTGACTCGACCGAGTAAAGTTGTGACTCGACCAAGTTACCCCGTAACTCGACCGAGTAAGTGTCCCAGAGAAAATTTCAGGTTCTGGATGTGTTTACTCGACCGAGTCAACATTGACTCGATCGAGTGAGTGTTACTCGACCGAGTCCCCTCTTAACTCGGCTGAGTGAGTTGAAGCCTTCATTGTGGATGGCTTGTGTTGCATGTTGCCTTGATGTTGTGTTGTTCGGTATGCGCTTACCGGTTGGTTCCACAGAGGTGGACTTTATATTGTTGAGGGGTGCCTAAGATCACACCCTAGGCTATAATATGTGAAGTTATTAAGTGGTGAACATGTAGTCCTGTGACATGTTACGGTCGTCTTGGTCATGTATGAATAGTGTCAATTAGTCGAGTTCGTCCTTGAGAGTTGAACTTCGGGGACGAAGTTCCTTTAAGAGGGGTGGATAACGTTGCGGAAAAGTAAAAGTTTGAAAGTTTTATAACAAAAGTTGCTATGATCTCAAGTTTAACGTTTATCTTAATTTAATGCTTAGCTAATTCCTCTTTTGCCAGTCTGCTTTCCACGCATGTAATGTTTAATCTCTCTTTTGACAGTCTGCTTTCCACGCATGTAATGTTTACCTGATACTGTTTGGTTTAGCAAAAGCACAGTTAATGGTTTCAAGATGGTTTCAAGTTTAAATGTTTATTCAAGTGTATATGTGTTGAGAATTATTGTATGCTATAACTTGTATGACTGTGGCGTGATAGTTCCTCGATATGATCATAGAGTCTAAAGTATATATATAGTGGTTATCATGATGAATGTGTCAAGGTAATTGATTGTTAAAATCTCCCGATGTGTCCGTGGAAGTGCGAGTTCGATAATGAGTTAACGTGAAATCTGTGTTAAGAGATTTTATATGCTGAGAATGGTATTGTAATGAAAGTATTTGAATGAATGACTCACGAGGTGTTTACGAAATGATGTCACAAAGAGGAGTACCTTGGAATTTCATTTAAGCTATACGTAAGTTGTGTTGCGATGAGTTGTCTCATGTGAGTTGTTCGGGGTGATTTTCTCACACGGTTTGATTAAGTGATTGTGGATCTACTAGTACTATCCCTTAAGTTATATTTTTATGGTGATTGACGTAATTGAGTTTGGACGTATGAAAGATAACAAAAACGGTACAAGACACACAATATGTTACGTGGGAAAAACCCTTAAATGTTAAGGGAAAAACCACGGGCGCCAAGCCAGGAGAGGATCTTCACTAGTTCTGGAATATTAGGTACAGAGTCTGGACCAACTAGTACAGGATACAAAAAATGGCGAAAAATATATAAAGTGTTTGGGTGTTGTTGGATTGCGTTGAATGGAGTAAATTTGAGTAGTGTGCCTTGCGTAGGATAATGAATGCCCCTTTTTCCTCTGAATTCTCCTTCTTATATAGTGTCTTGAGTCCAACGTTCAGCTGCATGCTTGTAGGTAACTTCTTCCCCTTTCTTCTCCAACAGTCCCTATCTTTCAGGCTTCAGTTCAGCTTCTTGACCAAGTCTTCCAACGATTTCCTCTAGGGTTGCTGCCTAGTCTTTGGGCTTTCTTCTTTGGTGTTTACTTCTTTTTGTTGGGCCTGGCCCATCTTGGCTTCTCCTCTCCTGGCCTGCACCTTTGTTTTGTCTGTACCATCTGGTGCTGGCTGTACATTCTGGACCTGGCTCTGGATCCTGTACCCGCCTATGCCTAGTGTTGGCTGAAGATCTTGGACTAGATTGTAGATCCTGAGGTTCGTCTGGACCTGGCCGTAGGTCCTGGACCAACCTGCACAGGTCTGGACCAGCTTGGTTTTTTTGGTCCCAACAGTTTGTCCCCCATCTCCTTGCCCTACAGTCCTGAACTGGGGGGTAAGGAGATGCTTCTGTCCTTCATCCTGGTCCAGGGCTGAGCCTGACCCAGGTTCCTTCTGTTTTGCTGTGCCTTTGGTTCTGAAATCTGAACTTTGTAATTAATGGGGTAGTTGGCCTTTTGTGGGGAAGTGCGCCCTATTTCGGCGCTCAATGTACTGCGCACGTCCCATCATGGGTCTTGTCACATCTCTTCGCGCGCTTATTTTTTGTAAAATCTATCCAACTTCTTTTTTGTCTTCTATATATACCCTAATTTTTGTTTTGTTTCTTTTTCTAACTCATCTCTGATTTCCTTTGCTTTGCAATCAAGAACCCTAGTAAAATCCCCAAATTAATTTGCGAAAAACCTTTACTTCTTCCTCATTCCCTTGATCTGATCATGGCTCGAAACGACGTCGGTCCTTCTCCTGCTACTACCTTCTCCTACGGCGGCTCCATCTTCCATGCGACGGATATAATCAAAGATGTTAACGTTTATCCCAACCTGCTTGCCCAAGGAGTTGAGGCGCGGCTCAAGACGGAGGGAAAAATCCCTGAGAGCGCCGAAGTCTGGGCCCCAGACACCACTGATGTCAGGGTGGATTGGGTCAGTCCTGGCTGGTTTTCAATCTTCGAATCTTCCTTCAGGTTTGGAGCAACATTTCCTCTTTGTCCATTGATGAGTTCGTTCTTGGGCACTGTTCAGGTTCCACCCTGTCAGGTTATGCCGTCTGTTTGGCGCTTGATCCATGGGATCGATTCTCTGTGTCGAAAATACGGGGTTGAGATCCAGTTAGCTGACATAAGAAACACTTATCACCTGCGTATGCATAAGAAGAAGAGAGTTTTGTTTCGTCTGAGAGATAGGTGCCAGCCTCTTATCACCCGCCTGGATGTGGGTGACGACAGAAACTGGACCAGTTACTACATGTTTATCAAGAGCAACACATTGGGCCCCAACGCCTGGGCACCCGAGTTTTCTCTGAAGGGGACTGGTCTGTGCCTTGTACTTCTGAATCTCTGTCCATTTGATCTCGCATGTATCTTTTGTTTAAATTTGTTGTGTATTTGGTTTGCAGTTTCTGATTGGGTCTCTACTCCTGATGACCCTGAGTCGAGGAGGAGGATTGAAGCATTCTTGAAGTTGCCTGCAAGTAAGCGGCGCTGGCCCAAGTGTATGAATCCCGATAGCAATGATGATGATGATGTAGTTGAGGTTGTTCCTCCCCCAGAGGAGGAAGAAGATGCGAATGATGATGAAGAAGGTGAAAATGACGGCGAAGAGAAGACTGAGGATGATGAAGTTTCTGTCCCTGGTGAGAGACCTGTAGGTGAAGCTTCCGGTGGGAGTAGTGTGGGTGTACTTGATCAAACGCCTATCCACGTGACTCCGCTGAGTTCTATTCTGGCTGGGGCAGGTGGGCACTCCACCTTGCCTCCTTTGAGAATCCCTGGATCTGGGCTGAGTTCTGTCCCCAGCACTGGTATTGACATTTTCCCTTTACTTTGGGGGGATCCTTACTTACCATTCTTTCGTAACTCGTTTCCTATGATGTCCCTAGCTTCTGGATCCAACAAGAGGAACTTCCTGTCTATGGAGGCCATTTCTGCTGCTATTGCCCAGGCACGCGTGGCTACAAAGTCTGGTGATGGGCTTACCCCTGCTGTGAATCTGGTGGCCCCTGCTTCTGAGTCTTCCAAGAGGAAGGCACCAGAGGGGGTCCAGACTAGGTCCACCAAGGTGGTCGTTGAATCTCCTGACCCTGCCCCAGACCAAAAGAAAAGAAAGAAAGGGAAGTTACCTCAGATGAATCCTGTGCTGTCTGTGCCTCTGCATTCTCAGAGTCAGTCTGAGTATGTCTCCTTGGGAAAGTCCCTGAGTGAAGATTTTGCTACCCTGTCTACTGCACCTGCTGCCCTAGACCCTACGCGTCTGGCACACAAGATGGTGGGTTGTTGTGCTCAGGTCTGTACTCTTCCTTCTGGCTTTGGTTTTGTTCACTGTTACTCTTAGCCCGGTTCTAATTCTCTGTTCTGTTATCTGTACCTGCAGTTGTTGGTCATGTCTGCTAGCCTTGGTTCCACTGTGCCAATCTTGGAGAGTGGCAGGGGTAAAGCTGAAATTGAGAATGAGGCGCTTCGTTCTTCTCTTGAGATTGCCAAGAAAGAACTTGAGAGTGTGAACCATCGCTGCGAGAAGATGGCCGTTCTGGACAAGGCGAACTTCAAGAGGATCAAGCAGCAGGATAAACACATTGGTGAGCTGACCAAGGAGCTGGTGGAGCTAAGGGAGGAGGCTGAAAGGCATAGCGCAGTGGTGAGGGACCTGAGTATCTTCCACACACTCCGTACCAGGATTGAGATGATGAACGCCAGTCCTGAAGCTCGTGCTGGCTGGGACCTTTCAGCGGAGATTACTACCTTCAAACAATTGTTTCCTGATGAGGCTGTCCCAGAGCAGGCTGAGGTAACTTCGGCTGTACAGCCTGGCGCTGGAGCAATTGCTGGTCCAAGTGTTGAGGCTGTTGGTGGTGGTTCTGGTACTGGTGCTGATGAGATTGGCCCTTCCCACGCTGACTCTGTAGAGGAACATGCTGAAAAGACTGGTGAGTCCGATGAATGAATGACCTTAATTTGTTGGTGTTTTTTGAACAATTTCCTAGTTTTGCCAGGGGGGGAATGTCCCCTGTATTTATTTGGTCTGTAAGTATTAAACTTTGTTTCTGGTTTGAACTTTGTTTTTAACTTTTGTTATCCATGCATAGGCATGGTTTGACTTTGTCAACTTTTTGGTGGCTATGCTAGGCCATGTTACGCTATGTTTTGTTTATGTTATGTTATGCTTTGTCTTTTGTTATGATGCGCATATAATTTGTTGTGAATCTGTAAAGTAGCATGCATGCGTTTGATAATTTAGGCGACTTACACTTTGGGGCTCCCTTAACGGACATTACTCCCTGTCCCGTTGGTGCAGTCGTTCGGGGGCTAGAGCCTTAGATTTTGTCTTTGTCTTTGTTTTTGGTTCTGGGCTGGTCCAGATTTCTGCATTGTTTTGTCTGCACAGAAAAGAGGGTCAGGACTGACCGTTGGCGTTAGCCAACGGCCCTCCGACGCTCAAGTCAGTACAATTGTATAGGATAATTTGTAAAGGAAAAGTTTTGAGTTTTGTGGATTACCAGATGTCCTGGTCCAGGACACTTCACATGTGATAGAGCTTGAGGTGGAGTGTATTCCAAGGTCTTGGGATCATGTCTCCTTCTAAAGTCTGCAATCTGTAGGAACCCTTCCCTACTGCTGAATCAATAAGGTATGGGCCTTCCCAGGTTGGGGCCAACTTGCCTGCAGCCTTGTCCTTTGTGTTCTGGAATACTTTTCTCAGGACCAGATCCCCTGTCCTGAACATTCGTACCTTCACGTTCTTATTGTAGCTTCTGGCCACAGATTGTTGGTATGCTGCCAATCTTACTGCTGCTAGATCTCTGAGTTCCTGGGCTGTGTCTAGGCTGTCACAAAGTAGCTCTTTATTTTCAGAAAGCGTATTGAATTCATACCTGACTGTTGGAACGTGCACCTCTACCGGGAGTACAGCTTCACATCCATAGACCATTGAGTAGGGAGTCTGTCCTGTGGCTCTTTTTGGCGTGGTTCTGTCTGCCCATAGTACTAGTGGCAACTCTTCAACCCATCTACCTCGTTTCTCCATTAGCTTCTTCTTGATGCAGCTAATCACGATCTTGTTGCTGGACTCAGCCTGTCCATTCGCTTGGGGATATCTTGGTGCAGATGTTACCAAGTTGATGTTCCACTTTGTACAGAAATCTCTAGTCTTGTTTCCCACGAATGCAAGTCCATTGTCACATACTATCTCTGAAGGAATGCCATACCTACTGATGATATTCTTTTTGATGAACGCAATTACTTCTTTCTCTGTGACGTTTTTGTATGCATCTGCCTCTATCCATTTGGAAAAATAATCTGTCATCGCAAGCATGAACACTTTCTGTCCTGGAGCCATTGGTAGTTTGCCAACTAAGTCCATGCCCCATTTCATGAATGGCCATGGTGCAGATATTGAGTGTAGGTTTTGTGCAGGCTGATGTATCTCTGGACCATGCCTTTGACAGGCGTCACATTTTGTGGCATACTGAATGCTATCTGTTTTCATTGTGGGCCAGTAGTAGCCCATGCGTAGGATTTTGTTAACCATGCTTCTACCACCTGTATGGTTTCCACAATGTCCATCGTGTATTTCTGATAATCTTGTCGACCGACTGGTCGAGTTCTAGCACCGCAGTCTGACTCTATCAAGGATCTTGAATAGTGTGCCTTGAATGACTGTGTACCTGGACGCCTTGATTCTGAACGCTCTTGCTTCAATCTTGTCCTGTGGTAACTTGCCCTGGACCAGCCAATCATAGTATGGTTTGGTCCAGGTCTGAGTTGCTTGGATCGTGTTCTGCAGGACTGGCTGGACTTTCTGGACTGCTGGTTCTAAGACGTGTACAATTGGTATACTGTCCAGGGCATGAGGTTCAAATGCTGATCCAATGTTGGCTAGAGCATCTGCCTGCACATTCTGATCTCTAGGGACTTGCTCAACCTCAATGTTAGTAAACTTTTGAAAAAGATTTTTAACCAAATCAAGATATGCAATCATTTTAGAATCTTTAGCAGCGTACGTACCATTGATTTGGTTTGCAACCAACAAAGAGTCTATTTTTACCTTTAGATTCTGAACCTTCATGTCCAGACATACATTCAGTCCTGCTATGAGTGCCTCATACTCAGCTTCGTTGTTGGTAGTCCTGAATTCACAGGATACAGCCTGTACTATCTTGTCCCCCTGTGGCGACTTCAAGACCACACCTAGTCCAGTACCCCTGATATTGGCTGAACCATCTGTCCAGAGTTCCCATGTCTGCTGTTTCTGGTCCAGATGGAAGACCTCCTTTGTCACTTGCTCTTCTAGTGTGGGAGTGAAGTCAGCCACAAAGTCTGCTAAAGCTTGAGATTTGATTGCTGTTCTGGGCTCATAGGATATATCATAGGTGCTCAACTTTACTGACCACTTTGACATACGACCTGAAAGTTCTGGTCTACATAGTACTGATCTCACAGGAACATTAGTACAGATAATAATATGATGTGCCTCAAAATAAGGGCGCAACTTGGTACAAGCAACTGTTAAAGCCAAAACAAACTTTTCTAATACAGAATACCTGGTCTCAGCGTCCAGTAGACTCTTACTTACATAATACACAGGATGCTGCTGTCCATCTGGTTCTCTCACCAGGACTGCACTTACAGATGCTTCTGTTACAGACAGGTACAGGACCAGTGACTCTCCTGGTTCAGGCTTGGACAAGAGTGGAGCTGATGACAGGTACACCTTCAGGTCCTGGAATGCTTTCTCATGCTCTGTCCCCCAGCTGAACTGCTTGTTTTTCCTCAGAAGGTCATAAAATGGTTTGCATCTCTCAGAGGACCTGGAGATGAATCTGTTCAGTGCTGCTACTCTTCCAGTCAGCTTCTGGACATCCTTTGAGTTCTGGGGAGATTGTAAATTTATGATTGCTGAGATCTGCTCTGGACTAGCTTCTATGCCTCTTTTTGTCACCATGTAACCTAGGAATTTTCCTGCAGTTACGCCAAAGGTGCATTTAGTAGGGTTTAATTTCATATTATACTTTTCCAGAATTTCAAACGCTTTTTCCAGGTCCTGGATGTGATCCTCGGCTTTCTTTGACTTCACCACCATGTCATCAATGTAGACCTCCATTGTATCTCCAATCTGATCCTTGAACATCATGTTCACTAGCCTTTGATACGTTGCACCTGCATTCTTCAGTCCAAAAGGCATCGCCTTGTAGCAATAGATTCCTCTGCTTGTCATGAATGCTGTATGCTCTTGGTCTGGGGGGTACATCCTGATCTGGTTGAATCCACTTGCTGCATCCATAAACGTTAACACCTCATGTCCTGCAGTAGCGTCTACCATAGCATCTATATGGGGCAGTGGAAATGAGTCCTTTGGGCACGCCTTGTTCAGGTCTGTATAGTCCACGCAAACTCTCCACTTGCCATTCTTTTTCTGAACCACAACTACGTTTGCCAACCAGTCTGGATACATTACTTCTTTGATCATGTCCATGTCCAGCAGTTTCTGTACCTCCTGGTTCACAATCTCATTACGTTCTGGTGCAAACTTCCTGCGCTTCTGTTTCACAGGCTTAAAACTTGGGTCAATATTTAACTTATGTGTAATAACATCAGAACTTATACCAGTCATATCAAAATGGGACCAAGCAAAACAATGCTCTTCGCCTCGAGAAAGTCAATTCAGCAGTCCGATTACCACTGAGCATCGTAACCAACCAGAACCTTCCTGTCAGGTCTTTCCTTTGCCAAAACAATTTCCTCTGTCTCCATACGTGGGACAGGATTCTCAACAGACCTGACAGGCTGCTTTAATTGCTATGCGAGGGACTTACCTGGGCTAGGAGGTTTCGTGGTCGCCTGTAACACTCTGTCGCTTTGTTGCTTCTCTCCGATTTATGCCCCCACTTTGTTGGAATCTTTATGCATTGGTGGTACGTTGAAGGTACAGCCTTGAGGTTGTGGATCCAGGGTCGCCCTAGAATTACATTGTATGAAGACAGGCAATCAATGACGCAGAACTTCTCGAAAGAGGTGACTCCTTCCACATAGGTTGGTAGGGTGATCTCTCCCAGGCTGTGCTTTGTCTCTCCACTGAACCCTACCAAGACGCTGGACTTCTTGGTCACATCAGACTCTTTCAGCCCCATAGCCTCCAACGCCTCCATCATGATGATGTTGACTGAGCTGCCTCCATCTATCAGGACCCTTCTGACCATGCAGGTTCCAATCTGGATCTTGATCACCAGACCATCGTGGTGTGGCCCATGTACTCCTTGTAGGTCTGACTCATCAAACACAATTTCTGGCCGACCTCGCTTGTCTCCGCCGACTCGCTTGTCTCCGCCGGTGTGCTGCTCGTTCTCCAGAGCCACACGCTTTGCAGCAGAATATGTTAGTCCACAAATATCTGAACCACCAGAAATAAATTTTACCTCGTGTGTTGGTGGTGGAGGTGGAAGATCTCTGGGCTCATCTCTTTCATCTTTGTTCCTCCTGTTTCTGGGCAGGATATCCTTCAGGTGACCATTCTTTAGTAGATGAGCTATCTCCCTTCTGAGGGCTATGCAATCCTCGTGGTGTGTCCAATATCATAATGGTACTCACACCACTGGTCGTGGTCCCGCCTTGGATTAGGCTTCACTTGCTTTTGGCCATCTAGCTGCCGAGCCCAACTTGTCCACTTGTTGATCGGGCTGGCATGTCTACGTAAAGCGATTCTCAAACCGGAGGTGGAACCCTGGTGCATCGGTCTGTTCATCCACGGCGTTTGCTTCCCTCTGTTTGGCCTCGATATGGACCAGGCTGTTGTTCTTTGTGCCTGCAGGTGGTGACTTTTCGCTCACCGCCGCCTGGTCACGATATCTTGCCCTAAATCGCCGGGTCCTCTTCTACCTCGACCGGGCTGAGCCTTAGCCTGCACATCTTCAAAGGTAGAACAAGGGTAGCGAGTTAGTTCAACATATAAATCAGAATCTCTTACCAAACCTTGCCTGAAGGCCTCAATGGCTGTGCCAATGTCACATCTGGGGATGGACACTTTCTCCTTGTTGAAGCGGTGCAAGAAGTCCCTCGTGAGACTCGTTTTCATTACGGACCACCCATGCAGTCACCGGTCCGCTTCTCCAACAATCTGCCATCGCGAACCGGGCGTTGAAAAGGTTGATCACCGCAGCGACTTGATGGTCTTGATTGGCAGGTTGATGTACCACTGGAGGGCTGGACCAGTCAAGGTTGAACCAAAGCTTTTGCACATGCATGCCTCCCTCTTGTCTGCTGGGATAGGAACATTGAACATCCTCTGTCTGTACTGAGCAACGTGTTCCAGAGGATCAGCCGTCCCATCATAGAGCTTTAGGTTGGGCATTGTGTACTTTCTTGGCATCTCCACCATTGCAATGCAATCATCGAAGGGTGAATCAGAGTAGCATCCTGGGGTTGCCTCCTCTATAGGTGGTGGAAGTCCTGGAACCTTGCGCACCAAATCTGAGAGTTTCTGCATCTCCATCATCATGTACTGCATGACTTCGCCTGCACCAACTCCCTCTGATGTCTTTGGGTCTCCACTTCCTCCTGCAGCATTGTTCTCTTGATTCTCCTCCACATTGAGTGGGTCGCCTTTTGTGCCTTTTGATCCTACAGAAGAAAAAGCAGAAAAGTCAAGTTGCTTGATCACATCAGAAAATGGTGTACCTGGTGGGATTCTGGATCCTGAGGCTTTCTGCTGGACTGAGGTCTCCAGTTGTTTCTTTAGGGCAGCCTCAGTTTCCTTCAGTCTTGCTGCCTCAGCCTTGGCATCCTCTGCAGCTTTCTTGGCCTGTTGCAACTCCTCCTGGAGCTTGAGCATGGCTTCTGAACTTGGATCTGCCATCTTTCACGCTGGTTGGACTTGTTGGTTTTAGAAAGTTTGAAGGATTAATAAACTAGTATCCCCACAGACGGCGCCAATCTGTTCGGGGTGATTTTCTCACACGGTTTGATTAAGTGATTGTGGATCTACTAGTACTATCCCTTAAGTTATATTTTTATGGTGATTGACGTAATTGAGTTTGGACGTATGAAAGATAACAAAAACGGTACAAGACACACAATATGTTACGTGGGAAAAACCCTTAAATGTTAAGGGAAAAACCACGGGCGCCAAGCCAGGAGAGGATCTTCACTAGTTCTGGAATATTAGGTACAGAGTCTGGACCAACTAGTACAGGATACAAAAAATGGCGAAAAATATATAAAGTGTTTGGGTGTTGTTGGATTGCGTTGAATGGAGTAAATTTGAGTAGTGTGCCTTGCGTAGGATAATGAATGCCCCTTTTTCCTCTGAATTCTCCTTCTTATATAGTGTCTTGAGTCCAACGCTCACCGCATGCTTGTAGGGTAACTTCTTCCCTTTCTTCTCCAACAGTCCCTATCTTTCGTGCTTGATTCACCTTGACCAAGTCTTCCAACGACTTCCTTTAGGGTTGCTGCCTAGTCTTTGGGCTTTCTTCTTTGACGTTTACTCTTTTTGTTGGGCCTGGCCCATCTTGGCTTTTCCTCTCCTGACCTGCACCTTTGTTTTGTCTGCACTATCCCAGTCTTTGTACATTCTGGACTGGCTCGATCCTGACCGCCTATGCCTAGTGTTGGTCAAGATCTTGGACTAGATTGTAGATCCCGAGGTTAAATGCGGACCTGGCCGTGGAGTCTGGACCAACCCGCAGTGTCCGACCACTTGGTTTTTTTGGTCCCAACATGAGTGTCGTCGGTTAGTGGTTAGTATAGAGTGTTGGGTGAACTTCGGGGACGAAGTTCTTTTTAAGGAGGGAAGACTGTAATACCCGTCCTTTTGGGACTCCGTTGACCGACCCTTTGACCGGAAGGAACCACTAGCATGAGATGGAGATGAGCCGGACCGTCCTATGATTGTAGTTGAATGAGAGAACTTGACCTGAGTTGCGAGACTCGGTCGAGTTTAGGGTTTACTCGATCGAGTTAGGTAACTCGGTCGAGTATGTGGTTGACTCGATCGAGTCATGTTCACTCGGTCGAGTCAGTGACTTACTCGGTCGAGTAAGTGTCCCCGAGTATCGTATTTAGACGGGGGTTGGGGGAATGCTAATTCATTTCCCCCTTTCCTTCCTTCTCTCCCTTAACCCTAATCTCTCTCTAATACTAACCCATCACCTTCCATCTCACCCTAGCTCCCTCCTCTACCTTGAGATGCCACCATGGATCGACCTAGCTTCGGGAATGGGATTCTCACCTTGTCGGGATGCGAGATCTAGTAAGTGTCTACTCCCTTTGTGATGGTTGTCCTAACCCTAATTCGAATTAGGGTTAGGGTTGTATGAGGTTAGATGGTAATAATGTGATATATGTTTGATTAGGCAACGGATTTGTAAAGGAACGGTTATGGTTTGCATGCTTGTCTTCGAGATGACGGATTTGCTTGAGAGGTATGGTTTCCCTACTCAGTCACTGTCTTGTTTGTGTTTACATGTGATACTTGTGATACTATTGATGAAGGCCGGGATGGCACGGCGATTCCGGGAGTTATAGGCTATGGTTACTGGTTACTATTGTTGAGTGGACCGTTGGGAGACGGATTCACGCCCCATGTTCCGCCCTCATGGCTCCCACCATGGAGGGGATGTGCACATTAATGGAGTGGGTTTAGGCGAGTGCTGCGGTACTTCGCTGGCGGTGCGGATCACTCGCTGCGGTGGGTGGTCCAATAGGTGGTTGTTTTAGGCAGGTGTTGCGGTACTCTGCTGGCTGACCCGGTTCATTCCGCTGCGGTTGATGTTCCATTCACAGTTGGTTGCGATCAACTGTACAGATATTGTGATTGATAGCTGGTTGCGACCAGCTGTACAGATAGTGTGATCATATACTGGAACAGGACTGACACTTGTGTGTTGTGCAATGATCCGCCGATGATGGCGTGTGGTGAGCAGTTGTTTGACAGGTTAGCTTTGACGAGCGGGATATGGATGGGACCACCACGAGTATTAGATAGTCTTGATAGATGACAGACTTGAGTTAGTTAAGGTTGTATTTATACTTTGTTTATATCTTGTATGTATATAATGATGAGTCTTGTAACTATTCACTTAACTATACTTAAACCGTTCTCATTTCGTATTGCAATGTACTCTACCTCCGGAAACGGAGATGGTAACGTCTCCGCATGCTCTTGCGGCCTTGGCCAGGCACCTGGGTATGCGGGGGTGTTACATGGACAAGTGCAAATTTTCATTTCGTATTATGCACGGGTAAGAATTTTCATTTTAAACGTGTGCACAATCAAAATTTTCGCTTGGAATGTGCACGAGTGTAAATCTAAATTTGTACCGAGCATGATTAAAAATTTTCATTTGAAACGTGCATGAGTGAAAAATTCATTTTGTATTATGCATAAGTCAAAATTTTCGTTTGAAACGTGCACGAGTTTGGTTAAACGAAATCAGGTTTAACAATTTGCACGTGTTTGCAACAATTCAGACCCGAGTATTTTACTATTTTTGCATTCTGTTTCATCTGAATAGTTTTGTTTGATATTTAATAAATCTGGTATTTTTGAAGTCGCCCAAGTAAAAAGACAACATTAACTCAAATTTAGCTTAGAAGATGATAAATCGTACTAATAAAATTATCCAACCAATTAACCAAAATGAATCATTTACGCTAATTGCAAATAAACGTTAATTCAAATATAAGACCTTAAAAAGTATCACTTTATTATAACTCAACTACTGCATTTGTTAATAAATTGTTTTAACAAAATGTAGAGAGATTTTATTGCTTTATTTTAATACATTATTTTTAAAGATAACTAACTTTAAAATGAGAATTAATTATTATAAAAATTTATATTCAATATATTTTTAAAATAACATAATTAAGATAGCATGCCCGTGTAATTTGCACGGGTTTAAAACTAGTATGGTAACAATTCGGATTACCCCATTGAGATTTCAGAATATACTAGTTTTTAACCCGTGCAAAATTGCACGGGTATGTTTTTAAGAACATTGATATAATGATTAACATTAAAAATATTAATGTAATATGCATGAATATTTTATACTTCATTTCTTATATAATGATTAAAGTGTAGGGCTCATGCAAAAATTGAATGGTTTAGAAGCTTTTACATGATTAAAAAAAACGTGTAAATTTGTACAAATTTACTATTAAAACATGTTATATAGTATATTAAATGCAATGTATGAAAAATAATAAATTACTAAATAAATATAAAACATAAACGTAAAAATATACGTAAACATTTACGTACGAAACATAAAAATAGTCGGTTTTTCGATAATTAATTCCTTAATCTTTGCTGTGGGCCCACGTGTAATATTTTGTAAAAAAAAAAAAAAAAAAAAAAAAAAAAAAAAAATTGGATGTTGATGATGTGGCCTCATAGAAATGCTTGAAAGGCTTGTGTATTTATACATAGTACATTTGTTTTTTACTATTATTATACTCCCTCTTATTCTAAATAAATGCCCCATATTCCATTTTCGTCTAGTCAGGTAAATGTAATACCCCGTTTTATCTACCGTATATAGGAATAATATGTGGATAATGTGTACATTTAATAATTTAATGAAAGGTGTTTTAATTAATTAATTGAGCTACAAGACGGATAATATATGAAGGGACTCGTGTGATATTGGGCCGTATGCCTTCTGCTTGGACCATGTATTGCTGGTGCTCGGGTAGGACGGGTATGACTTGAGCCGGGAATTTAATAATAATAATATAGTCAATTCTAATAATTAAGTAAAAACCGTAAAGGCTATATAAAGACAATAATTCATAACCTAGCCTTCTTTATACATCTCAAATCTGAAAGTTAAGCTAAAAGGAGAGAGATTCAAAGACGGAATTATATGTCATTAATCGTAAGAGGTAATAATCTAATCGTTTTGTTAATTGCAATAATCGACTTAATACCCTTTACTGCTGCGTTTTAAGACGGATAATTGAACACCCAAACACGGTGGAAACCACCGTGGAAGTGGCCCTAGGTCGGGTTGAAGTTGTAGACTTTTGTTTAGTACTGACCTTGGGGGGGACCGACAGGGCTGTAGGTGGTGGTTTCGTGGTTGTTTTGTGGGTGTCGGGTTAGCTAGGGTTAGTAGCGGTCTTTCTGTACAATCAATTAAATCCGTTAATTAATCACAGGTCGGGTCACGATTGGACACCAAACCATAGGGCTATTGTTAGCCGGCTATGTTTGGTCCTATTGGTGGTTATGGGGTGGTTGTTGGTGGTGGATAGGGTGTTTTTCGTGGGGGTTGGTTGTAAAACAGGGGAAGGTGGTCGTGGCAGCTTAAGACGGGATTTGTGGTTGTTGTGGTGGTCGTGTCTGGGCCTAGGGCACACACGTGGGGTCGCCCCATATGGGTAGTTATCCAGGTGGTGTTAGGTGAGGGCTTGGTGTACGGTGGTGGCCGTGTGGTGGCTCGAAAAAGGGTAGTGTTGAGAGGAGAGTGTTGAGTGTTGATGGTTAGTTGTTCGTGCATGGGTGTTAGGGCGTGGGGTTTTGACCTGGTGGTTGGTTTCGACGGTGGCTGTGGAGGGTGGTTGGAGTCACCGTGGTGGTAGGTGGTCGACTAAGGTGGGGTAGGGGTAGTTTGACCGTGATAAAGGGGGTTTGACCGTGAGTCTTAAGGAGAGTTCGAGTGTTGTTTACGGGTTTTGTATTTTGGTTTTGTTTGGGTTTAAGACGAGTTTAATTACCGTAATTATCTTGTTGATTAATATTAATGAATAACAAAGTTAAAATGAGCTATTAAATTAATGGGTTATATTTGAGTAATTAATCGAATGCTTACATTTGAAAAGATAGTAATTGTATTTATAATTATTATATTCGTATAGGTGACGATTGTTGTGAGATCTTATATATATGATTGGATCGCTTGCTTTATTATTCGGATCGCGTTGGATTACTCTTATTGGAGTGCTTGCTTTCGAGGTAGGATATACCTACTCAACTGCGTGTTTATGTTGCATTAATAATGTGGTTTTTGGATGTGGTTGTATTGCCGTATTAGTTGAGTTATTTATATTATTGGCATGCGAGTTATGTATGTTATTGGCTTGGCTTTATATTGGGGATATAAGTGTATTGGCATGGATTTGCTTTATTCTATATTGTTGGCGTGGTTCATTTATTGGATATTCAGTTTAAGACTAGCAGACATACCTTCGGGGTGATGAGGTTTAGTATTGTGGTTACATTGGTTCGGCAGACGTCATGGTAAGAGCCTTCGGGTGACGTGATTCAAACTTATTAGCAGACGTCGTGGTAAAGCCTTCGGGTGACGTATTTCAGATTCGTTCTGGCAGACACCGTGTACAAACCTTCGTGGTGGTGTAAGGCCCCAGGCTGGTCTGCAGGCTTGTCTCTGGGTGTCCTCAGGTTTATCCTGGTTGCTCAACTTTGGGTTGAGGCTGAGAATAATTATATTGGTTGATGGCATGGATTTGCCGGGTTAAGATTGAAAAGGAGATGACATGGATTTGCCTTGACTGTTTATAATTGAGTTATGTTTTATTGTTGTTGTTTAAGTATATTCTACTCAACCTCGCGGTTGACTTGTGTATTCGTGAACACCTGCCGTGATCCGTTTTATGGTGAGCAGAGTGAGATTTTCAGGTAATTGAGTTAGCTGACTTGGGAGCAGATGGGATTGCGTGAGGATTGGCAAGACTACTTAGTTGTCTAGATCACTTAGACATTCACTTTTATTATTGTGTTAAGACAGTTTTTAATTTCGCTGCAAGTCTAATGTAATTTATTTATTTTAGTTGACATATGTAATAAAACCATTTAACTATAATTGTTTTTAATTAAAGTACTTTGGACTCGTGTTGATTTGTATATCATATCTCTCATCTATTTGAGATGGTAACAACTCTTATTATCGGAGAATGTCTAGTAAAGGTTATCTGATAATCGGGGGTGTTACAGTAAATGTCTCATTTGCCTTTTTTAGTAAGTTTTTTATACTTATTTTAATCAATTCAACCCCACAACAATACCCCACCTTACCCAACAATAATAATATTTTAATCACTTCACTCACAATAATACCCCCAAAATACCTTTCTTCTCTCCAATTTACCTCGCCCCACAACAATACTTTACATTATTTAACTCATTTCCTTAATTCTCGTGCCTCCCTCCAAATGGGGCATTTATTCGGAATAGGAGGGAGTATATAATATATAGATAGAGAGAGAGAGAGATCAAGGTTTCCCCCAAACAAAAACTTGAATCCTAATGGAAAAGCAAGAACTGTAAGTTGATTGAATCCCCGAATAGGGTTGATTATCATTAGCCAATATATAGATACAATGTACACACAAGATCCTAAATACAAGGAGAGAATATCTCTCAGTATGGAAAAATATGCTATACAAAAGATATGCACGATCATAAAGGATATATACAAACTAACTAATAATATTGACTAATACACCCCCGCAGTCTAAGCGGCAGAAGAATGTACACTTAGGCTGGAGCGGAAGCGTGTGAAGAGGTGCCTGGGAAGTCTCTTTGTAAAAATATCGGCATACTGATATTCGGCCGGAACATGAAAAACTTTGATTTTCCCTAAGCGAACCTGATCGCGGACAAAATGAATATCTATCTCAATGTGTTTGGTCCGCTGATGTTGCACCGGGTTGCCAGATAAATATACTGTTGAGACATTGTCACAATAAACTAGGCTAGCTGTAGAAATAGGAACGTGTAGTTCAGAAAGTAAGCTACGAAGCCAGCTAGTTTCAGCAACCGCGTTTGCTACGCCCCTGTATTCTGCTTCGGCACTGGATTTAGACACAGTGGCTTGACGTTTGGACGACCAAGACACCAAGTTATTCCCAAGAAAGACACAGTAGCCGGAAGTAGAACGTCGTGAGTCGGGACACCCACCCCAATCAGCGTCGGAGTAAGCTGTTAAAGAATGTGTTGCTGATTTGGCGATGGTGATGCCATATTCAATGGTCCCTTTAATGTAGCGTAAAATCCGCTTTAAGAATTGAAAATGAGGCTCACTAGGGGAGTGCATGAATAGACAAACCTGTTGGATCGCATATGTGATGTCCGGTCGTGTAAATGTCGGGTATTGTAATGCTCCAGCAAGGCTTCTATACAACGTTGCATCAGCCATGAGAGGACCGGCTGTGGAGCTTAGCTTAGACCCGGCTTCAACAGGTGTCGATACGGGATTACATGAAGCCATGGAAGCACGATCAAGGAGTTCACGAGCGTACTGAGTTTGCGACAAAAACAGTCCATTAGAGGATCGTGATACCTGAATCCCGAGAAAATGATGTAGCTTTCCTAAATCACTCATAGCAAATTCCTGTGACAAATCAGGGATAATGCGACGAAGCAAGGAAGTGCTAGAGGCTGTCAAGACAATATCATCAACATATAGTAGCATGTAAGCCATATCAGACCCGTGAGAGTATATAAACAATGATGGATCGCATATGCTACTACGGAACCCTTTAGAAATAATGAAATTCGCAAACCGCTGGTACCAAGCTCGAGGAGCTTGCTTAAGGCCGTAGAGAGACTTGCGGAGGCGACAAACATGATGCGGGGCATTAGGGTCCACAAAACCTGGGGGTTGATGCATGTAAACTGTTTCGGCTAAGTCCCCATGGAGGAAAGCATTTTTCACATCCAATTGATGGATGGGCCAAGCCCGTGAGACAGCAAGGCTAAGCACGGTTCGTATAGTTGTCGGCTTCACCACTGGGCTAAATGTTTCATTACAGTCAATGCCCACCTGTTGACTCTTACCATTTACCACAAGGCGTGCCTTGTAGCGTTGAAGAGTGCCATCGGATTTAAATTTGTGACGGTAGAGCCACATGCAACGAATCACAGGTGCACTTATCGGACGAGGTACGAGTTCCCATGTCTTATTATTTATTAGAGCACGATACTCGTCGTTCATAGCGGTATTCCAATGAGGGTCCTGTAGGGCAGCCCGAGGGCTTTTGGGAAGGGGGGATAGGGCTGGTTGGGTTGTGGCAGGAAGTGCGCGGGGTTTGAAAATCCCGTTCATTGCTCGTGTGGTCATTTGGTGGTCTCGGTGAGAGGCAGGGGGTGGGTCCGGGGAGGCATTGTAGTAGCTGGGTGTAGGGGAGCGCGTTGGGGTTGGGGTAGAGGGATGTGGGGTTGTGGTGGCAGAGGAAGTATGGGGAGTATGGGGAGTGGCTTGGTGTGTTTGCGGGTTTGGTGGGGAGGGGACAGTGGCAGTAGTGGGGGAGGGTGGAGGGGTTACGGGGGCAGGTGAGGGTGGTGGGGTAGGCTGTAAGGTTTGGGCAGAGGTGGGGGAGGTTTGGGCAGAGGTGTCTGGTTGTAGAACAACGTCTATGAGGGCTGGGGTTAAGTGCTCATTGAGTTGGTCAGGGGCCGTTGCTGGTTGTGTGGTTGTAGCGAATGGAAAAACCGACTCGTCGAAAGTGACATGGCGGGAAATGATAAGTTTACCACTAGCTATATCTAGACATTTGTAACCACGGAATTCTTGAGGATATCCGAGGAAGACGCACTTTGTGGAACGTGTGGCTAATTTGTGTGGAGATTTCGCTGTCAAGTTGGGGTAACATACACAACCAAAAACACGAAGATGAGAGTAGGTGGGATTTTTGTGAAAAAGGGCGGAAGTGGGTGAGCGAAAATTGAGGATTTTGGTTGGTAAAATATTGTGGAGATGGACAGCGGTGTGAAGAGTGTCGACCCAATAGATCAAAGGGACGGATGCGTGATGTAGTAGAGCAAGGACAATTTCATTAATCCGACGAATCATACGTTCAGCTTTACCGTTTTGGGACGACGTTTGTGGACAAGAAAAGCGGAAGACCAGGCCGTGTTGATCACCGAAGGTTTTAAATTCATTATTATCGAATTCACGACCTAAATCGCATTGGAAAGTCTTAATAGGACGATTAAATTGGGTTTGCACATAATTCCGAAAATTGATAAACTTGGAGAAAGTTTCGGATTTGAACTTTAAAGGAAGGATATACCCAAACAAATTGTGTAAAATTGTCAATCAAAACTAGATAATATTTGTAACCCGCTTTGCTTTTGATTGGTGAGGTCCATAAATCACTGTGAATAATGTCAAACGGGGCAAGAGTATTGGACAAAGAATCGGAAAAAGGCAATCTCTTATGTTTTCTTATTTGGCATGAATGACATAAAGAAGAATGTTGTTTGCTATTACAATCAATATGACTATTAGACTTAAGCAAATGTAAAATAGACGAACCCGGATGGCCTAAGCGAGAATGCCAAACGTCGGGTGAAAAAGAAATCAAAGAGTGGCTGGATGCGGCAGGTGGGGACGCGGCTGACACGGCTGACATGGGGTAAAGATCACCGTCACTATTGCTCCTCAGAATCAGATTCCCATTCGCTAAATCCTTCACAGAAAAACCACGGGGATCAAATTCAACGGATACGTTATTGTCTTTGGTAAATTGCCGGACGGAAATAAGGTTTTTAATAATTTGTGGCGTGTACAGGACATTGGTAAGTCGAAGGGTTCGGTTTGGTGTGTCAATTTTGGTCTGCCCTGAACCGTGTACTGGAATACTAGCACCATTCCCGACGTAAATAGATCGAATCGTGCTATAATTAAGAGGGGAATTAAGCATACCTGCGTCCGCGCTAAGGTGAGAAGATGCTCCCGTGTCCATGTAGAACGGGCTATATGGCTGCATAGTTAAGGCATTGAACGCTTGTCCCACATCCGTCATCTGTGCACCTTCATCGTGTGCCGCAACATGTGCTTGAGCATAGCCAGGATTGGGCGTGGACCTGTTGTTGTTGTTGTTGTTGTTGCTATTTCGACTTGAGGAACGAGTGACAGGGGCGTGTGGCATAGGGCCCCACATTTGAGTAGGGGCAGTATTAGGCTGCTGTTTAGAACCGTGATGTCCTCCCTTCTGATGACCAGAATTTTTCCCACGTTTACCGCCATGGCTACGGTTGTTGCGAGACTGGCCGGACTTGGGTGCATCCTCCCAAGTGCGAGAATCAGCAGGGGGGGAGTTAGGAACAACCAGGGCCGCAGGTTCTTCACGGCTGTCCTGGCGATGAATCTCAAGTTCGATCATGCTCCTTGCAGTTTCGAAATTTGGAAGCGTTTGGTTTATGTAAGCCGCGACCGTATCATAATCTTTAGGGAGGCCACGAACAAATTGCAACACCAAGCACTGATCGGTGACGGGCGAGCCGACATCTGAAAGAGCAACTGACAAATCCTTAAGTTTTTGACAGTAGGAATCAAAATTAGGAAATTTACCGAGTTTGAGATTGATAAATTCATGCTCGAGACTTGCGGCACGGGCACCCTTGTTGTTAAGAAAAATGCTCTCAACACGAGTCCAGGCTTCGCGAGCAGAGGAGTCACGTTTGAGAACACGAGGAAGGAGATCGTCTGACATTGTGCCATATATCCATTGTAAAACAATGGCATCGACTTCCATCCAAGAATCATACAACGAATCCGACTTTGCCGGAGGAGCGGTACCGTCAATATGATGCAGAACCTTGTAACCACGAGCATGAAGCGTGAACAGGTCAACCCATAGCGAGTAGGAGACCTTAACGCCGTCTAAGACACGGACCTTGTTTTGAATATTAGTCACTGTGTAGACGGGGTGGAGGGCGGGTTTCTGGTTGTCAGGATCACCGGGCATCGTGGCGTGAGGCTAGACCGGTGATAGGGAACGTAACTTTGAGATGCCGTGGGCAGAGATGATTCTCAAAGAAAATATTACCAAGACACCGATACCATGTAAGTTGATTGAATCCCTGAATAGGGTTGATTATCATTAGCCAATATATAGATACAATGTACACACAAGATCCTAAATACAAGGAGAGAATATCTCTCAGTATGGAAAAATATGCTATACAAAAGATATGCACGATCATAAAGGATATATACAAACTAACTAATAATATTGACTAATAAGAACGAATCCTTTTTAAGGAGGTTTCATACGACAGTTTGCCTCAATATGGTATTGACAGTACCGTGGTTAACGTAGGAACCGGATTCTGCGGTGGAACCTTCCTGGGATTCCTGTACCATTTGATCCGGGGAGGGGGTGCTGGTGGTGCTGCTGCTGCTAGTATGCCGATTATTTCTAGACTACACGGTGCAGTCATGAAATCTTCGCGTGTGGGTGGATATTGCGCACTGTTGTGTGTATGCATGGAGAAAACTTACATCACCGGGGATACGATATCGTCTACAGTGCTGCCAGTGGTGCCCTAGTACACGCCCCTCGTGGCCCCCTCCCTGCCTTTGGTGGCGCCCTTGCTGTTGGTGGATACGTCGCTTCTGTTCAATTCATGGATGCCTATTTTACACGCTATACGCGCAGCAAAATCTCTGAAACCAATACTTATACTTATCCCCATTATCGCCCTCCTCAACACTACCAACACATTTTCTGACCTTCAGAATATCATTCGCCGTCTTATTACTAATTACTTGATTAATTGACGAATTCTATTCATTCAGTCTTGAGTTACTACTTTAGTTACTGTAATGTTGTCTTCCAAGTATATATTAATAAATGTTGCTTATTTGATCGATTGGTATTTGGCTTAATTGTTGTACCGATGAACTAATACAGAATTCAAAATTTCAAATTCATCGATTATTAACCAAATTGGTTTGGTGTTGTGGTTCCCATCTCGTCCAGTAACCTAAGGTTAGGGGCGAGACCATGTAAATGGGAATGACTCAAACTCGTAGTGACAGCAGCAGCTCCGATATGATAGAAAAACCATTCCAAGAACAAATTGGTAGGATAGAAGCAGATCCAATATGATGATTCAGGCAAATAAGAAAGTTTTTAAAATTACAACAATATTTATTTTGGAAAAAAAAAAAAAAAAAAAGACACCAAGAACAACACAGATGTGTAGAGGAATGTAGTATCTACAGCCAAGCAGGATTGTTCAAAGGAGTAACCACAGCTTTGACCTGCAAGTAATTCATCAGACTGTAAATACCCTTCTCTCTTCCCTGACCGCTCATCTTGTACCCTCCAAACGGGATGGCTGCATCAAATATGTCGAAACAGTTCACCCAAACTGTCCCGACTCTCAGGGAACGTACCAAATGATTGGCTGTGTCAATATCCCGAGTAAAAACTCCGGCCGCTAGCCCATACCGGGTTGCGTTGGACCGACTAATTACATCTTGCAAGTCACTGTACATTCGCAATAAAACAAGATGCAAGGTTATAGCATTGAAACAGAAGTATACTGAAACCAAAGTATAGTGAAACGGATTGATTACTCACTTGAATTTCAGGATAGATTGAACGGGACCGAAAATCTCGTCCTGAGCGATCAACATGTTGTCCTTGACATCGGAGAAAACAGTTGGTTGAATGTAGAATCCTTTTGAGCCATATCTTTCACCTCCAGTTTCGAGTGTAGCGCCACTGCTGACACCTGATTTAATGTATTGCATAACCTTCTCGAATTGTTCTGAATCGATCTGAGGAATTCAAGAAAGAATGTTCAGCCAAAGTACAGTTATATCTCAGAAATGAATTGTTTCTGAATGATCTATCCTCAGAAAATTTACCTGAGGGCCTTGCTCAATGTCTTTCCTAAAAGGGTCGCCAACTACACGTTGAATAGCACGCGCCTTTGCTTTCTCTACAAACTCGTCATATACGCTTTCATGGACATATGTACGTGAGCCAGCACAACAGCATTGTCCCTGTACAAATACCAAGTATTCATATTAAGCAAGAAACCCTGTCCAAATCTTATAGTATCAGATTATGGAGTACCATCCAAAACTCGAGTAATAAATAACCTGGTTAAAGAAGAGAGCAAAGTGCGCCAGTTCCACCGCTTTGTCAACATCAGCATCCTTGCAGACTATAAAAGGAGACTTTCCTCCAAGCTCCAAAGTTACAGGCTTCAGATTACTCTCAGCTGCCATCCCAAGCACTATTTTCCCAGTATCAGTTGATCCCGTAAAAGCCAACTGCAGATAAAAATTAATGAGCAAAACACTGCAACATTTTAAAGCTATGTATGAAAGAAAGTGTTCTTAGACGACAGTTACACGAAAAACTTATACCTTGTCAACATCCATGTGTGATGCGAGAGCTGCACCAGCAGTAGGACCATAACCAGAAACAACATTGACGACACCATCAGGAAGTCCAGCCTGCCACATTATGTCATAAGTTACGATGAAATTATATTCCGACTTCTTATTATAGCCAATTTGCATTTCCCAGATTTGTAAAGAAAAGATGATTTACCTCTTGGAGTAGTTTTGCAGCGTATAAGGCAGTCAGAGGCGTCTGCTCTGCAGTTTTCATAACAATTGTGTTACCAGTTGCTAAGGCTGGTCCAACCTTCCACACAAACATGAGGATAGGAAAATTCCACGGGATAATTTGCCCGGCAACACCAATAGGTTCATGAAGCGTTTGCAGATGATATGGTCCGTCGGCAGGTGCAGTTAGCCCATGAATCTTGTCGGCCCATCCTATGCAAGGAAGAACAAAATTGGCCAAGAAAATAACAAGATATATTAGGCATGTGAAGCAATCGACAGGTGTAGTTCAAACATGAGCTAACGACTTTACTCACCAAAGATAATATCTTATCAAACGGGAGCACATTGGTAATTCAATTTTAGCAGCTTGCTCGTATGGCTTTCCATTGTCCCAGGTCTCAAGCGCAGCAATCTCCTCAGTGTGTTGATCAAGTAGATCAGCAAATTTCAACAAGATCCTTGACCTTTCCTGTAAAACAAGAGGTAAGCACAAAAGCTGGGAATTAGGGACAAGACTTTTGAGGAACAAAAGAAGAAACTTGTAAGAATGAAATGCATTAAAAGGAGTTAATTACATAGGCAGTCATCTTTGGCCAAGGCCCTTCATCGAATGCCTTACGAGCAGCAGCTACTGCTCGGTTGATATCCTCAGCATCACCCTCAGCAACCTCAGCAATCAAGTTGCCTGTCCTCGGGTCAAATGTTTTGAACTTTCTGCCTGAAATAATCAGCACTGCTAATAAGCTTCCTAAACAAAACAGATAAGATTCTGCACAATTTGTCGATCACTTAGGTAAGACCATCTCCGTATAAGACTACCACTCTTGGGTAAGCATAGTCATACTCTAAAATTTGCGAGTTGGGACTTGGGATCCTCTTTATTTCCTAAAAGAAATGGAAAGTACATTTCCCTCTCACAAGTCAATTTTGTAATGATTTACTTCTACTTTTGGCTCTCATTTCTAAACTCACCTGACGCTGAGTCCACAAATTGTCCATTGATAAGAAGCTTTGTATATTCAACTTTCACAGGTGGAGTGATAGGCTCCTCAACTGCAGCTGCGGTGCTGTATCTTGATACCACTGCTACTCTCAAGTTATGAGTCCTTCCTGTGCAACAAATAAAGAAGATACTCTGATCCAGAAAGCCAAACTATAACACAGGATACCGACCACCTACTCACCTAGGCATCATAGAAACGGATGGTAAGGAATCACATCCCTATGTTACTTCGACACCTTAAGTGTTTCATGTTTGACAATCTGTTTATACAGCAAAGCATGACACGATAACACTTAATATTATGGCCAAGAAGATGAAACTTTCCACCAAATAGCCGGACCCTACACTTCGGCACCGTGTTGCAACTGACACTTGAAGCCGAGCAAAAGTAACATAGGTATATACGGTAAATTCCAATTCCCATATATGAACATCATAAGATTGAATCTAACAACAGGTTTGAGGACTATGAATTGGGACTTCCAAAATTAATTTGCATGATCTATACATATGATGCTTCTGAATATCATTGGCATCGACGTTAAGCTTCAGAAACTATGCAGAGTTGCCTGATTCTGTAGGACTGATTCAAATACCTAGTATGGATAAGTCACATGCATTGAAACCGGTTTCCGATTTCAAGAGAGCATCACATTGAGCAAAGGACTAAATACTTAAAAAGAGGATGTTAAGTGATCAAGCAAGATGCAGTAAAACATAGGAAATGAAGAAAGCAAAGGCCATCAAAGATACAGAGTAAAAAAACAGCATCATCATATGAGTGAACACTCGGTGACATACAACAACATTATCCCAAAGCCTAACAGGCTCCCGCAAATTGCAGGGTAAGAGGGATCGTATGTATGCAACATTACCCTCGTGTTAGCAAGTAGCGACACAAAGAGACCATTTCTGGACACTCGGAGGTGATTTAAATATAGTTCAAGTACCATATTGCGGAAGCAAACGAGCTGAGCGAGACAGGAAAGACGAGATCTTTACACTAGCCATGACACCTTTCCTGCGATGAAAATTAACAGCAAAGAAATACTATCAACATGAACTAACTAATGTGTCAATTACTAATAATATATGAGAAAGAAAAACAGGTGAGAGAGAAAGGTGAAGAAAAGACATGAGCAACCCACCAATACTTGATTTGTGAGCAAAACAAAAGCAAGCGCATTTGAATTAGTTGATAATGCATTATTCAATTTGCTACCATTATAAAAATGCGGCAAGTCTTGTCTGTGACGGTTACTAGCTTGTGACGTCTCACAACCTCATTTCCTTTTTAACATTTTTGAGTCATCACAAGCTTGTGACCGTCACAAGTAAGAATTTGTGATAAAAATTAACCCTACCTTCATTAAATAATGCATTAACACAAATGTTCTCCTACAAAAATGTCAGACAAAAGGCTATGTTAACAGGTATACCAACTATTAGTACTTAAGTATTAAGATAGACAATAGTTATTGTGTCTACAAATGTAAGACGGTCTTTTTAAATGAGTGTTTAACCAATAAAAATACCGTCTCACACTAAGAGAAGTCATACCAGAGTTCAACCATGATTTATAACATGTTTTTAAACATCATGATTAATGTGGAAATTCAAGGTTATAGTAGAGTTCCACCATAAAAGAAAGTCATACTAGTGATGTGAGTACCATGAGTGCTGCCAAAGGGATCACTTCATCACTGTCACATGGTATATAACTTGAGATAATGTTTTTTAGTGAACAAATTATTTTTTAAATAAGGTTTAGTTAACTTTACGGTAAGATCCACAATAATCTCACTTTCTTTATTGTTGTCAAATTTTAACTTTACCAGCTGGTGGGATTGGTCTAGTCCCAGTGACGAGTAAAATACTATGACAAGAGCAACAACAACAACATCAGAGCCTTAATCCCAAAATGATTTGGAGTCGGCTGATATGAATCATCCATTAGAACCGTCCATGGGTGAACGCACACCTCAAAAGGCGAAAAGAAAATAGGAAAGAAAAAGTGAAAAACAAAAGGGGAGTGAAACATAATACAAAAGTCGAAGTCCGGATTTCTTTTATAGGTTTTAAAATCGAAGGTTTTAAAAGTAAGGTAAACTTATAGGTTTTAAAATCGAAGTCCGGATTTCTTTTATAAAAACTTAGAATTTAAATCGAGAATAAAGATTAAAATGATTTTGAAAACCAAAGTAAAACTTAAGCGTCCGAAATAACTTAAAATACTATAAGAGCAAAAAAAAAAAAAAAAAATTAAAGCCGGACATATCAGTGTTAAACAAGAAACGGAACAAATACATCTCATTTAACAAGACAAGTTGTCATGGGGATGCCATGTGACAGTATTTCGACCCAATTCAGAGGTTAAAACGGATATCTCCGTCCTAATATGTCTGATGGCTAGGTAAGCCAGGTGATAAATAACTTTTAATTTGATTGTTGACTTTTATTTCATTGGCAAAGTTATATTGGTTCCATCGTGACATTTACGGTGTGAGATAGACCTTTGATTAATAAAAACACTCATTAACTGATACTAATAAATGAATGCTTAATCAATAAAAGGACCGTCTCACACCGTAATACGGTCTTAATCTATTATTTGAGTCATTCCAATAAGCAATTTACTTGCTTTTGAGTTTAAACCTCTAAATGAGTTAACATATTTAACAATTCCCTTCTGAAATTAAGAGCAGAAAACACTAATCACAGTATCAATAGCAGAGTAGTTCCATAATGATTTTAAAACAACCATGATTGTCTTGAGATGCAAGTGCCACATTATTAAACTGGAAAAGAGTATTATTATTAATAATCCGACGCTGATGGACTCATAGACCTAATCTCTTTAGAGTATTAGTTTATTCAAGAAAATCTCCTATGTTATTCTGGCCAGCCTAGAATATCCAAAAGATAGGATGGCATGATGTCTTTAAGACTTTAAGGTACAATAATCATAGTATTAAATTAGAGTTTTTGATTGAGGTTGTTTTATCAGCTAAAAATGCGATAAAATGCAGTCACAGACCACAGTGATTTTTGAAACCTGTACAAAGTGGTCGTGTTTCAGTGTCGCAGTCTTGGTTTAATACCAGTGGTACAGTGTTCTCATTCGAAAATGACTCACTAATAATCTTTATGTCACTGTTGGTGATACACCAGAAAATGTCGTGTTTGGGTGTCGCGAACTTGGTTCAATACCATGGTAAAGATCTGACACTTCAACATTCCTGGCATAGCCATAGCCACTAAGGTCCCTCACAAGTCACATGTTTAAAACAACAATTTGTCCAGCTTAGAATATCCAAGTTGATGAACTCTGCAATAAGTTTATACTAAATCATCTGCTCAAAGGAAGATGTGAAATTGGCTTCACCATTATCATCGTGATAAGAAATACTCGTACTTACTTAGCAGTGATTAAAGGCAAAGAAAATTACTTGGCAATTTCAAGCTTGTACTTCCACAAGTCTCCATCCTACCGGCCGTAGAAGAAGGTATTTTTCACCATGTCGGGAATATGATAGCAAAGCTTTTGTTGTAGTAGTGACACATTACACAGTTACGCACCTCTTCAAAAGTTCAACCCTGCACTCAAAATCTGCAGTTTACCTGTAAAGTATAGGCAGGTTATCAATTGGTATATTGTTGCATTGATATCTGAAACCACACCGGTGACTAGAGAAAGTAATTTACAAGGCGAACGTGCAATGACTGAGGTGTTTTGGAATGAATTACAATCGTGAAACCAGCATCTGAATACCTGGTGAAACATAAATTGCTGCTCTTGATTTTCGCAAATGTTACCTGTTTCAGAAGAATATGTGCTCTCAGTTCCTCGTCCTACTTGATGTGCATGAGCCCGCAAATTTGTTGGTTTAACACCCTGCAGAAATGAATCGTAAACACGACATTAGCAACCAGAAAACTAAACAGCAAACGACTCGGTTCTCAGAGACTTTTACAGCTAGTTTGCTGGAACCACCTGACATAAGTTATTTACTGGTTACGCCATTTCGAACCAAGCATGCCATAAACTTCTCGGAACTCATCACCTAAAGCACATAGATAAGAATGAATTATAAAAGTCAAGTTCTCCCTTAAATAATCCAAGCTCGACAAGATGGTGAATATTCCAGTTTTGAAGGTTATAAAGCTACTGTAACCTTGAGCAACATCATCTGATTAACTCTCTTTATGGACTCTGGATCACATCCTATTTGCCAACCTTCTCGTGTTGTACTGTCGGCACATCTGTAAAAGAACAATAACCCAACAAGTTAGAAAACAAAGTTTAGCATTATCAATACGGAGTATGGCTCACTAGAGCACTAGAAAAATGCCTCAATGTTTATTGATCAATGCAGCATCGGTAATGCAGCATTATCAATAACCCTTTTGCATAAGACTCGACGATTACTATTGCTTGTCATTCAGTCAGTCTACATAATGTCCAAAAAGCACAGAAAACCAGATACGGCAGTAGCATACCATCTTCTTGGGCCTGACCACGCTACAGCAACAATTTCGGTCCAAAGTAAATTCAACCTTGGGTTTATTGATCAATGCAGCATCGGTAATGAGATGGCTACAGTACTATTAGAATTATTATTACACCTAAACATGAAGTACTAGTCTGCTATCGTGTGCTGTGTAAAATAAGAGCAGCATAATTAGAACGCCAATAGGCTTAAAAGATATTTCTAAGATTGAAGTAGAATAACATCACTAAATTAGTTACCAATTTGACCAAACATGTTGAGGACAGCGTTACTGGGTGTAAGAATATGTGTAACGTGAGGTTGAGGCGAAAGCATTTCTAAGGAATACAGTAGCGCCTTGAGCTACAATTCCTACTACAGTCTATAGAAGATTAGAAGGGCAGCGCCAGCGCGTGAGGCACCAACATTTGCGGCAACTGTGGCCATTATTTCTGACCCTTCACCAGAGATATAGTTGAGCCTGTACACAACGATGTATAACCATGTAGCTTTGAAATTTTGGAGGATCCGAAATTGGAAACTTCTACATGGAAACCAAGCTTGGCCGAATATACCCTTTGTGAATCTGTCTTATGCTAATCATAAGCATACATAACACATTTCACACTCCATCCCACAATCTTATAAACCCACGCTAGTACCAGCGCCCAATAACGTCCTATGTACCCTAACACAATGTTACGGAGTCTTGCGACCCACAACGTTTTTATCAAATTATGTTAAATCGGATTAAATTTCTCTGATTTGAAAATTTTCTATCACGAACAAAACTAGTGGCATAACCAAGAGGGGTAGTGATACACATCAAAAATGAATGAATGAATTTTATGAATGAACTTGTGAGATTAATCTCATTTGTTATAATGGAATCTAGCCTATCTAGGTGATTAATTCACCACAATTCTATTATTGGGGTAGCCTATCGATCCTTGTAGTCAAACAACTGCATTTCTATCCTTTTTAATTTCCGTCTTAATTTAGATCGTATCAGGTAGCTTGGGCAGTCCCCCTAAGCAATGAAAAAACCGTATCTCTAGTTAAAATATCCTAGTTTTTTCATAGTTAAGTTTGCAGTCCCCCTAAGAAAATTTTCGCCCCAAATTACAAATTCCGGTTCCGGTTCCGCTATTGATGAAACCCTATAATAAAAGCGAACAACCAACTACGGAGTACAAACTAAAAAATGCAACAATGCAGTCCCAAACTCAGCCTAATTAAGCTATGCATGTCAAATAATCCGTATAATACTCCCTCCGACCCAATCATTTGTTTACCTTTGATTAAAATAACTCTCGCAAAGAATGAGACGGAGGGGTAATCGTTTAAATTGCATTTGCACACAACTAAATTGTATGAATGTCAAATTCAGGGAAAATCAAAAGGGTGTTTATTTAATTTACCTTGGCATAAAGCTTGAATTACTCTGATCATGGAGATTATGTGAGAATTTAAATTTCCAAAGCAAATGAAGAGTATTATTACTATGCTGTGATTTCAATTATCAGCCACCAGTTCCTGAACGATATATACGTTTCGGGTAAGCTTTTGTTCAAGACAAATGTAAATTCAGTTGGAAGGAATCGAACCCGAGACCTAAGAAAAAACAATTTTATTTTATTTTCTTCGATAAATTTCTAATTAAAATATTTTTTCAGTTGTAGACTTGTAGGCGGGTGATTCAATGGTAATTACGGGGGTGTACCGAGAGAAAAAGGGAGTCAAGATTCTCTCCATTTCGAAATTTATTTTCGTAGTACGAATTTTACTCATTACAGTACTTTTTGCATAATTCTTTCCATTTACATACCCTTGAACTAAAAACAGCAAACAAACCTAATTCTCTCCCAAAGCAACCACGCACCTTTTCAAATCTATCAAATGTTTGATTATGAAACCTAAATTGATTGGAGAAGATGTATGTAATTCATAAATTACAATCTATCAATCAAATTAGTTGTTTAATATTTCCTTTTTTTAAGAATTTGGTTGTTCCATTATGGTATGAGATTAATTTGAATTTTGGATTATTGCTTGTTCGATGGTGGTCGGACGGTAACAAGAGTAGTGACGGCGGCACGGTGGGCTTGGAGAGGAAGCCGACATGAGGTTGGTGGTCGCGGTTGGTGGAGTTTGTTGGTAGTGGTGCCGTTGAGGTGGTGGGCAGCGAGGATGGTGGCTGATAGTGGTGATGGTGTTGAGGAGGTGGTCGCTGGTGGAGGATGGACGGCTACTAGCAGCGTAGTACATACGGAGACACAAAAGAGTTTGGATGAATTTTACTTTTTTTTTTTTCCAATATAGTACATACTGTACATAGTAATTGAAATTTTTTTCCCCAAATGTGGTACGTAGGTTTATAAATGTAGTAGTAGTAGACGTGTTTGTAAAAATAATCGATTAACGAAGTACATAATTTATCAAAGTATTACATAACTATTTGTGTTATGTAAATAATTTAGCAATGTAGTACTTCCTCCAAAAAACAATGTTCTTCCCATTTCCCTATTATATGTGAGTAGTATTTTAATGAAATGGGAAGAACATTGTTTTTTGGAGGGAGTACATGATTAACATATAATTTAAATTTTGTTCATTAACTATAGGATGGGTAAAATTAGAGAGAATAGATTAGTGAGAAGTTAGAGAGGGAAAATGAGAGGAGAAATGAGAGGGGCATAATTGTCAATAGTGTACTGTAATGAGTAAAATGTGTACTGCGAAAATCAACACCCTTTCTAAAAAGAAATGGAGAGTCCCTTTTCTATGAATGGTGATCGCATTCTGATAATATCTAACGGTTCTAAATTTATGCATAAAAATAAATGAAAAATGTAGGTGAGGAGGGAAATTATTATTAAAAGGGGTTAGGAGAGGAAATGGACTTGGAATCACAATTAACACAATTAATGTACTACCACCAATTTTATAATTTCTGAGCAACATACTAAATTTTTTGAATTTTGTTTTAAAAATGATGAGTTTTAGAATAATGTTTCTGAGTTCATATAATTAAACATTAAGCTCAAAAAATTACAATAAAACTCAAAAATATTACATAAAAGCCTAGTTAAATTTGAGATTTGACGGAAAAAACATTAAAATATAACTTATAAACTTTAATAAACTCAGAAAAAACACACATATGCTCAAAAACAAGTAAAGTTTGAGGTTATAAGCTCAAAAAAACTACATATTTGCTCAAAAACAAATACATGTGAGGTAGTACATCCGATTACCTTCCTTTTTCTCTAATATTACTCATTAGGCATTGTTTGTCACATAACAACGATTTATAAAAAGAAACGGATCGAGTATATCAATTTGTTTAATGAAATCTTGATTCTTGACACTAATTTTGAGTAAGCAATAAGTCCATAAGCACAAGACATAAAGATCTAAACAATTCCGAGAAAGACGAGTCACTAGAAATACTCCCTCCATTCATATCCAAATGGTAGTTATTTCTTTTACACGTTTGCCAACGCAAGTTTTACATCGTAAATATCTTTAGCTACGTATTTTTAAAAATTATAAAAATTTGATATTTTTATTTTACTCGTAAAGACGAATAAAACAAGATCCCACATGAATATATTTTATCTTATATATTGGGAGGAAATGAGAAGATTCGTCCTACTTATGAATAGTGTACAAAAAAGAAACATACCATTTGGATATGAATGGAGGGAGTACTACGTTAAGGAAGAAATCTGGTGGGAGAAACCTAGAAACGGTTTCTAAAGCTAAATTTTGATGGATTGAAAATAGATGGTAATAAAGCTGCTTTATGATACTGTATAAAAGATCATAATGGTAAAATTGTTTTGTTATGAGCAAAACTGCAAAAGAGTGCGGATGTGTATATGTGATAACTTATGTGCTATTAACTCAATTCGTAGTACTTGACAAATTCCTTTGAAAATTTCACTCATTCGAAAAGATGAGATAGGTTGATTTTACTCCAAATGATCAATCTAGTTTTCTTACCTTATCAAAAAAAAATGACCATAAGCATAAAAAGCAATGTTGACTTGTTGCCACAATGTCACCCATAAACCTCCAAAATAAAAACAAATTCTCATTTGTGACGGACAACATCCATCACAAACTTGTGACGTGAGATAAAGGGAAAGTAGGAGAGGTCACAAGCTTGTGACTGTTACAAGCAAGATGGGCTGCAAAATAAAAATTAGATTGGATACTCAAAACACTCGCTTACAAAGACATTAAGGCTCTATTTGGTAAAACGGACTGAAAAGGTAGCTGAAACCTGAAAAGGTAGCTGAAAACTGAAAAGCTAACTGAAACCTGAAAATGTAACTGATAAGGTAGCTGAAAATTAAGAACTGATAAGGTAGCTGATTATATAAAAAAAAATGTTTGACAAACTAACTGAAAAGGTAATTGGTTTTGATGAAATGACGTAAAAGGATATGATAATTATTTAATAATATAAATTTAAGGGGTAAAAAAAGAAAATCAAATGAAATCAAGTACCTGAAATCTCAAATGCTACTCTTGGTAGTATTTCATTTCAGGTAGTTTATTTGGTTAAATAAGCTACTTGTCAAACGCTTACAAAAAATAAGGTAGCTGAAATTTTGGTCAAATAAGCTAGCTGAAATGTCTTGCCAAACGGAGCCTTGGTTAAATAAGCTATTTGCCAAACATTTTTTGTAAAATTAGTTACCTTATCAGCTTCTAATTTTCAGCTACCTTATCAGTTACACTTTCATGTTTCAGTTAGCTTTTCAGCTTTCAGGTACCTTTCAGATTTCAGCTAACTTTTCAGCTAGTTTTGTCAAACAGAGCCTCAGTTAACTTTTCAGTTTTCAACTACCTTTTCAAATTTCAGCTATATTTTCAGTTAATTTGACAAAAGAAGTTCAAGTGTAAAAACGACTAGTGCTAGTGTGCTACTAGCAACACCAAAAAAAAAAAAAAAAAAAAAAAGTAGACAAGCATAAAGTTAACATTATTCCACCTTCCCAATTTCAAGTAGACAACTAGACAAGCATAAAGTAACTTATTCTCCATCCCTTCTTTACAAATTTAATTGAGAATCATATCATTATATGTTCCTTTATAAATTCAGGGAAGGCATAATGCCACAACAAAATTACTAATGCCACTCGTTTTTATTAGACGATGAATAGTAACATTCTCTTAGATTTGTCTTGTATTGGTGTGGCATTAACAAAAAGGATTGTGGTATTATCAATCCCCTAAATTAAACATCACTTTATATTAGCATAGAAATTAAGTTTGTTGATTTTCCATCAGCGGACGGTCAATCCTCCGTGAGGATATTTTTAAGGTGGCTATTCCCTATATAATATCTTATTAATTTTCGGGAATCCCCTCTCATTTGCAACACAATCAATTAAACAATAAGTCTTGCTCGTGACGGGTGGGTATTTGTGACGGATATTTTGTGAGATAAAATGGATACAAAATGAGTTAGTGGAGAAAGGGGACCACATGAATAGTGTTGCAGAGAGAGAAAATGTGGGTATTTTGTGAGATAAAGTGATATCCGTCTTCTCCTTGTGACGGATAGTGTCCGTCACAAATGAGAATTGTCCTCAATCAAAATAGAGGTGCAAGTGAAACAAGAATTAAAATTAAGACGATTTTAATCAATATTTATACTTCATTCACATTATTTTTGGAAGAGTTTTTTGTCAAAAACTACCTTGTATTTAGGCCAATTTGCGAACAACTACTTTTTTTTTTTTGGCTTAACACTACCTTACATTTCCAGTTTTTGCGAAAAACTACCTAAATCCACTTCCGGCGAAAAAAAAGTCAACTTTCCGGCGTTGACCTGCCATTTTCACGTTAAATCTTTTTTTTTTTAATAAATACCTCTTACCCTTGCTAATAATAATTTCCAAGGGTAAGAGGTTGAAATTTGTCCGTCAAGAGGAAATCCAAGTACTTGCCATCAAACCTACATTGCATAATATCATGCCATGTAAAAACATACAACAGAGAGTTAATTGTTTCATTGTATTAGCAGGTTAAAGAGAATGTCAATGGGACGAAGGCCAGCATAGTTGAAGTCAATAAGGCAGTATATCAAATAGTACCACAAACCGATTCCTAGGCTTTCAAGTACATCCAAGCAAATACGTATACCCACCTGTAGGTTAGTTTAACATATACTGACGTATAGAACCATAATACTCCCTCCGTACCAGATCAAAGGGTACGTGGTAAAAATTGTGGTTTTTAAGAAAAGTGGGTAAAAGAAGGGGTAAAGAGGGAAGAAAATAGGTGGGGTATGTAATTGTGGGTTTAATTATGTGAGTGGGTAGGTGGGGTATGTAGTGGTATTTTGTGTAGATATTAAAAGGTAGTAAGGGTATTTATGTCAAAAACCTTTCCTTTTATGGTATGTAACCTTTGGTCTGGTACGGTCGTATTAGGCAACTGTAACCTTTGGTCTGGTACGGAGGGAGTATAAATCAAGTACAAGTTGCCAAACTCAAGACTCGAGGCAGTAAAACTAAGTTTGTCTATGTGCTAAACAGCATAAATGATTATGTATGCATGCAACAATATCTATCTATTTTACCCATCATCGAATAAAATTGAACAATTTGTTCATATATCATATATGCATTTTTTTTTTCCGGCATATGAGATAAAATACCTTACAGCTCTGCTAGATTATATTCAAAATTTGAAACCATTGTCACATGATGTAGCTCTTTCAGAACTCAGACAGTCTATATTTTGCCAGTAATACAAGATCTGAAAAGTAGAAGACACTCCTTCACCAAAAGAGGTGAGCAGTACCAGACTACCAGTAGCAATTTACCTATTGACGGACAAATTTCAACCTCTTCGTAGGTATTTATTAAAAAGAAAAAAGATTTAACGTGAAAATAGCAGGTCAACGCCGGAAAATTGACTTTTTTTTTCGCCGGAAGTGGATTTAGGTAATTTTTCGCAAAAACTGGAAATGTAAGGTAGTGTTAAGCCAAAAAAAAAAAAGGTAGTTGTTCGCAAATTGGCCTAAATACAAGGTAGTCTTAGACAAAAAAACTCTTTTTGGAACCATCCTTTTTTGCTTTTGCTACCGTTACTGATAAGAGTATATGAGATTAACCCCTAAAACCGATTTAGACTTTGGCCCTGTTTGGCAAATAGTAGAAGCAGATTTATAATAGCGGATAACGTTAGTAGAATACGGTTAACAGATTTTAGTAGCAGGTTTGACTATCAAATTAATTTAGCAGATTTAAGAAAATGAGTTTGGTAATTAGCAGATTATAGGGCAATTATACCATTTTCATGTACAGAATGAATATGTTATTGCAATATGCTACTAATAGCAGCATATTCAAAAATAGTAGATTCCGACCAATATGCTATCAGAATATGCCATTTACCAAACACATCAAATGAGTAGATTGATTGGTCAACATACTTTTTAGGTCGGAATCTACTAATTTCAGCCAATATGCTGTTTACCAAACATGACTTTTAATTAATCAATAGAGTTTGTACTCGATATTTCTTATCAAACATAACTTAATCGACAGGAGAAGACGGAGGGTTCGTGATAATATACGAGTTTAACTTTTTGTCACACGTACACTTACTGACACGAGCATCAGATTCTCTGTTGGGCCCTTTCAACAACTATAACAAAGCCTGTTTTTTAAGCATTTGCCATACTACACAGAAGGGCATAACAAAAGAAGAAACAAGTGCAAAAAAAAAGGGGAGATTTTTGATTTTGATTCTCCATAACAAAATATCACCCAAATCATATATTTCCTTCTAAATATATCGAGTATACTATAAAGTGTAAAGTAATGGCTGAAGAAGGTATTATTTCAGGCGGTGAATTACCAATTAAAAGGCCTAGAGAAGAGGAATTAGAAGAAACAATGGAAGTAAATAACAATGGTGGTGATGATAATGGAGTTTCTTTAGTTAACAATGGGGTAGAAGAACAAATTACTGGGCTTTCTGCTGTTATTCCTGGATGGTTTTCTGAGATTAGTCCCATGTGGCCTGGTTTGTTTTCCTTATCAAAATGTTGTGTTTTGATTAATGCTGTCGCATTTTTACTGTTTTGGTTAGGTTTCGTATATCGATTATCATTAAATGAGGTGCATGACGGGTTTGCGTGTTTTCTGAGATTTGTTCCTTGTGGTTTTGTTTGTTTTTCTTATAAAAATGTGGTGTTTTGATTAATGTTGTCTCATTTTTGGTGGTTAGTTTTCGTATATGGGTTATCATTAAATGAGGTGTATTAACGGTTTACGCGTTTTCTGAGGTTCCATGTGGCTCGGTTTGTTTTATTAATCAAAATGTTGTGTTTTGATTAATGTTGTCTCATTTTGATTAATGTAGCATGGTTATTATCATTAACAGTCCGTCTTGCTTCAGACCGTCTATTCAGTCTGAAGCAAAAAGACCTCTCACAAAGTTGTGTTTTGATTAATTTCTGAGATTAACGAGAGTACTTGTTACTGAGATTTGCCCCATACTTCCATGTGGCATGGTTTGTTTTTCTAATCAAAATTGTGTGTTGATTAATTTTGTCTCAATTTTAGTGTTTTGTTTAGTTTTCCTATATGGGTTGATTATGAAATAACAATAATTTTAAGATAAAAACGGGTCAAATACATGTCACTTGCATAGATAAAAACGGTTATTGTATAGTATATTATTTGTTGTTATCGTCAAATGATGTGCATGACGATTTTACGGGTTTACTAAGATTAGTCCCATGTGGCCTGCTTTGTTTTCCCAATCAAAATATTGTCTTGATTTATTTTCTCTCATTTTTTATTGTTTTGTTAAAATCATTGTATACGGGTTGTTATCATTAAATGAGGTGTAACGGTTTTACGGGTGACCAACTATTTGATTTTGTGTTCGTGGTGATGATTGTTTTAGTGTTACTTTGTTATTGCAAGCTATTGGTGTTTATGGATTACTGGCCTGGATCTTTAATTACTGATTTTTTGACATGGATCTTCAGTTTTTCACTATACGGTTTCTGTCTTGGAGTGATTTTACTCCATATAAGTACAAATGCAAACACAAAATCTCATTTGTGACGATGACAAGCTTGTAACCTCTCACGCCGATTGCTGAAATGCAAAATACTTGCAATTATTAATGTGGGGCAGTGTGTGGAATGACTGATGTTGGTAATCATTGTTAGACCATGTTTATAGGTAGGTCTGGGAAGGGCTAGGTCTTGAATAAAAACAAAAAAAATATAAAAAGAAAAAATCAAACAAAAAAAAAAGCAAACCTGGTTTGCTTCATGCGGTCCATTTTGGACCTCCCAGACCTTGTTTTGGACCGCGTTTTGGAACGTGTTTTGGAAAATATGTTAAGGTTAAAGGTAGGTTAAGATAGGGCTTGATAAAATAACAAAATCAGGAACTAGGTCTAGTAAGTAGGTTAAGAAGTATATATTAATATTTTAATGCAGGAATTAGGTCTAGGTAGGTCTGCAAGAACGACTGATAAACATGGTCTTATATAAAGTACAGTGCTATGTAAAGTTACATGTACTAATTATTTTACCATCATTTAACAATTTATAGACAATTTATAAATTGTTTGGTTGAAAAATCGTCTATTAATTGTTGCTATTTGTCATCAACTTTCAATGTTTAGTCTTGCTGTTCCCGTCTGCTCAACATAAGTTGCAGAAATGTTGGTTCTGTAAATCGGAGCTGTTGTATGCCTTGAGCCCTTGACTAGGCTCATCGCCTCATCGGTCATGTCTCACGACCTACCAAGTCTCGGTTCATGTTTTTGTTGTTTTGGTTATCTCTCATCACCTTTGTGATAAAAATCTGATTTCTAAACATTATTTTGCGGTTTACTTTGATAGGAGAAGCACATTCTCTCAAAGTGGAAAAAATTTTGTTCCAGGAGAAGTCGAAGTACCAGAATGTTATGGTCTTTCAGGTAGAAAACTCGGCCCTCATATGAAAGGCCTTCGTATGTTAGGCCAAGGCACATCTATTCTTAGCTTAGTTTTGTCATTCATGTTGCAGTCATCGACATACGGAAAAGTTCTGGTTTTGGATGGTGTAATCCAGCTCACTGAGAGGGATGAGTGCGCATACCAAGAGATGATCACTCATCTCCCACTCTCCTCTATTCCAAACCCGAAAAAGGTGTTTCCCTCTCTCTTGTTTCCCTTTCATGCTGTATAGAGATCTATCTTACTGATCCTGATATTTGTTTTGTAGGTCCTGGTTATTGGAGGAGGCGATGGTGGTGTTCTGCGTGAAGTTGCTCGTTATTCATCAGTTGATCAGATTGATATCTGTGAAATTGATGAAATGGTTGTGACGGTAAGTATTTGAGGGACATGATTCTGCGGTGGTTTTTCTTTGTAATTGGTCCATATTATTCTCTTAGATGCGTAATGTTAATTATCAGTTTATTATTAAGTCGTCTTTACTGACAGTTAATTCACGTTAATATGTGTAGGTTTCGAAGGAATTTTTCCCTGAAGTAGCTGTTGGATATGATGATCCTCGAGTGAATTTGCATATTGGTGATGGTATGGCTTCTCTCTCGTGTGGTTTACTCTACATCATGTTGTCCACTATGTTACTCTCGCTCATTTAGAAGTATCGGACTCTGGGTGTGTCCATTTGTCACACTCGCTATATTATGCCAGTTTCACATGGTTTTGGCTTAGAATAAAGCGTCAATGTCCAAGTGTTGGACATGGCAACACAGGATAATCAAATGAGTCAGAGTAAGTGAGGTTGTTGTCACTCGTCTGTGAAATTCATACTGATGCCGAGATTCTTCTTTCCTTTCTCCATGATCTATACTTATCTTGCCTGCCTGACCTATTGGCTGATTTTTCTGTTCGGAATTCTCAGGAGTTGCATTCTTGAAGGCTGCTCCAGAGGGAACTTATGATGCTGTCATCGTTGATTCGTCGGATCCAATAGGTAACTCTCGTCTATATGTAAACTATTCTGTTTGACAATTATATAAGGAAATATTTTGCATTCAGTCTGTTCAATTTTTATTCTTAGATCTTACATCTGTTGTTTAACAGGCCCTGCACAGGAGCTTTTTGAAAAGCCCTTCTTCGAGTCAGTCGCAAAGGCTCTTCGGCCTGGAGGAGTCGTGTGCACCCAGGCTGAAAGTATATGGCTTCATATGCATATCATTGAGGATATTGTTTCAAACTGTCGCCAGATTTTCAAGGGTTCTGTCAACTATGCATGGACTACGGTTCCTACATACCCGAGGCATGTGCTAACTCCTCCCTCTTTAGTACAAACATCAGTATTTCTTAGACTCAGCTGCTATGAAACTGAAGCGTGAAATTTACACAAGTTTTAATAAAATTATTGAAATTCTTATGTAGAATTTGATCATTGAATTTACATTTTGTTCCTTGAATTTCAGCGGCGTGATTGGCTTTATGCTTTGTTCTACTTCGGGTCCAGAAGTTGATTTTAAGAACCCAGTGAACCCCATTGATAACGCCAAGGATCATGGAAACACCAAGCGGCCTTTGAAATTCTACAATTCGGAGGTAGGGCATGCGAATTGAAGCTTCTTTTCCAATCTGTGCTAGCATTAAGCCACTCCTTGTTCAGCATTGGGTTCTCATCTGTTGTCTCTCTTTTGCAGATTCACTCGGCGGCTTTCTGTTTGCCATCGTTCGCGAAGAGAGTTATCGAACCAAAAGCAAACTAGTTTCGAACCAGCAACAAGCGTCCCCCGCCCTAAGCTACTCTAATGAGTGCGGAAATGTAGCCATTTATGGTTTTGATCTGGTTAGATTCAAAAGAATAACTCAGTCGTACGATTTTTTTACTGTTGTTTCTTACGGATTTTGGATTGTTGTAATTTGTCCAAATTTCATTCTCTTGTATTGATTATTACAAGAGTGTTCAATGAGGCTTTTAAATTCTACAACTCCGACTCTCAGAGGCTTGCATAGTTTGTCAGGGTGAAATATAGGAAATCAAGTAGGAATAAATCGAGCAGCATTGCAGATAGAAAAAACACGAGTTCAGTATATTATCTCAAAGGTTTCTGCTTGAATACTTTTGTGTACACCAAGGTAAGAACATACAAATCTTAAGCTAATACTTGGGTACTTCCTAATTAAACCTGCATCACATTCTGAAAGTTACGAAAGACGATGTATATATGTCCAGTATAAAAAGTAGTTAAATAAGTCGTCCATTTTGCACGGAATCAACTAAAATACTTGCATTGGTAGTAGTTAGTTACATTATGATGGTGTGTGGTGGTATTGAGGAGGACGATAATGAGGATAAGAATAAGTATTAGTCTCGGAGATTTTGGCCAAGGAACGCGTAGTCAAGGCTTGAGGGGCAGGAGCGATTGCAATGAATGCACCAACAGCAAGGGCAGCACCAGAGGCGCAGAGAATACCACGACGAGCCCATAGTAGGGCACTGCCGGTAGCCGCGCTGGCAATAGCGTCTCCCTCGGGAATCCGACCCTCTTGTCCGCGTAGTTTGTAAACGGCATACGATGGTGCACTGGTGGCTACAGAAAACAGGGCAAGAAAGCCACCTACTCGCTTACACTTGACCACTGCGCCGTATAATCTAGACTTCATCCCCATCGAACCACCGCTTCTGTCGCCCTTGATAAAATGGTAGAGGAATCCCGTCAGGGTTCCCGTGGCAAATGAAAGACCTGTGTCCTCCACGAATAAGTGTAGACTCGGTCGAGATAAGTCATAGTATGCATCCCATTCCGGTGCCCCTTCTCTTAGATCCCTGAGCTTCTCCATAGAATTCAAGTTTTTGTTGTTGAGAATAACAACGTTAACCCTCCGAACGTAGGGCGTAGGGTTATTCAACTCCACCCCAATTTAGGAAACCGGTTTTGTTTCACATTACCATATCTTCAATGTAACTTGATAAGGAAGGATACGGTATATCCGAGTTTGTATATCAATATATTCTCAACAATCTTTCAGGAATTAGGGTTAGACGACGGCTATCGTCTAGGGTTAGAGTATTAGGGTTATTTACTAGGTACTATAAATCCATTGTATTGTTATCAATTAGTATCACAACATTCAATAATACAATTATCTTATGAAGTACTTTCTCCTTAGGGCATATGTTAGAACAACTCATCATAATATAAAGATCATATAGGAATAAGATCATCAATTACCATTATCCTAACGAGTAAATTATAAATTACTCCCTTATATGTTCCGTTTTTCTAAAATTACTCCCTTATAAGTTGTTTTTATTAAATTACTCCCTTAAGTTTACCTCACGCCAAAAATTGCTACCATTTTTCAGTTCCGTTGAGTAATTCCGTCACATTTTGATTTTTCCCTCCGTTTCTCTTAAATGTTGACGAAAATGCCCCTACACCTTATGTGATAACCCTTTACTCTTTACCATTTACCCTATTTCACGCATTCTCTATCTTCATCAAATTGTTCAAATTTCTCAATCTAATTGTTCAATAAGTATTGGAGTTTCCATTCTTTACAAGGTTAGTATATCTTTATTTTCTTGTTTCATGTATTCATATATTATCCATGTTCATTCTTTTCCATTAAAAACTGAAATTGTATTTAATTAAAATTGAAATTGAAATTAGGGTTCTTTTTTATCTGGGTATGTTTTCTGATTTGTATTATTATTCGTCCTGTAGAAAAGAATGTCAAGCCATTCAAGGGAAAGCAGTTACTATAGTACAAGCCAACATCCAAGGAAATGCTTATGGGGTTCCTGTAGCCATCTTAACTTCGTGGACATCTGACAATCCGGGAAGACAGTTGAGCATGTTCAAGTGTTCAACTAACTTTGAAATTTTTTCAACTTCCAATCCGAGAAGCAGGGTCAATGCAAGTCAGAGGATGGTACCACCCTATCCGGCGGCCTGCGGCCTATCATTGTCCCCAACTAATTGCATAGCACATGAGATGGTATAGACAAGCAAGTGAAAAGTACCAAATGCAAAGCATTTCTTGTAGCAAGAGTTGTATAGACATTGCCAAAAATGGTAGTGAGACCAATCACATCCACCTCGGGTGATTTCAATGCAACAAATATTGCCATAGCATCATCTGCATTAATACCAATACCACCACCATAAGAAAATAAAGATATACTAACCTCTTGAAAAGAATGGAAACTCCAATACTTATTGAACAATTAGATTGAGAAATTTGAACAATTTGATGAAGATAGAGAATGAGTGAAATAGGGTAAATGGTAAAGATTAAAGGGTTATAACATAAGGTGCAGGGGCATTTTCGTCAACATTTAAGAGAAATGGAGAGAAAATTCAAAATGTGACGGAATTACTCATCGACTGAAAAATGGTAGCAATTTTTGGCCTGAGGTAAACTTAAGGGAGTAATTTAATAAAAACAACTTATAAGGGAGTAATTTTAGAAAAACGAAACATATAAGAAAGTAATTTATAATTTACTCTATCTTAACAGTAACAATCCATGGAAAATTGGAACCATGATTCTAGCTAATTATAAGAGAGAAATTATTATTTACTAGGTTGAAAGCCCCTGCGTTGCAACGGGGTAATTAACTTGGTTATAATGGAAAAAATATAATAAAACCTTAATAATTACATATGATAAATACATACATACTTACTGTTTATTGATTATGCGAGAAAAATAAATAATAAATAAATTTTGTTATTAAAGAGATAATAATAACAGAAACTCTAATAGGAGATCTCTAATAAGACAATACTTACAAAACTCAAAAGATTTTGGGTTGATATGTAAGTTCCAAAGATACTCCTATTTATAAATAGGTTCATTCCACCTTATAGTAAATTTTCCAATGTGGGACAATTTGACTATTTATACATTATATATTAACAACACCTACATTATTTTGGGATGTCTTTATTAAGAAATTAGTGCTTTCTTGTGAACTTTCTTTTCACTAATTACACTTAGTAAATTTCATAATTATTTTTTATTTTTTGTTAGTAATATTATTTGTAATGTTTTTAATTACAAATTTTTAAAATTTGATATTTTCATAAAATCGGTTAATTTTTTTGTCGTTACATTTAGGTTATTTTATAATTTATTTTGGATATTCTTAAAAAATAAATTCCTTGATTTTATATTATTCATTATTTGCAATAATTTGATATTAAAAAAAATTTAGAAATCGTGGCGATAATTTTAAAATTGAAATCGTGAAAAAAAGATTACCTAGCATGATTAAGTGAAGACACTGCATAGTGCGACTATGCAATGTCTAAGATTTCGCTTCTAGCTGAAATAAGACATGCGTACAATGCACTACGCATCGCTTTCAGACTTCGCCTAGTCGCCCTAGGTGAAGTGTCTTTTTTTTTTTTTTTTTTTTTTTTTTTTTTTTCTTCACGATTTTTAATTTTAAAATTATCGTTTTTTACGATTTCTCGTAATAGTTTTTTTTTTTTTTTTTTTTTTTTTAATATCAAATTATTGCAAATAATGAATAATATAAAATCAAGGAATTTATTTTTTAAGAATATCCAAAATAAATTATAAAATAACCTAAATGTAACGACAAAAAAATTAACCGATTTTATGAAAATATCAAATTTTAAAAATTTGTAATTAAAAACATTACAAATAATATTACTAACAAAAAATAAAAAATAATTATGAAATTTACTAAGTGTAATTAGTGAAAAGAAAAGTTCGATCACAAGAAAGTAATTCCGATTTACTTAATAAAGAAATGGCATTATTTTTCAATGTGGGACAAATAATATTGTAAGAAGTACACTATCTTTTTTTCGCACCTAGTTCAACATTGAACTCGGGTAATAATGATAAAATACTATACTATGTGTTTATAAGTATATTATTTGTCCCACATTGAATAATAATGTAGGTGCGGTGAATATACTACATATAAATAGTTGAATTGTCCCACCTCAGATGATTATTAAGGTGTAGTTTCCTAAAATTTAATTTAGGAAAGTATCATGAATAATAATATTTTGGATTTAAAAAATAAAAGTGTGGAATCTTTTAATTATTATAATTTATTTTATTTCTTATATTATATTATATTCAAGTGGTGTTTCTAATTTTTATATAAAAGCTTATACATTTCATTTGGTTAAAAGAAAATATCGTTATATCGTTAAAAACTTTTAAGAGCTCTTTAAGACGATATTTAAGAGACTCAAAAGACTTTTGGGTAATTCATAAGTTCTAAAGATGTCTCATATTTATAATCATAGGATCACCCCACCATATGCTAATACTTTACTTCTTGGCTCAGCCATAAGGCATTGAGGACTGCATGAAAATAAATTTTAAATGTGCATTGCAATTTATAGTGCACTTGTCTATGTTTTCAAGCCGTGCTTACACATATACCAACAACTGTCTTTTATAATTTGCAAATTTATTTTTAATTTTTAATAATATACTCCTTGTTCAGCATTGGGTTCTCATCTGTTGTCTCTCTTTTGCAGATTCACTCGGCGGCTTTCTGTTTGCCATCGTTCGCGAAGAGAGTTATCGAACCAAAAGCAAACTAGTTTCGAACCAGCAACAAGCGTCCCCCGCCCTAAGCTACTCTAATGAGTGCGGAAATGTAGCCATTTATGGTTTTGATCTGGTTAGATTCAAAAGAATAACTCAGTCGTACCAGTTTTTTTTTTTTTTTTCCTTACGGATTTTGGATTGCTGTAATTTGTCCAAATTTCATTCTCTTGGATTGATTATTATAATAGTATTCAATGAGCCTTTTAAATTCAATGAGCTTGCATACTTGTATATAGAAGATCAGTCCGTCTTGCATGTGACGGTCACAAGCTTGTGACCCTCACAATCCTCTCCCATTTGCCCTCCCACTTGCCTCTCAACATTAGAAAGTAACCTTTTGCCAACTTAATATAAATTGTATCCATGATATGTATTACATAAAATCTAAGACTGGGGTTATGCATTCTAAAAATGTTATACTCCGTATTTGTTTTACAATAAGTCTTGTGGAAGCCGAGTCGGATTTTGTGACGGTTAATGTCACTCATAAAACGGGTAGGGGGGACAAGGTGGGGGCACCCCCATGTGCTTCCCTCTCTCCTCAATGTGAATTTTGTAAGTGCAATTTGGTATCCGTCACTCCCAAGTGACGGATACCTTCCGTCTTCAATGAAATTTTGTGTTTGTTTTATAAGTACTTTTTTATCGTACAATTTATATGCGGCTCATCACAATCCAAAACTTATATAAATGTATGAAATTGCCTTTGCGGTTCGCTTATGAACAGTGATTCTCTTAGTAACAGTAATGAACAGTGCGTTGTTGAATGAAAGCCGCTCGTTTCTCTCAGCCACACATTCTTTTTCTTTCTTCTTTCTTCTTTCTTCTTTCTTCTTCTTTCTTCTTTCTTCTTTCTTTAAGCAAGCAAGCAGTAGCTTATTGCTTTATGAAATCGAGAAGTCGGATCATTAAAATACTATTTGCTCAACATTTAGTATTTATGAAGTGTTAACTGCAGTCTGCCGAGCTTAGTGGTACTACATGGTTCAATCTCTCAGCAATTCAACTGGGTTTGGTGGTAAGATTCTATGATATGAATTGATTTGGCTGGCAGTTGATGTAATAGTTCGTTTTTTTTCTGTAATACGTGTGTACTGTAACGGAATGTAGGTAAGTGGTTCGTTATATGGAGCTCTTTTTGGCTCTATCCTTGTGTATCCCATTGCTGACTTCCTTGGTAAATTTTTGGAATGATTTGTTTATGATTGATTGAATTTAAAACCGCTTTGGAATGCTGGACTAACATCATTTTCTGCCAATGTCGTAAAGGAAGGAAACGAGAACTTGTTATAGCTGCAATTCTTTACGCAATTGGTGGTCTTACAACTGCATGTGCTCCCGGCCTTGGTGTTTTATTAGCCGGAAGGGTTCTTTATGGTCTTGGCATGGGCTGGGTAAGCATAATCATTAGTTGCTTCTTTCAAGTTATAACTTATGTCGAGTACTATAGTTTTAGGCATGCTTAGGTAGCTTGGAATTAGTGCAAACTGAATTCTTGGATTCCCCTGCCCTCTCACTTTTGTATCCGAACAAATCCTAAGGCTCTATAGTTGTTAATGTAGGCCATGCATGGGGCTCCTCTTTACATTGCAGAAACCTGTCCATCTCAAATACGCGGGACTCTCATTTCCATGAAGGAGCTCTTCATAGTGCTTGGCATTTTGGTATCATGTCTCAACTTAATGTACAAACATAAAGTGTGTTATATACTTCTATGTATCTTTTCTGCCTGATATGCTTATGTGTATGTGGTTTTGTTTTCGCTCAGACGGGCTATTTGGCTGGTAGCTTTCAAATTGATGTGGTCGGGGGATGGCGTTACATGTTCGGGCTGAGTGTACCAATCGCCGTAGTTATGTGCCTTGGGATGTTGAGTCTCCCCACATCACCACGCTGGTTGCTTCTCAGGGGTGTTCAAGGTCAAGGACCACTAGAGAAGTTTAAAGAGGATGCTATTGCAGCTCTGAGCAAACTCAGAGGGAGACCCGCTGGTGACAAAGTGTCTGAAGTGCAGATTAAAGAAACTTTAGTTTCTTTGAAGTCGGCTTATCAGGATCAAGAATCAGAGGGAAGCTTTTTGGAAGTGTTTCAAGGAGCAAATCTAAAAGCTTTTATTATTGGTGGCGGTCTTGTTCTTTTCCAGCAGGTCATAATTTAAGCTCGTTTTGCAAACTAAATTTTGACTAAGCTGACTTTGTTCAGACGGCAACAATTTCCGGTTTTTTGAATACTCAAGTTTAGACTACTGAATAGTAATTATGTGGGAAGAGTTGGATCAAGGTGTTTCGGTAAGTCTGGGGGATAATTTGAAAAAATGTACCAAAGTCTGAGTCGAGTCTTATATATACCACAATACAGAGTAATACGCTGTTGAGTTTAAGACCTGCGTCGAGTTTGATTGGTACAGATATTCATGAAGGTTTATCTTGACTGCCATAATTTCTTAATTCAGATTACGGGGCAACCTAGCGTTCTGTATTATGCTGGTTCAATCCTTCAGGTATGTGTACGCTTCTACATACAAGTTTGTTCCTTTGTTTCAATTAAAGAAGGTTTTTCGTGATGAAATGAATGCTTAATGGACAATTCTGGATGGAAAACAGACTGCTGGGTTTTCAGCTGCAGCTGATGCTACCCGAGTGTCCGTGTTGATTGGCGTATTTAAGGTATGGGTTTTGCGATAGCAACCAAATGATAATTTACGGTAGACTCCCAACTTTAACTCGTTTTTCTGTCGTCCTTTTCTGCAGTTTCTTATGACAGGAATAGCTGTTCTCAAAGTTGACGATTTAGGAAGGAAACCCTTATTGATCGCAGGCATCAGTGGCATAGTATGTGTACATAATCAAATCATCCGTGGAGCACGGACCCTTTTTTTTTTTAATAATACCTCCCACAACTCCCCTCGGATAGTTTTTTTTAGATTATTAAAAATTATACCTCCCAGTCTCCCACAACTCCACTCGGATAATTTTTATTTACTTGCGTTTTAGATTACTAAAAAAAAGTATACCATAACCTCACCGTTTGTTTTCTTCTTCCTGTATGCAGACATTGTCTTTGTTACTCCTAGCAGCTTACTACAAGTTTCTAGGAGGACTCCCTATTGTTGCTGTAATCGCCTTGATTCTATATGTCAGTAGCTATCAAGTAAGTGTTTAAACCTCTATATTCTTTTACGTCCATAAGGCCTCAGTACGGATTAACTTGCTGAATGTTACTCCACATATTATTTACGGGAGCCATTGAGGCACTGGGGTTACTGATTGTTGTTGTTGTTCATTATTTACCTAAACCGACATTGTTTGCTAAAATCTACTAACTAAGAAAATTTAAGCTCATTCTCCACAAATAGTTTTAGAAAACTATTTCTCAAGAATGGGAGGTCGAGTCAGAATCTTAAGACTGTTTTGCAGCACGGTCTTGTCGTCTTGGAAGCTGTTATAACATGTAGCGAAGATTTAAATAATCGATTCCGACTTCTGAATGAGCAATTGTGAGTTTTGATTATTAAGTCTGACTTGCAACTACACCTACACAGTACACAGCAGCTGACAGTAGAGGTGTAATGGGAATTCTTAAATGTTGTAGTTTTGTAGTGTAAGTGTTTAAATGAACTGTTAAACAGGATGGCTGCAGGAAATTCTTCAAGCTCTTATGACCAATCGTTCTGATGTTGTTGGTGGCAGGACAAGGTGTTCATAATGGCTCTTCAAAAAATAGATTATTTGTGCAGGGGCCAGGGAGTGTTGCTGTGAGGTAATTGGTTTGATTACCCTATCGGGTTCTTAATGCGGGGATGATCGGGAAACACGAGGCTCTAGGTCATGTCGTCCGATCAATGGTGATATATCATATATATTTCATAAGTCAATTGTGTAGCGTTACCTATGTTTTGTCTATTACTTTGGTGTCTGCTCTCACTGAATATTAAGCTGCTTGGGAAACCAAGCAGAATAATTAATCATGAATATGGTAATTATAACCCAGTAGATAGTAGATAGATTCTTAAATTGCTTCCATCATTTTACACTTTCACATTATATTAATTATTTGGTTTTGATTACAAAGTACTCATCATAGGTTTGACATAAATAACAATTACTTTGTACTAATTATTTAGTTCCCATAAAGCAATGGTAAATAAAGTCGTTGCCTATGTACTTAATGGTATTTTGTCATACAGTAGCCATCAAAATAATATAGACGGTTCTAATGGACTTGTCGTCGATGATAATGTGATGTTTTCACCATCGATGCAATGCCAATTAATCATTTCACCTGATGACAAAGTAAATGCTTCGGCAAGGAAGTTCAGGTTCTAGATTCACCTTCTTTTAGTTTTAAGTGTTATACTTGTCAATTGTGTTCTAGGTTCTAGGTTTGTTGATAGGATTTGTGTAGTTGACTTAGTAGGTCACATGTAGTAACTTGGGAAACAAATGTTGGCAATGAAGATGTATAATTACCAGGGGTGTTTCAGTGAGATAGAGATTCTTGTGATGATTAAACATTAGTATCATCACCATTTCCTTCATTTATACTTTTGAAAGGTTTGAGACTTTGAGTCCAGTCTATGTCGGTTTTAAGCCAGATAGTGGGCAATAATGAGCAGTGCATGGTCAAGTTAATTCGTGTTTCAGGTTATAAGATTTGGTTTGAAATCCTGTTTTGAAAGTGCTGTGAAATCCTCCTACTTATTCTTTTATATTTCTCGCTATCTTGAGTTGTAATTGTGTATCTAACCCTTGCTTTTGTTCTTCCTTATTTTATACACAGATCAATGATAGTCATGATCCTAGAAATTCAGCTATTGAACATCATAAAGTTGATGCCAAATGTGAAAACAACTTAGTGACCGATCAGTCTGGAGATAACTGTACTATTGTGAAAACGCAGCAGACTTGGAAATCGGACACTGGCAGTATTAACCTTCCTAAAGGTTTACAGAGAAAATCTCCCGACTTGCCTTGCAAGTAATTTGATTGTGTGAATATTGTAAATTAGGAAAACTAGATTTCTTTCCTTATCGTTTTTGGTAAATAATCTTAATACTCAACTCAGAATTAAGTATAAATATGTATTCATCGATATCAAAGAAATACGTAAAAATACAATTCAAACCAAAGCGTTATATTTCTTATATGGTATCCAAAGGTCTGATCCAACCATTATCTTCGACCTGAACCGCTGCTCAAGCACACAAATTTCACCCCTTCATTCTCTATTGGCCACCATGTCTCCACAACCCGAGATTCTTATCTCCACTGCCGACAATTCCTGATGCGTACTAAGGCCCTCAATTTGGGTCATCAGACGCTTACCTCGCAAAACTTTTTCAAGGTGGAAATTTCAAATTGCCTAAAATCTTCTTTGGTCTAAGCCTACTTGGCTACCTTGATGGGTCCTACTCCCTCACCATCTAAAACCATCATTCAAGGATGACAAAACCGAGGCCCCTAATCCGCTTCTATGAAAATTGGTTAAAGCAAGACTCGATGATTCTCACGTTTATGAGCACTGTCTCATGACCAACAATATCTTCGTCCGTTGTTCCACCGCCAAAGACGCATGGGATACTCTCTCCCACACCTATGCGAATCCTCATACCATATTTTAGCTCTCAAAGAAACCTTTTGATCTATTGTCAAGCTTGCCGACCAATCTATTACCAAATTATATGCAACAAATTAAATCGTGTGTTGATCAACTTGCCCCCATGGGCAAAATCCTGACCCGTAAGATGTCATCTCCAAATTCTTAAAGGTCTCACCACGCAGACCTACAAACCTGGCTATCGACACCGCTCAAGGCCGCGACACCACTATTTCTTTTGACGCCTCCATGAGAAGCTCCTAAACCATGAATCGTTGTTTCGCCAACAACCACAACCTTCCTCGCTTGGTGCCCCCTACCAACCCACCTTCGCGGGCTCCTCTAACAACCGTGGTGTCTCAAACCGCACAGACCTATTCCAACAAAGAAGCAGCTGTGGCCCAAGCCAAAGAATCTGCACCGTATTCTTCTTCACACCGTGGCCAAAACCAACTCTCAACCCTTTCGGTAGATGCCAATGGTGTCGCAAACGGTCATGTCATTGCTACTTGCTTCGCCGAACTGGTCCTCACCTTGAGTTTCCCTCGGGACCAACCCTCTCGCCGACTGCTCAAAGACCTCAAGCAAACCTTGCTCACCCCGGGCGCATTCTCAAGCCAACCCCGCATTCTTGCTTGACAAATGGTGCTTCCCACCACCTTACTCATGATCTCGATCTCCTCGCTACTCATTCTCCATACACCTGCTTGATGATTTGATGATCGAGATGGCTCATCTCTACCAATAAATAATACAGTTCATTTACTATTGCCAATTTAAAGTTTCATAATGTTCTTCATGTACCAAAAATATCACGAACATCTTATCTATATCTCGCCTCGTCGCGATAACCATGCTTATGTCAAGTTTTCACACACCTCCTTTTTATGTGAAGGATCTTCAACCTGGGACTACAATTCTCCAGGGTCGAGCCAACCACTTTAATCTATGAATGGACTCCACCAAACTCGTTTCCATTAGCCGCAAAGAAAGAATAAAGTGAACCACGCCTTTCGTGGCATCATATGTTAGGACATCCGCCTAATAAAATACTTAGAACAATTTCAAGTAGTGTATTGTCTTCTGCTTCGGCAAATAAAACCATGTTATCTTCTGATTTTAATAAAACTATTGATTATTGTCATGCTAGGACTGTCTCGATGAGCAAAAAGCTCCCCTTCGACTTCCTCGCTTATCACCGCACCTCTTGACCTTATCTTTTCCGGGCGCGTCCCAAATCTGGCTCATTCCTGATAACTACAATATTATGTGATTTTTGTTGATCACTTTACCAAGTATACATGGTTATACCCGCTTAAACAAAAATCCAAAACCACGACTATTTAATCAATTTAAACCATTGTTTAAAAATACTTTAAAACACCTATTCGCCGCTTCTTTCCGACAATGGTGGCGAAAGTACATTAAATTGAACTAAACCCTAATTAAAGACGCAGAGCCGTGACTACACCCTCTCCACCGCATACGCCGTAACATAATGGCTACGCTAACGACGCCATCGACACACATCGTTTAAACAGCCTTGCCCCCGCCAACCATGCTGGTCTTCCCACATCGTATTGGCCTTTGCATTTAGCACGCCACCTATCTTATTAATCGCCTTTCCCACCAAGTCTTTACAAGGTGCTTCTCCATACCTTAAGCCGCACAACACATCACCGATTATTCAAAACTCCACAGCCTGGTCAGTTTTTGTTATCCTTGGTTACGACCATATATATAAACACAAATCGAACCTCGCTCCATTGCATGTATTTTTGTTGGCTACTCCAACACACAGAGTGCCTATCACGCCTTGATACAAAAACCAACCGCTTCTATACATCTCGCCACGCCAAATTTATTGACACCGCTCTTCCTTTAAACAACCCGCTCACGCACCACCAACCATCGCACCCGAGCACTGTGCTCTTTCAAGTTCCCATTGTTAAACATGGAACCACTCAAACTCGAGCCTCTGACCCACCTGGCTACTAGTCTCCCCGCCGACAACACAAGCCTATAACACGTATACTCCCGCCGCCGACCATCGTGCCTCCACCACCATCTCACTACACTACCTCCTTCTCACCGTCCACTGGCCAACCCCACCCTTCGCCGACCGCACCCGAGACCCTCGCCTTCCACTCCTCCACCCGAGCCCACCTCGCCTCTCGCACTCACCACCCAAACCAGCCGTAAAAACCGACTTCACCCTCCAAAGACGACACACGCTTTGATCACAATATCGAAAAACCCAACCCACGCTACACCAACAACCTTGCTCACACTTCTTCACCGAGCTACCTCACACCTGGCCAAACAAAGCTTTAGTCCTACCACATTGGCGCCATGCTATGCAAGATGAGTTTGACGTGACTCATTCGCAACCAAACGTGGACACTAGTTCCCCTGCATCCCACTCAAAATATTATCTGATGCAAAGTGGTCTTTCAAACAAATATAACCCCGACGGCGCCAAAGCAACACAAAGCCCGCTCTGCTGCTAAGGGCGGCTTCCATCAACGCCAGATCGACTATATCGAAACCTTCACCGGCTTGTTAAACCCACCATCGTCTGCCCCATTCTAGCTCTAGCCACCAAATCTTGGTCACTACGCCGCCTTTGACATCAACAATGCCTTCGCAAGGTCGCTAACCGACATCGTCTTTATGTCGCAATCCACCGGGCTTTGTCGATCAAACCAAACCAGATTTTGTGTGTAAACTCACCAAAGCTATCTACTCGCGTGCTCCTCGTGCCTCGGGTAATAATCGAACTCAAAACCTATCTGCTTACCTATGGCTTCAAGCAGTCCATCTCCGATTCCTCTCTATTTATTTTACACACGAAAACCACCTGCATATTTATGCTAGTTTACGTGGATGATATTATCAGCACAGGTCCTCATCCTCACCAGCTATAGCACTTCATAACCCACCTGTCACACCGCTTTTCCCTCAAAGACCTTGGACCTCTGTCCTACTTTCTGCACGTGGAGGTCGCTCCTAATGCTTCGTGAATTCACCTCAACCAATCCAAATATATCACCGATCTTCTGGATAAATATGACATGCTATATGCTAAACCCAATACCACCCCCATGGCTTCCGACTGCGCCTCCCCTCAAGCGGAAGACGACAAACCGATCCTCGATCACACCACTTATCGTGCCATTGCTCAGCCTCCAATATCTATCCCTAACTGCATTCGACATTGCCTTCACTGGCCAACCGCCTTGCTCAATTTCTCCACCACCCGACAATGACTATCGCAAGCTCTCAAGCGCCTTCTTCGCTACCTTCAAGTGAACCACCACCTGGGCATTCACAATACCCACCAATCTCTCCCTTCACGCATTTTGTGACGCCGATCATGGTGGCGACAAAGAAAATTTTCTCTCCACCTCTGGTCACATTGTCTACCTCGGACGCAACCCCTAACCTTCCTAAAGGTTTACAGAGAAAATCTCCCGACTTGCCTCAAAGTAATTGATCGTTAATATCAGAATTGTGAAAACTAGATTTCTTTCCTTATCGCTGCAGAATAATCTTAAATTTACCTCAACCTCAGAATTAAAGATAAATACGATTCACTGACATCAAAGAAATACGTAAAAATACAATTCAAACCAAAGGTTATATTTCTTATAGGCAGGACCAATAGGGATTCAAGTGCACGATAATCCCAGTCTGCTCTAAAAGAGTTTAGATAAAGATAGGTTGGAGACTACTGAAAACCTTAAGAAGGCAAGACGGGGGAAGAGGAAGGTTAATCGCCGGCGAGTAAGGTTTGTTATTGAGTTCTTTGTTACTACTACTATTTTCCTTTTGCCTTGTAGACCAATAAGAATACTAAGATAGTGAAACCATATGATGTAAATGTTATTTGTCAACAGGTGGGTCATTCGAGAGAGGAAACCTTTGGACATGGTGGTAGATAAGCATCACAAATCGCCTCTTTTGTGATCTCAATTACAGGTTATATATTTAATCAGTTGAAAAGCTGGCTCGAAGAAAAAATCCAATTATTTGAATTAATTTGTAGGTCTGACTATTATCTCTTTTACTATCAAATTAAGACTGGGGGAAAAAATTATATTTGCTTGGGAATGTAACACACATCAACATCACCCCAGTGTTTCAATGGTTTAAACCTGTGGCAGAAAAAAAGGTCCTTGTGAACTTCAGCCGTACCTTTTGTATTGGAAATGCACAAAGGCTGTTTTGGGTTATTCACGATGAAATTGCGTCTTAAAATGCATCACCATTTTGCTTTATTAAATCATATTCCATGGTCGGAATACTGAGACTTTGCCTCTATTGGAAACAGAAATAGTGGTCATATGACATTTATATTGCTAAACGTTTTCAGGAACTGCCTCAATGTTTAGGGAAATTAGCTACAAGGAGACAAGGAAGGCAACTAATAATTTCACTACAAATATTGGACAAGGAGGCTCCGGAACAGTGTAAAAAGCTGAGTTTAAGGGCTTGATTTATGCCAGCCTATTTTTTATATGAATAAACAAAATTTATATTATAGTTCATATTATAGTTCCCAGATTGTATGAGCTAGAAGGTAATAGAACATTTGACACTATTTATCTAACTTAATACTAGGCTATACATGATTTGTTAGATGTATTTTTATGCATTTTATACAGTCTTGGATGAAATTAACAAGACATATTCACTTCACATGAGGGAGAATAGTAAAGACGCTATTCTCTTGAGCCTCTATTTCTGAATGATAATTCTATGTTATCAATTCCTTTTCCGTTTATTGCCTAACTATCCTTTTTTTTGGCAACGGTAAAGAAAGGCATTCCTACATAGAGTTCGGGCAACCTACGCCCTGCCTAACTATCTTTAAATAGGAAGATAAGAATTTTTTTTGCACAAGGGGAAAATACATGGTATATAAGTTGGCAAAGGTTTTTTTCCCTATTTTTATAATGTAAGATGGTTTTCTATTTTTCATAGGTTAAGTTGACGTATGGTAATGTTTGAACACACCAAACATTAACAAAGGGAAAGATATAGAGAATGAGGGGAAAAACAAGTTAAGGAAACGGAAAATGCCACGAGCGATAAGAGGAAAGGGAAGAGGAAAGAACAAGGAAGAGGAAGAGGAAGAGAAAAAGGTTGGGAAAAGGATGAATATGTCGAGGACAAATGGTAAGAGGAGTAGATGAGAGGAAATAGAAGATATGTAAGATGACGATGGGGGATAGAGAAAGGGTATGGGAGGAGGAAGGGGAAATGGAAGAAGGAGGATCACGAGGATGAATCGGAGATGAAGGTAGTTGAGACGTGAGGACATTAGAGAAATAAACAGGAAGATAATAAGGAAGAGGAGAGGGAAAGGAATGGGTGGAAGAAGATGAGGAAGAGGAGGAAGAAGTAAGATGAGAAGGGCGAGTAGTATGGGTAGAAAGGTAGGGGGGATGAAGGGGGTTGAGACGCGAGGACATCAGAGAGATAAAGAGGAACATAATAAGGGAGAGGAGAGGGAAAGGGATGAGTGGAAGAAGATAGTGAGGATGATGGAGTAAGTTGAGAAGGGCGAGTAGTTGGGGAGAAAAGGTAAGAGGAGTAGCAGTAATAGGAAGAAAAGTTATTATAGTGAAAAATTTCACAGAGGTGCATTTTGTCTACTAAGGAGCTTATATTTAGTTTATCTTAAATATTGTCATTTACGAATGTAAGGTGACGTTGCTCAATAATACGCTAACAAAAACACATTAAAGGTCCACGTTCAATGAGAGCTCTACAACGAGGAACCAAATTAACAAATATTACAAACAAGAGCTAATACATTTCATGTAAAATTTCATACTTAACAAGTAAATTTAACAAGCAACTTCTTTAGCTCAAAAAAAAAACTTGATTAACTAACCCGGAATTCGTAACATCTTCATCTCCAACTACATCTGCGCATCTATTTTTAAAAGCCTTTGAATACATAACGTGCTTCTCCGACAACCACATTACAAATTGATTACAATCTAGGCGGGAAATGCCCTAAAATTTTGAGGAAAAATTACTAAAACATGGATGAAAAATAGCTGAAATCTGGCGGGAAACTGTGTGATATTCGGAGGAAAATGTTTGACAATTAAGTACACGCCCTGATGTTTTACATACAACATTTTTCTGCATTATATACCTGTAAGCAATCATTCACATTAAATTAATCCGAGTTGAACAGTAATATAAACCAATAGAATCCTCTAGATTGTTATTTTCATATTGTAATAGCAGCAACATATGATCGTTGCACTACTTATATTTTGGAGCAAAATAATCTGAACGTTGTAGTGTTTTCTCGTCCAAATTGATTATTATTGAGTAGATTTTAGAGGGCTATTATGATTGGATTATACAACAACGCCTATATTGATAACTGATCCAAAAGAATGGTATTAATTACGCAAATTCGGATCGAAAAATTTGTTTAAGATTGCAAAGGCTTAACATAGTGCAACGCTTTTCATAGACATTTTGGACAATAGCAGAAAAAGATCTATATATTAAAGGCGTTCAGACACTATATCGAAGGAACCAACACAAACCAATCCAAAATAACAACAAACATACGTCTCATAATTACACAGGAATACGTTTTCTAAACAACATTTAACAAGATAGGAACACTAAGCAAACATTCGCATTAAATCACGAGAATTATAACACTAACGTAAACTAATAGGCGTTTTGTTTTAAAAAAAAAATGACATAAATAAAACTACCTAAAGAAACATTTAATTAATTAAAATGGATAATTAATCAAATTCAATTCAGAGCTCTAAAACAAAGTTATTCAATGCATATTATCCTACAGCCCAGTGGCAAGTTAATTGAAATGTATACATTCAAATACCCATTAAATTAGTAAATTCAATTCCAGTTTTTTGGGGTGGAAATAAACAAAATAACTACATAGCGAATAAACCCCAAAAAACAAATTTAGAAAAACATAGGAAGTATTGTGAAAGGACAGTGATAAGGCACCACCCTCTCACATAAATTCTTAAATGAAAGGGTCCCACTCACAACATAATTCCGTTTCCTAAACATAAATTCACAGAATAAGTGCATTGGACATAGATTACCATTAAAACAAAAGTAAACAACAATTACGTAAACTAATAGTATACCGCACCCGATAGGGTGCGGATCAGTGACTAGTCTTTTACCAATTGTATGAACTTTATAATAGCATGTATTTAAGGTATTAATGGACTATATAGGCCATTTAAGTTGGACTTGGGCTTAGAAAATAGCTTAAGCCCACATAAATGAGCTGTTTTTTCAGTCCTAGCTCGGCCCAAGCCTACCTGATCTCGTCCCATAATCACCTCTACAAGAAACACCACACGAAAGAGGGGGCAATAGCAGGGGCGCTCGCCCCCGCCGGAGTTTGAAAAATTCAAAAGTTTTAGTAAAAAAATTTTAATTTTTTCGAGGTTCTCTTATAATATAACCCTTTCGTTCTCGCTGAAATTTTTCGCTCCCGCTGAAAATCCTGACTCCGCCGTCCACACCATAAGTAGTTTTTAGATCGACATTCAACATTAATACTGCCACAGCGCCACTCTATTGTTTCGGTACATTTTTACTTAAATTTATGGTCTTGATTACATAATGAATTGCCTAGTAGGAACTATCAAAAATTATTCCTACAATCAATTACATAATGAATTGTTTCGTTCTCGCTTAATTCATTTTAGAAATAAAAAGAATTCGCCCAATAAACTTGGACATGTCGACCACGTATAACGAAAGCCATCATCATGCAGTGTACATACTTAGAAAACAGTAATGAGATAAAGTTTGGGTTTTGATATATATATATATATATATTCCACTGGGGCACTGGTTGTACTTAAGAGTCTAAAAATGGAAATAAGTTAGGAATATATGCATTAATTGCATTGAGTTATGTATAATTTAGTCTTGAATTCCCAACTTATTTCCATTTTTAGGCTCTTAAATACAACCCAGTAGTATATATCAAAACCCATAAAGTTAATGACGTTAATATATATTTAGCTAGTCCTGCTTAAGACAGTAATAAATTTCGTTTTAATGATAACACTTGTTTAAATACTACCACTTTTTTTTTTTTTTTTTAAATGACGAGGAGGTTGAATCCTCCCCGGATACAAAAATCACCCTGTTAGACCGCCTGTGCCATATAAGATCTTTTTCGCGGGGATCATTCCCTCTACGGGCATCAGGTCCCCAAGAAAGAGCTCATCTAGGTAATCGAACCCAGGACCTCGCAATTCCTCTTTAAGAGGTTTTGAGGTTATCCTGGAATACCATTAGACTCGCACGTCTTGGGTAATACTACAGCTTAATAACACATTAAGATAAGTTTTTGGCTTTCACCTAGACAGTTACCTTTATCATACGATGGTTATTCAAACCGTTTCATCATTAAAACGGATGGTGTCGTCTTAAACAGAGAATCATGATAAGGACTTTTAAGGGCGGGGGACACTTAGCATTCAAAAATTAGGTAAAGGGGATTTTTAGAGAGGGGCCACTTAAATTTGTGCTAGTTGTTTGGTACCCTAAATATGTAGGTCTTGTTCCCTCGTGGACGCCTCATCTTACAAAAAACGGGACATAATCTACTCCCCATTTTTGGATCAATTTAGACTACTATAATCATCTTGATAATGATAACATTGATTGTGATTTATGATGTATATTTTGTGAGCACGTTAATCGATCTTTCACCATTATTTGTACGATTTTGTATAATTGTATGGGGTCGTAGAAAAGTCGTAATAGTTCGAGACAAATTGAGAAACACAAATTCTTATTTTAGACCGTCACTATCCGTCTTTCCTTAAGACGGGTACCACATTACCTCACAAAAAACCCATGAGAGGCAAGTGGGGGATCACATGCCCTTGTCCCACCATTGTCCCCCAACCCGTTTCCCTCTAATGTCTTTACCGTCTAAAGATCCGACCCGTCTTTAGAGAGACTTACTGATTGAGAAATTGGTTTATTTTGTTGATTAAGAGTTTTGTTTTTTAAAACTCAAAGGAAACTAATCGACTGAACATATAAATCAACTAAATACTAACATATGACTTGTAAGTTGTAACTTGTAAGCCATCATTTACATCCTGGCGACCAAGGACTCACATTATGAGCAAGTTCATGCACGATTCGACTATGTTTTCTACTAACATATGACCAGGATAATGAACTAAAGTACAATAACAATATTAACCAGGACTAGATATAAGTCATGTGATAATGTTTTAAGTCATGTGATAATGTTTTCATTTTCAATGCGTGGTAGACTAGTAGTATATATAAACCGTTTACCTTTATACGGAGTACTCCTTCCACATAAAAGTGTTCTTCTCATTTCTCTAATATATGTGAGTAATATTATATTGAAATAGGAAGAACATGAGTGTGTGGAGGGAGTATCACTTTTGGGGAAAAAAAGTCACCAATTGCATGAGAATATACAATTATATATAATCACGATCGCGGTTATATTAGTAATTACTTAGTTTCTTAATATTTTCTCTGTATTTGTTTCACAAATAAAATGGGAGAAATAAAGTTCTTAGGTACACATGTATCGAGCCGCAGCCAACATAATGCTCCACCAAGCACTTATTACATATTGCTAATTTCATTCAACAGAAGGTTTTGTTTAAGGCGTCCACTATCCGTCTTAAACTTAAGATGAATAGTGCCCTTTCACACAATGCAAGTGAGAGACAAGTATAGGTATATCCATTTTCCATCCACATGCCTCCCACTGACGGATAATGGCCGTCTTAAATGAGAAATTTGCGATTTGCCTTCATTCAAAGCTATATTCCTTCGTCATAGAGGGAATTTCCGTATTATTGCTTCTTTTTTTTATGTAGCTTTTAGTTGAAGAATATGTCCTCCAAATATTAGATATTTTTCATCGGTAAATAAATTTTAAGACGTATATCTTCTATATCTATCTTAAAATTAAAACGAATTAATCAAATAACAATACCCTATCTACTCGTACTAGTTTGCTAATCAGTAATCACTGGTTAATATATTCACCCTATTTAAATTTAACATAAATCACACAGTTTTAGACAAAATTTGTCACTCGTATTACTTTGGGAAAATGATAATTATTTGTATCTTTTATACGGAGTTGTAAATAAAATTAGAAATTGTACCTCCTCCATCTCGGTTAATAGTTATCTATTTCCTCTTTACGGTGTTTCAATTTTCGTATAGGGTAGGTTATTTTGGGTTATCTCCTAAATAAGTGTAGTATTGTGATTTTGTATGGTCCAAAATCATTTTTCAGTCCTTTTTTTTTGTTCCAAAATGAATAGATAACTATTAATCGGGACGAAGGGAATACGTATAAACATAATGCACTAATGATTCACCTTATCCAAATATTGTACACCTGATGACTCATAGACTGTTTAATAGTACGAGTCACACGAGTGACCATGATAAATACTCCATTTTAGTCGTAATAACAGTCTCATTGTGCCAAATTCGTTTATCCACATAAATGTCTCATTGTTAATTTTTGGTCACTTTTTCTCTTATAAAAAGACTACTTTACCCTTACTTTTTTACTCATACATAATTCTTTAATACTCCGTATAAATTACAACTCTTTCTCTTCAAACTTTTTTACCCTTATTCATTACTTTTTCATTCTTTAATATTATCTTTATTTTTGTCCCAAAATGTAAATGAGACTGCTATTACGTTTAGGAGGGAGTAGATGAAACTTGAGCAGCCAAAATTACTAAAGCTGTCATCTTGTCACCAATACGTGTACACTTTTGTTCTACTTCCCTACTAGTTGACGTGTTACGCCGGCAGCTATTTTATTAATCACAAACAAATTCTCATTTGTGATCGAGAGTTTCTGTCATAACCTTGTAACGAGTCAAATAAAATTCATATTGGTAAATAAAGACAAATGATTTGTGCGTGCTTTATGCACTCTATTTTTGTTTTGTCTATCCATATGGGTGATATTTGACCCGTTACAAACTTTTGACGGATTATGAATTTCAAGAATCAGCCTTGAGTACTTAGTTAATTACGTAAATTCAAAAATCAATCATAAATTAAAAGTAACGGGGTCTTACAATTTTGTCAATAACAAACTCATTATTTTGAAGTTTGATGTTTGGTCAATTAAAAACATCTTCGAGAATAGTGTTAATTGCTAATGTTTACGTGACAACATAGACGAGAAAAATAGAGCTGAAGAAGTATGTTAGTAACGGCCTAACGGGGTCTTACAATCGTCTTTATCTTTATTTTTCCATTGGAGCTTGGTGATCGTGACCTTCATGCACCCAACAAAAATACACATCTTAAAATTACGTTTGAAGATGTTCAAGATATTATTATTAGTATGACTGATTTATAACTGTATATAACTCGACCCCGACCTCCTAAATTTGTCCAATACAAACAAAGACACGATTACTCTGTCCGAGTTCAATCAAACGTATTAAAAATCACAAATTTTCATCTTGTGACAGGTCAAATAAAACTCATATGGCTAGATTTTACAAGTAATTTGTGATTCTCCATGCACATTCTTTTTGTCTTATCTACCTATGTGGGTAATACTTGACCCGTTACAACCTTGTGACGGATATACCCGTCCCAAGGAATCGATACTTAAAAAATACTTTATATTTTCTAGATTTTTCAAGGTTACGTGGTAGTAGTTGATTGTTGGGATTATAGGGAGCTAGTTGTAAGAGGCAAATCAAAACAACGAACTTAAATTGGTCAAACACGAAACATGACGATCACGTTAAGATTTGAATGCCGGCGGCCTCCCCATACTCATGCTCATCAATATCATGCATGCAACTATATAGTGTTATGTAGTTTATAGGCAAATTTTACACCTCTTTTTTGACTTCCTATGTATATTGTTGAATCTTTTTTGGTTTAAGTTGTTGATGTATTGCTTCCCTCGTTTCTTTTTGTTGAACTAATTAGTAGATCAAACACAATTTTTGCATGAAAATTTAATTACCATCTGGTTTAATTCAGATTTGAATTGGGTTATTGGACCATTTAAGCAGTAAAGTTTTTCCTTATGAGTTTTAATATTGCTATATTCTCATGACTTGAACTCGATATCTCTATTAAGTTAAAGCAATCCTTTACCTGTTAATCTGAGTGATCATTCGTAGAATGGTAGGTTGATTTAGATGTGTTGTTGGTACATAAGCATGCATACCTACTGTATATCGCCAATTCTCATTTGTGACGGACACTATCCGTCACAAGGTGAATACGGATACTACTTTATCTCACAAAATACCCACTTTTTCTCTCTCTGCAACACTATTCATGTGGTCCCCTTTTTCCATTAACTCATTTTGTATCCATTTTATCTCACAAAATATCCGTCACAAATAACCACCCGTCACAAGCAAGACTTATTGCCTATATATAAGAGATTAAGAGGTACTCCGTATATGATTTGTAGGCACTCGATTAATTTCGAGAGCCTTAACGAATCTACATAGTATAAAAGGAAACTCTATTTAAGAGTTCTGATTGGCTCTTTATTTTCACAAAAGGGATAAAAGAATATTCTAATATGGAGCCTACCCATGATCTTAGTATTAATTAATTAAAATTTTCTACTTTAAGTGATGGGGTAATTTATTCAATTCATTATTACTACATTTCAATTTAATTCAATGTCGGTGCAGTTCTCCAATTTAATTTCCGATCAATTTTTTTTATTTAATTGCTGATAAAAATAAATATTATGTCTAATTATATCTATATAAGCTCAGTATATCATAGCTTTAAAATCGACCCGTGCATTTTTTTGCACGGGAATAAAACTAGTTATTTGTATTTAATTGTTGTTTACGTTTATCTAATTTTGTAATTATGTTGATTTTGTAGTTTTTCATTTCGGTATTAACTCCAATTCACCGGTTAGATGAATTAAATATGTTTAAAATCTGACGTCACTGTATTAATAACTCCATAAACAAAAATTAGTTTAGGGGACTTGCTTTGCTTAATTGATTTTGTTTAATTCCATGTATATTATTATGTGCACCAACATTCGAATTGAACTATCTATTTATGCCATCAATTTTAACTATGTATAGATGTCCCCCACTTCCATGTTAATAATGTTTTATTAATATATTAATGCAATTTTTTTTATTTATTAGGAGTATCTATTAGTAGTTAAAAGTAACCAATAAATTGTCGATACACTTTTCTTTTTAATCGTTTCTTCAAGTTTCGGCAACCAAACTTGACTATATTACGAAAAAGTTTTCGTTGCACTAACAGATATGACATTATGACCCCATATGTGAATGTGATTTATGTTTAATTTATAAAATGCAATAAAATTGAAATCCCACTCAACGTATCATATCACATTTCCTCAAAAGTGTTCTTATAACTTACATATAATCATATTGGATTCTCTATTTTCTCCTTTTTAAGACCCTACTTAATCACGAATTATTGTGTAAGACCACTTTATCTATAAAACTAGCCCAATAACTAAAAGTCCAAATAAATTAATTAATAAACAAGTAAAAAATTATTTTATTTTGATAACCTAAAATTTTATATTGATAAATTGTATATTTAGATTTGTTAGTTTTTATCATAAAATGTCGGGTCGTTAAAATAAAATTAAAATATAAATAAATATAATTGTTTTCTTTGGGCTTCTCTTCTTTTGGGTCAGTTCTATGCTATAAGACGGTCTTATAGGAGAGTTGCTGTTAATCACTTACTTGATTATGTATGGGCCGAACATTTTTTTTTAGGTACGATATGGGCCGAACAATATGATGGCACGTGAGTTCACACATACTCCGTATATAATAGCAGGTTAGATTGTAAGGAATACTCTGAATTACAATAGTTATTGGGTGTAATTGTGTAATCGTCAAATAACGGGAGAAAATTGACTATTTTCATAATAAAAATGATCATTTTATATAAAAAACGAGTCACATTTCTTTTAAACTTAATTTCAGCTCATTTCAACTCACTTCATCTCGGCAATTTTCAATTCAGTTCAGCTTTATTCAACTTCTTTTTTGCTCAATTCAATCAAGCTCAGCTCCATTCAACTCAAAAGAACGGAGTCATAATAAACTGTAGGATTGGAATAAACTAGACAGTAGGTCTTGCTTGCGACGGGTCGGATCTTGCGACAGTTATTTTGTGAGTGGAAATGGGTAGAGGGGACAAGGTGGGCACCCACCCCATGTGCTCATTCTCTCACCCTTAATGAGTTTTTTGTGAGACAATATGGTACCCGTCACAAGTTTGTGACCGATACCCTCCGTTACAAATAAGAATTTGCGTAAACTAGATCCATCTAATACACGTACACGTGGTAAATACCGACATCATCTTAGCATTTGAAGAACACAAAATCTCATTGAAGACGGAAGGTATCCGTCACTTGGGAGTGACGGATACCATTTGCACTCATAAAAAACCCACATTGAGGAAAGAGAGAAGCACATGGGGCCATGGGGGTGCCCTCACCTTGTCCTCCCTATCCGTTTTATGAGTGACATTATCCGTCACAAGATCCGACCCGTTTTCCACAAAACTTATTGTTTGAAGAATAATTTAAGAATAATTCATACGCGTCGGTCGAGAGTTATTAGCTTACACGCGCCATTTATAACATATGCTTTTATTATGTTGTTTCACTTTATTGGTTTGATTGAAAATATCGTCATCATTTATTTTCTACTCCACTTATCTTTATAACTTATCACGCCTTATTCTTGTTCGAGACACTTCTTTAGTGAAATTTTATCACTAATACGAATATACTCTCAAACTCTTTTTTTTTTGCCTTAATTTCAGCTTTTATTCCACTCATTTTAACCTATTTTAGTTAAGTTCAGCTTTATTCAACTCAAGTTATTTCAGCCTTGTTTATCTCAGCAAATTTCGATTCAGTTTAGCTCATTTCAGTTCAATTCAACTCAAATGCTCAATTCAATTTAGTTCCATTTAATCCAAAAGAACAGGGTCTTATTATTACACAATTATTTTCATGATTTACCCTATATAGGTAAGAAACTACATTTAAAATAACCATTTTGTGAGCGTTTTAATGCGAACTGGGTCGATTCACCACATTTACTCTTCATAAGAGAACCATCTGAATTAATTTTGATAAATGCGGCAAAAAAATATAATTAGATCATTATTAAATTGATATTTATACATGAGAAAGTTGCATTATTATTTTAAATGAGAAATGAACTCTGAAACTAACAATCTATTCGTTTCTTCTTTGTTATTTAATTTGTTACCCAAACATATATTTGTTTATCTAAAGATTATAAATTTAGCTGATAAAAGTGCGTTATTTGTTTGGATATCGTATTCTCCTTCTGAATTCTAAGCGTTTTTCGACATCCAGAAAAAGGAAGAAAACCTTTCATATTTATTTCATCATATGCAATTAAAGTCTATCTTTAAAACCACCATCAACATTATAATACAAGTTACTTATGAAATAAATAACCTTCAATCACTTTCATAAAGTGATCAAATTAATGTGATAAACTCCTTTACATTTGTGAATTAAAACTTTATGATATGAATGAGTGCATTATTTTCCATATAATCGCATATTGTTGTCTTGCTAGATCTTGAAATAAAAGCATGACACTTCACACTATCGATGAAATAATTCACGTGCTATGATTCTAGACGCAATTGTCACGAATCTACAATACAAGTGATCTCAACCCCTTTGGAATTGTTCCTTTTGAAGGGTTACTGCCAACAAGCAACAAGGTATGTTTGAAATTCCTCGTTATATGTATACAACAAGTTTTACTTGTGACGATCAGAAGTTTGCAACGTCTTACTATCTCTTTTTCTTTTTGACATTACTTAAATGGGGTGTGACCGTGTGAGTTGTCATACGTTTTTAACAGTTACAAATAAGAATTTTTTATATGTATACATGCGATTTTTCTTACTTACGTATTTTAAAACTATTTTACCATAAAATATTATTTGAAAAAACCGTATATTATCCAACATTTGACCAGTTGCATATAGTTGTACCATTCTTTTTATTAATCTAGACTTAAAGCCTCATCTAAAAGCAAGTTTCTCGCTCTTAATTTTAGACAAACAAATGTCAATGTTTTATGATAAAAAATTATCATTTAATGATAAAATGTTACTTATAACTGAAAGTCTGAAATTATTACTTTTTAACAATAAACTGAGAATGGTTCATTTTATTCGTATTAATTAATTTCAGACAAAAAAATCGTCTGAAATGAGAATTTCCTTAATCTAAATATTGAACAAAATTGCGTCTCACCAATTGATCATCATTTGTCATTTCGCACTCTCGAATAGTCAAGTGTATGACATATATTAAAATTGTGTGAATACACCATGTCAAGCTAAAAGTGATTACAACAACTAAAATTAAAATCAATTAACGTGAAAGTATATAACACATTTTTATAAGCAAACATTCCATCAGCATGTACCAAATATATACCTATACTATTAAGCCAAACATCGTCAATGACTCAAATGGCATACTCCCCTTTTCAAAAAATATATTTACAATTTCATAAACTCTTTGATTAATATAAGCAATCTATTTTTAAATAAGAAAATGAGATATCGTCCCATATGGTACCACCCTCCTAGAGTTCTACCCGAAGGCGATTCCAAGATTCAGCGGACGGGGGTGCGATGCACTTGCACCCCCTCCATAATCGCCATTGGTTTTAGCTACATATTTCATTCATCTTGGCTATTTAATTACCTATTCTATTTTTTAGTGGCTTATTCATTTGTTTACTTTTCCATATATGAATGTTTTTAATTGGAAGTTTGATCTTTTACATCCATTATTGTCCACTTCTCTCATCCAATAACAACAATCGCACAGGATCGTAGAGAGAATACAGTATATATGATCCACTATAATTACGAGTCCTACATGAAAACTGTTCCGGGTTAGATTTCGGAGCAAGTATTGTTGACCACGTGAGCCTGTGAGATGCCGTTGCAGGTGGACTCTTCCTTGTATTCTTCCAGATTATGTGAGATGAATAACTGTTGGATTGTGGATGATATTCTGGATCCATTTCATGTTGAGAGTTGTGGAGTATTTATAGACTTCCCCTTTTGTCTTGTAGTGGCCAAGTGGATGCACAAGTGGCCAACTAGACGTATCAGGTGAAATGTCCGTTCTACCCCTCGGCCGTCTGGACCCATGGAGGCCGGCGGGCCTGGTTGGCTCAATGCCGGGAGGTCTGGATGTGAGTTCGCGTAGATGTCTCTACCGGTGGTGGTTGCGGTAGAGACCCAAGTATCTGGCCAAACATTTGGTGTCGGTCGGCCGATTCTTTGTGTGACTTGAGGTCAGTGAGTATTGACCTTGGTCAAGATGTTGACCCGGTCAGCCGGTGCAGAATATGCCCCATCAATTTGCCCCCAGCGTAGTCTATGCCGTGGTATGGATCTGCGGTGCATACTGAGCGTATTCTGCGTTTTCGCCGTCGGTTTGATCTGTTCAGGCCGTACCATATCCCCCCTCCACATCGTTGTGTAATGGACATCGAATGTGGAAAAGAAAACGGCACTGGCCGAGACCAAGGTTGGTGGTGCCGTGTGCTGTTGATGCCCCCGACCGGTGCTGCCAAGCTTGGTTGACTAGCAGGCCGTAGGCGAGCACGTATTTAGCAAAAAGATCTGAAGATATCAAGCAGTGCTGTATGCCGTGGCTGCCTCTGGCTGGTGCTGACAAGCTTGGTTGGTCAGCCAGCCGTTGACTAGCACGTACTTAGCACAAACTTGAAATTTTTGAATTCTGATGGTGTGTTGAAGAAGTTTGCGTCGATTGGCATTCTGTAACTGTTGACGATGGACGTGCAACCTTCACATGTCTGACACGTGGCTGAATGCTGTTGGCTGACGTTTAAGTGGGCTTTGCTCTGATTGGCGGATTTGGGTGGGCTTTGCTCTATAAATAGAGCAGTATGCCCCCCAGATTTCCGCCCAAACGTCATTATCACAAAAAATCACTTCTCTCTCTAGCAATTTTCACAAGAAAGATTTTCTCTCTCTTAATTTCTTCGAAGCAGTTGTTCGGCAAGCACTTCTCCGTCAAGGTAAAAGTTCATTTTTCAATCTTTTCATAAATTTGTCATGTCGTCTGTACCGAGTACGTCAAGGCAGGGGGACGAGCCGCAACTCCCCACCGGGGAGGAGGCACTGGCTGTCACCCCCGTGAGTATAGGGCCGAGGAAGTCTCCTTCAGTGGAGGTCGACTGGTCGTCGGCTGATGATGAGGAGGAGGATGAAGTGGCACAGGAGGGTGCCGAAAGAGAGCGTATAGCGTCCCATGGTGAGGCTTGCTCCACCTCCGTCAACAGAGGGTGGATAAAGAAGTTCCACGCCGTCGACGGTCCTCAGCTGTTCGAGGAACATTATGACTTCGGTCCGGCATATCATATTGTTGAGCCGAAGGCCGGCCAGTCGATCTGTTGCCCTCCGGAGGGGCACATCGGGGTGTACATACGGCAGTTGGAGTACGGGCTCCGTTTCCCGTTGAACGATCATGTGGCGGCCATAATTAGTAGGATGAACGTCGCTGTAGGCCAGCTCCACCCGCTGGCCGTGAGGACGATCATCGCCTTCGTATGGCGTTGTCTTTATGATGGGGTACCTCCGTCGGTGAACCTGTTTCGCCGGCTACATCACCTAAAGCCGTCTGTATCCGGCCAGTTGGGAGGGTGGTATAGCGTTCAGACGGAGGTCGGCTTTGTGACGTGCACCAAGTTGACTTCCTGCAAATTGTGGAAGGATAGATGGGTGTACGTGCAGGTGCCGGATGAGTTCCCACTGCCCAGGGAGTTCCAGAGCCATATCAATCTCCGGTGTGAGACTGAAAGGGAACGGGAGAGGTATGTCGGCAGAGTTGCCGGGAAGAAACAGAAGATGGACGCTGGCAAGGTCCGTCTGACAGGGGACGAGGAGCAGGCTCTGAGGCTGTTTAAAGTAGATAAGAATGGGATGCCGGATGGGTGGATGCCACCGACGCAGATCCTTCTCCAAGACGAGCCGCTGTGTATCGTCGGCCTCATACCGGCCCTTGAACGAGGTGAGTTGGGTCGGTATGGGGCCCCTTTTGTACTTGTGTTTTCAGTATGCAACATTCCATGTTTGTTTCTAATCTTTGTTTCTGACTTGTGCAGACCGCTTTGGTGGCCGTCTGCCTGACTCCATCCTCGCGAAGCTTGGGCTTCGTCCAGACGGGAGCGTAGAAAACCCCAACCCGAAGCCGGGCCAAAACGATCGTAAGAAAGGGCCGACTGAGTTGATGGCCGAGGAAATGAAAAGGCGTGCCGCGGCTGGTGTTGTGATACCGGGCTGGAAGCGTAAGGCCGTTGCTCCTGCTTCAACGTCGGCGGCTGTGGCGCCGACGCCTTCTGAGATTCCAACTGAGGTCCCTCCTCCTCAACCCAAAAAGGATAAGGAGGTCTTCGTTGTTGAAGATGTCGACTCTGACGAAGACATTCCCCCCCTTACTAAGAAGAGGAAAGATCTGCCGGTTGGCCCTGCTGAGGCCGGTGTGGAGAAAGAGAAGGGGAAGACGCCGACCGTCCAACCTTCTAAGAGGCAAAAGACTGGTACGGATCTTACCCGTGGCTCCGACCTAGCTGGTTCATTGGGCATTCCTGATGATAGACTGTCGGACGTATCAGTCAATCCTGACATGGGTGCTTTGCTGTCATTCTTTCCAGATCCGCCGCCGTCGAAGACTGTTGCCACCCAGGGGCAGGCAGAGGAGCAGTCTGAGCCGACCGACGACGTGGCTATGGTCGTCCAATCATTATCCCGGACGGCGATGGTTGACGTCGCGCCGTTCAATGAAGGTGGGTTCATATTGACTAACCGGATGACGGATTGGGTTAAATGTGCTGCGGACCGGCTGAGGAAGACGGAGAGCAAGCTGGCTCAGGCTGCCCCTACACTCGCTGCTGCCAAGGAGGAGGCTGAGAAGGCTAGGCAGGGCGTTGAGGCTGAACGTCGGCGTCGGATGGCTGCTGAAGCTAAGGCCAAGGTTGTGAACGACAGAGCCGTCGCACTTGCTCATGAGGTAACCAAGTTGAAGGCAGGCGTGGCCAAGCTTGAGGCCGAAAAGGCCAAGGTTGAGGAGGAGAGGGGCCAGCAGGTGGCCAAGTGGAGTAACTCCTATCATGAATGGAAAAGCCTACATGGAGTTGAGGCCGCGGAGCATAAGAAGACCAAGGCTGTTCTTGCCGCTGCTCAGGCTATGCTTGCTGAGAGGGAGGGGGTCATTCAAGAGTTGAAGACGGTCACCATCCCTGAAATGGTTGTCACGTACAGGGACCAAATCGAGGATTGCCTTCGGAGGGCAATTGAGCAGGTGATGGCCAAGGGCTTTCCTTGGGATGCCTTTGAGGTGGCCTTCGATGAATTGGTGGCCCGTGATGAGGAGAAGAAAGCAGCTGAGGCGGCGGCTGCCCAGGAGGCAGAAGAGAAGGCTGCCAAGGAGGCGGAGGAGAAGGCTGCCAGGGAGGCAGAGGCTGCGGTTAAGGAGGTAGAGGCTGCGGCTACCAAGGAGGCGGAGGCCGAGATGGCTCAGGATGCCAATGAAGCTGAGGTGAAGAAGGCACCAGATGCCGCTGCATCCACCTCTGGACCACCCACTGGCAGTGATGCTACTGCTGCCGTGGAGAAGCAAACGGCATAGGGAGACGGGCGGTCGTCCTCAGACTCATGGGGCTCCCCGGATAGCCTTGGTTATACGGGGGCCAACTTTTGAGCCTCTCTCCCTGCCATCTTTTCAGCACTTCATGCCTAGTCTAAGTGTCTTTTGCTTTGTTTTTGTATTGTATTTTGCTTTTTGTACAAACAGTTGGTAGGGTATGTAGAGGCTTATCCAATAGGGACGGCCGTCGTACTTCATTCAGTAATTTGTACTTTGTAATTCACAACTTTGATCAATGAAGTTTTCTTTCTTGCCTTCGGCTTGACCGAGGCTCTTTTGACTTCATTTCGTACTTAGCATATTTTTGTGCAAAACACTTAGCCATTTTCCTTACGTTTAATAGTGAGCGCATGTCTGTGTTACCGTCGGCCTGGCCGAGGCAGTTAGATAGCGTATCTCATCTGTATTTAAACGTGTATAGCATATCGACCGTTGTGTCCACCTCGGCTCCGTCTTTGGCGTGATGGTGGTTACGGCTCGACCTTATGCTCATGATCTAGTGACTGCCCGGCCTGACCGTAAGCGCCTACAAGGATCGCATGACCGAACGACTGCCCGGCCTCGCCGCGGCGCCTGGTCGAATACATGTTGGTTTGTCTCGCCTTTCGCGAGGACCGTATGCTCATGATCTAGTATTTGCCGGCCTGGCCAGTAGCGCTCTGAGGATCGCGATGATCAACGACTGCCCGGCCTCGCCGCGGCGCCTGGTCGAATACATGTTGGTTTGTCTCGCCTTTCGCGAGGACCGTATGCTCATGATCTAGTGACTGCCCGGCCTGACCGTAAGCGCCTACAAGGATCGCATGACCGAACGATCGCTTTGCCGCCAGCGGCGCCTGGTCGAATACATGTTGGTTTGTCTCGCCTTTCGCGAGGACCGTATGTTCATGATCTAGTGACTGCCCGGCCTGACCGTAAGCGCCTACAAGGATCGCATGACTGAGTCGAATGATTGGATGGGGAACACTTGGATGGAAAACTTGGAGTATTATTGATAAGATATGATCAGCCGTCGGGATGCCCACAACTGTCTCGGACATCTCCGCCGTTACACGAAGTATTTTCTTAAGTTATCCGTATTCCAGTGACTCATCAGAGGTATCCCCTCCATGTCAGTCAGCCGGTATGTATCTAGCCTCACTTGTTCAGCTACCCTACTTCGCCTATCCTGTCTCCCCCCAGTTGGCCGTCGACATATTATGGATGTTGCCATTGCTGGTGGCGGCCGACTGACTTAAGACTAGGCCGTAGTGGTGGAAGTCACGTTCAGAGAGTTGAACCAGAAAATGATTAGTCCTAACAACGGCTTCGTAGTGGTGAAGGTCACGGTCAGGGGCTTAAACCAGAAGATGATTAGCCCTAACAACGTACTTCATCCCTATCCGTCCGGACCTGGGTCTCGGCGGCAGCTTGGTTGTTGAAGACGATGACAGGGGCACTTAGTGGATTACCCCCAGCCGTTTGAAGCCTGACTCCTTATTTGCCCCATCGGTGCTTGTTTCTGGGCGGCTGGCCACATACTTGCTGAGGCCGCCGCCACGGATCCGCTCTTCGATGGCATTCTTCAGGTGCCGACAGTTGTCGGTCTTATGCCCGGTGTGGCCGTGGTACTCACAGTACAGGCTTTTGTCGCCATCCTTCGCCGGTTTGGGGGGCTTGGACCATTTCTGTCCGTCACCCTTGCTCAAGGCAAAGACTTCGGCTGGTGATGCGACCAGGGGAGTGAGGCTGTCGTACTGTTTTTGGTAGTATGCTCCAGGCCTCCCCCCGGCGCCCGTCGAGTGATGTTGCTTACCGTGTCTCTCTGACCGTGACTTGTTCCTGTCACGGTGCCCCTGCTCAAAGTTGTCAGGGCCGAGGCGGCTCTTTACGTTTGACTGCCTGCTTTCATTATGACCTACCCAGGTCTTGTGGTAGTCTTCTACTTTAATGGCCTGGTCGGCCAGCTTCCTGGCCATATCCAGGGTGAGGTTGTCCTTCCTGATGAGCTCGTCCTTAAAGTCGCTTTTTGGGAGGCCCTTCATCAGTGCGAAGGCCGCTAGTTCACCGTTGAGGTCCCGAATCTGTTGGACCTTCGCGTCAAACCTCTTGACGTAGCTGCGGAGGGACTCATCATCCCCCTGCTTCATGGTGAGGAGGTCGTCAGTTTTCACGGCCTTCCTCTTATTGCAAGAGTATTGTGCCAAGAAGTTATCCCGTAGGTCGGCGTAGCAGTATACCGAGCCGTTGGGCAACCCCTTGTACCAGCTTTGAGCCGACCCATGTAGAGTGGTTGGAAAGACTCGGCACCACACCTCGTCGGGCTGCTCCCACACTGACATGTATGTTTCGAAAGCCTCAGTGTGGTCAGCCGGGTCGCTGTCGCCTTTGTACGACAAGGTGGGCAACTTCAGCTTGGTTGGCACCGGTGTACGAGGCGAAGGCGAGGGTCGCTAACCACGCTCTGACGGCGTGGCGGCTCCTCGCTACCTTTGTCCTGCTTCTACCTCTGTGGCGGGTAGGACTCCCTGTCCGGCTCTGGTGAGTCGGACTCCTGTCACTCCTTCGTGAATGACTTTGTACATGCCGCGGTGACCTTGTCCTCCCACGAGACGAGGAAGGACTTGACTCACCATCGGCCTTCTACGACCGGTGGCGTTACTCGCGACGCCGACTCTTGCATTGCTTCAGTTAAGTTGTTTGGAACAACTTCGTGGGCCCTGGATGCTTGTGGGGGCCTTGTCGCCCCTCCCACCGGAGTAGGAGTGACTGACGTTCCTCCCACTAAGTCCAGGAGGGCTTGCAGTTTGGCCGCATCGACCGTTCGTCCCATGATGGTGATTTGGCCGGTGGGCGTTGGTGCAACTATAGGAGTTGGCGTCATGAATTCCCTGGGCATCCCGTATCTGGGTCGATTAATTACGGCCGTGAGGGCGGCTTCGATTCGATAATAACGACGTACGTATCATCGTTGTAACATTGAGTTGGTTCACTCACATTTTGTGGTTTCGACATCTTTTTGGCTGTTTTTCGTGGTTTTGGGTTTTTTGTTTTTGGAGGTAGGATGTTAGCTTTTTGTTAGCGTCTCCCCACAGACGGCGCCAATTGTTCCGGGTTAGATTTCGGAGCAAGTATTGTTGACCACGTGAGCCTGTGAGATGCCGTTGCAGGTGGACTCTTCCTTGTATTCTTCCAGATTATGTGAGATGAATAACTGTTGGATTGTGGATGATATTCTGGATCCATTTCATGTTGAGAGTTGTGGAGTATTTATAGACTTCCCCTTTTGTCTTGTAGTGGCCAAGTGGATGCACAAGTGGCCAACTAGACGTATCAGGTGAAATGTCAGATTCACCCTCGTGCCGTCGGACCCATGGAGGCGGGCCTGGTTGGCTCAATGCCGGGAGGTCTGGATGTGAGTTCGCGTAGATGTCTCTACCGGTGGTGGTTGCGGCCGAGACCAATATCTGGCCAAACAATTTGGTGTCGGTCAGGCCGGTTGCTGTGTGACTTGAGGTCAGTGAGCATTGACCTTGGTCAAGATGTTGACCCGGTCAGCCGGTGCAGAATATGCCCCATCAAAAACATAAGGCGCTACTTAGTAAAAATTATCGATTTTTGCTATTTGAAAATCTCTGAATTGAGACCTTAGCAAAAATATTAAATTTCACAAAAAAAAAGTTGTTACCCCATTTCATTTCCAGCTTCGTTCATGATTAGGGTTAGTTTGATGTAATTGTCATTCACCTCCTCTTACCATAGAGTCATAAACGTCTAAAACTTTCAAATCAGACAAATTTAACAATATAAAATGTCGATTGTCCCAAAACCCGTGAAGTCTCAAGAAGACCTCATTGGACTAATAATGGATTAATGACTGCCTACACGGCTACACCCTGCCTGAAAATCTCTGAATAAGAGGTCTTAGTTAACTAAGATATAAACTTCACAAACAAAACTTTGCATCCCATCTCATTTCCAACTCCGTCCATAAAAACGCTAACAAATAATAACATCGAGTCTCGATACCATCTGATAATCAGACCTATCATTATCCTTACAACAAAGGGGTAATATATATAAAAATTCTTACAAAGAACCCTTATTAAACCTCTATTATTTATGTGTCAAAATCACAAATCTCACTCCTCACGCGAAATATTCTAACAAATCTGCCACCCATACCAGAGTTATCATATTCTCTCTTAAACAACACCCAAATATTAAAAAAAAAAAATAACAATTCTCTAATAACAACAATTAACAATCTCTCTTAATTCTCAACTACTCTCTATTTTTTCTCTTCAAACTTGCTAAATTTCTGCCTTTTTCCTATACTGCTTTTTTGCTCAACTACCCTTTAAAAAATAACCATTTTTGTTCCAAAAATTAAGTAAAAAAATTGTGTTTTTTCCTAGGGAAGGGTGTTAATGCAAATGGGTAAGTGTTCAAATTGAATTAAACTTGATATATTTATAGAAATATAAGAAAGAAAGTGAACTTTTTTGGAGTTTGTAACTGTTTTCTTAAAGTAGTTATTGTGGGCACTTTGCTTAATGACTTAAATCTCTTAAATTTAGCAGAAAAAATGATGATTTTCTGGGATTTTTGAGAGAGTTTATGATGGATCCTGAATGTGGGTTTTATCAAAATCAACTAAAGGTTAGTTCTTTAGTCATAACTTAGATCATCATTTCTAATTTGTTGTTATTTTTATGATTATTATGACAAGGGCAAGATTACGTACATCCGACACCCGTTTACCTTTCAATTTGCGGGAGTCATCGAGGCACTGTGGTGGGGTAATGTTATTATAATAGTGTCATTTCTTGGAGTATGAATTGAATCTTGATTGCATTATTTGCATGTTTTACTAATTACTCCACGTGCCAATCATTTGTTTACCTTTTATTAAAATACGACTCAGAAAGAATCAATGAAGGAGTAGGAGTACTACACATTTATTTACCTTGATGATTATGTTTAATTTATGAATGATTATAATGATGCAGAAGGAATCATGGAAGCAAGTATTGATCTTGGCATACCAAAGCATAGGAGTTGTATATGGTGATTTGAGTACATCTCCATTATATGTGTATAGAAGTGCATTTGCAGAAGATATCGAACATTCGAAGACAAATGAAGAGATTTTTGGGGTGTTAAGCTTCATTTTTTGGACTCTAACTTTAATCCCTTTGTTTAAATACGTGTTTATCGTACTTAGAGCTGATGATAATGGTGAAGGAGGAACATTTGCTTTGTATTCTTTACTGTGTCGACATGCCCGGGTCAATTCGCTTCCTAATGGTCAATTGGCTGATGAGGAATTGTCTGAGTATAAGAAAGATGTGGTAGCTAGTCCGAATCAAACGTCTCTTGGGTCTAGGCTTAAATCGACTTTGGAAAAACATCGAGTTTTGCAAAGATTTTTGCTTGTGTTAGCTTTGATTGGTGCTTGTATGGTGATTGGAGACGGAGTTTTAACCCCTGCTATATCGGGTAAAATTTAACCCTTTTTTGGATTTGGAATAATCGATTTATTAGGGTTTACTTTGAGGGGTGATGGTTGATGAATAATGTTTTGATGTTATTTGTTTTGCAGTATTTTCCGCAGTTTCGGGTTTGGAGTTTTCAATGTCACATGAACATCACAGATGTAAGAATTCTCGGAATTTGTCTCATCTCGTTGTTTTAAATGTATCAGGAACTTAACTATAAGTAGGTAGGATTAGGACTTGATGACGCTTATTAGTGATGTGATTAGTGAAAGATAAAGATGTTTATGCAGCAAGTTGGGTTACATTACTGCTCTGTCTTATCAGAGGGGCCTCTGATGTGCTAGGATATTTATTTTCGTCTCTCGTCAAATGGGCTTAGTTTAGTTCCTTAAGCCTTAATTTATTATTTAAGAAGACTGTTAACTATTCTTTTCAAGATTGATGGATTAGGTAGTTCATGTCCCTAATCCATTTAGTTGCATTATTAATCTTTGAATTTCATTTAGTTCCCTTAGAATTGTCTATGTTGGCTGGTTCAGAAATGCATTTAGCGACATTTTACTTTATTCTATCATGATTTTAACTCAATGAACAATGAAATTACCTCTCCGTTATTTTTTTTTAAGAATTATTCTCTACAGTTTTTTTTTCTGCTTATAGTGGGAGTTTTGCCCCTAAAAGCTTTGTGCCTTTTTTTGCAAGGTAGATGTAACACTCCCAGTTACGTGTGCTATACTCATCGGCTTATTTGCACTTCAGCATTTTGGTACCCACCGGGTGGGTTTCTTGTTCGCACCAATTGTCGTCCTCTGGCTCTTTTGCATAAGTTCTCTTGGCTTGTATAATATCATACGCTGGAACCCTCAAGTATACAAAGCACTTTCTCCTTATTACATGTACACTTTTTTCAAGAAAACGCAAACTGGGGGTTGGATGTCCTTGGGTGGAATTTTATTGTGCATCACAGGTAATTTATGACACCGTTTTCTGTCTCGTTGTCTTCCTGTCTTCCATAGTTCACTATTTCAGAACTTCATACTTTCCAAATGCAGGGTCTGAGGCCATGTTTGCTGATCTTGGACACTTTTCACAATTATCTATCAAGGTGCGTCTACTCAAGAGATAATTAATCTTTGTCGGTTTTGTTAAGTATCCTTTGCATATTGTTCAGTGATGGGCCAATAAATTTATTTAAATTTTTTTTTTTTCTGATTTTATACAAAACTTGGATTTTCTAACAATCCGAAATATGTTTGCTATTCTTCAGATTGCCTTCACTTGTGTGGTGTATCCTTCATTGATTCTTGCTTATATGGGACAAGCTGCTTATCTGTCACGGCATCATGAAATGGCGGCTGGTCAGCGGATCGGATTCTATGTTTCTGTACCAGGTAGCTATTTGTAATCCGACACCAATGTATTGAAAACTGCATGTAATTTACTAAATTCTCCTACCGAACTTTTTAGTAAGTATGGGTTAGCTAAATATCCCTACAGACCTATTTGAGTAAATGACGTTGCAGGTTTAAAATAATGCTTAGATAAAACCGCGTTACATAGGTATTTGTATTCCCCAACCGTCCTGATATGTTTCAATGCTGTATTGCAGAGAATTTAAGATGGCCAGTACTTGGAATAGCTATTTTAGCTGCTGTAGTTGGTAGCCAAGCCGTAATTACAGGCACCTTTTCCATTATTAAGCAATGCCAAGCTCTTGGATGTTTCCCTCGAGTGAAGATTGTCCACACCTCGTCTAAAATTCATGGGCAGATATACATTCCAGAGGTCAACTGGACTCTTATGATATTGTGCTTGGCCGTCACTATCGGTTTTAGAGACACAAAGCGCATAAGCAATGCATCAGGTATGTTCTTGACTTGAACTACTTCCTCCATTCGTTTGGATTGACTACATTTCCTTCTGACGAAAGTTTTGAGAAAGGAACAAGTGGGAAGGGTATATATGTAAAGTGGATGGAAAGAGTAGACGAAAGTGAATGGACAGCGGAATTTGTAGAGTTTTAAAAATGCATTTTTGTCTTTTACCATCAAAATTCACCCGGACCAGAAATTCAGTGAATTGGTTGAGATCATATAAAAAGGAAACTGTAGTAAATCTAAGTGTTTGGAAGGACTATCGTATAAAATCGTATGACATGGGATTCCAATAATTGTTTGATTGGAACAGGTTTGGCTGTCATCACAGTAATGCTCGTCACGACGTGTCTCATGTCACTTGTTATTGTTCTCTGCTGGCATAAAAGTGTCTTCCTTGCAATCGCTTTCGTCTTATTTTTCGGTGCCCTCGAAGCTCTTTATTTCTCAGCATCCCTGATCAAGTTTCTTGAAGGAGCTTGGGTCCCTGTTGCCCTCGCGTTTACCTTCATGATCATAATGTACATATGGCACTATGGTACCCTCCTGAAGTATGAATTTGATGTGCAAAACAAGGTTTCTATAAATTGGCTTCTTAGCTTGGGTCCGAGCTTAGGGATTGTAAGAGTACGTGGGTTAGGCTTGATTCAATCCGAGCTTGTTTCAGGGATTCCGGCAATATTCTCGCACTTTGTTACAAATCTTCCGGCTTTCCACCAGGTCCTGGTCTTCCTATGCGTTAAGTCAGTGCCCGTCCCTCATGTAAAGTCCGATGAGCGGTTTCTTGTGGGTCGAATCGGGCCAAAAGAATTCCGCATTTATAGATGCATAGTGAGATATGGTTATCATGATTTTCACAAGGATGACTTGGACTTTGAAAATGATCTAGTTTGTAGCATAGCAGAGTTCATACGGGCCGAAGGTGGAAAGAAAAATGGGCTGAAAGATGAGTCTGATAAGGAATCTGAAGAGAAAATGACGGTTGTTGGAACGCCGTCTACTCATATTGACGGGATTAGAATGGAGGAAGACACAGATGAAAACGATCAAGATCGTCCTGGAACATCAGAGTCAAAAGAGATTCAATCCCCGATGCTTGCATCAAGAAAAAGGGTGAGATTTTTATTACCCGAATCACCAAAGATTCAGGACGATACGAAAGAAGAACTTCAAGAGCTGATGGAAGCACGAGAATCCGGAATAGCATACATAATGGGGCATTCTCACGTAAGGGCAAAGCCAGGATCGAGTTGGTTTAAAAAGATCGTTGTTAATCTAGGGTATGATTTCTTGAGACGGAATAGTAGAGGGCCAACGTATCCACTTTCTGCTCCTCATGCATCGACGTTAGAGGTAGGAATGGTTTGCCATGTTTGATCATATATATAAACACTATATCCAACATGAGTTTACATACACTGTACATGCTGTAATTTTGTTTAGTATGTGAATGTTAAATTTCTTCAGGAGGAAATAGCAAGCCTGTCCGGTAAATACTCGAGATTTTCATGGTGCAATTGTTATTCGTACCATTTCTCAGATTTATGGGACAGAACTTGAATCGTCGCATTTTTCTTACTTTTTTTTGGAAAGAATCTTACTCGTACATCTTTGTTATAGATCTACATGAGGTTGCATTTATCGGAATAGAGTTTTGCCTTTACTTCGAGAAAATGAGTTTGCTTTATCTGGTGGTACTTGCCATTCTCGTAAAACCGTCAACTTTTTAAAAACGGCAGTAAGTCTTGGTACAGACGGGGCGGGTCAAGAGACGGATATTTTGTGAGATAAAATGGATAGTAAATGGGTTAATGGAGAAAGGGGACCACAGGAATAGTAATGCAGAGAGAGAAAAAGTGGGTATTTTGTGAGATAAAGTGGTATCCGTCTGTACGTACAGACGGATAGTGTCCGTCTGTAATGAGAATTTGTGTAAAAACGGTAAGTTGGTTTTCAAGTAAACAACTTTTCCTGGGTCGATGAACCTACATTCTTACAGTTGGGTCTATGCGTGATTTTTCGCTGGGATCGAACCAGGGCAGCCCATGAACAAGTATATCCAATGACTTTTCTAGTTGAATTCGAGCATACAAGTATGATAGATACGGAGGGAGTAATTGATAAGAGCCCAACATGAGAAACAATAACTCAATATCTCAAATCTCAATTGATAATCAATCTTGGTATCAAGGGAGACTTGCTGTTTGCCAAATGCCACCACTGGTACAAAATACAAATGTACAATTACTTGCGATTTTCTTACGGTTATTTGTCCGCAACTTTGCCATTATAATTACTCTTAAGTAAGGCGGGTCAATGTCATATCATAATATTCACATATGTTTTTTTTTGTGCGTGTAACGTTCACAAATGTTAATAAGTACTTCGGAGTTATTTTACGGTTTCACGCAAGTATTTGTGTAGCAAAAATATAAAACAACAAAATTACCTCTCTTAGTATTTTTCCTTAAAAATATTTAAAGCGATATTATTTATTAGTTTGTAATCCCCTAATCAGGGTGATTAGCATTACGTTGTATATATACTAGAGAATGTACAATATAGTGTCCATATACGTTACCTAATTACAAGGCTAAATATAATACGGAAACTACGGTATAAAATATTTACATATTTACACTAATACGCCCCCACAGTTGGAGCGGGAGGAGGGCGAACGCTCAAACTGGATCGAAACCGATTAAATAAATACCGGGGAAGTCCCTTTGTAAAAATATCGGCATATTGATGCTCAGAAGGGACATGAAGGACACGTACCGAACCAGCTTGAACTTTCTCACGCACAAAATGGATATCAATCTCAATATGCTTAGTGCGCTGATGTTGAACCGGGTTGCCAGCCAAGTAAACCGCAGAAACATTGTCGCAAAAAACCAGAGTAGCACGAGAAATAGGAACATGAAGTTCACACAATAAATTGCGGAGCCAACTAGTCTCAGCAACGGCGTTAGCAACCCCACGATACTTGGCCTCGGCACTAGACCGGTAGACAGTCGGTTGACGCTTAGAGGACCATGAAACAATATTGTCTCCCAAGAAAACACAGTAGCCGGATGTCGAACGACGGGAATTAGGACACCCACTCCAATCGGCATCAGAATATGCTGTAATGGATAAAGAATTAGACTTGGAAAGTGTAAGACCATAAGCAAGTGTACCTTTCACATAGCGGAGCAAGCGCTTCAAAAAATGGAGATGAGGTTCTCGTGGAGCATGCATAAACAAACACACTTGCTGAACAGCATACGCAATATCAGGCCGAGTAATAGTCAAATACTGTAAGGCTTCAGCCAAACTGCGATATAGAGACGGGTCAGTAATCAAAGGACCAGCAGTGGCGTCGAGCTTGGAGCCGACCTCGACAGGTGTAGTCGAGGGATTACACGAACTCATGGAGGCACGACGGAGGATGCTTTCAGCATATTTCGCCTGAGATAAAAATAAACCAGTGCCAGATCGTGTAACCGTAATACCCAAAAAATGATTGAGAACCCCCAAATCTGTCATAGCAAATTCCTGCGACAAAGAACCAATAATGCGCTGCAACAGGGCTGTACTGGAAGCAGTGAGAATAATGTCGTCCACGTATAAAAGAAGATAAGCAGTGTCAGCACCGGAACGATATATAAAAAGAGAAGTGTCACATACACTACTTTTAAATCCCTGTGAAATAACAAATGTCGCAAATCGTTGAAACCAGGCACGGGGGGCTTGCTTAAGACCGTATAATGACTTTCGCAAGCGACACACATGAGACGGGGCTGATTTATCAACGAAGCCCGGGGGCTGGTGCATGTACACTGTCTCGGCCAAATCACCATGTAAGAATGCATTTTTAACGTCAAGTTGGTGAATGGGCCAAGAGTGGGTCACGGCAATACTAAGTACGGTACGAATAGTAGTAGGTTTAACAACAGGGCTAAAAGTTTCGTCACAATCAACACCAACCTGTTGAGATTTACCATTTACGACTAGTCGAGCTTTGTACCGTTGCAAAGAACCATCACTGTGAAATTTATGCCGAAACAACCATAAGCACCGTATCACATTAGTATCCGCAGGCCGAGGGACTAAGTCCCATGTATGATTTTCCTTAAGTGCGCGAAACTCGTCCTGCATAGCAATAGTCCAGTTCGAGTCCCGAAGTGCCTCATGAGGGGATTTAGGAAGTGGAGAAATGGATGAGGTGGTTGTAGGAGGGTGAGCTAGTTGAGCGGATTTAGGTAGGTTGGGTTTGAATATGCCATCCATACCCCGGGTTCGCATGGAGTGTGTTGGTTGTGGGGGTGGGGGGGGAGGTGGTGGTGGTGGGGAAGGGGAAGGGACGGTAGGAGAGGCAGGCGGGGGAGTCTGGGTGGCAGGGGTAATGGCAGGGGTACGGGGAGAGTTAGGGGTAGGCGGTAGTGGAGAGACAGGGGAGGTAGGGGTGTTCGGGGCAGGGGTATGCGGAACAGGGGGTGTTTGAGGCGTAGGGGTAGGCTGTGGTGGAGGGTGTGGCGAGGTGAAGGAGTCATAGAGGGAGGGGTTAAGGGGAACGTCAAGGAAGGAGTAGGAGTCGGGTTTAGCATGAGGGACTTCTGCAAATGGGAACTTCGATTCATCAAAAGTGACATGGCGTGAAATGTAGAGCCTACCCGTGTTTAAGTCAAGACAGCGGTACCCGCGGTGTTGGGAAGGGTAGCCAAGGAAGACACACCGAACGGATCTAGGAGCTAATTTGTGTGGACGTTGAGCGGACAAATTTGGGTAGCAAGCACAACCAAACACACGGAGATGGTCGTATGATGGGTCCTTCGAATAAAGGACAGAGGTAGGAGAGCGGAAGCGGAGTGTTTTTGTAGGTAGAATGTTGTGGAGGTGGACAGCAGCATGAAGGGCATCGACCCAGTAGGAAGGAGGGACAGAGGCGTGATAAAGAAGAGCTAGGACTATTTCATTTAATCGACGAATCATACGCTCAGCTTTACCATTTTGAGGGGAAGTTTGTGGACATGAGAAACGGAAAACTAGGCCTTTGTTACGAGCGAATTCTTTGAATGAATTATTGTCAAATTCCCGGCCTAAATCGCATTGAAATTGTTTAATGGGGCGGGAAAACTGAGTGCGAACATAGGACGCGAATTGAGTGAATTTTTGATAGACCTCAGATTTAGCAGTTAAAGGATAAACCCAAACAAATTGCGTAAAATTATCAATAAGCACAAGATAGTATTTGTAATTACTTTTACTCAAAACTGGACTTGTCCACAAATCAGCATGTATAATATCAAACGGAGCAAAAGTAACAGAAGTAGAATCATTAAAAGGCAATCGTTTGTGTTTACTAATCTGACAAGAATGACAAAGACTATTATTATTCGACTCCTTATTGCAATTAATAAAAGACTGACTCCTAAGAAGCTGGAGAATGTTTGACCCGGGATGACCAAGACGGCTGTGCCAAACATCACTGGAATGGGTGAGAAAACTATATTGGACCGGAGAGGAAGACTTGGACTCGGAAGATACGGGGTAAAGTTCGCCATTACTGTCACTCCTCATGATCGTATTCCCACTCTGAAGGTCCTTCACAGAAAAACCAAACGGGTCAAACTCAACTGATACATTGTTATCTTTTGTAAATTGTCGGACAGATATTAAATTTTTAATTATATGGGGTGTATATAGGACATTGGTAAGAAATAAAGTGCGGTCTTTGGCAGGTAAGGTCGAGGTACCCGAAGCACGAACTGGAATACTATTACCATTACCAACTAAAATAGAACGAATATTGCTAGCACTAGAAGGAGAAATCAGTGTACCTGCGTCCGATGTCAGATGAGACGAGGCGCCAGTGTCCATAAACCAAGGGCCATCGGCCGGTTGTTGCAACCCCAAAGTTTGAAAAGCCTGTCCAATATCGGTGGTGAGGAGTCTAAACCCGACAACATCGCTGACGTGGAGCCACGGCCGGCAGGCCTCATTGGGCGCGGTGCACCCCACATGTGCCAAGGTTGGGACCACCCTGGATAGGTGGGATAGGGACATGGTGGCGGAGTCCAGGGATTGGGCCATGGACAAGCAGCAGGCGGCCACGATACGACAGAGTTCGTCGAACCAGAATTTTGAGAACCAAAACTTTGCGAACCAGAGGAAGGGCGTGGCTTACCAGTATTGTTGCTGCGATTGTCACGACGACGGTTATAATTATTTGAATTAAAATTTGGATCATAATTATTACCTCGATAATTAGAGTTACGAGGCGCCTGTTGAGACTATTTAGACTTGTCACTCCACCCCGACGAATCAGAAGACGGAGGATTCGAGACAACCAATGCCTCGGAGGCAGAGGATTCTTCTCGGGCACTTTGCCTATTCAATTCCAATTCTAACATACTTCTTGCAGTTTCAAAAGAAGGTAGAGATTGGTTGATGAAAGATGCGACAGTGTCGTAGGATGAAGGTAGACCTCGAACGAGTTGCAAAACGAGCCGCTTATCGCTTACAGCCGCGTCGACGTCTTTTAATTGGCCAGCAAGGTCCTTCAACTTCTGGCAGTATGCGTCAAGGGAGGGCAAATTGGCGAGTTTGAGATTGTTAAACTCGCTTTCCAATGCAGCGGCGCGCGCCCCCTTGTTGCTAAGAAAAATTGCTGAAACACGTTGCCATGCCTCGTATGCCGTGGATTCGTCTTCAAGGACTCGGGGAAGAAGGTCATCGCTCATCGTTCCGTAGATCCATTGGAGGACGTGAGCATCAATTTCACACCAATCAGCATAGTTTTCGGCAGTAGCCGCGGGTGGGGCGGTACCGTCGATATGAGATAGAACTTTGTATGCCTTGGCGTGAAGCGTAAATAGGCGAACCCATGACGCGTATGTGACCTTGGTTAAAGTCGAGAACACGGATCTTATGTTGAATATTGGAGACTGTGTACACGGGATGGAGGGAAGGCTTAGATGATGTTTCAAGTTTGTCTCCCATCGAGATGGGGTGTTTGACTGCGGAGATTGGACAGTCGAGAGGAAGAAGATGACAGCCGAAGCAAGGAGGCGATCGTCTAGGGTTTTGTTTTTTTTTTTTTTTTTTTTTTTAGTGTAACCTAGCTGATACCATATTAGTTTGTAATCCCCTAATCAGGGTGATTAGCATTACGTTGTATATATACTAGAGAATGTACAATATAGTGTCCATATACGTTACCTAATTACAAGGCTAAATATAATACGGAAACTACGGTATAAAATATTTACATATTTACACTAATATTATTGTTTAAAACAATTTTATTGTATGGCAACTCTAGGCCAAAGTTGTGTCAAGCCACATTAACCCTTGTCAAACATTTGGGCCAACCCGGCCCGTCCTTTGGGTCGATTTTTGCTCGTGATCCATGACTAAAAAAACTAAGGTTGGGCTCGAGTCGAACAAATCCAACTCGTCCTGCTCCTAATTTGATATTATTTGAACCGGATGACCCGGCCTGCTCAGACTCGGACCAAGCTGATTTCAGTTTACTTAACCAAGCCCACCTTGCCTAGGTCAGTCCGGCCCATGACAACCCCTAACCCGCATAGTGGTTTAAGCATGTTGAATACTCCGTAGCATTTAAATCCTCTTCATTTTCTTCCCACTTCATTACGTTCCATTTCTTTTCGGCGTACGTTATCTTTTTTTTTTTTTTGCAACGAGAAAGAAAGTTTCCTTACGTAGTACCTACCCGACTCAAATTAAACTAATAAAGGGGTTAGCAAAACTAAAAGTCTTCTTTTGCAGACGATCGGAGCTTGCCAAGTGAGCGAAAACTTCTTTTCTCTTCTTTGTCAATTGAGCTTCAGAGGAGTACCTGCAACAAGACACACTTACGCCTCGAGGACGTAGAAATTGACGGGAGAGAGACCTACTTGAGGAAAAAGTAGGTAGATTGTGTCTCGGAGACTCATCCCCTTGGCTATGATTTTTCTTGGATTTAGTAATTCTCATTTTCCCACTCACTTGATACCTCCAAAACCTTCGTGTGCGTGAGGCACGTGCTAGGTTACCAAACGAAGAAGTTTTACACTTCTTAGGACAAGCTGAAAAAAAGGAACGGCTGAATTTCATTTGAATCCTTATGGGCTTGGAAACAAGTAGAGGTGTCAACAGTGTCATTTGCCAAAGAACCAGGTAATCCTGAAATGGGAGCGACAATAATAGGTTTTTCTTCATTCATCCAACAAAGAGGGACGCTTGGTTCATTAACAACACACTTAATGTTATCTTGGAGGATATGAGCACAGGTAGGAGAAAAATTGTCACAAGTTGAATAAGCGCTTGAAGTCACGGACCCAGAAACTGACGCGCTCAAACTTACGCTAGAAATGGCTTGCACATTGATATTATCGGATGGAGTCATGTCTTCGTTCATTGCCGCCATCGTCTTAGATTTTTCCTTTTTATGACATCTCCTCTTCTTCCTCTTCTTCATACATCGTTCTTTGATAGTGTCACTCTCCTCATTAACCTCACTTTTAAGAATCCGAATTGTTAAAGTAGTTAAATCACGTTTACGATAGAAGCTCAACTTCTTGCCATCCAGCAACTTACTATAAGCTTGCGCGGGGATCCTTAGACGGGAACAACCACCTCCCTTTTTGGAGAACTCTAGTACTGACTTCTTAGCACCGATACTTCGAGACTCCGTCTCCTCCAAATTCACACTCTCATTATCCTTCATACTCACATCACTTTGATCTTCCATCACCTCCGTGATCACGCTTTCATTATCTTGTATGCCCTCGTTAGATGCCAATGCATGGATATGTTTCTTATTGTTCCCATCCAAGCGATCTTCAACCTCCAACTCTCTTTTACCATTTTCCTTGATGAGGAGGTGACCTCTTACCACCTGTCATTCCCTTAACACATCTTTATTACTAGGTTCAACAGCTAAGGCCTCAACCAAATCCAGTTCAGCCTTCGAAAACTTTTTCAACTTTATAGAAGCAACCGCCCTACGAAAGAGTGCCTTAACATTCCGAGGAAAAATGTCCAAAATCATGGAGCACATACCCGAAGCAGCTCTATATTCCTCAAGTTTCAGAGCACAAGCAGCCATATTAAAAAGGAGGGAAACAGCGAGGTCAGAAAGTGATTGAATATTTTCACCTCCAATATTTCCCAAGCTCAAACTAAGTAGTTTACAAGGTTCATCATAGCATGCTGCGACCATATCAAACTCATTTTGCCTAAAAAAATTGTTCCCCTTATTTTTAAGCTCCCTCACCTCCGCTTCTGATTAGCGGAGTTGACCCTTGCATTTTCATAAAATAGCCTAACCTACTATTCCCATCATTCTCCAGAAACTCATCGCTAACATGGGCACAAGCAAAAGTTTCAAGGAACTTATGATGAACGGTAGAAAGAGAGATAATTGAAATACGGAAGTAGTGGAGACAAACACACTTAACCCCAACAAACAAAACAAAAGATCAGAGGACAAAGTCCGCAACACTAATCAAAAACTGTGTAGATTATTTTGAAAATAAAAACTTTTAAAAGGTGCTTAAAAACAAGTACTCTTTTCGGAGTAGATTATTAGAGATTTAAAAAGACTAGACGAAAGGTAATAAACAAGTGATAAAAGACAAGTGAACTCGGGAAACCACCGCAACGGACCTAAACCATCACCATCGTTCAATCCATCCTAAGCCTAACCACCAACACCCCTCTAAAACTAACAATAACCCCGACTCCCTCACCAAAACCATCAACAAACCACCCAAAATCCCTTCAACAACAAAGGCGAAACAACAGGCAACACAAACCCCCCGTCAAACTAACTTCGACGATACCAACCAAAGAAACAGGTCGTTCATAAAGAAACAGGTAACACACCAGAAGAACACTTCAACATACACTTACACTTCAAACTATACCCCTCATTTAGATGCGTGCTCAAACAGCAACCATCGCGAGGGAATCTAAAAAACACAATTGGCGAACTTCAATCCAGAAAGATGACGATCGCAAACTAGCTGCTACTTTTAATGTTTCAGCTCGACAAAATGTATGGTGGCACGTAGGCAGTTGTAAATTTGGATTGGTCACAGCCAGACAAAAGGGCTACAAATTAGCAACCGTCACCAATTGTGAAAATGTTGCTATAAACTCGAAACCCGTCCTAAAAACATCAAAGAAATAAAACCAGCCACAATGATAATAACCCAAACCTGATGATGGGTGGAGCAAAGGGAGGGAGCAGGACACAATCGAGAGCAACCACCATCAGAGCAGGTAGCAAATAGTGACGGAGGGGGACGCGGTTTTAGGAGGTGAAGGAAAAGGGGAGTCATTTTAATTAGAGATGGGTGTTGGAGTCGCCGGAGACAGAGCAAGAAGAAAGCCCCATCTCCGGCGTACGTTATCGTGAAACAATGCAAACACACCATTTTATGTTATGAATGATGAGGCGAGGTAAATTAACATTAAAAAAAATACCCCGTATCCTATTAAAAAAAGGTAATGATAAATACAGCCCTTAGGGTTGTATTTAAGCATTTAACATCATCCATATTTGGTATTAATTTAGGAATTGAAGACTCAATATAATTAATGCATATATAAAGGTTTTATTTCCTCTTTTTGCTCCTTAAACACAGCCCTTAGAATTGTACCTATCATTTCCCTTAAAAAAAATGGACTAAGTTGCATTTTTTTTAGAAAATGCATGATATCTAATCTCACGAAAGCCATTTTTTAAGAGAAACGCGAATTTATTCCTTTTAGGATGGAGTATGAAAGAGGATAAGGTTTTTCTATGTGATACACTTGTGTTTCTCGAATTCTACGTGGTATCCTCATTTTTTTATAAAGAGACACCACATGTACCCCTAAACTTATTAAATAGTTTTAAAAATACCAAAACTAATAAAAATTGAGTTTTCAAACAGTTATATTTTGTTAAAAAAAAATAAGTTTATGATTGAGTAACAATATTCATGTTAATGGTATGACAAATTATTGTCAAAAAGTACACAAAATGTGCATAAAATAAATGTTTAAAAGAGGCGAGTGCATTTTTGGGTATTTTGAGAGGTTTTCATTAAGATTAGGAGTACTAGTAATGTTTTACAAAAAAACATCATTTCTCATTACAGACGGTCAATATCCGGCTTTAACTACAGACGGGTACCATATGTACTCACAAACTACCCATTATGTCACTACAGTAACACCACATTGGGGGGGGCACATTTCTCACTCCTACCATTTACACTCACAGAATATCCGTCTTTTGACCCGCCCCGTCTGTATCAAGACCTACTGTAAAAAAAAAATGCGGGGTAATATGTAGAATTCGAAAAAATACGAGTATACCACATACAAAACCCAAGAAGATATTAGGGGATGCAGTAGTACGAAACGATCTTATACCGTAAGACGATCCATTTATATAGAAATCACTTTAATCAATAGCAAACTAAGGGCTTGTTTGGTTGCCCCTCTAATTCATGGGAAGTAGAAATTCCCATGAAGTGCTTAAATTAAAAGTTGTTTGGTTGCCAATTTCATGGGAAATAGAACTTCCCACATGAATCTACTTCCTCCATTATGTGGGAAGTCACTCACCAAGCCCCCCCTTGGTCATTGGAACTTCCCGCATGAATTAACTTCCCACATGCAAACCAAACACTTTTTGGGAATTCACATGAATTGGAAATTCATGTGAACTTGAAGTTCCCGGAAACTTTAATTCTCTTATGTCAACCAAACAAACTCTAATAGTTTTTCAGTCCGTCTTCCTGGATGGTCTTTAGCCAGCTCCTTCACCTCACGAAAACCCATGTCATGAATAGAAGACATAGATATTAGATAGCTCAAAGGCCGGAATTTGTGGATCATAGATTCAAGGGAAGGGGAGACCGTTCTTCTATGTGTAATATGGATGGCACAAATTCTCGTTTGTGACGGGCGTATATATATATATATATATATATATATATATATATCACAAGCTTACAAGTGAGAGGGGCAAGTGGAGGGCCTCTTTGTCACACGTGTTCACAACCGTAACAAGTTAGACGAACTGAATTGTCTGGATGGATGGATGGTTGAACAAAGAAATACTTCTTCTATTCAACTCTACTCTACCATTCCATTCAACTCCATTCTATCACTTTCTATTTTATATACTTCCTACTATTCACAAATAAACATTCAATTTCAATTTTCTCTCAATACATATATAAGTGAAAACATATTCATGTGAGATCGTGTTTGATTCGTCTTTACTAATTCATTAAAAATTTCCAACTTTTATAATTTTTCCAGGTGCGTACAAATAATATTTAGCTCATAAAATATACTCCCTCTATTTATCTAACATCTTCCCATTTCTCTTATTTGGCAAATTATCTAATATCTTCCCATTTCTTTTCTTTACTTTTTAAGACACTTTTTTTCCTACTTTTTCATTACTTTTTCATTCGTTAATCCCTTTTCATTACTCTTTCATTACCTCTTTCATACTTTTTCATTACTTTTCCATTCTTTAATCGGTTTTATTAATTTCCGTGCAAAAAGAAATGGGAAGATGATAGAAAAATGGAGGGAGTGTGTAGGTAAATGTAAAAAAATATAGTGGTAGAGTGGAGTTGAATGGATCGGAACAAGAATTTGAGAAGCAGAAGGTCTTGGTATAGACGGGGCGGTCAAGAAACGGATTTTCTGTGAGTGTAACTGGTAGAGGGGACAAATGTGGCCTCCTCATGTGCTCCCTCTCTCACCTCCAAATGGATTTTTTGTGAGTAAAAATGATACCCGTATTTAATATAGACGGACAGTTACCGTCTTTAATGAGAATTTGCATTTGAGAAGAGCGTGGCATATACGTTTGGAATACTAGAACATTCCTCATGTGGGTGGGTCCCCTTCATTTTGGTACACTGGATAAAACACTTTGCTGTTCTGGATAAGGATTACACAAAATCTCATTTAAGACCGCGCATATCCGTCTTAACTTAAGACGGATACCACATACCCTCACAAAATATCCATGAGGGGTAAGTGGGGGATCACATGGGTGGGGTCACCTTATCCCTTCTATACCATTTACACTAACATAATATCCGTCTACAATACCAACCCGTCTTAAGGGAGAGTTGCTGGAAGGATTATTGACCCCATTCCATTCATTCACTTTACTTTTACCCAAAATCTAATTCACAAATTCTTATTTGTGTCCGATTCTATCCGTCACTAGTTTGTGATGGGTACCATTTTCTCTCAAATAATCCATTTGTGAACAAGTGGGAAGCACATGGGGGTGCTCCACATGTCCCCTCTACCCATTTCCTCTCACAAGATATCCGTCGTAAGATCCGACCCGTCACAAGGGAAACCTACTGAATCTCATTATAGACGGTCACTATCCGTCTATAATGAAAGACGAGCCAAATACAATATCATTTTCCTAATAAGATAAAGAACAAGTGGGGTGGTGGGGGCCAAAAATGTCACCACTTTCATTGTATTTGATCCGTCTATAGCTATAGACGGATATTCCCGTCTATAGCAAGACTAATTGTTACTTTTATACGGTTTTTTGTTTTTAACATTTATTTTGGTTTTTGATAATTTATTATATTATCTTTTCGAGACTTTTTAAATGTTACTCTTAAAATGTTGCGTAAATTAGTTTTAAAAGGAAAAGAAAAATAAATGACACGTGTCGTTTTTCAAATGGTGTAGGCTAAGTAAATTACATGGGACCCATGTACTGGGATGGACGTAGGATTTTGTCATAAGGGGGCACGATTTTTTTATAACAAATCGTCTTTCATTTTATAAGGCATCACTTTATGTATATTATAATTTTTTTGTATAAAGTAATTAAAAAAATAATGATCTAAATGTTAATTACACACCAAATTTTTACTTTTTTTACGAAACATATTTATAGCACTAAATAACACCTCAGTTTACATACAACACATTGTAATTCTTTTTTAAACAATAAACACTAGTGGACTAGTGGCTCAATGGTACCGCATACAAGCTAGGTCTAAGTTTCAATTCTCATTAGAAACAATTTTTTGACCGAGCGAACTAAGGCCTAAAAAATTATTAGGCACCTACCATCTCTGCTACCGCATCCTTATGCCTAAATTCTACACTTAGGATTCGTTTGGTTCAGTGCATAGGAATGGAATTGAATGGAATGAGAAACCATAGTAGTATGGGTTCCAACTCCATTCCTTTAAAAACTTGTTTGGTTCATTTTAATAATAAGCATGAAGAATAAAGTTGGAATCCAAGGGAAAGAGGTGAGTATGAGATTCTAAGGGGTTGGGGTGGAGTTAGAATCCATTGGGTATCTAACTCCATTCCAAAATCACCCAACCAAACACTTGAATCAACTCAATCAATTCCATTCCATTCCAATCAAAAGTAGCCAACCAAACACCCCCTTAATAAATACTCTTAATTGCATGGTGATCACCCGCCTACTAAGTCCTCCCTAAATCCTTTGCCCATGTAGAACTCATATTCTTTGGTATTTGGATGAGTTTAGCAAAAAGTCATTGTTGATAAAGATTTTGTTGTTGTAGTCTAATGAATGGAAAAATATCATAATTAGGTGCATATGTTTTTGTTGTTGTGGGTGGTAGTATATTATCTTCACGTGACTTCTTAAATAATGTTTCTCTTAAAATGTCACGTAAATTTTCTAGGACTTTTTATACTCCCTCCACATTTTAATGTTCTTCCCATTTCTCCATTAAATGTGAGTAGTATTATAATGAAATGGGTAGAACATAGAAATGTGGAGGGAGTATTAAATTTATTTTGGGATAATTTTAGAAAACCGAATGTTACTGTATAAAATAAGTACAAATCATTGTTAAAGATCAAATCCCATTTATATACCAACAATTCTTATATATAAAACCGTTTTACATAAACATTATTATAAAACCTAGTGAATATTTACCTAAAAACCTCCTCTAAAATAACTTTCACCAATCACTGATTTCCATAATAAGGGCATTAAGGTACTTCGTCATATGGTTTCAAAATGTGATATTGTAAAACCATTTTATAGGAAATTACTCTTTATATACATACTCCCTCGGTCTCGATTACTTCGTAGTTGTTTACTTTTATTTATCTATTGTAAGAACTATTCTAATTATAAACGGTAGGTAATCACCAATTTTAATTTAAGACTCCTTATATTAACACAACTCTCATACCTAAGTAAAATAGAGGTTAAAATAAAAGTATGTTGCTTGTGATTTGTGAGTGATTTTAAACAAAATCAAATGGTAGCTTGGTAAGTAATAAATCTATTTTACAAGAATTTTATCATGAAATTTTTGTGTCCTCCGAGAGGACTATCCTCCTTACATCTAAAGCGTAAAGATAATCTATCAAATGAAATATTATAAAATAAAAATACTTAGGTGTAACGATCAGTGGCGTAGCCACATTAAGACCAATGGGGTCTCAAGACCCCACAGGTTTTTGTAGATTTACCGTATCGTATGCGAGTATATGTACGATTGTACTGATTTTTGACTACGTAAGACCCCTCTATTATATAGACGGTTATTAAATTTACGTTAAGACCCCACTGATCAAATTTTCTGGCTACGCCACTGGTAACGATGACGGTCATGCCGAAGTACACATTTTTTTTTTTTTAGATGTATGAATCTACTCACCTTATACTAAAAGTCTCTAAGGCTTGACACTGTTCATTTGAACAGTGCAAAACGGCTTCAAAGAGTGTCGTTTTAGCTGCGTGGTTCAAGTGGGCTGTACAGCTGCTAAGGTCCACTGCGTTTTGGGGCGTTTTTTTCTTGAACGCTGATTTTTGCTACCTCTTTTCTTTACTGGACCGTTGCGCATGGGCCTTCATCTATTCCTATACTAAACATTTATCCTTCAACAAACAGAGTCCCACTTTCATCAACCTCTCTCTTTTCACAAACCCTAATACCTTATCTCCTTCTCTCTCTCTCTCTGGTTTATGTAACTGTATTTCTGAATTATTGACGTCTTCTTTTGTTTTTCACTATCACCCTAATACAAACCATTATCTACCCACACTTTAACATCTTTTCCTTTCACTTTTTGTTGAGGCAGAAGATGATAAGTTCGGCGAACTACGTTTTACGGTAATAAATGAATCGACGGGTACGACGGTGACGCCATTGTTGACAAGGGAACTAATCAGGTAAATTAGAGTGAGCACTCCATTCTACTTTCCCTCTTCACACCTCCAAATTTTTTAGGGTTCTTAGTAATAATTTGATTATAATTTTCATGTTATTCTTGTTCTTTGATTATCTTCTTACATGTTATCTCACTGTTAATTCGTTCATTGTAATGCATTTTGATTAATCCAGAACTTGATTGATGTTCATGTTTCTTCAGTACTAATTGGGGACGCTTTTTTTTGCCGTGGATGGATCATTTGTTTCTCTCGGGTACTTAAATTTCGTAACCCTAACTTTTTTCGTCCTGCACCCATTTTATCTGTTTTCTTTGATTAAGTGTTATCCTCGACATTCGCCGAATAGATTGCATTCTACTTTTGACATGGTTTCCTTTTATTTAATATTTGAGTATTGTGATGGTTGGATTAGTTTGCAGTTGTTTATGTCATAATAATGGTACAACGAGAAATATGATAATACTAATTAATAAAAATGACTATTAATAGAAATGAATTCTGAGGACATATCATGATTCAGGAGAGAAGCAATGGTTTAACCAGCTTGGAATTACTGATACTTCTAAGACCAAGATTAGGATCAAGCTTTGTGACTCTTTTTATTCGATTTTAATTTAGTGAGTACATCATAGTGATAACAATTACGTGTTAGAATATGCACTTGCTCCGTCGATGATTTTCAATGTTTAGTTTGATCTGTCTCTTTTTTGTGGGTATTATTAGAGGTTTTCGTTAAATGAAAGGGTGAGAAGAAGCATATCATTTGCCCTAGCATACGGTATATTTCAAATTGTGAGGAAGTGGGCTTGAAATTAATCATACTTGAGTTATGTAGCCAGCTTGATTGGACAAGTCGAGATCTATTTCATAAGAATGAAAGAAATTGGACATGTAAAATTCAAAGAGTTGCTTACCTAGCTTATGTTGCCGAAAAACATTTCCCTTTGGGATCCATATTTCCAGAGCTCTAACCTTTCACATGACACTTCAATGTCATGTTACGTCCTACACATGCATTTTTTTCACACAAAAGTCGTGGTCAGACTATCGCCACTGTCTTGTGTTCAGCAATCACAGTCGAGTCATAGTAACATATCCTACACTTTCAGATGCTTAAGATTTAAGATTATAATTCCTTATTTTTGTTCGTCTCAAATAGGTAGTTTAATGAATTTATTTCTACAAAGGGACTGTTTAGTTAAATATTATTGTTGTTGACGATTGACGTGGCTTCTGATTTCTAAAATGCTTTCAGGACTCTTTTGTTCGTGCTGAAAAGTTGGAACATGAACTTCAGATGCAAGGTGTGTGCGGGCAACAGACTCATCTGGTGTTTTTGGTTTTAAAATTATCGTGCTATTGTTTAAGTTTCTTATTGGTGTTGATATCCCCACATTTGAGTGTTTGGCTTTGTTTAAACTTTGTGTATTGAAAGAAATCTAAATTTGGTGATGGTACTTACAGAAACTAAAGCTGATTTGGAAGAAAGGAGAAGTGTATCAGCCGTGTATGCGTCATTGATTTGCTTGAGTAGCATGGCCATTTTCTGGTGTTTATTGTTTAATATATTGAGGTTCGGTCATCTTCAAGTTAGGTTTGTGCTAACCTGGTTAAGGGAGATGCAGTTGGGGAGGAGGAGAGATTGGTTGTCGGAAGGGCATGATTGAAGAAAAATAGAAAGAAGCAAAGTATGATGGTATCAAGTACGGCGGAGAGGGATGAACTTGAAAAAGAGTAAAAGGTATATATTTTCTCAATTGTATATTTTTTTCAGTCGATATGTCAACATCTTCTTGCTGTTAAATTGTCTCCCATGTAAAGGAGAAAGAGGTTGAGAATGGTGGAGGAAGAGGAGGTTGTGATTTCAGTTCTTTTCCTCCCTCTGTCTTAATCATTTGTTTACCTTTTTAATTCTTTGTGGGGAGTATTTTAATAAAAGGTCAACAAATGGTTAGGAGTTAGGACGGAGGGAGTATGTCATATTATGTTTTCCTCCTAAGGTGTATAAAGGTAGATACTTGGATTAGGTTATGAGTCAATTAGAGTGGCAAATCTTTTGATAGTTGATGGTGGACCCTTTTCTTCGCCAATTAGTATGCTCAAGAAAATGAGGTTCGATTTCGGAAAAAACCAGTTGACATCAAGAGGAGCAATTCCTCGGTATATAAAGTGATGATAAACCATCAACTCATTGTGGGACACTCGCATGTGGGTAACACATAATAGGAGGTACTTATAAGTTGGTTGAAAATGGCATTGCAAATTTTTGCTTATCCCGAAAGCACGGTCCCAGTTTGGCCTAATGTTTACCCATTAATGGTCAGGCTCTAGGACAAAGTGACTCAGTGACAGACTGCTTCCAGAGGGCTTTAGATGTTGAGCCTGTTAAAGGCGAATTGCGGATGAGTGGGTGCTCTGCTTGTGGACAAGATGGAGGTGTACAACTTACAAGAAAATATGTTGAAGGTTCTTTGTCCCTTTCTATTTGCAGTGGCCACACAATTACCATTGTATTTTTTTTCAATCTTTTTTCCTTTCAGAGGGAATTGACGATGCAGATTTGGTTATTTTGTAACTACTAGGCCTACTACTGGCAACACACTTGGGCTGTGGCATGTGAGCGTGATCAATGGGGTCGAGCCGAGCTACTGCAGGTAAATATTAAAGATCACTTGGGCTAGAGCTTGCATGATTCGTATATTTAACAGCTGATAAATTTTATTTTATCCCAAAAGGTCATGTAAATGTTGCCCCTCATCATCTGACTACTGAAACTGAAACATTAATTTCTGCTACTTTCATACATGAGGTAAGGCAAGCTTGTTTCTATAATACCTGAGATTCTTGCAGTCAGATGACTATCAAATTAGCGTGCTCAACTATCTAAAGATTTGACAGGCTAATTTTCTCATCTACGCCTATGATACCTCATACCTGAGATCCTCCTAAGCTTGCTTCTTGAAATTAGTGTGCTCAAAGAAGGTAAAGTTTTCTAAGCTCTGAGTTTTTCTTCTTTATTTTCTTTAGTATTTTGTAATTGAACAGTCGTTTATAAGTAAGGAATTGGGATAGTTTAAGCTCTGTTAAAGAATATGTATAATAAGTATGTCACTTGCACCTTACGTGCTTCATGCCTACTAAGTTGTCCTTCACAAGAAGTCTGAACATGCTACCAAAATGGTGCGTAAGAGAGAATTCTGCCATTTACGAGAAATGAAGCTTCATTTCGTATTTTCATTCTGCCATATTTTAGGCCATAATATGATTACATTAGATGACTAAAAACATTACTTAAGTAACACTTTAAAACTGATATATAAAAAAAGGAATCAAATCTTGAGAATATCTTGAGAATTTTCATTACTGTTGTAACTACACCGTATAACTGACTGTTGTTCACCTTCATTACTGTTGTAACTACACCGAATAACTGACTGTTGTTCACCTTCTAGCTGATCTACTTTGAGACACTTTTTGTGGACTATTTTCATTGGTCTAAGTAAATAAGTCAGATTTCTGGATGAGTGTTTTTGTATACCTGACTATTTCTCAGAGTCTTGTATTTCAGCTTAGTGGCTGGTCGAGGTTGTGTTGGAGGAGGAGGAGGAGGAGTTGGAGGTTCTAGACTTCTAGCATTGTTGATGAGAATTTTTTTTCCCTTTTTTTGTTTTTTTGTCATTTTTAGCAAAGAGATTAATGTATTTTATGTTTTCATGTAGATTTCAAGCAACAGATTAGTGTATTTTAAGCAAGAGGTTGAAGGTTCTACCATCGTTGATAGGAAATTGGATGATTGTTTGGATGCTTATGAGATGATGTGTTGTAGAGATTGATGAAAGTAAAAGTGAGTTACCTCAAAGTGAAAAAGAAAGACAACCTGATTGATGATGTCTTTATATTCTTCTTAATTCTCCTCACACTTTGTGTGCTTGGATTTTTGTATTCTTACTTTGAACAAAATTCCTTTGAGAGGTTATTGTAACTAATTTTTTGTTATTCTTAGACATTTGCATTTTGGTGCCACTGACTTATAAGGTCATCAACTGAAGATGAGGGATTCTTTTGAGGATGAAGATTCTGAATCTTGAGTATATTTTCTGTGTATTTTCAATTTTCATATTGACATAGCATGATCCCGAAACTTGGAGGAGTGTATTAGATGCCTCTTATGTTTGTTAAAGTGAGCTATTGAATTGCTACATAAACTTGCATTCAAACAATTTTCTTCTATTTTGAACTCCGTTTTTCATCATATAGGTGGCAGAAGTGCAACATTTGTCATGATTTGGAAGCATTTGTCTCTCTTTATTAGACTTCTTATCAATGACAAAATTTTAGAGACTATTGGGGGAGGATAAATGTGCATTACATGTTAATTGAGTATCGCTTCATCACTCATCCTCATAATGTCCATAGAATGCCCAATAATTACTAACTTCAAACTACTTTTGTAATTGTAAAAAAAAAAAAAAATACTTTTGTACTTGCAAAATTTGAAAATCGCTACGCAGACAAAGTCGCAAATAATAATATCTTGGGGTATCGTGCGCGAAGCGCGCGATACAACAACTAGTATCTGTCTAAACACCATGATGCATGTCTATGCATGTCCCACATGGACATATCCAACATCGCATGGATTCGCATCCCGTTTAAAGCGGGTAATGGATAAGCCCACTTCTATTCACTACTTGACCCACGACGATACATACATGCGTCAAATACATGATGTCGGCATCCTGTCATTTTCATGCATTCCTATTTCCTACCTATTATTATTCTCTCTCTGTAATATTTCAATTTAAAATAATTAATATAAAATTAGATTAGATGTTACGTCATTATGGCTTAATCTTAGTTGTTTGGCTATAAATATAGTTTATGACTTTCAAAACATGATCCTAAGAAGTAAGAAAAAACGGATTATGATATGATAACAATCATGTCTAGACAAACACTCATTATCATGCCATTAGTCAACACTAGTGCACACCATACTTCTACCAAACTTTTTACACAATTTCTCATTTAAGACAAGCAGTATCCGTCTTTTTTTAAGACGATACCACTTTGTCTCACAAAAAACCCACATGGGGCAAGTGGAGAAATAAGTGGGGGGGGGGGGGGTCCCACATATTCCTTGTATTCGTTTTGTGAGTGTCTTAACCCATCTAATAGTCCGACCCGTCTTTAGGGAGACTAGCTGAACTTTTTAACCCCAAACAAGCTACTACCCCACATATAAAAAGTCAACCCATAATATATAGGGGTTGGTTGTACTCATAGCCCCAATATTTACCATAAGGTCGGGTGCTTTAGAACTTAATTTTAATTATTTGAGTTAAGTTCGGGTTATTTTGTTCAGTTCAGTTCTCCTCTTTACAAATTAACTCTTACTTTAGTTTAGTTTCAATTCTGTACAGCTCAGCTCTATTATGTTAAGATTATGTAGGAGAGAGTATTTCATAAAATAATTGTGATTGATAGTTGTTGTGCTATCCTTATTGAGCAAAGGATAACCTATTTATACGAGATGTATATGCCTAATACATTGAACCTTATAATCTAAATACAATGAATAATGGCATAGTAATCATCGTCTCGGAAATTGGCCAAAGACCAACCAAAGACTCACAGATATCCGTAAAGTCACGGATAATCCCAACATATTAAGTTCAGTTCAGACAGTTTCAGTTCAAAAAAATAGGGTCAATCAAGTCTCTCTTAAGACGAAACTATTCATATTAAGTTTAAGGCTCATCATATTTGGAGACGATCATCCCTGCTAATCCCGCCTAACTCCAAAGTATGAAGTAATTTTACTACGAGGGGTTAATTCTCAGCTCCACTAATAAATTGGAAAAGACAATTTCTCATTGTAGACAAGTCATATCCGTCTAATGTGTAAACGGATACCACTTTATCTCACAAGATGTCTATTTGAGACAAGTGGGAAGCACATGGGGGGTGCCCCACATGTCCCCTCTACCCGATTTTGTGAGAGGGCATTACCGTCTAAAAATCCGACCCGTCTTAAGAGAGACCTTCTAATTGGAAAAAACTTGTATGGGCAAACACAAATTCTCAATGGAAACATAAGGCTCGTCATATTTGGAGTAAGTCAACCGAGAATAGTGATGGACAATTCTAAACAAAACATGCCGACATAATTTTTTTTAAAGGGATTACTTTTTTTCCCAAATCTAAACAAAAATACAAAATATTTATTCCCTCCTGTTTGCTTTAGTTTTCTTGATGAATAATACGGAGAAAATAAGTAAAAAAAAAAAAAGGGTCAAAGTGTTGTCACTCGTCATCCAATCTCAAAACGTTAATTCAAAGGATTACAAAAATAAAGGAGTGTGTGTACTAAAGAATTCAAATTAGATACAAGTAACAAATTAGAAAACTACTCTCTCTCCCTCTAAATTTTCTGTTCTCCTTCTCTCTAAAAAAATCCTAGCCTTCATCAATCAGATCCGGGACTTCCATCAACCATAAATCGATGGTAAACCCCATAAAAATTATTATTTATCAATTAGTATTATGAAAAAGCATGATTTCATTAATAAAAGTGTCCCTTTTGGTGAGATCTGTTTGTATGTTGCCATTTTCGGTGTGTTTTCTATCCTACTTTTATTCCTAGGGTTTTGTTTTATTGGTATTTTTGATAAGAGCGGTTTATTGATAATTTGTCATACGACTCTATAATAGATACGCGTTATTCGCCGACGATCTATGCTGCCATCTAGTAAATTTTCTCCATTATTGAATCAAACGAAGAATCCCCTTAAAAAGCTACATGAAGAGAGCGATACAAGGCCGAACAAGGAACTGTCATATCATGTATTGAGATCCCTAGTTTTACGAGAGGAATTTGTCATTTGTCTTCTATTAGATTTGTTGTTTTTGATTATTGTTATCTCTTGTAAGTGTCGTTTGGCGATTTATTAATGATTTGATCTTTTCATTCAAAAAAATTAGAGAACAAATTAAAAATTATTTCGTTTTTAACAAAATAATAATTTCATATTTCAAACATTCATCTCATCCAAGTGCATTTTCCTCTTAAGGAACTAATTTTTGACTAATTGCTTGACGTTCCAGTCCTATTACGATAAACAATTGAAGTTGTCTAAAACGACTTTATAAAGCATGCAATCTCAAGAGAACTTTTAAAATTACTTTATATTCTGTATATTTTCTATTATAATATACAGTTTAATAAACTTACAATTAACGATATTTAAATTATGTCATGACTCATGAGTATCATTTTTTTCAACAACTTTACAACCTGATATTTGCATGAGATGGGTTTAATTAAAAAGCGATTTCTTAGAGTTTATATTTTATGCAATAGGTATTATTTCAGACGGTAATTTTCGTCTAAAGCCTTCAGACGGGCTATAAGATGGTCATACTTTTACCTAAAATATAATCATTTTTAAAAGGTTATATTTAACTACAAAATGATCATATATGATCCGTTCAAAGGTTTCAGACGAAAATGATGGCCTTAAGACTTAAGAGGGAGAGTGTGATATTTATGTAAAGAAGCGAAGTGATAAAGGCCAGCTTTAGTCACGTGGAAATAAGTACGTGTCAAAGTATTGTTCAACCGGCGGCTTTTAAAAACTAACCTAATTTGTTGACAGCCAGCTAGGATGTACGCGTAGGATATTTCTGTGTTTGAGGGATATGACAATTATTATGTAGGGTTGCTGGTTGACACGTGTCGATTTATTATTGGTTTAAGGCGGGTGTACGTAGAAACGCAACGAAAATATGGTTTGCGGAAGGAAAAGATACGTAAAATGTTGCAACTCCACAAACTAGATCTACTCATTTTTCCAATTTTAACCTTCTTTGATTCACATTTTACATGTATGCCATTATTGTCAGAGTTGGTCTGATATTCTGTAAACGGTTTTACAGTAATATACTCGTAATTATAAAACAGATTCAAACACAGTCCTTATTAGTGGGTGAAATTGTAAAAATGGTTATTAAAAATCTTATTCTACAACTAATTTGTATAAAACCATCTTATATGGAGCATATGCAAGTATTTGTGTTATTGTTAAGGTTTATATTTCCCCATCCCCTATCTACTAAAAGATTATGTAAACTCCCGAATTTTTCCTCCAAAAAGCATTTTTTAAAATAAGGAAACTATTGATAATTTAATTGTATTCACTAAATAAGGAAATTAATTATTATTATGTATTTCATCATATAATTATAATGGTTTTGATTACTTTCATAAGAAAAAAAAATGAAAGAATTTATAAATTGGAATCATTACCTTTGTGGTATAAAAAATACATTAAAAAAAAATACATTCAACACATTACTCAATTTTCTTGAATTAATTTTCAGTTTAAATTTATTTTTTGCTCAAAACAAAATACAATAACGAGAAAAATGAACAATTAATGAGATACCACTATTATTTTACAGTTCAATTTTACTCAGTTTTCTTGAATAATTTTACAATTCAATTTTTTCCCTCATATCAAAATATAATGACGTGAAATATGAAAAATTAATGAGGCGTTAATTTAGCATAATTAAGTTATACAAAAAAAAAAAAAAAAAAACGCACATTCATTGCGCGAGATCTAAATTAGTTTCACAATTAAGAGGCGAGATGTTTCTTTATTAGTTACTCCCTTTTATTCTCTAACATCTTCCACATTTCCTAAAACAGCAAATTCACAAAGATCTTCCACTTTCCTTATTTGTCTAACTTTTTTGGTTATAATAATTTGTGACCCTACATTCTCTCTCTTACTTTTATTTACATCCACATGTCACAACACCAAATTATACCCAAAAACTAATGTAAAAGAACATAGAGAATATGAGGGAGTATTAATTTGTCACCTTTTTTTAGTTTTTGTAAATCCATTATCGTTGATCATGACTTGTATATCTGATAAATTTATCGTTAAGATATACAGTCTTCTACAAAATTATTATTTTCCTAAAATATAGAGAAAATTGTAGTGATTCGTGTTAGATTATATATATTTTGATAATAAATACTCCTTATATTTTAATTTTGGGAAGACTTACTTTTTAGGCAGTCTCTTTGTATTTATGGAAAACCTTTGTATCTTTAGTCATGCACATTATATCTTTCATTTAATGTATGATCCACGCGCTATAAATATGTTTAAATAAATATAGCTCTCTTTCTATTTAGGTCTTGTTCTTTCTCGATTAATTTCAACAATTTCAGTTTTACTGGGCTCTATTCAATTCTTTTTTGTTTCAACTTCAGTCAATTATGTTTAGCTTATCTATTCACAAAATTAACATTTACTTCAGGTGCATTCAGTTCATCTCAGCTCCATTCAGTTTAGTTCAACTCCAATTAATTCAGTCTAACTCGTTTCAACAGAAAAGAATGGAGCCTCGTTATACTACTGTTTAGTGTCGATAATTTTAAAACAAAAAATAACTTACAGTGAAAGTCACTTGTTGTGTACTAGTATGGGTGGCGCCTTCGCCCGGGCTACCTCTATTTAGCATTAAAATATATTTTCAATTAACTAAAACTATTTTAAAGTTGCATAACTCATAAATTTATCATTAATATATTTTTCCATGATAAGGAGTATATCTTAAAATTACAATGAAATAAATTATGAGACAAATTTACTACTCCTGCTATTAATATTTGACTTAAATCAATTGCTTAGCTAATTTTTCATATATATATACTTTCTTCTATTCTTAACATTGTTACTTTTATTACATTCGTTATTATTACTTTTACTTTCACTACTCCCGCTGTAATTATTGTTACCTAATTATTGTTATTTCACTACTTGTACATTTACATTGATAATTTCACTACTCCCGTTGTTATTTCTGTTACTTTCACTACTCCTGCTCGCTGCTAGTATTGGTACTTTGACCATTCAAATGAGTGATTACTATGATATTACTATATCCAATGTTATTACAATTCTTTTCACTAATAACAAAATTACTTTTACTCTTTATGTATCCAATGAGTGATTACTATATCCAAGGTTACTTTTATTACTCTTACTACTCGAAATAAATATATTACATATATGCATTAAATATATTACATATATGAATTAAATTAATTAAGTCGAAATAATTATGGAATATTATATTTTTTTGGAAATCTAGTTTGATTTATTTACCTTTTAATAGTTTCCAAAATATAATATATATACTTATATTATATTTGTTTATGTTAAAATAATTGAAATATTTATACTAATTAATACCATAAGTGGAGTATGTTTATTAAGGAAAATCACCATATTATAGTGTCCTCTAAATTTATACTTCAACCAAAACTATATAATATTTACATTGAAGTACCTTGTTCAGGTCCATCGCACAATGCTATTGATTAAAACTATATAGTATAATTAATTTGCATAGATTTATTTAATTATATTAAAGTCCTTTGGTTTCTGGAATTAATATATACGGAGTAGTATTGATTTGTAATAACTTAATGGTCGAATCCATATAATGAATGTAGACAAGTTATTGTGAACAGTAGTTCGGATTATTGTACTTTTTTCTTATTTTTTAGTCAACTAGGATTATCTTTTCATTACTTCTATCAAATAACTTAAGGATCGATGCATGCTATCTAGAACATTATCTGTCTATTTAATTTGTATATTGTGCCCTTGCCCATAACCTGCAATAATTACAAAGATAATTTAAATTATCAACAATCATTATCACCAATTAAATCGTACCAAAAAAAAAAATTTATCTCCAATTATAAAAATGTGGATAGTAAGAACTGTTGAAACTTAAATCAGGTCGGTCAATTATGGTAGATACCACAAAAAGAAAATGCCTAGTGATCTAGGAAAGGTTTGTCATATGCACGCAAATAAGACCGTAAGAGTATATCTATCACGTAGATATTATCATTCTAAGAAAGACGTACTGATCGACCAAAATATATACTCCCTCCTATTCTATAATAACTTCCCCCTTTCCTAATTCATCTATTCTACATATCTTCCCCCTTTCTATTTTTGGAAAAGCTTTTTCTTATGAAATGACCATGTTACCCTTATAACTTTTCTAATATTACCACCCAACCCATCCTTAACCTATCCTATTAATCTACTAACAAAGCCCAATAATGACACAACCCACTAATCTAACCCAACCCAATCCCCATTAACCCTAATGACTCCCGCCTTATAAGCCATCTTCCCAGAAAAAACCCTAACTTCTCCTCTCTCTTCTCTCTCTCTTCCGTCCCCTTACCTCTCTTTCTCTCTCTTCCGCTTATCTTCCCTATTCTAATCTTCATCCATCTTCATCCAGAAAAAACCCTAACTTCATCCATCTTCATTGTTCCTTCATGTTAATTATTCACCAAAACTTCATCTGAGTACATCATCCTTTGATATTATCATCATCTTTTACATCGAATCAGAATACCATTCGATTAAACTTTGCACTCTTTTGAAATAAATGAACCCTAGTTAATGCACCTTCTATTTATAGAACCATGAATTTATTGAACTTTGCACTCTTTTGAACAATTGGTTTAGGCGGCTGAATGAAATCTCTCTTAATTTTGGCTCCAAATTTGAATTTTGGTGCCAAACTTAAGAGCTGGTCAAAGGATTTGTAACATTTGACTTACTATTTGCGTTATTTTAGCTCAAGGGACACCTCAAATGGGCCATTCAAGATAAGATGACGGAATCAAAGCTTAATCTGAAGTCCATTGTTCGGTTTTTCAAAAAAAATTTAATCCGAAGTCCAGACAAGTTATCTTTTCATTTGTGTACGTTAGTTTCGATTTAAGGTTGATGTACTTTAAATTTAAGATTCCTGTAATTTTATATTGTAATTTAATTTTAATTTAGAATGTGTAATTATTTTAAGTTCATGTAATTCAAATTTTACGCGAAACAGTCGGAAATTCGGAAATGTGACAGGAACCCTTTTAGAAAAGGGAGGGAAATGAAAAAGGTGTGTTAATAAAGGAGGCAGTCATTATCCTCTTAATTTTCCAATTAAGCAATTAAATCTAAACACCCTCTCTCCAATCACATAGGTCCACTACAATACTTTTACATATTCTATTACCTTCCTTAATCCAAGTGCAAAAATGAAAGGGGAAGTTCTTATAGAATAGGAGGGAGTATACCAATGGTGTTTGTTTAACCAAAGATTCCCTTAACACTTTATATTAATCTTGTCACATGGGAGTATTATTTATAGGCAATGAGGATCTCCTGTCCCATTTTTGTGTCCCATCTCTTGTCCCATACTCTCTTATTTTGACACATAGACATAAAAATCACATATATGGTATATTTATTATTTTCTATGTTGATGTGTCAAGCAAAGAGTAGCATGGGACAGGAGATGGGACATTATATGGGACAGAGGATCCTCACTGATTTACAGGCACTAACAAACTAAAAAGACTAATTTTTATAGAAAAAATCATACAATAAAGGACTTAAAACATTATTTTGAGTGACTTTTGTTAGTGAAGCTTGATGACATCGGGTGGGACTTGTGCAATATTGTTTATGGAGTGATGTACAATGAATTTTATTTTATAGTGATAAAGTAGACTTTATTTAGTGACTATATTGTCCTTTTGTGAGGATTATAATTTTTTTTAGACAAAAGTATACTATTATTAATAAACATATTTGGACAAATTAAAATGGAGGTATAAATGGCCCTTCGTTCTCTGTATGGGCCTTTTTGACTGATTAATTTTCATCCAGCCACAAATTAATGGCTCACAATACTTTCTATTCCATCGATTGATTCGATCCGGTTATATGTTTACCTATTTTTTTTAAGGATCTCTTATTAATTTATTTACTTTTTTTTTTTATATTGGGAATGTTTTGTTATGAGTAATTGGACCAACCATATATAATCTGTATGTATTATTATTCAATTGAAATTCATTAACAATAACTACAAAATGTTTTCTCCTTCGTTTTTGTCAAATAACAAGAATAGAGGAAAATCTAACACAACCTATGAAAAATATACTTAATTTTAAATAATTTTTTTTTTAAATTTATGCACATTGAAAAATAAGATTACGGGAATTAGTTATGCATTTTGTTTTATCATTATATCTCCTCGGAGATAATAATGCTGTCAAATTGATAGGCCCGGTTCAAAAAAATTATTTGAGACCTTATATAATACAGTACCTTTTTTTTATAGTAAATGGTACTCGAACGTCGACATTTAGCTAACTCCTCCGACTATATAAAGTTCATTTCGTCAAATGACCCACAAGAACAATACAATATCAGGGGTGGGAGGATTCGTTCCTGTACCCATTGTCCAATATACCTCATTTTTTTTGTAGTATGTAAGTATCCAATATACCTCATTTCTAACCACTAAATTAAGATATTTTCGATTTCAAGGTTGAAAAGTCGAAAGCCTTAATTTTGTAAATCGTTTGAACTTGCTATTAGACGACCCTGATTGACTGACTCAATCAAAAGCTTTGAAGAGAGTAGATGAGGTTGGATATTAGATTATTAGATTAGAAGAAGTCGGTAAGGCTAGTAAAGTAACAAAAGAAACTAAATAGACTAATAATAACATAATGAAAATTCTTAGGTACTCTGGGATGACCATTAATTTGCCCTCCCTAATCAATAAGAAGCATTCATCTCTATTTAAAATCTATAAATATAAAGGAAAATATAAGCAAAATATTAGCGTAAATGTTTCTTATTGGTTAAGGAGGACACATTAATGATCCGTGGCTCACGGAGTAGCTAAGAATTTTTCTAGCATTATCTTTGTCGGCATAATACAAGTACACAACATAATAAAATAAAAAAAGTAAACCTTATCCAAAACCAAGGTTAAAAACCTAACTATGGTAAATCACATTTTTTTCTCTTTCTCTCACTACTTTTTTTCCTTTTGATTTTTTTGCTCCTTATTCAAGTTCATCACCCCTTTCTCTATTTATTTCTCTCTCTAAATTAAATTAAATTGTCACTACTAAACATTTCTCAACTATTTTCTTCAACTTCTGGTTAGTCAACTTTATCATTATCCACTTCATTTTTATCTTATTTAATCTTTACTTTACTCTTTAATCACTATTTAATTATGCTTAATCTATGTTTAATTAATTAATTAATTAACAGTTAATTTCCGGCCTTTATTTATTGATTAGTTTAGTTGATGAACCCAAAAATTATAATACCCAGATCGTGATTCTGATTGATTTTATCTTATTTGTGAGTTTGAGCTAAATGGGTATTAATTTTTTGTTTTAAGTATTGTATTATTTTTATTCTTGTTTGATTGGGTGTAGTAAAGATTTGATTTGTTTGGGTATGAAATGGTATATTAGCTTGAGTTTTGGATTTTTATTTAATTATTTTCATGTGTTTTGTATTAATTTTGTTTAATTATCGAAGTAATTTTAATTATCGAAGTAATTTTATTTTTGTTTGATTGTGTGTAGTAAAGATTTGATTTTTTTTGATTTGATATATGGTATTTTAGCTTGAGTTTTAGGTGTTTATAATTTTGTGATTGATTTAGTATATTTTTGTTGATTTGCTAATTAAGGAAAGAATAATTCTTTCATTTTGTAGAATAAATGGTGCTTCATTTTGAAGATGTCACATCTATGAAGTAATGGGTTTGTTTTGGCTAGATTTTGATTGTATTCATAATTAACATGTGATTAATTTGATAAAGTTTTGTATTTTCCGATTTCTGGAGTTTTATGTAGGGGTTGATTAAGTCAATTCTAGTTAATGGGTAGTTGGGTTATTAGAGATTGGAATTTGGAGTGGTAGAAGTTAGGGGTAGAGTAGAGTTTAATAATTTAGTAAGCTAGAATTATCAAAGGTAATATGTTGAGGGAAGAAAAATAACTCGGCCGATATGCCGCTTTCATTTTTCGAGAGGAAAGAAGAAAAGAAAAGGAAATTGGTTCTAGAGTCTCTGTGGATTTACAATTTCTGAAGTAGGGTGGTCTGATTTGTTAGTTTTCTTTTCGTTTTATAGAGGCGGCGTTGAAGTTTGAGATTATGTTCATTTGCATTTGCTGAGTTCAGTAGTTCACCATCAAGAGGGCGTCTTTGGTTTCGGTGTGTATATTTCAGAAAACTCTATGTGCTTCGACTCCCCCAATGCGCGTACAGCTGTACACACACATACGCTCACATGATTTTGATGTATGGTGGCCAAGGATATTTCTATACAGATTGTGGGATAGATTGAGGGCTAGTACTTTTATTGCAGAATGGTATCGATCTACTTGATGAGTTAATGATATGCTTGGTGAAGGTTATACATTTCCTAGTTTTATGTACTGGCTTTGGTATGGAACAATCTTAGACACTCAAATATGGCTAGTCATAACTGAACAATCTTTGTCTTTGTTTCATTTTTGGGCTCGAAGAAGGTTTGGAAGAAATGTGGGTTTTCTCATGACGTTGACTTCTTCAAGTGTTGTTCTTCTAATACGAGTAGTTTTTATTTTCATTAAGGTGTTTCAAATCCATTGTTACCGACTTGGTGGACCTGGTTATGTTCTTTTGTTACTCAATCTCTCATTATGTACTATCCATTTCCTTACTTCTATTAAATTTAGAAAGATTAAAATGTTATCTTTTCCGTTTTTGACTAATATATTGTCTTCGACTTCGGGGTTGACCATTTACTAAATTTGGTGTGACAAGAGCTTTGACCGTAGGTTCTACTAGCATTCTTGTCCTACCTAATTTCAGTTGTTGTCATGCTAGTTCTGCAAATGACTGGAATGTTGCAAGCTACTCTTTATGAAAAAAATACTGAAAGGAATTTAGGAATATTGAGTATAACTTTTTGTTATCTAGTTTTCTGACTGATAACCTGAATGGTTGCATGAATTAGTGATATGATTTTGGTTAGTGTGATGCATGTATAACTATCTCAGTGTCTCTTGGTGGCGTGCTGCCATTCATTTTCATGTAATGGTCGTATCTGACACACTGCCTTTTTTTCACCAATAGCAGATCTTCTGTATGCTTGAGCTCCCAGGCGGATTCTGCTACTTGTCATGGCTTCGAGGTCATATGGAAACTTGTTGGGGCTTGTCTCTGGTGATCTTCTAGATATTCCGCATACTCCTAGAACTCTTCCAAGGGTTATGACTGTTCCCGGAATTATCTCTGACTTGGATGGTCGTGAAAGTAGTGGTGATGAAACAGACGTATCTGTTGTTCGTGAGCGGAAGATTATTGTTGCAAATTCGCTTCCTCTGAACGCTTTGAAGGATGTGGAAACGGGAAAGTGGTGCTTCACCTTAGATGAAGATTCAATTTACCTGAATCTGAAAAATGGACTGTCACCTGATACTGAGGTTATCTATGTTGGTTCTCTGAAGGTTGAAATTGATCTTTCTGAGCAGGAGGAGGTTTCCCAGAGGCTCCTCAAGGAATTCAAATGTGTTCCCACATTTCTTCCCCAAGACATTCAGAAGAAGTTTTATCATGGGTGTTGCAAGCAATATTTGTGGCCTCTTTTCCATTATATGCTACCTATGTGCCCTGACCATGGTGATCGTTTTGATCGCTCACTTTGGCAAGCATATGTTTCTGCTAATAAAATATTTGCCGATAAGGTTATGGAAGTCATTAACCCGGAGGATGACTTTGTATGGGTACATGATTATCACCTCATGGTCCTGCCTACTTTCCTAAGGAAGCGATTTTATCGTGTGAAGTTGGGATTCTTTCTTCATAGTCCTTTCCCTTCGTCAGAAATTTACCGAACTTTACCAGTTAGGGATGACATTCTGAGAGGTCTTTTGAATTGCGATTTAGTAGGTTTTCACACATTTGATTATGCCCGGCACTTCCTGTCATGCTGCAGTAGGATGCTTGGGTTGGACTATGAATCAAAGAGAGGGCACATTGGGTTAGATTATTTTGGACGCACTGTTTACATTAAAATATTGCCTGTGGGTATTCATGTTGGTCGGTTGACATCTGTCTTAAATCTTCCTTCCACATCAGCCAAAGTAAAAGAGATTCAAGAAAAGTTCAAAGGAAAAAAAGTGATAATTGGGATTGATGATATGGATATCTTCAAGGGCATAAATTTGAAGTTGATGGCCATCGAGCAATTATTACATCAAAACTCGAAGTTCGTAGGCAAGCTGGTCCTGGTTCAAATCATAAATCCCGCTCGAAGCACAGGCAAGGATGTACAAGAAGCCAAGCGAGAGACATATATGATTGCTAAACGGATCAATGAAGTGTATGGCTCTCCAAATTACGAGCCTGTGATTCTCATTGACCGGCCTGTTCCACGTTCTGAGAAGTCAGCATATTATGCAATTGCTGAATGTTGCCTGGTCAATGCTGTGAGGGATGGGATGAATTTGGTTCCTTACAAATATGTTGTCTGCAGGCAGGGAACACCTGCCCTTGATGAAGCTTTAGGTATCAAATCAGATACACCCCACACAAGCATGCTCGTGGTTTCAGAATTTATTGGATGTTCACCTTCTCTAAGTGGAGCCATCAGAGTTAACCCTTGGGACATTGATGATGTGGCGGAAGCCCTCAACGTAGCTCTTACAATGTCAGATTCCGAGAAACAACTACGGCATGAGAAACATTATCGCTACGTTAGCTCTCATGACGTGGCATATTGGGCCCGCAGCTTTCTGCAGGATTTGGAAAGAGCATGCAAGAGTCACTATAGCAAGCGTTGCTGGGGATTTGGGTTGGGGCTTGGTTTCAGAGTTGTTTCTCTTTCTCCGAGTTTCAGGAAGTTGGGTGTTGATCGTATTGTATCAACATATAGGAGGTGCAGTAGAAGGGTGATATTCCTGGATTATGATGGCACTCTCGTACCAAATAGCCGTATGAACAAATGTCCAACTCCTGAAGTGATCTCTCTTCTGAATGGTCTCTGCAGTGATCCTAAAAATACAGTGTTCGTTGTTAGTGGTAGAGGAAGAGATCCACTTGCTGAATGGCTTGGCCCTTGTCAGCTGTTGGGTATAGCAGCCGAGCATGGATACTTTTTGAGGTTTGTTCATTATAGATTTTTTTCTTCGAATTTGTGAATGTGTACTTATTTTTCGTTAACAGTGAGAACCAGCAGTACCTACCTTAGGTAAGCAGCCAGCTGTGTTACTCCGATTCTCCGACACGTGTCGGTGTCTGACACGTGTCGGAGTGTCGGACACGGCTATTTTGGGTGAATTTTCCTATTTTCTGGTCTAAATTGAAGTGTCGAAATGTCGTGTCGTGTCGGACACCGACACGTGTCTGACACGCGACACGGCACTTAAGTGAAGTGTCGGAGTAACATAGGCAGCCAGTGAATTCCTAGGTATACGTCATAACGAGAGTTGGCAAGTGGGTTGAGTCAATTTGCGTTTGGGTCATTTTGGGTATGCATGCATTCGGGGTCAGATTGGGGCATTTTGATTAAGGTCTGTTCGGCTGTGTCCTGATCTATTTATTTATCAGACCAAGAAACATTTGGGACAGATTGGATTGGATTGGATGAACCAGTTCTACTTTCAAGTCAAATTAAGGCTTGACGGTTAGGGTATGGGTCTGATTAAATCACTTTTGCCAGGTCTAGGCATACGTCTTACATGATAGCCTCTCAGGAAGGCTTAATCAGGCCAATGGCTCCCTCAAGGGTTTGAACCCTAGATCCAGTGAGCTGTCTCATTAGTACTTGCATCAGATACCAAGAATTATATGAAAATACAGGACAATACAAGTAGAAAAAGATTTACTATATGCTTATGGACGCTGAACCGTCTTGTTCTTGTTGCAGGTGGAATAAGTCTGATGATTGGGAGTCCATGTCTGTGGAGCTTGATTGGAAAGAGATTGTTGAACCTATCATGAGATCATACACAGAAGCAACGGACGGGTCCACCATAGAGGTTAAAGAGAGCGGCCTAGTGTGGCACCATCAGGATGCAGACCCGGACTTTGGGTCCTGGCAAGCAATGGAGTTAGTGGATCATCTAGAAAACGTGCTTGCTAATGAGCCTGCTGTTGTTGCTAGGGGCCAGCACATTGTTGAAGCTAAGCCACAGGTACCTGTTTTTGTTGTCGCATTTATTACTTCTGTGTGTTCTCCTAGTCGTCTGTTTCCCAATTTCCGACACCCAGGTTATAGCTCTAGCCAAGGATGACGAGTCTGTTACTCCAACTTGAGACTAGTATTTCAGATTTATAAGTATGTTTTGTGGTACAAGATGTTTCACTCCACCTATATTCCTAATTTTATGACGGTCCTTATGTTTAAAAAAATCGATTTATGACAAACAAATGCTCAGACATGTGCACGTGTCCAACACCTGTACATGTCTGAGTGACTTCGTTCAGGGATGGCGGTTCCACATTGTATAATTTTGAAAATTGGCGATAGGCCAAAGTTCTTGAACTTTCCTGTAATTGATAGCAACTTCAAAAATTTTGTGAACCACGGCTCTTCGTTATCCTCCTTTACGCCATTTGTCGTTTTTCCCAATCTGATCTCATCTCTTTTGGGTGTAATTCAGGGTGTAAGCAAGGGGCTTGTTGTGGAGAAGGTTATCTCAGCATTAATCAACGAAGGAAAGCGACCGGATTTTCTCATGTGCATCGGGGATGACAGGTCTGACGAAGACATGTTTGAAAGCCTATTGAAATCATCTTCTGATTCATCTCTACTCTCGAGTCCTGAAGTGTTTTGTTGTACGGTGGGGCAAAAGCCTAGCAAGGCCAAATACTATCTTGACGATACGTCTGAGGTTTCAAAGCTTCTTTCAGGCCTAGCTTCTGCTACTTCAACTCAAAAGCCACGGTATAATCCTCATGCACAAGTCTCTTTTGAAAGTTCTGTCTAATACCATGTGGCGTTCATTTAAATGTCGATCCAATGACAAAGATCGCCGCCATTAAAGAGGTGTGTGAGTTTCCATGAGCCTTAAATTTCACGGTATCTATGAACTCGGGATTTCAAAGCTTCTTTGTTGGAGACATCTAGGACTTGTACATGGTGAGGGAATCTGAAATATACTTGTTCGGTAACTTTTAAGGGATTTCCGAGTGTTCTTTCAGTGTAAGACGTCCGTGATTGTACATAAAATGTGTTGGGACCCGTCAAGTTGTGAATTGTTTTCAAAGAGCATTTTCGGTTTGGTGGCAAAGTCCCCTTTCTATCGACAAGTTCTAACAACTGAATTGGATGATCCAAACAAACCATCAAGAGATTCGAATTGATCTTGCCTGAGATCAACCGGACTCCTTGGTGCTAACAAAAGTATATTAGTGGCGTGCTCAATCTTTCTCGATTGATTTCCTGTGTAGTTCTTTGAAAAAACTAATTATTGTCACCATGGGGGTGAAATATAATTATCTTTTGTCTTGTAAATGTGTTTTTAAAAGATCGTCAGGAGACAACTAGAGTCGCAAGCACCAGGTAATGGCTTACTAATTACTACGTACATTTTCATGCATTACTTTGTATATTATTTTCGTTTAGCATCTTCTACGTGTTTCGGATGTATGTCAAAATGCATGAGCTAGCGGCTACAATAGTAAACACAAGGGAAATATTTGTACTGCTCTCTACTTTAGGTAGCTAGAGAATTGGTTTTGTGTTGGTTTTGTGGATAGCAGACAAACTGATATCGAGTTGGGATGGGCTAGTTTACGCCCTTGTTTATGCGCATTAGTGTTTCAGATTGGTATACCAACTGGTAGTAGCTTTTTTCGGTGCTTAAGAGGGGCAAAGCCCCACCAACCGGTAGTAGCTGAGTCTGGATTTGAAGCCGGGGGGACAAAAATATGATTTATTTATTTATTAAAAAAATGATTTATTTATTTATTTATTAAAAGTTAAAACGTTTTCATTGCTTATGAGGTGAGTAGGTGACACTAGCTGCATGCTCGCTCGACCTCCTTGTCCTCCGGCGTAATAAAATTAATTTAGAATAACTCATCTGATCTGATTCGGTTTTCATAACCATGAAAAAGCAGGTCGAGTTCTCGGGCTGGACTGTTTTTAACATTTCTACCCATAAGGCAGGCCGAATTGTGAATCGGACTGTTTTTAACATTTTTTTTACCAAAGGTTAGGGCCGATGGCCGAAGTAGGAGGGTAAAGAGCAAAAAAGTGTTGGTGCATACGTCGAGTACTCATGGCGACTAACTTATACTATACCCTTTATTGTCGACGACATAGGCGTTGATTCTCCGCTGGCATCCTCGCAAGATTCTCCTACCAATTGATCGAACGCAAAGGCGTGTACAACGCCCTTGCCAACTCTCCGCATGTGGTCAGGTTTTGTTCATTGCTTGGCTTGGCCATGGATGTTTTATTGTTCATCATTCAGGAACTCCACAATGGTGGAATCGAAAGGGAAATGGATTTGACGCTTGGCATTGCTACTTCCTTCCATTGTCGCTGCCCTTGTGTATCCCCTTCGTGGGATTTGCTTCTCCTCAGTTGCTGCCATAGTGTGCGAGGTGTCCCAGTTTTTTGTGCTGGATTTGACGCAGTTCATACATGCGCCACAGCATCAATCTCTGATGAGAGACCAAGACTAATACTCTTCTGCTTTACTGCATGCATTATCGGCTCATCGCCCTTGATCATCAACGTAAATTGCCGTTAACTTAGTTGATGCATTTAGTACTCCGTATTTCAATGGTGATTCATATCAACCTACCTCAATTTATCTTGAGATTAATGCTATGATCGCTTCGATCTAATTGTAAGGGAATACAGATGATGAAATTTTCGAGATTAAAACTATCACGGCGTTTTTCCTCTACTTTTGCACCCAAGTTTAATAACTTTCAAATTAAATAAAGCGAATTGTTATATACGGAGTACAAGTTTTCTTCATTGACATGTACGTCGGCACCTTGTTGTTTAAGAACTTATGTATTATTCCATAAATAACTTAAATCAAAATTGATCTGTTTTCTTTTAATTACTCAAAATGTAATTTGGACCAATATTTTTTTTTTCTTTTAACCGGAATTAAATAAAGCAATAATTTAGCTCTAAAAATTAGTAATTTAATTTGTACTTATCCTTTTGGGTCGTTGATAAAATTTTCATTGTTTGCATGAGTTTAGTAAAGTATTATTACATCACGTGTTATTCAAAATCTCCAATGCACCAATGACGCCAGGTAACAAATCTATAGGCGGTCGCACTCCTTCGCTTACCTCACTCGCCTAGTCACCACATTCTCTTAATATTTATTTCTATTTCTATATTTTTTTAAGAATCCTTCTCCCTAAAATCCTCGAGTATGTATATTATTAGTTTGTTATATATTCACAGAAATTTTAACCACGAAAAAATTGGCAAAATTAGCAATCTTATACTCCTATCAGCTAAGAGTGTAATAAACACAACCTCGAGTTTATCAAAGTTAGTAATTCATAAGCGTAACCCGAATTTAAATTCCGCCAATAACATATTCGTCTTTATACCAAATTTTCCCACACCTTTTCTCATTTTCTTTTCCCTCTTTTCCACTTTAATCCTTTTTAATCTAAAAAAGTATCCTTTATTTTACCACTTTTGTACAACAATTTTCCAAAAAATAAAAAAACACCCATTTAATATTCCCCAAAAACCCAATAAAAAAGGGATGTGCTATTCGTCGTCGGCAAATTACTTTGCGCAGTCGGCTTTTCTTTTCACTAATTACACTTAGTAAATTTCATAATTAATTTTTATTTTTTGTTAGTAATATTATTTGTAATGTTTTTAATTACAAATTTTTAAAATTTGATATTTTCATAAAATCGGTTAATTTTTTTGTCGTTACATTTAGGTTATTTTATAATTTATTTTGGATATTCTTAAAAAATAAATTCCTTGATTTTATATTATTCATTATTTGCAATAATTTGATATTAAAAAAAAAAAAAAAACTTTTACAAGAAATCGTAAAAAACGATCATTTTAAAATTGAAATCGTGAAAGACACACTTCACCTAAAATAAGAAGCACACGCATACGACTACGCATCATTAAGATTTTGCTTAGAGGCGATTGACATAAAGACATCGCATAGTCGCATACGCACGCTCAGACTTCGCCTACGCCTAGGTGAAGTGTCTTTTTTTTTTTTTTTTTTTTTTTTTTTTTTTTTTTTTCACGATTTCAATTTTAAAATGATCGTTTTTTACGATTTCTTGTAAAAGTTTTTTTTTTTTTTTTAATATCAAATTATTGCAAATAATGAATAATATAAAATCAAGGAATTTATTTTTTAAGAATATCCAAAATAAATTATAAAATAACCTAAATGTAACGACAAAAAAATTAACCGATTTTATGAAAATATCAAATTTTAAAAATTTGTAATTAAAAACATTACAAATAATATTACTAACAAAAAATAAAAAATAATTATGAAATTTACTAAGTGTAATTAGTGAAAAGAAAGTTCGATCACAAGAAAGTAATTTCTTGACGATTTAATAACAAATGGCATAAAAAACACCCACAGATTCATTCACTATCACTCCAAAAATCTCCTCCACTCCAACTTTCTCTCACTACTATTCAGCTTTCTCTCTCTAGGATTTCCCTAGTAATGCAACAATAATTTCTCATTTTTTCTGGGTACATTTTATTTCTACCATGGAATTAATGGGTAGAAATTATTTTGTTATTTTTCTCTGTATTTTGCTCTTATTTTCTGGGGTTTCTTCTGTTTCAGCTTCTTCTTCACCCGCTAGTAAGTTCTAGAACCTTCTAGAATTACCCTCCCCCCTAAATTTCACCATTTTTTTCTACTGTTTTTTTCTTGTTTAATTTTTACCCTCATTGTTGATTTTGTGTTTTTTGGCAGGAATTGTGAATGTGTTTGTGTCAAGCTCTTTTGCTAAGCTTATGAAATGGGTTTGGTCACTTAAAACTACCACAAAAACAGGTAATTGTGATTTCGGACCGTATTAAGTTTAAGACGGATTTTTTCATGCTACATGGTTCATTTAATACACGCTCTTAATCTGATATAGTGATATATAACTATAATTATGACTATGTTGTGAGCTTAAGACGGTTTTAGACCCGTCTTTAAGTGGTCCCTTTTTCACTGGTTTATTTAATACAAGCTGATGTGACTGTGATGTAAGCTTAAGACGGTCTTAAGCATGATTAACTCCTTGGATTGAATTTAAAATGTAATTACTCAATATTAAGAATTTAAGCATGATTGAATTTGTGAGATAAAGTGGTATCCGTCTGTACGTACAGACGGATAGTGTCCGTCTGTAATGAGAATTTGTGTAATGATTGTTTTGATAATGACGATGATGATAATTGTGACGATGTAATTTCAGCAATATCAGGGCGGTCAATGGTGAAATATGAAGGTGGTTATGAAGTAGAGACGGTGTTTGATGGAAGTAAACTTGGGATTGAACCGTACTCCGTCGAAATTTTACCAGATGGAGAGCTTCTTGTTTTAGATTCTGCTAATAGCAATCTTTACAAGATTTCCTCTGCACTCTCCCTTTGTAAGCGGTTTTTTTTTTTTTTTTTTTAATTTTGTCGGCGAATTATTAGTAGAATGTAAATATTGAATGATATTTAGATTACGATGTTTCATGTGTTATGATTTTGTTGTTGATGTTATTGTTGTCGTCGTCTTTGTCATTGAATAGGGACAACTACTCAAACGAGACTGATTTAGTTACCCCCTTACTACCCATTAATACTTATTAATTGTATATTTGTATGTCTTGCAATTTGTATGCGTGAGTCGATCTCTCAAGAGACTGGACCGTTTATTGTGAGATGCGACAAGTTTTGATATGCCCTCATATGAATTTTGTGATTGGACTATTTATGAAGATTAGTAGGTAATTACCTAGAATGCTGATGTGGAAATTGATTTATGGGTTGTTTTCAACATTGGATTTGTTTGTCAATTGATTTAGCTAAGAATTAAGATAGTAGTAAGCAGAATGAATCGGTACTTCAGTTATCAGGTTGTATTAGACGGTTTGACTTGGAGCTTATATTGTTAAGGCCTGAGGGTGTTTGACAATCTACAGTTAGCAGGTCGTATAAACTGACTGGTTAAGACATGAGTCCTTTTAATACACTATTTTGAAGCTATCACTGGATTCGTGGGTGGAAATGTTTTTTTTTTTTTTTTTTCACAAGAAATAGGATTTAGGTTCTTCGAATACTTCTCAAAAGAACATGATTGAATTTCGCATCTTGGGCTGAAACCCAATATCTCAAACCAGTGACCAGACTAGTACGGAGTACTACTTACCAAACACCACAATTAGTATGTTAACTGGCAAATGCGCTAAATAAAATCCAATGTGCTCAATTTTCCTGATATGATGAAACCCAAACACTCCATGTCTTTTCTCTTGATGTCGATGTTTATGAAATGTCTTTGGTAAGATGCACTTTTCTTTAAAGTGTGAACTGTGAGATGTGGCCGTCAAGCTGAAATTACTTTTGTTAATGGGACCATCTCTTTCTTAAGCATTATTATGCTCTTCCAACTTGCTGTTTGAGACTGATCAATTGGTCCGCTGAAATTTGTTGTGTATATACGGCTGGATATGTTTAGATTACGGTTAATCTTAAAATATTTTGTGATTGGCCTTTTCTTGTTCTCTTCTGAATCAATTTCACCAACAAGCCTCATTTTAAATCAATGTTTTGAAGAATAGTAAATGAAGCTAATCTAGCGAAATCGTGGGAGTATCAAGTACTCCTTCCGTCCCGGTCATTTGTTGTCCTTTTCCATATTGGGGTGTCTCAGTGAGTTGTTGTTCTTTCTATTTTAAGAATGAATTTGATAAGCAATTTGATCATTCACACTCAATTTGTTCCACTTGTCATTTTAGTAATTGACCCATTTCCCTTTCCTTGGTCTTTGTGCCAAAACAAAGGATAAGAAAATGACCTGGACGGAGGGAGTAGTATATTTGATTGTGCATGTGTATGTGCTTTGTTAATTTGGCTTTCTTGGTGGGATTCATTGAGATATGCAGACAGTAGGCCAAAGCTGGTTGCTGGATCAGCTGAAGGATACTCTGGATATGTAGACGGAAAACACAGGGAAGCAAAGATGAATCATCCTAAAGGTGTTGCTGTCGACGACAGGGGGAACATATATGTGGCTGATACTGTGAACATGGCTGTAAGGAAGATCAGCGATGCAGGTATATCTGACAATTAAATAAAATTAAGCAACACTTACAAAGATACAAGGGCTACAGGGGCCTATGTATAGGAGGTAGTGGATTAGATGTTTTAGAAAAGTGTTCTGCACATTCAGGCAATAATGATTTTAGTTCTCTAATTTCACATTTCGTAGTTAAATGTTGCTTCTGCTGTGTCCAGCAATGATAGATGGAGTATTTAGATAAAGTATCCAGCTGAAGTTTTTGACTTTTAATTCATTCTAGAAGTACTTGCGATGGGTTTAGGCTAATTGATCTTGCACATGCCAGGAGTTACAACAATTGCTGGTGGAAAATCGAGCCACAGAGGTGGCCATGTGGATGGACCGAGTGAAGATGCAAAGTTTTCCAATGACTTCGATGTGGTCTATGTTGGAAGCAGCTGTTCCTTGCTGGTAATCGATCGGGGGAATCGAGCTATCAGAGAAATCCAACTCCATTTTGATGACTGTGCTTATCAATATGAAAGCAGCTTCCCTCTTGGTAAGCTAACACCTGCGAGTCTGAGACAAAATTTACTCCCCATTTCTTGTAGGAGATGGTATCACTTTGAGAATGTCCCAATTAATCAAGCAGTAAAATGAAAGGGAATACGTAAGGATTTGGGTTGGTCTATCATGTGAGACCATCTCATAAGACTCATTGTTGACAGTGCTTTAATTCACTCCTTTTTACTCATGATGACAGGAATCGCCGTCCTAGTAGCTGCTGGGTTCTTTGGTTACATGTTAGCCCTTTTGCAACGACGAGTGGGTTCAATTGTTTCTTCCCAGAATGTAATTACTGGCTCTGCATGTTTTTTAAGACAACGATAAAAATTTCATAAATAGTTCGTTCGATGCATGTGGTTTATATTATGATTTAATGATTTATCACTATCTGACGTAATTTTCTTATCAGGAGGTGCAGATAGTTGAAAGCTACCCACCAAGTTCGTACCAAAAGCCTCTAAAATCAGTGCGGCCACCATTGATCCCTACGGAAGATGAATCAGAGAAGCAGGAGGAAAGCTTTCTTCTATCATTGAAAAAGTTGCTTGCCGCAACTGGCACATCAACCATGGAAATCATTGGAAGTATATTTCCAGTTTTCAGAAGAAAACCAGTTCCTTATCAATACCAGAACCCGATGGGGCTTTACCAGCAATCTAACGGGCCTTACCAGCATCCCAACGATCGGCAATCACCAGAAAGCTTCGAGATACCTAAGGAAGAGGAACCTCCTTCCATTGATAGGGTACCTACTCCAAAGAAAACATATGCCTTCATGTCTACAGATGCAGACAAGATGCAGCAACAAAGTCGGGTTTTCTACAGTGGATGGGACGCAGAAGTTCAGAAACAACAGAAACATCAAAACCGTCATCAGCATCACTCTTCCGGCGCCAATACGTACTATGAGCAAAGCAATGAGAAGTCAAGTGAGATAGTGTTTGGTGCAGTCCAGGAGAAGGATGATCGTCAATCTGTTATAAGACCTACAGCTTATGCTCTGGATTCATCTATTCAGTACAGAAACGGGTATGCCAGTGGCTTCTCATCCTATACATAAGTACGATGTTTATTTTGTTAGCATATATTATAATATATATTATCATGATCCATCCCTTTTTGAAGTAGCAGTAGTATCGTAGTTGTATTGAGGTAATATTTTTTCCACCAAGGGGTCGTTGAATCATCTACCCTTTCAAGACATCTATATCACAGTAAGAGAAATGTTATCCGTATGAGTTGAGAACTTGAGATATTGAAATTGGTAATATAAAGTTCATTCTCTCATAGTCGTCTCCTACAACAACAACAACAACATCAGTAACCCCAGTGCCTCAATGGCTCTCGCAAATTGCGGGGTAAGGGGGGGTCGGATGTACGCAGCCTTACCCTTGTGTTAGTAACACAAAGAGGCTGTTTCCGAATGACCCAGGATGAAACTTGAAACTTGCGTCGAGAACTGTACCGAACGACCGTTACTTCACGAGAGAAAGAAGCGCAGGCCATGAGTACCACTCCTCAATGATCTTGCCTTAGTCTGCATTCTCATATCTTCTCTCATAGTCGTCTCCTACTCCTTTTTTTTCCATGATTTTTTTGTTTTGGTGTAAAAGGTAGTTCTGATGCAAATGTTTCCTGTCGAGGCCATGAGTACCACTCCTCAATGATCTTGCCTTAGTCTACATTCTCATATCTTGCTCAGGCTTATGACGTGTCCTTTCTTCATTTTCAAAGGCCATGATTCATAAACACCATACATTAAAAATCTTTGGTGGGCATGGCACAAACCTTCTTTCCCCACATGGTTTTCCGAGTATATCGCGCTGCTTGTTGTTTACTAATCTATATGATCCATGAAATCACATCTAGAAAATAAATCTTTTAGTATACTTGGCTACTATAACTAAAATCCAAATGTTCTGACAGCTTTCTATGAAATGTTGGACCATTAATCAGTATGATATATTTGTTGGTTTTTGTTGATGCATACTATTATATTCCAGATTCCCGGAAAAAATATACATGCAGTTGCACCAGTTTACCATTGTTAATGAGAAACTGTCAAAATTTAGTGCATTCTTGTTGCAAGAATATGTGCTGAAACATGCATCAGTTTCTTACTGTCAGAACTACAGAATGTCTGATCTGAAATAAATAATAAATAAAGAAAAGCATGGGTTTTTGTTTTAAGAAATCTGCTTTTGTTTCTGTATGAAAGATTCCATTATTGGCTGCTGTAAATTCTTTATTTGTTAAGTGGATGCTATGCTATGTCACTGAGACTAGGGCTGAGCAAATTATCCGAATATCCGAAATCCGATTTTTTTGATCCGATAACCGATTCGAATTTTTGGATATCCGATCCGAATTTTTGAAAATTTCGGATATCCGTATCCGAAAAATTTCGGATACGGATATCCGTCGGATATTTACATTTATAGTTTCGGATATCCGATATCCGAACATTTTTCGGATATCGGATATCGGATATCGGATATCCGATCCGAAAAACCTAAGATAAACAAATAAAAAGTTAAAAACAAAGCACAACTACACAAAATAACCTAAGATAAAAAAAAAAAACAAAAAAAAAAAAACAAAAAAATTAAAATAAAAAATAAAAAAACGTACACAATACGGAGTAGCACATTAGCACAGCACACACACTCACACACATTACCTAAAACCCTAAAATTAAAACATTGTACTCCACTAACTCCACTGCTACTCCCAAACTGCCGTTTCTCTTCTCCCCTTCAAACTTCAAAATTTTTGAAAATCTCGACCAGATCTGCTCAACTTCGGTCACTTGTCACGTTCATGGGACTCGATTGCACTCATGTAAGTTCAATCCATTTTTTGTTTCAGTTATTATCTATTGTAATGATGATTTAATGTTGTTAATTGTTTTATTTTGTTTCAAATTAAATCTGATGTTGTTATGTAGACAAAAACGTGTATTAGGAGACAAGAACCCTATTACTATGTACTGATATTTCATTTTTTTCAATTTATTCGATTTATTATGGATATTTTCATTTTATTTGATGTTTTTATTCTTCATTTTTGCAATTATTTCAATAAGATATTGATATTTTCGTTTCATCTGATGTTATTATTCTTTATTTTTTTCAATTTCTGAGTAAAATATTGTATTATCGTTATGTTTAATTTATTTGATGTTGCTAAGTTTCAATTTTGATTCAAAATTTTCGAAAATCCTTACTGTTTTAAGGGTACTGTCAGTTTTAAAATTAGGGTTTTTTTTTTGGCATAGAAATTTAATCTACTGTCAGTTTTTTCAGCTTACTAATTTAAGTTTCATTCACTTGTTTTTTTAATTTAGATAAGATGACAACATCGTCAAGTGCAAGTGAGAGTTGTGCTACACCGGCAAATAACGAAAAAATGAAATCTGTTAATGTGGAGGATGTGGAGACTGCACAACCAACTGAAAATTTTAAATTTAGAACTTTGAAGTTATGGGCTCTAAACATTTGTATTGAAAATTAGCTAATTTTATGCATTTTGGCGATATTGTTGCCTCTTGTAGTCGAAATTGAAATTGAAACTGAAAATTTTGAAAGAATGTAAACAATCGGATCAAGAATCGGATATCCGGATATCCGTGTAAAAAAATTCGGATATGAAGTTTCGGATATCCGACACCTTTCGGATCGGATATCGGATATCAAAGAGGGAGATTTTCGGATACGGATATCCGGTCCAAAAGGCAGTTCGGATCGGATATCCGATCCGTGCTCTGCCCTAACTGAGACCGTGTTAGTTTGAGGGGTCGGACATGGGTACTATACTAGTATACTTTGGTGTCGGATACGGCTATTTTATGAAAAATTGTCTAATTTTGGCCTAATTGAAGCATCGGAGACACGGAGTGCTATACCAATGTCCAAGTGTCAAGTGCCAGACCCGAGGTAAGCGACCTCATAAAGTGTCAAAGTGTAGGTCCCAGTGTCTACATCAGTTAATTTGCTAATGTTAAGATTCTTTACTGTTAAAGTACGGTAATTAATCGAATCTAATCTAATCTAATTAGTATTGAAAGTAGCAGCACCATTTTTTCCTTGATCAATCATCAGGATTGATTGCAGCAGCTGTCTTTTTCCTCCATCCGTTCAAGTCTTTGTCAATTGGTGGGTGGGTTTTGTCTATTCACAATTGGAAGGTCCAACAATGCTAGACTCTAGAGATAATGTTTGATCCTGCTAGGCACATGATGGCTATTAATAGGATTGGCAATCTGTGGGTCGGGTCGGTCCGGTTTGTATCCACAATTTTGTCTCCTCAACATCACCATTAGGGTTGCACAAAATCTCATTTGTGACGGAAAGTATCCGTCACAAACCTTGTGACGGGTACCACTTTCCCTCACAAATGACCCATTTAAGGGAAAAGGGAAAGCACATGGGGGTGCCCCACATTTTCCCTCTACCCATTTTGTTAGAGGAAAAACCCGTCACAAGGGAGAGCTACTGTTATGGTTGAATGGGTTTCGGTTTGGCTCGATAATGTAGCAGATTGATCATTGTTCCTAATCAAGCCAATTCGATAATGATCCCTGATAATGAGATGAGACAGTTTGTGAGCAATTCGAACTCGATTCGGTCAAAGCTCTCGAGATTTTAAAGAGTCAGCAAGGCTCGAAAAGCTCGCAAGGGGTTCGTACTTGTGTGATTAGATAAGATATTGGTCATATTTTAGAAAAATGTTTTATCATGATTATATCTTTGTACTCCGTATAAAACATTAAACATCAAATGCTCACTTAAATTATCGAAAGAAAGAAAAAACCAAAATTTAACAATTATATTGTTCCGGGTTAGAATTCGGAGCAGGAGTTGTTGACCACGTGAGCCTGTGAGACGTCGGCTGGAGATGAACTCTTCCTTGTATTCTTCCTGTAAAATGAACAAACGGAGTGCACGGCTTGGGCCGTGCGAACTCACTCCGACGCTCAAGTCAGTGCCTTAGTGAGATAAGTGTTTGAGGAGAGATAAGGAAGGTTATACCAGATTATGTGAGATGGATTGATGATCGTTGAGATGTTGAGAGTTGAGGGGTATTTATAGATTTCTCCTTTTGTCTTGTAGTGGCCAAGTGGATGCACAAGTGGCCAACTAGACGTATCAGGTGAAATGTCTGTTATACCCTCTGGCCGTCTGGACCCATGGAGGCCGGCGGGCCTGGTTGGCTCCGTGCCGGGAGGTCTGGATATGAGTTCGCGTAGATGTCTCTCGGCTGGCTGGTTGCCAGGCCGAGACCCAAGTAGCTGGCCGACAAGCTGGTGTCGGTCAGGCCGGATGCTGTGTGACTTGAGGTCAGTGAGCATTGACCTTGGTCAAGATGTTGACCCGGTCAGCCGGTGCAGAATATGCCCCATCAATTTGCCCCCAGCGTAGTCTATGCCGTGGTATGGATCTGCGGTGCATGCTGAGCGTATTCTGCGTTTTCGCCGTCGGTTTGATCTGTTCAGGCCGTACCATATCCCCCCTCCACATCGTTGTGTAATGGACAGCGAATGTGGAAAAGAAAACGGCACTGGCCGAGACCAAGGTTTGGTGGTGCCGTGTGCTGTTGATGCCCCCGACCGGTGCTGCCAAGCTTGGTTGACTAGCAGGCCGTAGGCGAGCACGTTCCTGGCAAGAAGATCCGAGGATATCAAGCAGTGCTGTATGCCGTGGCTGCCTCTGGCTGGTGCTGACAGGCTAGGTTGGTCAGCCAGCCGTTGACTAGCACGTACTTAGCACAAACTTGAAATTTTTGAATTCTGATAGTGTGTTGAAGAAGTTTGCGTCGATTGGCATTCTGTAACTGTTGACGATTGACGTTCAACCTTCACATGTCTGACACGTGGCTGAAAGCTGTTGGCTGACGTTTAAGTGGGCTTTGCTCTGATTGGCTGATCTAGGTGGGCTTTGCTCTATAAATAGAGCAGTATGCCCCCCGTATTTCCGCCCAAACGTCATTTTCACAAAAAATCACTTCTCTCTCTAGCAATTTTTACCAGAAAGACTTTCTCCCTCTTAGTTTCTTCGAAGCAGTTGTTCGGCGAGTACCATCCCATCAAGGTAAAGACTTATTCTTTCTTCAAACTTTCATAAATTTGTTATTATGTCGTCTATTCCAAGTTCGTCGAGACAGGGGGACGAGCCGCAACTCCTCGCCGAGGAGGAGGCACTGGCTGTCGCTCCTGTAAGTGTGGGACCGAGGAAGTCTCCTTCAGTGGAGGTCGACTGGACGTCGGCTGATGATGAGGAGGTGGGTGAAGTGGCACAGGAGGATGCCGGGAGGGAACGTATAGCGTCCCATGGTGATGCTTGCTCCATCTCCGTTGATAGGGAGTGGATAGAGAAATTTCATGCCGTCGACGGTCCTCAGCTGTTTGAGGAACATTATGATTTTGGGCCGGCGTATCGCATTGTTGAGCCTCGGGCCGGCCAGTCGATCTGTTGCCCTCCGGAGGGGCACATTGGCGTTTACATACGTCAGTTGGAGTACGGGCTCCGTTTCCCGTTAAACGAACATGTGGAGGCCATCATTAAGAGGATGAATGTCGCCGTTGGTCAGCTTTATCCGTTGGGTGTGAGAACTATCATCGCCTTCGTATGGCGGTGCGTCTATGACGGGGTGATTCCGTCGGTGAACCTGTTCCGTCGGCTACACCACCTCAAACCGTCCGTGCCGGGTCAGCTGTCGGGATGGCAAAGCGTCCAAACCGAGGTCGGTTTTGTGACGTGTTCCAAGCTGACCTCCTGCAAAGACTGGAAAGACAGGTGGGTATACGTGCAGGTGCCGGACGACTTCCCTCTGCCTAGGACGTTCCAGAGCAACATCAATCTCCGTCCTGAGGCGAGAGGGAACGTGAGAAGTATGTTGGCAGGGTTTCTGGGAAGAAACAGAAGATAGATGTTGGCATGGTCCGTCTGAACAAGGACGAGGAGGAGGCCTTGGTGAAGTTCAAGGCTGATGAGGATGGGGAGCCGTTGGGGTGGTTGCCGCCGACGCAGATTATCCTCCAGGATGAGCCGCTGAGTCACGTCGGCCTCATACCGGCCCATGAACAAGGTGAGTTGGGTCGGTGTGGGGCCCCCTTATACTTTGCGTTTCAGTGTTATGTATATCGGCCGGACCGATTCTGACTTTTGTTTCTGACTTGTGCAGGTCGTTTTGGGGAGAACTTGTCTGAGTCCATCCTTGAGAAGCTAGGGCTTAATCCGGACGGGACTGTAGCAAACCCTCACCCGAAGCCGGCTACTACTGATCGTAAGAAAGGGCCAGATAAGCTGATGGCTGATGCTTTGAAGAAGTTGGATACCAAGGCTGGCATGAGCATACCAAAGCGAAAGCGTAAGACCGTTGCCCCTGCTTCAACGTCGGCGGCTGTGGCGCCGACGCCCTCCGAAATTCCACCTCCTCAACCTCGAAAGAACAAGGAAGTCGTCACGGTTGACGATGTCGATTCCGAAGAAGACGTTCCCCCTCTTACTAAGAAGAGGAAGACTGTGCCGGCTACTGCTGTTGAGGCCGGTGTTGAAAAGGAGCAGGGGAGGACGCCGACCGCCCAGACCTCCAAGAGGTCACAGACTGGTACGGATCTTACCCATGGCTCCGACTTAGCTGGTCCACTAGACATTCCTGATGACAGACTGTCGGATGTATCAGTTAATCCTGACATGGGTGCTTTGCTGTCATTCTTTCCAGATCCGCCGCCGACGAAGATCGGGCTGGTTGTCCGAAGGAGACCGGACATGACAAGGCCGACCGGGCGATATTACCGTGGTCGCTCTCTCCCCACTCCGAGGCGAAAAGTTGACCTCGTGGCTCACAAGGAGGCTGGCGTGGGCTTTGCTAAAAGATCTTTGAAGTGGGCGAGTTCATCGACCTGCTGCAGGAGCAGGAGAGGGTGTCGGAGCAGAATGCTAGCGCGGCCCAAATACTTGCTGCTGTCGAGGGAGAGGCTGTTAAAGCTAGGCAGAGTGCTGAGGCCGAGCATCGGGCCCGACTGGCTGCTGAGGCTAGGGCCAAGATGGCGGATGACAAGGCTGTCTCCCTTGCTCATGAGAATGCCAATTTGAAGGCAAGCATGGCCAAGTTAGAAGCTGACAAGGCCAAGCTTGAGGCCGACAAGGTCAAGATTGAGGCTGACAAGGTCAAGTGGAGGAATTCCTTCCATGAAATGAAAGGCATGCATGGGATAGAAGCCGGGGAGCACAGAAAGACCAAGGATGTCCTTGCCGCTGCTCAGTCTATGCTTGCTGAGAGGGAGGCTGTCATTCAAGAGTTGAAGACGGTCACCATCCCTGAAATGGTCGTTACATACAGGGACCAGATCGAGGATTGCCTTCGGAGGGCAATTCAGCAGGTGATGGCCGAGGGCTTCCCTTGGGAGGATTTTGAGAGAGCCTTCGATGATCTGGTGGATGCCGACGAAGAGAAGAAAGCAGCTGAGGCGGCGGCTGCCCAGGAGGCGGCGGAAAAGGCTGCCAAGGAGGCGGAGGAGAGGGCTGCCAGGGAGGCAGAGACCGCGGTGAAGGAGGTAGAGGCTGCGGCTACCAGGGAGGTGGAGGCCGAGCTGGCTCAGGATGCCAATGAAACTGAGGCGGGGAAGGCACCAGGGGCCGCTGCATCCACCTCAGGACCACCCACTGGCAGCGATGCTACTGTTGCCGTGGAGAAGCCAACGGCATAGGGAGACGGGCGGTCGTCTTCAGACTCATGGGGCTCCCCGGATAGCTTTGGTTATACGGGGGCCAACTTTTGAGCCTCTCTCCCTGCCACCTCTTCAGCACTTCACGCCTAGTTTTAAGTGTCTTTTGCTTTTTGTGTTGTATTTTGCTTTTTTGTACAAACAGTTGGTAGGGTATGTAGAGGCTATCCAATAGGGACGGCCGTCGTACTTCGTTCAGTAACTTGTACTTTGTAATCCACAACTTTATCAATGAAGCTTTCTTTCTTGCCCTCGGCTTGACCAAGGCTCTTTTGAATCCATTTTGTACTTAGCATATTTTCGCAAAACACTTAGCCATTCTCCTTACGTTTAATAGTGAGCGCATGCCTGTGTAGCCGTTGACCGGGCCGAGGCAGTTTGATAGCGTATCTCATCTGTATTTAAACGTGTATAGCATATCGACCGTTGTGTCCACCTTACTCCCGGTACTGGGCAGCAATGGTGGTTACGGCTCGATTTTATGCTCATGATCTAGTGACTGCCCGGCCTGACCGTAAGCGCCTACAAGGATCGCATGACCGAGACTGCCCGGCCTCGCCGCGGCGCCTGGTCGAATACATGTTGGTTTGTCTCGCCTTTCGCGAGGACCGTATGCTCATGATCTAGTGACTGCCCGGCCTGACCGTAGCGCCTACAAGGATCGCATAACCGAGACTGCCCGGCCTCACCGCGGCGCCTGGTCGAATACATGTTGGTTTGTCTCGCCTTTCGCGAGGACCGTATGCTCATGATCTAGTGACTGCCCGGCCTGACCGTAGCGCCTACAAGGATCGCATAACCGAGACTGCCCGGCCTCACCGCGGCGCCTGGTCGAATACATATTGGTTTGTCTCGCCTTTCGCGAGGACCGTATGCTCAGGATCTAGTGACTGCCCGGCCTGACCGTAAGCGCCTACAAGGATCGCATAACCGAGACTGCCCGGCCTCACCGCGGCGCCTGGTCGAATACATGACTGAGTGACTGCCCGGACTGGCCGTGGCGCCTACTCTGGTCGAATAATTGAATGACTGGATGGGGAACACTTGGATGGAAAACTTGGAGTTTTATTGATAATATATGCTCAGTCGTCGGGATGCCCACAACTGTCTCGGACACCTCCGCCGTTATACAAAGTATTTCCTCAAGTTATCCGTGTTCCAGTGACTCATCAGGGGTATCCCCTCCATGTCAGTCAGCTACCCTACTTCACCTATCCTGTCTCCCCCCAGTTGGCCGTCGATACACTGTGGATGCTACCATAGTTGGTGGCGGCCGACTGACTTAGGACTAGGCCGTAGTGGTGAAAGTCGCGTTCAGAGAGTTGAACCAGAAAATGATTAGCCCTATCAACGGCTTGTCCTTGATCTTGGGCAGTATTGCAATACTAGAGGATTAAGTCAGCAGTAAAACATGACATCCCTGACATTGTCCTTGATCTTGGGCAGTATTGCAATACTAGAGGATTAAGTCAGCAGTAAAACATGACATCCCTGACATTGTCCTTGATCTTGGGCAGTATTGCAATATGTATCCCGCTACTTGATCTCAGTGGATTACTCCCAGTCGCTTGAAGGCTGACTCCTTATTTGCCCCGTCGGTGCTTGTTTCCGGGCGACTGGCCACATACTTGCTGAGGCCGCCGCCACGGATCTGTTCTTCGATGGCATTCTTCAGGTGCCGACAGTTGTCGGTCTTATGCCCGGTGTGGCCGTGGTACTCACAGTATAGGCTCTTGTCGCCATCCTTCGCCGGCTTGGGGGGCTTGGACCATTTCTGTCCGTCACCCTTGCTCAAGGCAAAGACTTTGGCTGGTGATGCGACCAGGGGAGTGAGGCTGTCGTACTGTTTTTGGTAGTATGCTCCAGGCCTCCCCCCGGCGCCCGCCGAGTGATGTTGCTTACCGCGTCTCTCCGACCGTGACTTGTTCCTGTCACGGTGCCCCTGCTCGAAGTTGTCAGGGCCGAGGCGGCTCTTTATATTTGATTGCCTGCTTTCATTATGACCTACCCAGGTCTTGTGGTAGTCTTCTACTTTAATGGCCTGGTCGGCCAATTTCCTGGCCATGTCCAGGGTGAGGTCATCCTTCCTGATGAGCTCGTCCTTAAAGTCGCTTTTCAGGAGGCCCTTCATCAGTGCGATGGCCGCTAGCTCGCCGTTGAGGTCCCGGATCTGTTGGACCCTCGCGTCGAACCTTTTGACATAACTGCGGAGGGACTCATCATCCCCCTGCTTCATGAGGAGGAGGTCGTCAGTTTTCACGGCCTTCCTCTTATTGCAAGAGTACTGTGCCAAGAAGTTATCCCGTAGGTCGGCGTAGCAGTATACCGTGCCGTTGGGCAACCCCTTGTACCAGCTTTGAGCCAACCCATGTAGAGTGGTTGGGAAGACTCGGCACCACACCTCATCGGGCTGCTCCCACACTGACATATACGTTTCGAAAGCCTCAGTGTGGTCAGCCGGGTCGCTGTCGCCTTTGTACGACAAGGTGGGCAACTTCAGCTTGGTCGGCACCGGCGTATTGAGGACGAAGGAACTGAGGGGCTGCTTGACCACGCTCCTGACAAGGCGTGGTGAGCGGCTCCTCGCTACCTTTGTCCTGCTTCTACCTCTGTGGCGGGTAGGACTCCCTGTCCGGCTCTGGTGAGTCGGACTCCTGTCACTCCTCCGGGAGTGACTCTGTGCATGCCGCGGTGACCTTGTCCTCCCACGAGACGGGGAAGGACTTCGGCTCACTACTGGCCTCTCTGATCTGGCTGGCGTTCTGTCACGGCCAGCCTCGTGCATTGCTTCAGCTAAGTTGTTTGGAACAACTTCGCGGGCCCTGGATGCTTGTGGGGGCCTTGTCGCCCCTCCCACCGGAGTAGGAGTGACTGACGTTCCTCCCACTAAGTCCAGGAGGGCTTGTAACTTGGCCGCATCGACCGTTCGTCCCATGATGGTGATTTGGCCGGTGGGCGCTGGTGCAACTATAGGAGTTGGCGTCATGAATTCACTGGGCATCCCATATGCCGGGCCAGCGGACTGACCGGCGAGGGACGGCTCAGTTTCAGTAGTGATGACGTACGTATCATCGTTGTAACATTGAGTTGGTTCACTCACATTTTGTGGTTTCGACATCTTTTTGGCTGTTTTACGTGGTTTGGGTTTTTTTTTTTTTTTTTGGAAGTTGGATGATAGCTTTTTGTTAGCGTATCCCCACAGACGGCGCCAATTGTTCCGGGTTAGAATTCGGAGCAGGAGTTGTTGACCACGTGAGCCTGTGAGACGTCGGCTGGAGATGAACTCTTCCTTGTATTCTTCCTGTAAAATGAACAAACGGAGTGCACGGCTTGGGCCGTGCGAACTCACTCCGACGCTCAAGTCAGTGCCTTAGTGAGATAAGTGTTTGAGGAGAGATAAGGAAGGTTATACCAGATTATGTGAGATGGATTGATGATCGTTGAGATGTTGAGAGTTGAGGGGTATTTATAGATTTCTCCTTTTGTCTTGTAGTGGCCAAGTGGATGCACAAGTGGCCAACTAGACGTATCAGGTGAAATGTCTGTTATACCCTCTGGCCGTCTGGACCCATGGAGGCCGGCGGGCCTGGTTGGCTCCGTGCCGGGAGGTCTGGATATGAGTTCGCGTAGATGTCTCTACCGGTGGTGGTCACAGGTCGAGACCCAAGTAGCTGGCCGACAAGCTGGTGTCGGTCAGGCCGGATGCTGTGTGACTTGAGGTCAGTGAGCATTGACCTTGGTCAAGATGTTGACCCGGTCAGCCGGTGCAGAATATGCCCCATCATATATAAAAGATCGAGTTGAGGTTGAATTTGGTTAGAGCTCGAATTAAAGATCGCAAACTTGGTAGTGAGCACATATGTTTCAAGCTTTGCTTCATGAGCACAAGCCGAGCAAGTCCAAGCTCGTGTTTAGCTCAACTCGTTATCACTTATAACTAGGGCTGAGCAAAACCGTATACCTGATACGGTTTTTAAAGCCGTATCGAGTATACGGTTTTTAAATTCACAATTTTGCCGATACGGATCAGATCCGGTTTAACCGTATACCCGGTTTTTCCATATATCCGGTTTTCGTATACCCGGACTGGATGTCAGTTGTTTGCTGTTCAATTTCTTGCATACCCGATAATATCGGTACATCCTAACTTAAATTTAATAATAGGTTACATGTTAAAATAATCAAAATTTCAATATTCATTATACAATGCATTAGGGAAAAAGAAAGTGGACAAGTTGAAGTGATTTTTGTTTAAATTATTTAATTTTTGTGATATTTTTGGTTTTTTTTTTATTTATTTTCAAAAACAGTATTAGAAATCGTATACCCGGTTTTGTTTTTACCCGACCCGGATAGTATATACGTAAATCCGTATCGTATATACGGAAATTCATTTAATTAAAACCGTACACCATATCGTATCCGTATATTAAAATCGTTTCGTATATTTTTGCTCAGCCCTACTTATAACCCCTAGTCCCTTCTATTTATGTTTATTATCGGTCATTTTAAGTTCAAATGTATTTTGGGTAGTTAATTAATTGCCGATGATTATTAGTAATTCGTCGACAGACGAATATCCGCGAAAGTGGTAATTAAGCCCCTTCACTTTGTCCAATTGTGAAATTAGGCACCATAAGTTTCAATTGGAGCAATCAAACCCCTTAAGTTTCACCAAAAGTGAAATTCAACCCCATTTTTAAAATTTTCACCAAATTCTTATATTAAAATCACTTTTAATACTCCCTCCTATTCTAAATAAATGCCCCATTTGACGTTTTCTTATTCACAATAAGTGTCCCATTTTTCTATTAAATGTGAGAGGTATTATATTAAATAGTGACATTTATAGTGAATAAATGAATAGTGCAAATGGGGCATTTATTTAGAATAGGAGGGAGTATAATTTTATCAAATATAATTTTTTTTTTTATGGTTTCCAAATTTTTATATTTATATAAAATATTGAGAATTGTTTTTTTTAAAAAAAAAAAAAAATTATATGTATGTAGACAATTTATTATATTTGTATGAATACTATATAAATTATAAATAATTTACTAAATATGTATGTAAACGTGTTTTTCAATGATTAATAAATTATGTACAATTTCGTAAAGTTGCAATTAATAATTTTTATTATATAATAAATTGATTAATACTAATATAAAATGTACGAGTAAATAAATAGATTAAACTTAACTATATAGAATAAGAAGTACGAGTTAAAGTATTCTTTGATACCTCAATCAATTAAAACTACTACTAATAGTAACGATTTGATTCCTGAATAACTAATTACGATTAATAAAAACAAATTGAAAATGAATAAATATTAAGTCCAAAAATTTGTAAAAAGAGTTTGTTTTTTAAAAAAACGTTGGTATTATTACGATAAAAAAGTGCAAAAAAAAAAAACCAATCGAAAGAAAAGTTTAGTTACTCCGTATTTCAAATTAAAAACACAATCGGCATTTGAAACTTTGATTTTTCTTTTTGAAAGTTTTTTTCTTTAGAAAAAGAAATAGGTAGAAGTCAAACCGTCAAACTTCATGGTCTTTTTGTTAGATTCGTCAGATCTGAATATAATAAGAGTGAGGTATAGGGTGAAATGGAGTTAGGTCTAGAATAAAAGGGGGAATGGCAAGTGTTGGTGGAAGGACAAAGGCTAAAGGGGATGTGAATGAGAGGACTGGAGGAAGATTGGGTTTGTGATATTTAGTGGAGGCGTTTAATCGTAGGGTTTCAGGAATTATTAACACAAGTAAGAGTGGCCGAGTGGGTATGAGACTATGGGTTGAGTTTATGCTACATGTTAAAGTTTCATGTGTAATTGGGCTTTATCGATAGTTAATATATTTACATACGCAACAACTCTCTTATAGGACCGTTTTATACCATAGGACTGGTCCAGTAGGAGAATAGCCCAAACTCAATTTTTATTTTTGTTTACATATTTTTTTTTTTTGATAACTCGACATGTTAAGATGAATACGGACATGTTCAAATGTGAAAGTTATCAAATTATAATATTATGTTATTAAAATAAATAAAAATTGTACAACTATATTAACTATTTTAATTGGATTTTGGGTTATTGTGCCGGTCTTATTGATAAATTGGTGCTATAGAACAATTTGTGTTACGTGTTTAATTTGAATGTGTCGTTGTAGAGTGTATCTGAGTCGTATATTTATCATTTTGAATAATTTTATTGGGCTAGATTCGTTAATGGGTTCACGAGGAGGTCAAAGAACATATGAATCAGATTATATGGATCATGGGGAGCGAGGTTAAAATATGAGTCGGAATTGAGAAATTACAACCCGAATAATCGAAATTGTAAAGAGAATCAGTAGATCACCCACAGATCAATTGCACAGGTGTTTTGTAATTAAGAAATGTATTTTGTAATGTGCAAATATGTTTGAGAGAAGCAGGACTTTAGGGTTTGATCATCAAATAGTAGGCTACTTGTATAAATGGGCATGTTAGGGCTATTTATTTTGGATCTTAAGCTTGACTCGATTACAAACAGAAAGAAATAGGTCAGCCCAAATAAATAAAAAGATAGTGCATTATTAAGTGCGCATGTTTTCTTGAAAAAAATGAGATTATTACATGTATTAACAATTAATAATGGGTCCATTCAATAATTTAATGAAGAGATGTATCAAACCCCTATTTTATGCTACGTACATCATCTCATTTTTTCTTTCAATTTCCAAGATAAATTAATTTTAAAAATAGAATGACTTAAAACTACGAAGAAGGATAAATTTTACTTAAAAATAAAGAAAAGTACAAAAGTATATATTTTCTTAAAAAAAATTATGGATAACCTTATTAATAAATAAGTCCCTTACGCTTTAACATTCACATAAATAAGTGCTTTGATAATTACAAACTTTGAAATAGCAAACCCGTGCAATTTGCATAGATATATAACAATTTGCATTTTGGCTGTTTCAGTAATTAACAATCTATATTAAATGCTAAACGGGTCAAATTTTCTATTTTTAATGTGCAGGGGTATAAATTTCCGTTTTAAATGTGCACGGGTCACACGTGCACGGGTCAAATTCATTTTAAACCTACACGGGTGAAATTTTCATTGTGCAATTGCACGGGTTCTTCAAACACGCGCAAGTTTCACCTAAATGGCTAAATGGAAAAAACATGTTTAACGATTTGCACGAGTCTGCAACTATTAAGACCCTTGCACTTTTTACTAATTTAACTTAGGAAAATGAGATGGCGCCACCCGATGATGCTGAAACTCGGTGCCACCGTGGATATAATTGTAAATCACATAACTATTTTCACTTTCCTCTTAAAATTTTTAAATTTCTGAATATTTATTAGTAAAGGGTAATTTAGGAATAAACATATCTTGAGGAAAAAAAATTAGCCGCATGTGATTGATTTCTTTAACAACCACTTTCTTGATTTCTTCCTTCATCATCTTACTCTGAATTTATTTATCTAATAAGAATGATAAATAATGACTTACCCCATCCAAAAGAACCACAAATATACCAAAAAAATATACCAAAAGCAAAGTTAACGATCCACTGTAGCCTATTTTTACAGTCCAATATCGATGTGTTATCTATGAATGAAAACTATATATAAAAACAAAGTATCAACCAGATTATATCTAAAACTATATTAATTGAAGTCTTCAACAATACTAAAACAAGATTAACGAGCAAAATAGTAATACAAAACTGAAAACAATGTATCAAAAGTCCACATTGAAGTTGTCCAGCATTACACTTATGTAAATTTCTTACGATTTTTTGTGTTCATCAATTACGTTGAATATTTCTTTTTCATTTTGCTTGCTGAATTCATGAAAAATTGTTTACGGAATCTTAATGGAAAATAGAAGAGGTAAAGATTAGGTAGTCAGGTAGAGATCTTAGCAAGATATATACTCCTATACGTTTTACCCCTATACGTTTGGCGCAAAATCAAAAACCAATTTCTATTTTTCTATATTTTTCTTTTCCTTAATTATGGTGGCGCCGAAATTCAGTGTCACCCGGTGGCGCCCTATCGCCATCCTTTAACTTATTTTAATTTTCATCCGAATAATTTTGCTTAATATATAAGAATATCTTGTAAATCATTTCATATTAAGCTTATTAACGTGTGCCCGTTAGAATAACCGAATAACATAATTTTTCTCTAGTATTCACAGAAAAAAGACAGACGGAAAACTTACTCCAATGTGGTACCTCTTGACTACGCCCCAAGCTTACGCAACAATCGACCCTCATTCCCGGGACAAAACTCAACTGCGCAAAGAAAGTCTCGACTGGAGCGCTTGGACAATCTTTTTCCTTAGCCTTGAAATTAAGGTGATCGCTCTACAAGCTCATACTTTTTACCGCCTTCCTGTAAATTAACCAAAATATGTACAACAATCGATAACTGTTACACTACAATAATCGAAATAAAACACGAACAATTTTTTAAATTGAATAAGAGAACACAATTTAATTACCTGGTTGTTAAAGTATTATAAAGCAGCCTCTGCAGCCTCCCGAGAGACAATTGCTACATATTTGTCTGTTACCCTGCCGGTAATAGATGACATACCGTTACTTTTTCGGAACTATGAAGGTAGTTAAAATCAGTTAAAAATCGTTAAAAAACGTAACATACCATATGTCCCCGTCATCATCAAACAAAGAACCATCAGCATTATACCACGAATCACCGTGTTTGGAACTCGCTTTCTCCATCTCTCTAATCTCTTGTTTGCTTAATCGAACAAGTTTTTTTTTATCTTGATTTCAGAGTATTCGGACTTCAGATGACTTAGACGAATTAAACAATACTCTGTAGCTATAATTTATTCCTAGGCTAAAGATCGAAGACACCACCGTACGCAGTGGCGTAGCTATAATTTATCGAGTGTAGAATCAATTTACAAACCTAACAAATTTCACATCGTAAAAAGTCAATTGTCTAAAAACCTCTCAAGAACTCACTACGCCCTACAAATCTTATTATTCTTTCGAGTAATTTTCGTATCAGCTAGTGCTTGTACGATGTATATCGCAATTCCCAAAATCATTACGTTGAATTTGTACTTTAGGGAGACTAACCCAACAATAATTATGTTTTTACTGTAATTCAGCAAATGTGTTTCGTTTGGTAATGCAGCCATAAATCATAATCACTGGCATCTCGTCTTCTACAATAATTACTGTTAATGGTCGCTGCAATCAAATAACATAACATGGTTACATGGGTGTAGTTAAATTTCCCCACCGCAGAGCGTCACTGTCTTTACAAAAATCAGAAATTCTTTAGACACAGCGAGAAATGTCGGAAAATAAATAACCACCATTAACATACATAGAAGATCATGGGATTAAATAATCCTAAACTTAATGTAACAACTCATAACGACTAAATAACTAAATCTAATTGCTAAACTTATTCAGCAAATAAACAACTAGTTAAAACTAATCCTAGGATTCGTTTTATTCGACTAAACGACTGATGGTAGCTCTTGACTAGGCCCCAACCTTATACAAGAGTCGATCCTCATGCGCGGGACAAAACTCAACTGCGCATAGAAAGTCTCGACTGGAGCGCTTGGACAATCTTTTTCCTTAGCCTTGAAATTAAAGTGACCCATCGTAGGACCGGTTGCTATAAAATGACCATGCTCTACAAGCTCATACCTTTTACCGCCATCCTGTAGTTTAACCAAAATATGTACGACAATCAATAACAATCGATAACACTGTTAAATAAGTTCCAACAATTTAATCAATAACAATCGATAACATACACAAAATTTATTTACCTGGCTGCTGTTAAAGTATTCTAAGGCAGCCTCTGCACACTCAGCGTGGTTGGAAATCGTGGAATTCGTTTGCCCCATCTTTCTAATCTCGTCTGTTTGGAATTGTTGTAGGAATTACAGATTTCAAGTATTCAGACTTCGGATGAATAAAGTAGATGGCCTATGAGAGTTTATATAGTGCTCTCATAACGGCCTATGGCGGGATTTAGGAATCATAAACAGTTTCGTAAACAGATACAGAATAACGAACTTAATCAATCTAGGAACCTAAACAGATGCGGAATCCTAATTAGACTCCGAAACAGATTCAAGGCATATTCTAACACTCCTATTACTACTCGATTTTGGAAACTTTTTCTTTCCTTCGTAGATTAATAATAATGTGCTCGTGTTTTAGTTGGCCTATACTCCTACAAATTGCAGGATACGGGGTCCGTATGCAACTTTAGCCTTATGTTAGCGAGCAAAGAGGCTGTTTTTTATTGATCAATGATTAAAATTTGTTGAAATGATATCGAATGACTGAAACTTCACGGTAAAAAGAAAAGTTTGATTCCATATGTACGGAATTACAAACAATCTGGAAATTAAATACTCCGTAATAAATTTGAGGAAACGATCAGATACGTACGTGATACATGCTTGATCATACAACAAAATAAAAAAACGAGTAAAATAGTACGGAGTAGAAAATATAGCGAACAAACGTGTAATCAGCGATGCAAGTATATCGGACAATTATATAAAATCGAGTCAGGTGTAGTTACAACGATTGCTGGTGAAAAATCGAGCCACAGAGGTGGCCATGTGCCCATGTGCCCATGTGGATGGACCGAGTGAAGAAGCAAGGTTTTCTAATGACTTCAATGTACGAGATGGTATCACTTCAAGAACGTTTCCAAATAATCATGGGTTCTAATCAAGCTATTTGGTATATTGTTCATTTTAAGTACGTTTATTATCGATCATTTCAAGTTCGGGTGAATAATTTCATGGTTGTGGTATCATTTCTGGGATTGAAATCAATCAGATATTAAACGAACTATGATCAGATTAAAGTTCAACTTAGGGGAGCATATATGATATGTTCTCATGAGCCGAGGTATAAAAACTCGGCTAGAGTAGTACCGAGTAGTGTTAATTATTATGGATAGCATAAGAAAAACCATCAGTCACATACACTCACATCAACCTTAAATTATCAACCATTTCAAGAGGATGATTAACCATTCCACGGCATAATTTACATCCACCAAGATTCGCTTTCCCTGGAAAATAAAAGAAACCGGGTTAGAGTTTTGACAAGTTACAAAACCAGCAAGGCGAAAAGTAACAAATGTGCCTGCCCTAAGGATACATGATGGGAAGGGACCTACCTAATTTCTATTTTTCATGTTATGTCCGAAGACGATCTCTCACAAACCTACTCGAAAAATTAAAATAAAAAGGATAAAGTAAAACGAGTTATTATCGTTTTTTCTAGAACTCACAACTAAAACACCTACGGAGAAAAACATACGGAGTATTTACCAACAAAAATCTTGTCTAGGGCTGGTAAGGAGGTTCTCTTAAAGGCAGTGGTCAATTCACTCTCTGCCTATGTTATGAGTATTTTCAAAATTCCCGTAAACTTTTGTGATGAGCTTCGATCTCTTATCTCGCGTTTTTGGTGGGGCCATGAGGAAGGGAAACGTGGTATACATTGGGTTGCCTGGCGGAATTGTGTCAGCCGAAAGGTGTGGGTGGAATGGGGTTTCGCCATTTCCACTTGTTTAATCTTGCTCTCCTTGGAAAGCAAGTATGGCGGCTGCTAACGGAACCTGAGAGTCTTTGGGCGCGTGTCATGCGCGCTAAATATTTTCCTACGGGCGATCTTATGACTACTACCTTGGGTCATAATCCGAGTTATACATGGAGAGGTATCCTTGAGGCTAGGAGTGTGGTTGGTAGTGGGTTGAGACGGAGAATTCGAGATGGGCTGTCGACTCGGGTTTGGAGAGATGCGTGGGTCCCAGGTACCCAGTCTGGCCGTATTATATCGCCTCAGGTTCATGGGTTTGAGGAGATGCGAGTGGCGGATTTGTTAAAGGGTGAGGGTGGGGAGTGGAATGAAGAGATGCTTAATATGTTATTCCTGCCTTTTGAACGCGAGAGGATTCGAAACATTCGTGTTAGTCCGAATAGGCCGAGGGATGTGTGATCTTGGAGTGCGGAAAAGGATGGCGTGTACACTGTTAAATCAGCTTACCGGCTCTTGGCTTCTGATGGGGAGGTGTTGGATGTGAGAGGGGCGTCTGATTGGCGTAGGGAAAGATGGTTGTGGAATAGGCTCTGGAGCGTTCCGGTTTGGCCCCGAATGAAGCTCTTGTTTTGGCAGTTGTGCAGTGCCAGTGAAGCTTTGGCGACAAGAGCGAATATTGCAGCTCGAGTAAGAGGTGAGAATTCCTTTTGTTCTTTATGTAATTCGTTTTTTGAGTCGAGTCTTCACCTTTTTAAAGATTGTTGGGTTGCTAAGCGGGTATGGGAGGGGCTTGATTTGGATGTTACAGAGGCCGAGGAGGGGGGTGGGGTGAGGGAATGGGTGGAGGCGTGTTGGAGGAGGCTTGGAGTGCGTGAGCATAGTGTCTTTATGGTGGGCTGTTGGGCGTTGTGGGAGCCCGTAACAAGGTTATTTTCGATGCAAGGTGTGTGGATCCTAACCATGTTATTCGAAGGGCCAAAGATGTGGTGGATGAGACGGAAGGTGGGGGATATGTGCGGGTTCACGGGAGAGGGAGTGCCGGGAGGAATATGGAAAGGAGTGGTGGGCAGAGGTGGATGCCTCCTCCGTTGGATTTTGTGAAAATTAACGCGTTGGCCGGTCGAGGAGGGTGAGGCGTGGGCTTGGGTTTGGTGTGCCGTGATGGTGAGGGAAGGGTGTTGTGGGGTGCTTCGATTGTGGAGGAACAGAGCTGGGATCCACCTGTGCTGGAAGCTCTACGGCATGGTCATACTAAAGTTGTCGTGGAAAGTGACTGCTTGGCCGTCATGATTGCGCTCAAGGAGAGGACCATGGGAAGGGGTATTTTTTCGCTTGTAGTAGATGATATTTTAGCCTGTTATCCTTCTTTTAATTCCGTCATTTGGTCGTACACTAGTCGGGCTAATAATCGTGTGGCTCACGAACTAGGTCATCTGTTACCTAGAGTGTCGAGTAGTTTTAGTGATGGAGAGTTTGCCTCCAAATGTGAACAATGCGGTTATTTTTTATTTATCAGTAATACAGTAAAACCTCCGGGTTTCCCTCAAAAAAAAAAAAAAAATCATAGCCCGAAATTTCACTTTGTTTCCAACAGTCCCCTTTCCGTATGGAAAAATATTAATCATTTTTTCCACAAATTCTGAATTCTAAATATTCCAAAAAAAAAAAAAAAAAAAAACAAACACATTCCCCACATTTTGATGCAAATAAGATTCACACTATACAATGTACACAAACCGCCCAGCTGCGTAAAATTGGGAGGAAAAAAAGAAAGAAAAAGAAGAGGCCTGAACAAAATACAAAGATATCAACTGCTACAAGCCACACCACATAGCCTACACTTAGAAGAATCAGAACGTATAAATAGATAGATAGATTGGGCACTAGATTGACGATGGACGACGAGGTGTCTTCTCTTACTCGAAGTGTCATGTAAGCCAATTTTCCTACTTAGAATTTTCAGCTAATCGATGAACCTCATAAGTCACGTGGGAAGTTGCTAATTTGACCTTCCTCCAAAACATCCTTCCCGTTTACCTTGTAGCCTATTCTTATGCGCATTACAAGGGGTTTCTGAAGAAAGAAAGATATCATTTAGTTTATTAACCACTTGAGTATCAATAACTCGTAAGTGCAATTATAGAAGTCTGAATTTTCCGCATTGGATTAGCATGAATAAAACTTTTATAAGTCTTGTGATAGACCGTGATATGGCATGAAAACATGAAATGGGTTGAGTATTGTCATAAACTTTTAAGTCCAATAACACACCATCTAATATGAATTTTATGTTCAATTATCTTGTTTCATATCAAGTTTTACCAATTGTGTGTGCCTGAGCACGAGTGCAAGATAAGAGTATTAAAGAAGGAATCAAAGCAAACCGTGCCCATAATTACGAAGTAAAACCATACATACCTTTCCGTGCTGGCTGTTAGTGACGCGTAGACTCTGGATGATGGAGCCGTTACCACTAGCTGGAAGAGTAGTGCTGCTAGCTGGATCTAGATTCAACTGAAGAAACTGTAACCAAAACATCAAATATTATCAAGCTCCGTCAACCTGGTGTAGTGGTATGTTCAAGTTTATTTATGTTTGTGTGTGACCCAAAACAACTAATTTAGGGTTATGTCAAAAACTTTTTTAAGTCCAATAATACACCTCAAAATGACGCCATTGGAAGTCATGTGTTAATGTTTGTATGTGACCTGGTGATTTTAACTCGATTCAAATAACCCGACACCCAATAACTGAATAGAATAAGCCAAATATGACTCGATAACCGAATCAACTCGAACAAACCCACCTCAAAACTGACTTGGATTTGAAAAGACCCTAATTGGTCAACAAAATGACTCGAAAAGACTTATTCGAAGCCCTGTCTAGGCAAGAAATGGCAAAAACCTAAAGAAACACGACCGAGGATAAAAACCCAGACACCTAAGCACCCGACCCAAATGACAAATTTGCCAGGTCTAACAGTCAGTGCAGTTCAAATACATTTTGAGAAAGAAACTACACAAAGGTAGGAAGACCAATATTTACGGAGTTCATTATTTCAGATGTTACCTTAGGGACTGCCGCCTGGAAGATGAAATCAGTATACACGTTCGCTGATAAGTTAATAAATGTAGCTTTGATAGATGTTGTTTGTGGGTTAGCAGAATTTTTGGAGAAGTCGAAAGTCATTTTCAAGGAGCTGCTCTCAAATGCAACGATGGGCACCAATTGCAGGCCATTGCTCTCTGAGATTGAGAAGTAAGATTAGCATTGCATAAAGAGGTAGCCCACTCATACACCTTAATATATAATTATGAAAAATTATATGAGACGTTCTCACATGTGAGACCCACTTTTACCATATAGTTAAATGAGGGTACATAAGTATTTGAGTTGGTCTAACATGTGAGGCTATCTCATACAAAAGTCACTGAAACATATAAGCACCGGTACCTCTTGTTGGCTGACTGAACGATAAACCATCCAATAAATCCACTACTGGAGTACTTCCACTGGCAGTCACTTGTTTGAGCATCGAAGGAATCGATGACAGCCCCTCTAGTGATGCTCCAGAATTTTTGCTTTCTAGGCTCAAAGATAAAAGGTCGGGATTCTCATTCACTAAACTATTTGCAGCAGGTGAGCTCCCAATTGATAAGAGATCCATCAGGGCATCAGTTCCTGGTTTTTTATTCTGACCAGAACCTTGAAATGAAGAAGAATTAACATTAAAACATTTATGGCAGAAAAACCATTCATCAAAAGTATGAAATGCGTACGGGTAAATCTATCTCCATCAAAATCCTAGCTTTAATTATCCAAGAGCACTGTAAGGGGTTGATGACTTAACTAGAGGTCACACCTCCCTCAAAACGCGGCAGTGCTAATACTCAGATGGTGCAAACCCGGAAAAAGAAGTCCAAAATACATGTAAAAATTATAATAGAAAGACAACGCCAGCAATTAGCACCTTAACACATTCTACCAAGGACACGAGATTATCATTTCATTAGATAAGATTGGTTTAATTTACTCTTGTTTGAGTTATTTTATTTCGCTTTTGTTTTCTGAATAAGAGAAGGGCTTAATGCTATTGTTTCTCGGTATAAAAAGGAGGGCCCAGGCCAAATGCAAGATTTATTTTCTAAGAACAACTTATAGCGAGATAATTACAGGTAGTGTCATACCAAACATCAAATGTGGGATTTTATTTCATAGCATACCTGATTGCGTTGGTGCCAGAGAGAGATCACCAAGGAGATCTTGTAGAAAATCTCCACCAGAAGGGCTAGGTGCCGGTACATCATCTGAGCTGAGATCGAGTAAGTCAACCAGAGGCATGGCAGTTGCGGGCTTGGGTACTCCATTTGCAAGAATTACTGATGGGCCATTAGAGCTGGAAACTGCTGCAGGTAAAGACCCGCCTTTTCTTCCACTGTATGTTGCCTCATCTAAAACAGGCATCCTTTCCACCAATGTAGATCTGTAATTATTTCAGCAGCCTTGTTAACTACTCCGCATTTCCCCATAATATTGGAAAAACAAAGGTTAACTGCAACAAAAAAAAATGGTGAATGATGAGGGATCAGCAAACACCGATAAATACCTAATGTTTTGATGTCTTTCAATAATTGAATTAAATTCTATAGCTCTTTGCTGCAATTCAAGAAGGATGCTACCTTTGTATTGCACTAAGATCTCTTTTACCCTCCTACACAGAGAAAAAATAGAATTAAGTAAAAGAACCATAAGTCAAGGATCCTCTGGTGTCGCATATTCTTTGGACAATAATTCTATATATTCCTGTTGACTCTAAGTCTCTAAGACGTGCTATACATCTCCATGGTCCAGAAAATGTTCATATAAATTATAAACAAGATTATATTTCATAATGCATTAAGGTCTTAGATCAGCCGGCCGGACTATGTACAGAAAGAATGTTTTCGGATAATTCACACTCAAAACCAAATGAAGCACCACACTACAGCAAAATCTCACTACATGCCTTTAGAAAAGGGTGTCATTTTAGTTTCTCAAGTGAAAGGATTTATGCTTTCTGGGGAAAAAAAAAAAAAAAAAAAAAAATTGACCATTTGTGTTAAAGCAATTAATAGTTAATACACAACCGTAAAGAAAAGGTGAACTCGAGTTTTTGTATAAAAGTTATTCAGATCCTTACAGAAGTACTACATCAAAAACGTACTTACTGGGAACAGGCTGGAAATCGAGAAGAAAGCTTCAATAGAGCATTCAAACACATAGCCAGGATGGTAGTATCTGACTGGTGTCGCTTTATAGCAAAATCAATGACATCAATAATATCTGACTCTGTTACCTGTTTAGAAAACCTCAAAAACAATATGCAGTTAGAAGAAAAAGTATCAAATTAGCACCCATGCCCATTGCAGGATTGAGAGAGAGAGAGAGAGAGAGAGAGAGAGAGAGAGAGAGAGAGAGATGAATCCTTTTTAAGTGTTTGCACAGTAACTCTTAGGCAGGCAATAATTAATCCTAGCTGTAAGAAGATGATTATGTGGCCAAATATTAAATTTCATGACTAGTTAATACGAACTTACAGTTACTGGGTCCTCCATGTCCAGCATCCCAACATTGTTGACCAACATATCACCATATTCTCCGATGCACCAAATTGCCACTTTGGTAAGTGTTTCCTGATATATACATGATTCCTTTTAACACTTGGAAATTCCAATACTGATCTGCGGTACAGGTGAATCACAGCTATTAACTAATGTAATAAGAAAATACCTGATCAGTTGAGGCCTGAAATGCTTTGTATAAGGACCTAACCGTGTAGCCGTGAAGATTGATAGCATTACTTATCACAACTATGAGGGTGTGCCACACTTCATCCTTAACATAGTTTCCAGCCTACTAAGCAGAACATAAACATCGGTACATTGATATATGCAAGACCCCCCAAACTTCTAATTATTACTGAGATTGATGAGAGGGAGGGGAGATCAAATAGGAAGCGTATATAATGAGTTTTTTCTTGAATAGATCTATATGTATATATCATTTGATTAGATAACACGGAAGAAACATCAGTAAGATGCATGATGCGACATAAAGGGTTTCAAAACGCATCCATAACAACTATACTAACCTTCGTTCTACCGCGTACATAAAATTTTTAAAGATGTGAGGGACATTTTGAAAAATGCAGAGAACCTGCTTAAACAAAGGGAGTGTATTGTTAATGACAAAGCAGATGCATACCTCAGAAAGAACCTTCATCATTTGATCAATGTACCAGATCTTCTCCGGTGAAAACCTAAAGTATCATTGATCAAATGAAGTAAGAGCAGCATAGTGTTGAGATACCAAACACTTGCATTACCAGACAACATTGCATCAAACATACAGAAATGATTCATTGAATTCCAGTTTCAGATTAAAGGCAGAAATAATCTCATTCACGAAGAAATGCAACTACCCAAATCACCAACATATATTAAAAGAAAAGTGAGGTCTCTAAGACACTATTTCTAGTTCCTTGTTCATCCTTTAGCAAGGTACTCCCGAATGCATCAATCTAGCTTCACATATTACTGAATGATATGAACTTACAGAACGCTGGAAGAAAATTTGGTTAGAAATTATGTCCATACGGTGACCAGCACTGCTCAAGAATCAATATCAAGAAGCTATTTTGAACTTTGAACTAGAGACCTTTTGCCTTTGTATCCACTTATAACTTTTGTTTTAACTTGATTAGGCATGCAACTTTAACTTTCCCAAAAACAATACCTTAAAGATATTGCTGGACCAATTCGAAAGAACATACATGATACACCTCCAAACAAATTGTGGTTTCTAACACAGATAGCGTTACATATTGTATAAAAAGATGAGTAAAAGTGAGAATTTTTATGGTCGCTTACTTATCAACAATGGAGCAGATTTTGGTGGAAAGATCCTCCTTGAATTCATTGTCACTTACTTCCAAATATTCGATTAGCTCTTTTGTCAGAAGTTTTACATTACTGTCATTGACTAAAAGATAAACAAGATCAAGGGCCCTTTTCCTGATTGAAGCGTCTGAATCCTGGCAAAAAGGTTATAAGCGTCTTAATGTGATGTAGACACTTTGGGGTCTACACATGAGATGGTTGAACAGCGCAAAGCAAAAAATATGATAGTCAGAAGTTAGGAAATAGTATAATCCCACTCATGCAGTGATCACACAGCACATGAAGTATTTGTGATGCATCAGAAACATGGTCACTCGTCTATTGGGCAATGCCGTATATCATGCCATTTATTGTGTGGAAGAGACTTCTAAAGCAAGGTGTCGAGAATCCATCAACCTAAATTTTAAGGAACCCTACTATGACAATATGACATCCAAAAGTCATTATGGTCAACACTCAGATCAGAAACATACCTTGACACATTCCAAAATAGTTGCTCGATGCCTCTGGACAGCTTGAGCATCAACATTGATTGCCCTCGTCAACATATTCAAAGCAACATATCTGGTAAAAGTGTAAAACAAATATAAACCACTTGAAATAGACCTAAAACCATATAAAGAACTTAAAATAGGTCTAGTATAGCCTTTAGGAGAACTACTACTACGGAATATTATCCCACCCAACTCCACTACGACAAAAAGTTTCAACTTTCAGAGGAGATTACAGCCTAATAGGAGTAGCACATGTCATTCTTGTGCCATTATGCCAGTAGTAGTGTCGTACCAAGTTATCTCATATAAAACCATACCCTCAAATTGTTGGACATCAGTATTACACTGTTAACTCAATTCCTCAATTAAAAAAACACAATGATTCTCAATTATCGTGCTATCAACCATGCATGAAAAGGAGATTGTATTATTTGACCATGAACAGAATTAAACAATGAAAGATATATAGGAGCATGCGATACAAAGGGTGAGGTAAGAGGAACACACACACCAAGGGGGAACAAAGAGACAGAAACTGCATGGAAATTTTAGTTGACTTCTATCAAAGAAGTTGAAGCTGAAAATAGAGCAAAGTCACTAATTCTTTTTTATTTTTATTTTTGAAAAATTCAGCTCATTCTCATTAAGACAAAAAAATTTCTTACAAAAACTAATAGCTCGCTAGGTAACAATCTAACCTAGCATATGCTCTACCATATCAGAGTTTTCATAACCCCTCAACCAAGAGTACATTCTTCGACTAACAACAGATTTCACTCTATAGAGAAGCTGCTCAATAGTTTCTTGCTTTCCTGTGAAAATTCGACTATTTTTCTCTTGCCAGATGACATATACACGTTGCAAGAGAGCACCTTGCCCAAACCTTCTTCCAGCTCTTACCTCAGAGTTTAGCTAGGTTATATAACTACGGCTTCAGACTAAGAACCCTCCTAGTGACTCCTTGCCAAACCAGAATGCGCTGCATTACAGCAGCAGAAAAATGACAGCAAAAAAATAAATTCCCTCCTGTCTCCGAGTCCTGACAACAAAGGACGCATTTATTGACTATATACAAGCCTCTCTTGCACAAATTATCAATGGTAGGGAGGGCGTTGTGAGCAGCCAATGTCGCAGTGAAAGTATGCCTTGGCATGACAACAATTTCCATTAAAGGCTTAAGCCATTTTTAATGTGTGCTGCTGCCCATGAAATATCTCATAGATATGTTTGAGGTTTAACCTCCCAGCCGTAGACCACCTTTTTAGAAGAGTAATAGCATTAGCTTTGGAGCCCACTATAGCAGTAAATTCATCTCTTGTATGAAGAAGAGTCTTCCATAAAGGAGATGGAGTAAGAGTACCAGCAACATCCCAATAATGATCACGAGACATAACATACTTACCAACCCATGTCAACCATATAGAAGCCAGATTAGTGCTAAACTTCCAAAACATCTTTAAAAAGAGAGTTTTGTTCCAGCTGAGGATTTCCCGAATCAAATCCCCCCTGAGCTCTTTCCCTACATACCCTTGTCCAAGTAAAGATCATTCTATGCTGAGAGTCATAGCCCCATAAAAATTTCCTGCAAGCTTTCTCAATATCTTGCATTACCCCTTTTGGTAGAAGGAAGGATGCACGCCTGGAGGTTTCAATACCAAAAATGACTTGAGTTAATGAGCTGAGGCTTACCAGCAGAAGAGAGCTGATGATTACCCCAATGACCAATTTTGCTGTATCAGAGACTGATACATTTCTTTTGTAAGCCTCGAAGAATGTAAAGGTCTACCCAAATAATTGAAGGGGAAGTTACCCTCCGCATAATTAGTAGCATGCAATATGAGTTCCTTAATATCAGGCTTCACTCCAGTAAAGTAGAAGTTGGTCTTATTGGGACTAGGGGTCAGACCAGAGAACTCAAGACAACGATTTAAAACTCTTCTCAACAGCAACTACAGAAGGTAGATCACCCCTAGCAAATACCAACAAATCATCCGCAAATATTAAATGTGTTGGGCCAATTCTTGAGCATTTAGGATGATAGCTGAAATGAGGTTGAATTTTAATCCTCCACAAAATCCTAGAGAGGATTTCCATACAAAGAACAAAAAGAAGAGGAGACAAGGGATCACCATGTCTAAATCCTCCCGTCCCAGGAAAGTAACCCACAGAACACCCATTTATGTTAAGTGAGAATCTAGACTTCTAGAGGTACAACTACTAGTAAACACACAAGAGCAAAGTCACTAATTTCATGCACAAAATTTGATAAAATAGCTGAAAAATGAAAAGGACAGTCAAACAAAGAAAAGAATAGACCTGATATTATTGTCCTTGTTTGATAAAAATCTTCCCAGAATATTTATGGCAAGTACACGCAGGCCACTGTTGTCTTCGATGGTCATGATAGTTTCCACACATTCATAGAGAATGGCATTCCCTGCATTCTTGATTGACTCCGTTTTTGTTGCCACCTAAAGCACATATAACATTTCAAAAGACGAAAAAGGAAAGAAAGTCATTAAAAGCATCAGGCTGGAGAAGTTGTAGAACAAACCAGCAACATCAGCCATGAAAAAATTTGAAAAATAAACAAACAGAATTCATTTGTGCAGACAAAGAATTTGAACCTAAGAAGAAACTAGAAGTCTATGAATAACTTGAATCCAAATCCATTTGTATGTAAGAGAATTTCTACAGAATTCATTTTCTGCATAGTCAGAGGCGGACATGCAGATTTATAATTTATGCCCAAACTTGGAACAGCAACTCCCCTAGCATACTTCTTCTATTTCAATGAATTGTATAGCTTTTTAAAATCCCTCTTACACAATTGGAAAATGTATACAACTCGAAGGGAATAAAAAAGTATCAATATATGTCACAGAGGGTAAAAGAAACTATCTATGGGTCTCATACCCACATGGACATACACAGAAAGAATACCCACCAACCTGTGCAAGTATGTCATTCATGCAATCACTAGCGTCAGCATCCCCTTGGCCCAGAACACGCAAAAACCTCAACAGTCTCATGTGGAGGAAAGGGTCCGTAATTCCAGCAACATCATATTCCGGAGCGTACGAACTGTTCACTAGATCCTTTAGAACTCTCACGACAGCATCTATGCATTTCTAGAATACGGAAAAAAAAAAAGGAATAAGTTAATTACGATAATGCTAGAGCAATTGTAAATTTGTTGAAAAGGAACAGAAAAATGATTTTGACTCGCAAAGTAAATTTAAATTAACTATCAGCAACCGTGTGCACTAATTTCACCCTACGCAGAATATCAAGTTGCACATAAAACTAAAACCAATTCTTGAATATGGCAAGAGAGCTCACACTAGCTCAAATCACAAGTTTACTGGCCGTAAGATTTATAGATGTAAAACAAAAAAGAACTTTAAAAAAAAAAAAAAAAAAAAAAAAAAAATTGAAGCGCACAAGACATTAAATCGTATCCATTTACATCGAACGCGGAATAACTACACGTCGCATAAGACAACTGCTAACCACAATATCCACTTATAAGGTATTTTAACCTGGGGTGCAAGTGTACAACCAATTATACACTTCAATAAACAAAAAACCAAGATGAAAAAACTATAACTGATAAGTCACGCAGTAACCAAATCAGCATAACAAAAAATCAAAAATACATGCACACACGACTGACACGAGTACATGACTACATGGCATACTGTTGAAGATTTAAGTAGGGAGGGACGATACCTTTCTGAAATACTCAAGGGCATCTTCACTAACTTTACACAAATCGGTACAAAGTTGAACTCCAGTTATCAAGACTCCATGGTGCTTTTCTTTCAGTAAAGCAGCAGCAGGATTAATAAAATTTTCCGCAAGGTCAGGGACTTTCTTTATAATCCGTATTGAACACAGGGCTGCCTATTTCATAAGGGAAGTTAGTTATTAGGGTTCTTATGATTCAAACTTCAGATATCAACAAATAAAAAAGAGGAACAGGTAAACATTGTAAACAAATATGGAGTATTGATCAACCTTTCATTTTCACAATGGGCATCAATGAATACACAAAATATATGCAAGCGACATAGTTCAAGTTGCCGCAGCAGGAAACAAAGAACACTGTTGAGACTTCTAGGAGAAAAATGTTACTGTGGCAGCCAAGCAGTATCATTTTCAAAATTACATCCGAGATCCAGAAGAACAAAAATAATTATACAACCGGATGTACCACAGATTCAAGCTCAAGATTTTTGCTTTAAAACATAAAAAAAAAAAATCCTAAAAGCTCCATAACTGTCTCAAACAAAATCAAAATGTATTCAGAAAATTTATAAAAGCTCAGCAAAAGAGGTTTTTTTAAGGAAGCATAAAAAACTGTCAATGATTAAAAAAAAAAAAAAAAAAAAAAAAAAAAAAAAAAGGGTTATGAAAGCTCAAAATAAACTGAGCCGGTAGTATGTATAGAAGCTCAAGAACTTTGCGTATTAATTGATTCCAAGACCCCACGGTTGAGAGCAAAGTGAAAGGAAGCTCCAAGCTTCTCATAGTTTATATGTGAAGCAAATACAATGGTCCTTTGATATCATTTTCTAAACAAAGTGCAGAGGTACAAAAGAACCAATTATGCCCCTCAGAATACATTCTAGAATCAACTATACAATGACACAATCTTCTCGATATAAGTTGGCACATAGAAAATTATCTGCTCTTGTATGAGCAACGTTTACCTTTTTGCGAACGTTTGGATCCCGAAACTGAAGTAATCGCTCAACTTCTGGGGCCAGATCACGAGCCATTTCAGCGGAACAAATGTTCCCAAGAGCACAAAGAGCAAGACCCACGATGTACTGGTTTGTATGGTTGAGGTCTCTAGTATATAATTTAAGGAAATAACGATACTGCATTGTGAAGTAAGCACAAAACACTATAACAATAAACTGAATCAGAAAACAAATATAAGGATACTGTTTTAATGAATTCGTAACCAACATAAGAACTTCATGTCTTTCATCGAGAAGCAACATAAGGCCAAGATATCCTATTCTCTTTTCAGGAAATCCCGGAGACGCGATCAACTTAAGACACTCCATTTGACCAAAATGTGTAGGGTAGCCAAGCATATGAATAAACATAAGCTTGGCCATGTTTCTATGCCTATAATCCGGGTCATTTTCGCTAATAGCAGCACGAATAGATGCACACTCTTTTCGGACAACTGCTCGTTCCTCTGCTGCTGTTTTACTAGCTCGAATAGAGCGAATCATGTCCCTGCATTATGATAATAGCATATATCATAACCAACTTTGGTCTATTTCGACATAGTAACTCCCAACTTTCGACACAATTTCGAAATGTGCATTGAAATTCCCATTCAATATTATTTGCATTGTGATACCCTAACAAATCAATAGCCAGTAGGTCTTACTCAAGACCGTTTTAAGTTAAGATCTCTCACAAGCCTCCTTTTACATTTGCCTTGTTTAAATCGGTTGGGAGAGTCGTCTTAACTCAAGAGAGTCATACACATTGGCACAAAATGTTGCAAAAAACACTACTTGTCGCGGTTCTATTTGATTCTATACATTTCTATTCTAAAACCCGACGTATACAATCAAATGGAACAGACGAAGTACGGAAGTATAACTACAAAACAACATTAACAAAAAGGTCCAAAAACATGATCTGGGAAATTATAAAAATGGAACATATAATAGAAACTTACCTCAAACGGGTACCTGAAGAAAAGGGATTCATGATTATATTTAGAGCTGAAAATTACAATAAACACTTGATTTAATTGATTGTCGAAAACAAACCCAATTACAAAATCAACGGTATGAATCAAATCTGAAGGGTGATCAAAAGGGTATTAAAAGGATCAAAATTTTGTTAAGAAAACAAAAAAAAAAAAACAAAAAAACAATGTGGAAATGTTGTGAGATCTAAGGAATTGGGATTAAAAGAGAAAATGAAAGTTAAAGGACGAGCAATGAATTTTTTTTTTTTTTTTTTTTTTTTTTGGGTGCGTAAAGGACGAGCAATGAATTAATTTGAGTGGATTAATCAAGTTAATTGGGGTTTCAATGTCGTCCTGTTTTTCCTTTGGTAAACAGTTTAAAAGCGGGAACGGAAAAGTGGTAATTAGACCTCATTGTGAAATTTAAGCCCTTAACTTTTAATAGGAGTAATTGACCCCCTTAACTTTTGCAAAATGTGAAATTAAACCCCTCTTTAATTTTCCGACCAATATCTCACCGGAATTTTATTTTCTCATCCTCGGTTAAATGGAGAAACCGATTTTATAAGAATCTGCTAATTCATCATGATTCATAAATTGTACGGAGTATGTGAGGAAATTCAATTGTTGTTAGCTTGTCTATACTACTTCCCGTTTGTTAAATTTTTAATTAGCTTATTCAATCAATTCCATTTTTGCGAATTCAACAAAAGGAGTATTAATGCATCATTCTCATCATTCTAATTTCATCTAATTATCTGCTACTAGTTGAGATCCCGTGCTAAAGCACGACATTTGAGAAGGATCTATATATTGACATTTTTTGTTATTTTGGTGTAGTTTTCTGGTTGGTTGTGACCATTCTTTGTTAACTTTTGACCATTTTGATGAAGGTTATATCTTACTTCGTTTTTGTATCCTATTAAGATCATATTGTGACCTATTGTAAGTTTTGTTAAGCTTTTGATTAATTACTAATGATTGGAGTTGTTTTTTGGCTGTTTGTGACCATTCTGGTTGACTTAGTGACCATTTGATTTAATTTTGTTTGAAATCTGGATGTGACCATCATGGTTAAATGAGTAGTCGTTTTTTGGTAGTTTGTGGTCATTGTTATGAAACTGGTGACCATTTTGGTGTAGGTTATATCTTTTTTTTTTGTGTCTTATTAAGATCATAATGTGACCTATTTTAAGTTTTGTTAAGCTTTTGATTTATAACTAATGATTGGTGTTGTTTTTTTATGTTTGTGACCATTCTGGTTAACTTAGTGACCATTCTGATTTAATTTTGTTTGAAATCAGAATGTGACCATTCTGGTTAAATCCCTAGTCATTTTTTGGCTGTTTGTGTCCTTTTTTATGAAATTGGTGACCATTTTGATGTAGGTTATATCTTTTTTTTTGTATCCTATTAAGATCATATTTTGACCTATTTTAAGTTTTGTTAAGTTTTTTGAGTAATTATTAATGGTTGGAGTTGTTTTTTGCTCTTTGTGACCATTCTAGGTAACTTAGTGACCATTATGATTTAATTTTGTTTGAAATCAGAATGTGACCGTTATGGTTAAAAGTGAAGTTATTTTATGGTTGTTTGTGATCATTCTTATGAAATTGGTGACCATTTTGATTTAGGTTATATCTTATTTTTTTTGTATCCTATTAGGATCATAATGTGACCTATCTGGTTGTTTGGCTTTTTGTATCCTATTTTGTGTTGTTTGTGACCATTATGGTTAACTTAGTGCATTTTTTTGTTCACAAGTATGCTTGTTTTAAGTATCTTATTAAGATCATAATGTGACCAATTGTTTTTTTTTTATTTGAATTACTCAAATACCTTAGTTTCAGCACTAATCTACTTACCTTAACAAAAAAGTGCCTTACCCTATGTACTGTTCATATGAACAGTTTCAGTTTAGCGTTTTGGCCCTCTTCACGTCCAAACACAGCGTTTTGTGTGCTGTCTCCTTTACTGGACTTCTTGTTTGGGCCTTGGTTTACCGCTGCTTCTTACTTTGGGCCTTCATACGTTGATCTATTTTTTTTTTGTTCTCCTTCCGTATTCTCACTCTCAAGTCTCAAGTCTCATGTCTAAAGTCTCTATCTCTCCTCCCTTTTCTCTCTCTTTTTCCTTCTTTCCCCGTTCCTTCAACTGGTACTATCCACAATCGCCATCGATAAACCTAGCAACCGCTCTGCCTTCAAGCTTCAATTGGTACTATCCACACTAATCCACATCCACATAAATGGTTTTCGACTTTGTATCCAGGTTTGTTATGGAGTAATTTTATTTATGGGTTTGTTGTTTGATCTTGGGTTTTATTTATCTGGTTTAATCTTCATCTTTTAAGTTAGGTATCGAATTTTATGGGTTTATGTTGGATCTTGGGTTTTATTTACCTTGATTGATCTTAATCCAAAACATTGGGTATGTATGAAATCCTTTAATAAACATCGTTCTTTCAGTTATTGTTTAGGTACCAACCAATTGCATCAACAACAACACCATGGAAAACTCTGGAAATATGCCGCCATGGTCGATGCGTTCGCCAACTCGCCATAGCAATTATAGGGGATATTAAACATAATGTCGCAAGCTCCATAATCTCCTGGTATGTCGGTGTTTCGTTCTATGAGTTTATGAAAGTAATGCTTTGTGAGCCGTAATATTTGTTGTCTTTCGTTTGATAATTGTCTTCTTCCTTTATCTTCTCACTATCACTCTAATACAAGTTGTTATTAACAGCTTTAATGGTCACATCGTCATTATAAAACACCCTTGAAAGGTTTAATTTTGGATTTAATTTTGTAGATTATCTGTGTACATGTTAGGGTTTTGATTAGCTTTTTTGAGATTGTTGTTAGGCAGAAGGATTTGAAAGAGATCATCCGAAGTTTGCAGGATTATTTCTGCTGGTGATCTGGTTTCGGAAATGCTTGAAATTAGTTGTTCGCAGCTTGATCGGATTTTAAGGTAGCTTAAGAGTATGTGTTTAAGTAGTCAATTCGTCTTTTGTTGAGTAATTGATTGATTGTTGTTAGGTGTTAATGCTGGATATTCCTCCCTGCCTTTCGTTCATATTTCTTCCTTTTCCCCATTCTACTCTCTACCTTATGTTCCCCTCCTACCTCTTCTCTCTTTCTTTACCTCATTTTCCTACCCCTTTCTCCCAGAGATTCTTATATAACAATCACACACCTTCATTTGCACCTGTTTTAGAGAAACTTTTTCCCCGGCTTAACCTTTACCTCAATTATCTACTTACCTTAACAAGAAAGTGCCTTAGACTATGTACTGTTCATATGAACAGTTTAAGACCTGCGTTTTGCCCCTCTTCACTCCTGAGCGCTTGCGTTTTGGGCCGTTTATATGCTTGCTTCCTTTGCTTGCGTTTTGTCAGAAATTTGTATTATTGTGAATAATGCAGGGGTTTTGGTTGTTTATTTGATTATAATAGGGGATGTAATGTCGGGTTCGTTTCATAATGAGGGGGTATTTGATCAGATTATGGGTGCTGGGGTTTGGGATCAAAGAAAACTTGTGGTTTTGGTGGTTTTGCTTGTGTTTCTAGCGCCTTTATGTGCGTAAGAAAAGAATGATTCTTTGAGTTTGACTTCAGCTGCCTCAGTAGCTCTTGCAGTTGTGTTTGTTGTGGTTACTTGTACTATTGCATTTATTAAGCTTGTTGAAGGGCGGATTAAGGGACCACAAATGACACCCAATTTTAGTTCCAAGAAGGCTATTTTATATTTACTTGTGGTGATTCCGATTATGACGAATGCTTATGTATGCCACTTCAATGTACAGCCAATATATAATGAGCTTGATGGACATTCTCCTAATAAGATGAATCGTGTGGGGAGAATCACTACTGTTGTTTGTGTGGCGGTTTATGGCTTTACAGCCTTTTCTGGTTACTTGCTTTTCGGAAAGGGTACAGAATATGATATTCTGACCAATTTTGACACTGATCTAGGGATTCCTTATAGCTCTGTCTTGAATTATATAGTTAGGGTAGGATATATTCTTCACCTTGTTCTTGTTTTTCCAGTCATTCATTTCTCATTGAGGGAGACAGTTAATTCCTTGGTTTTTTTGCGGGTTCTGCTCCATTTTCAGAGAGTAGAAAAAGGCTTTTGTGCCTAACTGTGGTCTTGTTGGCCTTGATTTATCTTGCGTCTACTATGATCCCCAATATTTGGACTGCTTTCAAGTTTACGGGGGCAACAACTGCAGTATCCTTAGGTTTCATATTTCCCCCTCTTATTGTGTTACGCCTAAATGGGCAAGGAAAGACATTGACCTCTGGGGAGAAACTTTTCTCTTGGATCATGCTGGTGATAACAGCTATTGTTAGCATTGTTGGAGTGGTTGGTAATATTTATGGGCTTCAAAGCCAGTCAGAATGAATTTCATTAGATTTTAGATTAGACTATTCATAGTTGATGCTCTTAATTTTTTTTTTTTTTTTCGTTGTGGGGAAGGCAACTGATAAGGTCTTTACAGTCGTCTGCCTTAATCAAAATAAACCTAAACCACAACTAACGATAGCTAGCAGTAAGTCAGGGTCGAATCCACAGGGAGGCGGAGGTAGTTATCAATCTGTCTAAGTCGATTTTCGTCTAAAAGTAACCAAAGGGGGTTGTTTGTGCTTTCTAATAAACTAATTGCGAAATAAGTAAAAAGCAAGTAAATAAAAGTCGTAAACAATATAATTAAAGAGTCTAGGGATCAAGTTCACTAGGCAGTCATACGGGGTGTAATTTAATTCATTGACAGAGCTAATTCGTTGTTTAAGCACATATGATCGGTCGACTCCAATATGTTCTTTAGATCTAATTTAACATGCGGTCGCTATCATTAAATTAAATCTATCCAGTTATCGTGGCCTATACTAGTCTTAATCCGGTCGGTAGAAATCCTAGTTTGCAACACTAATTAACCAACTCTGGCCAGTAGTCAATCAATCAGATTCAAGACAATAACTGAACAACAACAAATAAGCAAATTAACTATCAATTCATTATTTTTACCCCTTCTAACAACCTAGATCCCTTTCACCCTAGATAGAAATTTAGCTACTCATAATAATGAAAGTAACGATAACAAAAGCAATAAGAATAAGGGGAAGCATAATTAAAAGCATTAAAAGATGAACGAGAAGTAATCGCATAAATCGAAATAACATTAATGAAGTAAAGTAGCAATACCGAAATTAAAGGCAAGATCTAGATCCGAATTGAAAGCAAGACTAATCTAAGAGTTTTAGAGAGTTTTCTAATCTAAACTCATCAGAAAAAGATGTAAAATAAGCATAAGACCTAATTAGGTCGAAACAAAAGTTTATATAGTGCTTAGGTCGAAATAGGAAACTTTGCGGAAAAGTCTTCTGACGATGGTTCCTCGGTCGAGTCAGGGGTGACTCGATCGAGGAAGTCCCACTCGATCGAGTCATCAGTGGCTCGATCGAGTATCCTCTGTTTCAGCTCATTTCTTCGTGTAATCTTCATTTCTCTTCCTTTACTCTTCTAGGCTTCCGTGCATTGCTTCGTGTATTCCACAAATGATTACTCCGCGGTGCTAACTCATTCCTTTGCTCCTCAAATGCATTAAATCTGCATTTAAACACCGAGATACGGAAGTAACGACATTCTAGTATAATAAGCATATAAATAGCTCAACTAGCACGGAAACGGACTATAAATGGCTAAGGAGGAGGCATATAATAGTATATAAATATGACTCATCAAACTCCCCCAAACCATCTCTTTGCTTGTCCTCAAGCAAAGCACACACAAGTACAAACATACCTACAAATGGTGAAAGATAACTCAGAGCTATGTCAGTGCATTCAAATCCCAAGTCATTCGTAAAGTAACAAAGTAGTGACTAAGTGCCAATAAAACAAATTCAAAGGCACGGGAAACAGAAAATATAGCTCAAGTCTCAAATCTTATGACAGTGTAATATAGACAAACCAAGCACCTTTCGACCTTGCAAGACCGTCTAAGTCGGACTCTCACGGGGTCACTCTTCTCTCAATAAAGCAAAGGGTAAGCATTATATATATGTAAGAGAGAAAGAAATAAAGTCGCTCACCTAAACTACGACCCACATGAACATGCATGCAATCTAATATGATAGACAATTCTAGCTACCGTACACATACATTCCATCCAAACGAGGTCCTGACACATGCCGAGTGCTTACAAAATATGGTAAAGTGAGGTGATGGGTAAGAAGGGGCAAAACATTTTGGGAATGTGGAGGTAAGAGCCAAGCTAGCACCTAACAAAACCAAATAAACAATATCCTCTTCTACTCATCTCAAAAATAAAACTCAGATGCCCAATTTTGGCATATAACTCACTAAAACCAAACACAACTCCTCAAATGATAAAAATAAAGTATAGGAGTAAGAATTGAACTTTCTCAATATTTCTTTTTCTCTTTTTCCATGTCTTTCTTTCTTTTCTTTTCCTTTCTCCCTTTTCACAACTCCAACTCCAGGCTTTGTAACTCAAACCAAATTTGATAAAATGAACGATATACCCACGAAAACAAATACTAAACTAGCTTGACAAGGGCAGGCTAGTTTTGGATGTAGTTAGAGGGGTCAAAAAGGCAAATTTGGCTAAATGTGGAGTTAAATGGGTAGTAATGAAATAAAGGGAAATGCAAGCAACTCTCCTAACATGTGTCAACCGCCACTAACCCGAATGTATGCAGGCAATAAGCAACTGAATGTCATATTTATGCAAATTAATGGAACATGTCATGCAAGGAGTACACTACTCTCATCCTATATGAAATTGGTCATAAATGTCACCAATTTATAAGCTCTATACCTTAGAATATATGAGTAGGTTGCCAACTAATAAAGTCAAGTCTAATTAGTGCAAGGTAAGTCGATTACGGTCAAATAACTCGAGTTATGAGCTTAACTTTCACGAGCTAACAGGTCAAAACAATGTACATGAACAACTGTAAGGGACTTAAAAACAAAGACAAGGCAAATTATCATCATTGTTACCGTTCTTCACCAAGACTCGACTCAAAAGCAAAGAAGAACATGTTTTTGTGTTTTGAATTTTTTTAATTTTTATGGATTTTATGATTTTTAAAGGCACACAACAGGAAATTAAAGCACACAACAGAATGTAAAGACGCTCCCCCAAACCTAAATGTCACAGTGTCCTCATTGTGACACTAAGCACACAACTAAAACTAAAGGACACACCAAACGAGAGGGAAAGCGAATGAAATTAAGCGAAGTACAAATGAAAGAAATACAAAAGGAAAGAGAATACCGATAATGAGCTGCAAAAGAACTCCCCCAAACCAGCATAAAACAGGGGAGTGAAGAGAATTCCACGCAAATACCCAATTCAACCGTGCAAAAACGCCAAACAGCAGCATAAGTATGGATGCTCGATCGAGTCAGCAGTGACTCGATCGAGGAAGTAGCTGCTGCGCGAAAGTCCTGCAATTTAAATACGCAAAATTAGATCAATACAATTCAACGCACGCAAAAGTAAATCGAATGTAAGCGCATGTGCTACCCAACAGCATAGGGAACACCAAAATACAATGTTCGCAGCAAAAATATTCGACACAAAACAATGTCCAAACTCAAAATCAAAATCTAGTTTAAAATAAGAGCAATGAGGCTCTTTCTCCGCCTTCTTATCAGTATTGGGCAGAATGGACAGCATGCCATCCACCATGGGAACATCCTTCACTGGGCTCGCTTCTTCTCTGTAAATTTCAGCCTTCAATGCATCCAACTCGGCCTCATAGTCTCTATTCTTGTCAAACTCATCAATTGGCTCGAGCTCCCCGGCAACGGCGCCAAATTTGATAAGGTCTTTACAGTCGTCTGCCTTAATCAAAATAAACCTAAACCACAACTAACGATAGCTAGCAGTAAGTCAGGGTCGAATCCACAGGGAGGCGGAGGTAGTTATCAATCTGTCTAAGTCGATTTTCGTCTAAAAGTAACCAAAGGGGGTTGTTTGTGCTTTCTAATAAACTAATTGCGAAATAAGTAAAAAGCAAGTAAATAAAAGTCGTAAACAATATAATTAAAGAGTCTAGGGATCAAGTTCACTAGGCAGTCATACGGGGTGTAATTTAATTCATTGACAGAGCTAATTCGTTGTTTAAGCACATATGATCGGTCGACTCCAATATGTTCTTTAGATCTAATTTAACATGCGGTCGCTATCATTAAATTAAATCTATCCAGTTATCGTGGCCTATACTAGTCTTAATCCGGTCGGTAGAAATCCTAGTTTGCAACACTAATTAACCAACTCTGGCCAGTAGTCAATCAATCAGATTCAAGACAATAACTGAACAACAACAAATAAGCAAATTAACTATCAATTCATTATTTTTACCCCTTCTAACAACCTAGATCCCTTTCACCCTAGATAGAAATTTAGCTACTCATAATAATGAAAGTAACGATAACAAAAGCAATAAGAATAAGGGGAAGCATAATTAAAAGCATTAAAAGATGAACGAGAAGTAATCGCATAAATCGAAATAACATTAATGAAGTAAAGTAGCAATACCGAAATTAAAGGCAAGATCTAGATCCGAATTGAAAGCAAGACTAATCTAAGAGTTTTAGAGAGTTTTCTAATCTAAACTACTGTAGAAAAAGATGTAAAATAAGCATAAGACCTAATTAGGTCGAAACAAAAGTTTATATAGTGCTTAGGTCGAAATAGGAAACTTTGCGGAAAAGTCTTCTGACGATGGTTCCTCGATCGAGTCAGGGGTGACTCGATCGAGGAAGTCCCACTCGATCGAGTCATCAGTGACTCGATCGAGTATCCTCTGTTTCAGCTCATTTCTTCGTGTAATCTTCATTTCTCTTCCTTTACTCTTCTAGGCTTCCGTGCATTGCTTCGTGTATTCCACAAATGATTACTCCGCGGTGCTAACTCATTCCTTTGCTCCTCAAATGCATTAAATCTGCATTTAAACACCGAGATACGGAAGTAACGACATTCTAGTATAATAAGCATATAAATAGCTCAACTAGCACGGAAACGGACTATAAATGGCTAAGGAGGAGGCATATAATAGTATATAAATATGACTCATCAGCAACGTAACTCACGTATGGCCAGTACAGTTACAAGGGGAGATGAGATTCAAACCTGCGACTTATAGTACACAGGTCCGTAGTGACGTTATACAGACACATTTAGATCTCATGTTGTAAGGTTGACATCCAATTTAGAAACCTGGAAACGAGGACGGTTTTTGCATTACTGAGGATCACCATTTGTAAATTTTCCAAGATGGGTTGTGGTAATTTTGCAACATACTTGGATTCGGATTGGACTGATGTGCTCATGCTCTAGATTTGAGGTCCTAGCACATTGTAGAAGTGATCTTGATGGTTTGACACGCACAACCGAATTTGTCAAGAAGACGGCAACATGTTTAGGATGTCGAGGCTCAGAAAATGTAAAAGTATACTCTCTTGGTTTTAAGTTTCACGCGCGCCTTCAAATTTACTCAATGTATTATCATGTATTCTTAGACCCTCAATCATGTCTTGATTTATTAGACAGAGATTGACGAGTTGAAATGTAATGTCTATATCTCTAGCCTGATTGTTCTGACAATATATTTATTCTTAGTAAATGAACTCATCAAAATAATACTCCGTATTCCAGAAAGCTTATCAAAGTAGCTTATGGTTTCTCTATCAAGTGTTTAGCTTCCAGAATACTGGTTTTATTTCATGAATTTGCTCTAGCATCAGTGTTGACTACTTTCTACTGTCTTTCGATATCAGTGTATGTTCTATTTCATGTTTCTTACATTGCAAAACATGTGAATCTCATACTTAATGGTCATAGTTTGCTGATTTTGATCGAGGCCAATTTTATTATTAGGATACAGCATATTTAAACCTAAAATAGGTACGAGTAAATAGGAAACATTGTTATGCTTACGCGTAGGAGGCGGCAAAAGTTGAGCTTGGCAAAGAATTGATCTTTTTGTGACATACGGAATATGTGTTGGGAGTTATATTGGCTAAGAGGGTTTGCTTAGACAGGTGCGAGGCTACTACAGAACTGGCACCCACCGGAACTATTCTACCAGAAACAGTTCAGTGTGGGTAGTGTAGACGTATAGTGAGCTTGGATATCCTTGTGCGGTAGTGGCACAACAGTAGATGGGATGGTCTTGAAATGTCGAACTCGAAGGACACGTTTTTTTTTTACAACAATAAAAGAGTAACATATACCTTAACCGGTTACAATACTACCAAACCAAAATTCATGAGAAGCTAACAAGCGTCGCATCTATAATGTCTTCTTGTTGTGCAGTGCTGCTTCCATAGATGCAATATTATCCTGAAGAGTTTCCTTTATTACTATCCGATCTAATCACTATTATGAGTGACGGTATAATGTGATGAACGGCCGAGCATGGTGTTATATAATTGCAATTTTTCGGAGAGATGGTTTTCGAGGTCATTTGTGTTTGGCTTTTGGCATAAACAATTGAAAATTGTTGGGGAAGGAGAGGCACGTGTAGTAACACCTTGACCTCGCCTTGAGGTTATATGTTAGAAAAACCGTTCTTGATACAATATCTAGGTAAACAAACTGAATGAAGAATATAAAAAACCTAGACTTGTACCTTAACTATCAAGTGAAAACAGACATTATTCATTTCACTCGAACTCAAATTTCTTATTTTCATTTACCTCATTTATATATCAAATAAACATTAGTGGTTAACATGGCTATTGTGTAATGTATCCTAATGAAATTTTAGATCAATAGAGAATGTCACTAACTTATCACTTTTAATGAATCCATTGTGCATTTATGCTAAATTATCATTTAAAATGACTAAATTATCTCTATTCTTTTTTGAATGGTGCCAAATGAATGAAATAAAGAGGGTGCTTTATAAGTATAGGTGGATAGCTCGTATAAAATTTCTTTTAATAAATTTGCATGAGATGTACTCCGTTTTGCCAAAAGAAGCTTAGAGTGAGTTCAAAATGTTGATACAAATGGACTGAATAGTCAAAACTGCGTAAAACTCAATTAATGGAAAACCATTTTAAACAACAAGAAGAAGACTGCGTCGACCACTGAATGCTTGCTTTTTTTTTTTTTATTACTACTGTTGCAACCGACTTCGGATTTCCTCGAGGAACCTGTGTTAACCTCAATGTTGAGCAAGACACATTCATGTTACTTGAGGGCATTATACAGAAATTGTTCCCTCGAGCCTCTATTTTTGAACGACAATGCAATGCTATTAAATCCTTCTCCTTTTATTGCCTATTTATTTTAAAACAAGAAGACGATAATGTTTCTTGCTCGAGTAAAAATAGAGGTGGCTATAATAAGTTGACTAATGGGTTTTTCCATTTTGAAATTGTGAGATGGTTTGTCTGTTTTTCCTTAGATAACGTTACAGTTTTGAATTTTTTTAGGATCATGATGGATAAAGGAATGAATTAATATTTAAATTAATAAATAAAATGAAAAATATGAAGGAATTTAGAGAGTAGAAATTTAAAGAAGGAATGGTTAGGAAATAATGGCAACTAACCAATATCGTATCCGCTTGGAATATATATATGCTGCACTAAGTTCTAAAACACCCAGTTATAAAGTAACGGACTCACAAGATCCATTATGATTGGTTCGATTGTAACACCAAATCACATGATAGGGATGGGGAAGAGAAAGAGGAAGGGAAAGATGAGGATGAATATTTCGAGGACAAAGTGGAGGACTGAGAGTGGAGGAGGAGTATTATGAGAGAAAGAGGGGGAAGAAGGAGGTGGTTGAGGATGCGAAGACATTGTAGAGAATATGGGGGGAGAAAAAGGAGGACAAAAGAGAAAGAGAGGTTAGGGGACAGAGGAGGAGGAGGAGTAGGCAGGGGTAAGTGGAAAATGGTGATTAGTACGAGGAGAAAAGGGAGGAGGAGAAGTAGGGGGATTAGCAAGCGGCAACGTTAAAGAGAAAAAATGGGTAAAGAAGAAAACAAGGGGAAGGGGTGAGGAATAGGGGAAGAGAAGGAGGAAGGGCTAATGAGTAGGACAAATAGCAAGGGGGAAGAGGAACGCGGGGATTCCATATAGGGGGAATGGGGAAAGGGATGTAGGTCGAGAATGAGAACAAGGGGAAAGAATAGGAGGTAGGAAGAGGGAAATGGAAGGATGTGAACGATAAGAGGAAAGAAAAAGAGGAAGGGAGAGGGAGGAAAAAAAGGGAATATATGAAGGAGTAGTACAAGGAAAAATGGGAGGAGTAATAATATGAGAGCAAATGGAGGAGGAGGAAGGGAAATGAAGGATATATAAGAGGAGGATGGGGGGACGTGGAAGGTATAACGGAGGAGGAAAGGGAAAGGGAGGGAGGTCGAGAAAGAGAGTAAGGGGAAAGAAGAAGAGGTAGAGATAGGGAAATCAAAGGATGCGAACGATAAGAGGAAGAGGAACGGGGAAGGTGGGAGAGGAGAAATGGGAAGATATGGAGAAGTAGTACGGGGAAAATGGGAAGAGGAGTAATATATGAGGTGGCGAAAGAGGAGGAGGAACGAAGGATATATAAGTAGATGATGGAGTAATTGGAAGGTATACGAGAGGAGGAAGGGGAAAGTTAGGGAGGAGGACCACGAGGATGAAAAGGGGGAGGTGGTTTAGGATGAGACTGGGTTGGAGAGAAAGTAAGAAAGAAATAGAAGGACAATAGATTATCTCTCCTTCTTCTATCCCGCTCACCATGGTCTCCTCAAATATCACACACACGCCCGCGTTCTCATGCACAACAATCACATTTAAAGAGCAATAAAAAATCATAACATTACTCAAATCACTATGCATCAATGAATTATCAACAACATGTGTCATCTTAATCTTAGTGCAAGATAAGTCAACGAGCATAGAATCAGGGGAAAGGGATAGGGAATGTATTAGACCATATTAATCCTTCTTATCATCCCAAAAACCTGCATCATCATGATCTTCAATAACACACTCTTTATAAGAGTAGTTCATATTAGGTTTAAGATGAGGGGGTTACAAGCTCACTCTCATACCTGACTTCGGACTCCCTGAAATTAAGAATATCCTCATCTTTTGCTTCAAATCTAACATACCTTCCATTACTTGTATTGCCTGACTTTCAGGGTTCTAAAGAGCCCCCTTAAAAAAAAGTTAGATACGAAATATTTACGAATGTTTGTCTATAATGAAGATTCGCTACCCTGCATATGAAACGTAAACGATTAAAATATAATGAAGATGCACAACAAGTTTACGCTATAAGTTGGTTGCTTTGTTAATTCCACATTTTACTTGTGCTATTTAGCAATGCACAGCAAGTGTTGTCGACACTTGCACTTGCCACGAAGTTTTGAGCCCCTACTTACAATAGTGTTAGAGATACATGAGGAGGTGCCTCTTTATGGTCTACTTGTAGAGGGTGACATTCTATCCTACAAGCCAACTACACCTACGCCTACCTCAAATGTGACCTTTCTTAAATAGTCGCACTTTCGTTATTAAAGATAATTGGAGACTGCTTAAGCTCTACAATCCGAGGTCAAATAAATCGTTTCAATATCTTGGGGTATCGCGCGCACCGCGCGCGATACAACAACTAGTTTAGTCTAATGTTTGATAGGTACTCTAAAAAGGTCGTTGATGCATATGGTTCCCCTGGTGGCTTATTTAAGCTACTTAATAAGATGACGGAAGAGCAAAAGAGGGGTGTTGAGGAGATTGGTTTCGGGGGGTTGTTGGAAATTAGAGCGTCTGGAATGTATCTTGTTATGATAGATTGGTTGATGAGTCGTTATGACCCAGACTCAAGGATGTTCAGCATTAATGAGGGATGGTACTTTATTTTGACTAGAGATGATGTGTATGACACATTTGTGTTGCCTTGTAATACTGGGAAGGAGGTATTGCGTACCTCAAGTAAGAAAAAAGACAACCCTGATATAGGATTAATGGAGTGTTGGAGAAAGAGGTTGGGTATAACAGCGGGTAAGGAGATTTCCAGTGATGCAATAGGTGATGATATGATGAAGTTGACTGAAGGAGGCCAAGAATTCAAGCAATTGTTTGTATTGTATGTTATGGGTACTTTCCTTGCACCAACATGCCATAATCAAGTTGACCTTAAGCTTATCAAGGCCGTGGACAGTGTCGAGGACATCATTAATCAGGATTGGTGCCATTATGTGGTTGAGAAGCTTAATGAAGCTATTGGTAAGTGGAAAGGGAAACAAACAAAGAATGTAGGTGGTTGCATGATGTTGCTTCAAATACTTTATTTCCATCGGCTTAGATGGAGAGGTGACGTGGCAGAGCCAACCCTTCCATTGGTTAAAAATTGGACGTATGAGAAAATAAAACATCGTGTGGAGGAAGAAAGGGCTGGAGCATTGAAAAACAACAATGAGTATGGTAAGGGAGAGTGGGATAAGAAGACGTACCCTGTTTCCCGCTTTGTACCTAAGGTAATCTATAGGCATTCAGGAGCTGTGGGTAATGATCCTAAACCTAATGAAATCAACAAAAGAACAATCACATTTGAGTTGCCACGTGATTTATTAACTGATGAAGAGATTGAAGCGAAATATAAAGATGTAAGTCAATTTCTCTTACCCTTTACATTATCAAGAATTGTCTGAATTTCATTTTATGTTAGTTTATGTAGGCTCTGATCAGATTATGAACAATTGATCATGTTTGTGACCATTCTGGTTTGTTTTGGGGACATTTTTTTGGTTGAGTGTTATGTGAATGTTTGTGTATCTTATTAAGATCATAATGTGACCAATTCTATGTTATGTGTAGTTTGTGACCATTCTCCTTAAATTACTGACCAATTTTCTTAATTTTGGGTTCAGATCAGAATGTGACCATTTTGGTTATTTTATTGTAGTTTTCAGGCTGTTTGTGTCCATTTTGATGTAGGTTATATATTATTTTTTTGTATCCTATTAAGATCATATTGTGACCTGTTCTAAGTTTTGTTAAGCTTTTGTTTAATTACTAATGATTGGAGTTGTTTTCTGGTTGTTTGTAACCATTCTGGTTAACTTAGTGACCATCAGATTATGTACAATTTGAAACTATCTGTAGCTTTTTTTAAGTTCTCAGGTTGAATTGGTTTATATTTTGTTATTTGTGACCATTCTGATTTAATTTGTAGCTTTTGTTTGGTTGAGTATTGTTTCTGTTCTTGTGTTTCTTTTTACAATCATAGAGTGACCAATCTTGTGCTATATGTAGCTTATGAATAAATATTACGGAATTGTTGGATTTTCAGTTGTTTGTGACCATTCTGGTTAGTTTTGTGGACATTTTTTACAGACCTTAGTGGTCATTTATTAGCTAGCCAACATGTCAACTCATTTTTTAAACGTGTACTAATTATTTGTTAATGTTGTTTTCTTCCGTAGCCACGTTTGGTGAATTGGATGACGACAAAGCGGGATTTGGAACTTGTTTCGAGATTACATGAGATTAGGACTAAACGAGTGGAAAAGCACGCAGTAAATGTCAATCCGAATGTTGAAGAGGAAGGGCTTGAGGAAATTGAAGGAGAGATGACAGTACACAAGCATTGAAAGACCCGGATTTCTTGGCCCAATACCTTGATATGGGCAAAAGGATTGATGAGATAGCGGAAATGAAGTTGGTCGAGCCGCCTTCCTTTGACCTTGGGATTGATGCAATTGGTACTAATGAGACAATTAGTGCTATTGATACCAACTGCCCGGAGCCTTCACAAAAGAAGAGTGTGTATTGTCCTAGGCGACCAAGAGTTTCCGAGAAAGGCGTGTATGTTAGAAGATGCGCAAGGTTGGCGACAAAGAAAGGAGTTGAGGGGGCTATTGAAAAGGTAGTTGGCGTCAAGGATAAGTAGCGTAATAGGGTACGTCTTGGGAAAACAATGTCATTTTAGTTTGAATTTTGTATTTTGGATTTAGTTTGGATTTGGTAGTTGAATTTCAGTTTGGGTTTGGTAATTTTAGTTTGGTAGTTTGTAGTTGAATCTGCACTTAAATTGTCACCTTATAATTGAAGGTAGTCTTTTGTGGCCATATATCTGATATTTATAGCCTGTTTTTTTATTGATAAATCTGTTTTTTTTGCGATTTTTAGTAGTTTTTTTGAGGCCATATACCGCAATTCTTTATTACTTAATCATAAGCTACAAATAGCTTACAATTAGTCACATTATCACCTTAATAAATGCAAAAAAAATAGATTTTCTGTTGTTTGTGACCACTCTTTCTTATTTAGTGACCGTTTACATTGATCTTTGTGTTGAGATAAGAATGTGACCATCAATTACCAATGCTGATTTACGTTATAATGTAACCACATTTATGTTGTTTGTGACCATTCTTATTACAGATTTTTGTTATTTTCGTTTATCCTATTAAGGTCATTATGTGACCAATTTAAAGCTATGTGTCGCTTTTGATTAATAACAATAAATTTCCGTTATCCTAGGTTGTTTGTGACCATTCTTGCCAAATTAGTGACCATTCTGACTTAATTTTGGGTACAAGGTAATTTCAACCCAAAATTAAGCAAGATTTAGCTTGTAATGTCGAAAGTTGATTAAGCTTGTAATGTGATAATGCAATTGGAAAAAAATGACTATTTATTTGGTAAGCATAATGACTAGTTATTTTTGAAAATACAAACTAACAACGGAAGATTCGAAATAATAGAGAATAGAACATTTTGTGCTTATAAGAGCCTAGGAATAGGAGTGTATGGCAGCTCGGCCTCATTTGTTTTAGCGGAACGGTTTGACTTTCGTTTTTGTATCCCACTTTTCTTCCTTTGTCTACGCCCCTTCGTAATTGCTCGGTCAGGGTCAAGGATTGTTGTACCTGTGCTTGGGGCATCATTTGTTGGACATTGTGACGCTCTTCTCTACGGTTGAAAAAAGAATGAACCTCTTCTAGAGCTCTTGCATAAGCTTGATCCAATAACGACCTCGCTTCGGGTGCACTCTGACATTTTGTTATCAGATTGTTGAAGTTTGTAAGAGATTGTCGCCGCCAATTAACTGCCTCATTTATGCCACTTCTCCGCCTATCATTAGGAAGGAGTCTGTCCCACACTTCCTTCTTGGCAAACTTGGTCTACCTCCTTGAAATGTATCGGTCGGGGATTTCGGAAACAGAGCGTAGATATAAGATGCGGATGGAGTGGAAGCATAACATACCGCTTTCCTGAAATTTACGACATGTGCACTCAATAAGCAAGTTAGAAGAGTCAAAGGTGACATGGTGCGGATTTTCATCACTTCCCGATGGATACACAAGGTATGACTTAATATGACCCTCAGTCGTACATTCTATGGCCCTAGTACCGATTGCGATACTGAATTCCTTCTCAAATGCCCTGAACAAAGTCAATGTGTAAACTTGGGAGGCATGATCTAATAAGTCAACCAAAGGATACACAAATGTGGGCCTGGCACGGATATTATTAAATTCATTTCGTTCCTCTTCTGTCCTCCATCTTCTGACTGTTGCCTCAAATATGTGAAAGAACTCAGTAAGTGAAGTAGTCTTAGTTGCTTGGAAACCCAAAGAATGATTGGTGCTTTCACTTCGTTGCGACGAAAGTATACCTGCTGAAAAGTACTCCTTATTTAATGCGGTGCACCATTTTTCCCTTAAAGTATATAGACGTTTAAACCATTCACTATTTTGTAGTTCATAGTCTAATATCATTTTTCGCCATGTATCTTCAAATTCCGCCTCACTGTAACATCCATTAAGACATTTATTGAATACGCTCTGGAATGATCGATCATGCTTCAGTGTACCATAGTGTGAAACAACATTTTGTTGGATATGCCATTGACATAACCTGTGCTTTGAATGTGGATAAACTTGGACATTGAGTGATGAAATTTAAGAACGTAATTATAAAATGTAACCACTTTGCTAAGAATATGTGACCACTAAAGTACATAAAGTAATCATACTATAACATATTAAAGTAATGAAACATCAGCTATGTTTCTTAAACAAAAAGTATGCACATGTTAATTAAAGTGTAACCATTTACCTAAGAAAACGTAACCATTTGTGTGGGATTATGTAACCATTTATAACTTATTTATAAATGTAGCCCTTATTACTAAATTAGTGACCATTCTGTTTGAATTTTGTGTTGAGATAAGAATGTGACCATCTAATAACAATGCTGATTTACGTTATAATGTAACCAAATTTATGTTGTTTGTGACCATTCTTATTAAAGAATTATGTTATTATTTTTGTACCTTACTAAGGTCAAAATGTTACCAATTTTATGCTATCTATAGCTTTTGCTTAATTACTTCAAAATTCTGGTATTTTTTGTTTTTTGTGACCATGCTTACTAAACTAGTGACCATTCTGACTTAATGCTATGTGTACCAACAAATGACAAAGCAGATTTAGCTTGTAATGTGACCAATTTTTTGTTGCTTGTGACCATGGTTATTAACTTATTGTGAAACCTGGACGTGAAGTGGAAACAATTACGTAAATTTAAAATAACGTTAGACCAATGGTTATTAATCCCAATCAACGGACCGCATATCAAGTTATATTTATTTGTACGGTACGTTGTGTCGAATATAAGCACATCATGGTACAATAAGTAATCCTCCTTCATCATCGAGTCACGCCAGAACACGTGGCACAATTTTCCGTCGTCTCCAAATTTCAAACGATAAAAGAAACCAGGGTCTTCAGATTGACATTTGGTCAACAACTCAACTAAGGTTGATGCATCACCGCCTTCAATAGCACGCATCTTAAGCCTATTAACGTAATTGATATGGTCTCTCTTTGTATGTCCAACTAACTCCTCACCACCAGACATAACAGCTAACACACGATATTGAACAGATGGACGGACCAAGGCTTCAGTCATCATTTCAATCACCTCACCCTCCTCAGCCGTTATCTTTCGCTCTGACCTGTGATTATGTTGCCATTGAGGGGGCGTTAGGCTATGGTTATGATCAAGATTGTGGTTTAAAATTTCCCAAAGCCCCTCACTGTTGACCTGAGTTCTTATAGAGGGCTTGCAATCACATCTAGTTATGTTGACTCTCTTCGTTTGGGTACCTGACAAAGAGGGCGTCCCATCAGAATTCAATGCCCGACCATTAGCATGCACACCCTGACACGAACAAACAAAATATCTCTCATACTCGACATTCTTTTCGAGACGACGAGTTCCTTTTCTAGTACCAAAACCCGTTGCTCGAGCATGTCTATTGTACACAGTGAGTAAGTATTCCCACTTTCTAGCCTTCAACCCGACGAGGGAACCAGTGTAATCAAAATCTGATAAATTGTTAGAAAAAAAAAACGTTAACGCGACATTTGTCATGGAATTCTGAGAAAAAAAAGTTACTACATCAAATACTGGTATACGAAGACGATATTCAATTCGTTACAAAAAGCATAACTGTTAAAAGCATAACAAAAAATGAACAATTGTTATACGAATAAGATATTTAATTACTCTGCCTCACTGTAATATTGTTGTAAAATTGTGACCAATTCTGCATCAAATGTGACCAATTGTTGTTAATTAGTGCTCATTTACTTAGTAAGTTATAAATGATAAAAGCATTCGTTTTAAAAAAAACTATTCGAAAAGCATTTGTCATCTGATCAATAACTGATAAAAGCGTTTGAAAGACGATATTCAAAATCTGTAATACGAAGAAGAAATTGAATTCTAATCAAAATCTGATGAATTCCTTAGACGATATTGAATAATTTGACAAACTGATAAATTAACAATGAAATGTGACGACATTAGGGTTACAGAAAGCATTCGTTACCTTCCTTCAGCGAATGGATTGATCCGTCGTCCAGGATAATAGAGCCAAGATCGTCTTTGACGTGATTAGTACCTTTATCTACAGATAGGCCGATAATATCGTCTTCATGGGGTGCCAAAATTGTATCATCATTGTCATTGATCATCTTACACAAGTTAAGAAAAAAAAAAGATGAAAAGAAAGAGAAGGCAGAGGTACGTAGAAGAAGAAGATTCAACTGAGAAAGTGAAAAATTTTAACATGAAAAAAAAAAAAAGTCAAAACAGAATATGGTAAATAAGGTAGTTGTATTATTTAGTGGCTATTTTTGTGGAAAGTATTATTTTCTTAAAACACATGCCTAATTAAATCAACCCATGTTATTGCTATCCGGATTTAAATGCCAAGTATCCGAGTCCGTTTCATTATTGTCGTGTTTACAACCGTTGTAAACAAGAATTTGTGTTAATCAATCAACGGAGAATGGTATAGGTTTTTTTTTTTTTTTTTTTTTTTTGTAAGGATACAAAAAGACTGCTTAAACTATCGATTTTGCGATAGAATGGGCAATCCGATTAAGGTTTCTTGGACAGTGACTAACAGAAAAACAATGACACGAAGAAATTAAGGATAAAAAGGATCGTTAGATTGGTGTTGTGTCCTGATTGAACTCTCCACACCCATTGATTTGAAGCACTAGATTCAAGCAGTCGGAAGTTACATCAATATGGCGATATCCCCGATCAATAGCTTCAACACAAGCAAATTTAAGAGCTATTGCCTCGGCTTGGAAGGCAGATTTAGCCCAAAAGGAAGCATGTCCAATATGGAAGAGTTTCCCCATATTATCTTGAAAGAACCACCCAGCAGTAGCTTGTAAGTTAGTTTTCCAAGACACATTGCACTTAAGACGAATATGGTTCGAACAAAGATTTGACCCAATCAAATAACACGGGAAATGCTCACGTATTAAGAACGAGTTATCGACAGCATCCAAGCAATCATCTCCCAAAGAAACTACCTTTTGGTATTTGTCATTTTCAACCCGTATGTTATTATTAGCCTCTAATTCAGTGTGATATCAAAGATTGAATCTTTAATTTCACAGTTTTGGTGGGGTGGTTCCAAAGTTGGCAAGGGTATTCACCGGAAAAGATTCCATTAAAGATTCCATTAAGAATTGATGATGATAGAATTGGCTAAGACTTGGTCTTCCATTAGAGGGAATTTAATGGTAATAATGACAGACGAGCAACGAACTGAGCAAGCATCCCACTCAACTTCTTTCTTCGTCTCTTCAAGCCATTTGAGTCGATCATGTTGAGTCAAAACAAGCTGTCAATAACATTATTTGAGAAAATAAACATGCTAGATGTACAATTCATCGATATTTTTATTTTCTTTGTATAAGTCGGAAAATTTTTAGTTGCATATCTATAGTCTATAGATATATCATATGTTTTTTTAGGAGGAAAAGGCCATATGTGAAGGAGATATTGACGAGAAAATGAAATTCCGGTGAGATATTGGCCAGAAATTACAAAGGGGTTTAATTTCACATTTTGGAAAAGGTAAGGGGGTCAATTACACCAATTGAAAGTTAAGGGGTTAGATTTCATAATTCATTAAAGTAAAAGGGTCTAATTACCACTTATCCGCTTTTTTTACAGCTATCACTTCATATAGCGAATTACCTTGCTGTACTTCCAGCCATAGTAAACTGATGTAGCGAATTATAGATCTCCAAGGGGTAATTAAGTTTAAAAAATTGGCTAATTTTGATTCATCTCTCTGATTTATGCACAATTAAACATGTGTAGGACACGTCGTGCTTGAAAAGACAAGCTCAAGGGTTTTGCACAAACTTTAAAATTTGGGTACCATGTGCAAATGACAAAATTTAGTAATAGTATGTGAATTTTCCGTAGAATATGTTTTATGGTATAATATACTACTATTCTCTCACAAAAATTATTTTATAGAGTACAAACAAATTGAATGTTGTCCATCATAGGCTCATAGCAATGCCTGGGGGAGGGGATGACAAATGGAAATGCTGATGGCGGCAAAGCTGTGTTAGTTTCGGGGGGGTGGCTACGTGATGGTGACTGAGACGAAAGGGAGAAGAAGACGGTAAGGTTACAAATAAAATTTGAATTTAAAACACTTGTTAAGGAAACGTAAACAATTAAGTGGAACGTTAAAAGAAGACGACGTAAGCGAATTGGTAAAATGAAGGAACTAATCGCTCGATCGTTCAATCATAACCATTGTGACAAATCTCTCCTAATCCCCAGTCTTCTGTGGACAACTGAATTTTGTTGTTCATTCTTCATGATAAATATGCCTCTTGGAAAAAACCATATTTTATGCAATGCAAACCGAGTTCTCCAAATCTTTAGCTGAATCTAAGCCACCTTTACTGTTTTATTTTTTTACGAAACAATGTCGAAAACACTAATAAATCTCTTAAACAAGGTGTCATGCATTCCTCAACAAAAGAAAACAATTCTCGAAAAATGTTTACCCTTCTCTTTTACTTCTTCACTGTATTATCCTACCACCATAAAACCGTCACTGAAGCTAGAAGTAGAACTCAACAAAAAGATGGATTCACCGTTAACCTCATGCACAGATACTCCCCAAAATCTCCATTCTACGACCCGTACATGTCAACTCTCGAACGTTTCCAAAAATTACTGACGGCCTCAAAATCGAGGCATGACCAAATAAAATGGCTTCAAAACAAGGTTGATACTACTATACTCACAAATGACGGAGATTATCTCATGAGTCTTTATGTTGGCACTCCGCCAACTGAACTAGTCGCAGTTCTCGACACAACAATTGACCTGACTTGGCTTCAGTGCACGCCTTGTGTGAATTGCTACCAACAAACTGTCCCTCTATTCAAACCTTACTCTTCAAAAACCTACAAAATCCTTCCTTGCGACTCACAGCATTGTTCGGACCTTGACCCTTCCCATATTAACTGTGACCAATCGTCTGACCAATGCTTATATTGGTACACTTTCGGAAACCAAACTAGCATGACCGGCGGTGTTATGGGAAACGACACATTTTCCTTCAGTTCATCTGATGGACAAAACCCTTCCTTTCCCTTGACCACTTTCGGGTGTGGATATGATCAGATTGGTGAGTTTGATCCACGGTCAGCTGGCGTGGTTAGCCTTGGATCAGGCCCTCTTTCACTGGTTTCTCAAATGGGTAATAAAATCGACTATAAGTTCTCTTACTGCTTAGCCTCTGCCTCAAACACTACCAGTAAGCTAAGATTTGGTGCTTCGGAGACAATAGGACAAGAAACTGTCATGACTCCTTTTTTCACAAAATACCCTGCAAGTTTCTACAATCTTGAATTGTATAGCATAAGCATAGGTCAAGCGAGCGTAAAAGTCAACAACGACATAATCCTAGATACCGCTAGCACACTTACGTATCTAACCCCGAGTATCTTCTCAACCCTTGTGGCTATGGTTAACGGGGCCATAAGGATGAAACCGATAGCCAATGGTCTAGTGGAGTCAGTACTGTGCTATACGACGCCTTCAGGAGATATAATCCCTCCTGATATCGTGTTTCACTTTAGTGGGGGTGACTTGGTTTTGAAGAGTACAAATTTGTTCTTCGAGTATAACGACTCCCTTTGCATGTCGATTGTTTCGACACCAGAAGAGGACGATCCTTTGGTCTTCGGAAACATGGCTCAGGTAAACTTGGAGGTTCAGTATGATCTTTTAAGCCGGACTGTTAGCTTTTCTCCGAAAGATTGTGCCTTAGATAACTGACAGCAGTACCATAATATACAGCAATAAGAACTAGTAGCTGGGATCTAATCTAATAAAGTTTAGCGTTTCCTATATTTTCGAATATAAACTGAAAATATGACATAATATTGGGTTATCTATTTGCGACTAATATTCCTATCCATCAAATATAAGCAATTTTTACACAGCAAAGATATAGCCAAGGCAAGTAGAAAATATTTACATAACGATCAATTTCAAAGTAATGACCGACTCGGTGGCGATACCTAATACGGAGTGCCCTGCCGGGTTGTATCATACCGTCTCAACTCCAAAGCAAAAAGATAACAGACTTTAATCAGGGTCGCAGTAACATGCAAATAAAACAGAAACTTGTGCATAGCACTATAGCAGTCAAAACATCAGGAAGTACAAGCTAATAAAACATGATCTCTTCGTGATATTCAGTCAATCACAGTAAAGGTCCAAAACAGTTTCTTTCAGCAAGAAACAAATTACTCAATGTTCCAGTACACCGTCAACTCTTACGAGAAAACTCGATAAACGACCCAACAATTTTGGCATTTTTAAGGCATGTAAATAAGACTGACATATACAACCAAATTTCCAAATTCAAAATTCTACATAAGAACAAAATATAGACCCCATGTCAAACTGCTACATAATTCAGTCCGACTTCGACACAAGGGTACCGATTTTGTTGCAATCCAATTATTGTGCATGGATATTGGATAATACAAACCAATTTATTGTTGTGATTTATGACAGATATGAATTATTGGTTATTTTTTCCCGCAGGAGATTTGGCTATCTCTAATAGAAATAAAGAGTTTGTCTCTAATAGCACACCGATCATTCAGTTAAATTCATGTAATCACAAAATTCACATTAAGTATCTTCTATAAGCAAACTGATACTTTAATTAGCACATTTGCATTAATAATTCTTAGTGTAGACGAAACAACCAAGCGGAATTTTTAATCCCTTTAATCGCCAAATACACCTCAGCAAATGAAGTAGACAAAAAATAGGTGGCGTGTACTTGTTTTACACTACTTGGAATTTTAGAAAACTAAGTTCTTCCAACTACTGAAGATTAATATATTAAAATGACTATGTCACCTAAATGCATGCTTATACTTATGAGTTGTGACAACATGTTTTACGAAGTGGGTTGGAATTTAGGGCAATGGACAATAGTTGTTGAGCTACTAGGTTAGGCATATGTAATATAATCAGAATGATCCAACAAGAAAACTCCTAATAGGTACTCCCTCCGACCCTCCGTCCCAATCAGTCAATACCTTTGATTGAAATACCTTTCACAAGGAATAAAAAGGTAAACAAATATTCAGGACCAAGGAAGTGCCAAAAACTAGAATAAATGGAACTCCAAAACACTTCTCTAGCACTCTAACTCGATATTCTTTGAGATAGGATAAACAATAGTGGAAGTACACGGAACCTATCCTCGAGGGCCAATCAATGCTTGCTAGAACAATGGTGTATCAACTAGGAAATTAGACATGATAAATCTAGGCCAAACAAGAAAGCAACATCTCAAAAGCCTTTCCATGGAATTCCATCATAAGATAAAGTTCACTGCCATTAGACTACAACTTAATGTAGAAGGAACATAATGCACATTAGATTGCGAAACCCCATATGCCAAAAAAACTTAATAAAGTGAAAAAGTAAAGGCAAAAGTGAGCAAAACTAAGAAAAACATGTTCTAAAACTCTAAATGTAACAGCTTTCATGTGTAAATGGATCATAAATTCATAATTAGATGATGAGAAGTTTACAAGCGATACGAGGAAGTGAATACCTTCACTATCATAAGGCCTGACCTCTATTACTCCAAGGCAAACTCATATCAACATTGCTACCACTAAAATCAGCATTAGATGAATTTGGAAACTTGCTCTTCTTCGACCATAACCATATTTTGGAAACAGACAGACTCTCAACTTTGCTCCCAATATTAATCTTTCTAGCTTCGGCATCAGCATTAGCAATCGTTGTCGCAGTAGTGGAGTTCCTGTGTAGCCCATTTCTCAAACTCAGATTCTTCAATTCAGCAACAGTCTCATTCAAAGGGTTTTTATCAGGAGATACTGCGACTTGTAACATCGAATTTCCAACCACATATTGGTATGAACCCATTGAGTAACACCTCCTTGCATCCAAACTACTACTCGTCTCACCGACATCTCTCCCTTGGAACACAACACCTTCTTCTTGTCGAACCTCGTTACTTGTGCTCCTAAACTTGCCAAGTCTCACAGGAAACACCTTCTTCTCACCAACAATCTCAATCTCAAATGGCTTCTGATTTTTCCCAAGCATTCCACAACCACCACCTCCAACCCCATTGTAAGGCAACCCAACCCCCCCACTCCTATCATCATCCATCATATCTTCATAATCAAAAACCGGGTTTTCAATAGCGAAACCAGGGGTATAAAGTGATCCTCTACAAAGAGGACAAGTAGAATTGGACAACAACCAAGTATCTATACAATCAATATGAAAAGCATGACTACACAAAGGCAACAGCCTTAACTTATCTTGTTCCGAAAACTCACACAAACAAACAGCACAATCAAATGGTTCCTTCAATCCAACAATTTCCTTGTACTGAAACAAAGGTAATGCATCAATAAATGCCTGATCTAACCCTGAATCATGAAGATGAAAAAGTTGCTGCAACTGTCTTTGCATTGCATCCGAATTCGACACATTATCTGTGTATCCATTAGATTGAGACATTGAAGAAGATGAATGTCTTTGCTTCATGAAAAATCTAATTAATAGGTGAAGTAAACCAGATATGAAGAAAATTACTGCTAAAATTATAATTATAAACAAAATTGCAGGACTGGTTTTTCCAGCTGAAGATGATGATGGTGGTGTTGCTTGTGAAATTGTGTCTCTTTGGAAGAAATTATGATGATTTTGCGATTGAAACAATGACATTTTTGTGATTACAACAATAGCCAATAATAAAAATTCAAACTTTCATAACAAAATGTATGAATTTTAGGGTTTTGACAAAAACACAATATTAAAGATTGAAACTTTCCCCAAATTTCTCAACTTTTATAACCTAATGTATGAATTTTAGGGTTTTCTCAATAACCCAATAATAAAGATTGAAACTTTCCCCAAATTTCTCAGCTTTCATAATCTAATATCATGAATTTTAGGGTTTTCTCGAGAACCCATCTTTGATTTCATGATTTCTGAGCAAACCCAGATCATATTTTTTGCAGCAGCAAGAATCCCATACAAAAAAAAACTAATTTATTGAGGTTTTTTTTTTTTTAGATTCTTTAAGATTTGGGGGAAGAATTTGAGTAAGAAAAACCCTATTTTTTACTCAATTTTGCAGATTTTTAAAATTTTAGGACTATGTTGTATAGTGACAAGAGAGTTTTTGGGGGAACAATCAAAAGTTGAAAGTAAGTTGAGTTGAGTTGAAGAAAACTTGGCCTTGTGGCCTTGTGGGAGCTTCAGGAAGGTAAAATGACTATAAAGGGGCTTGAATTTCCTAATTGTTGTGTTTGCTTTGAATCCTTTGATAAAGAAATACAAGGGTAGTCTAGTCATTTCAAAAGTGATGTTTGTTTGTAACTCTGTTTAGAAAAGGTCAAAGGCTTGTCACATAGTACTTCCCACTTTCCTACTCACATGTAAAAATGTGAAATTGAAAATGGTCAAGTAGAATGTAATTGGTAGACCATTTTTCTTCCAATTTCAAGATATTTGGATTTTTGACCATCTTGCACGATAAACTTAGATAAGTAAACTTAGACCGCTTCTTTTCGATTGAAATGAACTGAACTAAATTGAATTGAACTAAATGTAGGTGAGTTGAGTTGTACTGAATGAATCTAAAATAAAGGTTAATTTATCAAGAAATGAGTTGAATTGAACTGAATAGAGTTGAGTTGCACTAAAATGAGCTAAAAGAACATAGACTTATAAGAAAATGAGTTAGCGTAATCGAATGACTTCCGTATAATTCATTTATATCTTATCCAAGATAAAATATAATGGTGTTTGAATTTTAAATGTGAGAGGGTGGTAAACGGGTGGTAGTGGAGTTAATAAGAGTGTCAATCAATAATACCCTATTATCCATGGTTTTATAGCACTAGAAATGCTCGTCTTGATCTATTTTCAATTCCATTTTTAAAAATTTAAAATAATGGTGGACACAATCAAATCTTGCGCACTTATCAAATAATAGTTATATTTGAAATATCAAGTTTTCAAAATAAATCGAGGAGGTTAATATTTTACAACAAGGTTGTAAGCTGAGTTTGTAACGACCCGACCCGCCACCGTCGTAACAGAATCTCAATACGATGAGATGTTTCCCTAGGCCCATAACTTGTCCTCACTTATGCCTAAAAGGGGATGACCATGTTACTAGATGTTGGGAGGGTACACTTATAAGCTTATCATGATCACCTTTTCTAGCCAATGTGGGACAAACTTCCCATGAATGTCACCCTTCTCGCGGGTGTTACATTCTCCACCACTAAAGGTGCACAACGTCCTCGTTGTGTCTGGTAGCTCAACCGCCAAACGCCAGAATCTTTTCCCGCTAGGTGTGCGTGATCTGGTAGCTCAACCGCCAAACGCCAGAATCACCACACGGTCGTAGGTTGGCTCTGATATCTCAATACGATGAGATGTACCCTAGGCCCATAACTTGTCCTCACTTAGGCCTAAAAGGGGATGGCCATGTTAGTTGGGGAGGGTACACTTATAAGTTTATCATGATTACCTTTTCTAGCCGATGTGGGACAAACTTCCCATGAATGTCACCCTTCTCGCGGGTGTTACAGAGTTACTAGAAATGCTCGTCTTGATCTATTTTCAATTCCATTTAACACAAATTCTCATTGAAGACATGACATATCCGTCACAATGAGAAGACGGATATCATTTTATCTCAAAAAATACCCACTTTTTCTCTCTCTGCAACACTATTCATGTGGTCCCCTTTCTCCACTAACTCATTTTATATCCATTTTATCTCACAAAATATCCGTCACAAATGATGACCCGTCACAAGCAAGACTTACTATCCATTTAAATGACTTCAACGGAGGGAGTATTTATTTCTACAAAAGCTATTTCAATGAGTGTACACACTCGTAGGCTTGATATATTTGGGCCGGTTTGATCACTTATTTCATTGGATCATTGTGTATAAAGCTCAAAATAGTTTAAAATAGGATCATTGCTCCCTAAAAATCATCAGGATCCGCTGATCACAGAGTGACCAATTTATTGGGCCAACTTGTATTTGGAGCCTCTTAATGGGCCCAAATTTTTAGTACACTTCGATCAAGGAGATACTTGTCTTCGAACACAAATTCTCATTATAGACCGACGCTATCCGTCTATAACTAAAGACATGTAGCATTTTGTCTCACAAAATACCCATTTAGGGTAAGTGGGAAGCACATGGGGGGTGCCCCACCTTATTCCCCCTACCCATTTTGTGAGAGGCACAACCCGTCTATAAATCTGACCCGTCTATTGCAAGACCTTTTGGTCTTCGAAAGTCTGACAGTTTAGTTCCATTTAGTTTAGTGACTCATATGGGTTAAAATCAGGAATTAAATAATTTGAAACTTATTTTTTCATGAATAGTGAAAAATTTTAGTTTTTTTTTTTTTTTTTGTTTTTGTTTGCAAAGAGATCTTAGTTATGTTAAGAAAGGATAACTGATCATTAAGGTCATGCATATTTTGATCACTTGACATCCCTTAGTTCGGTTGTTGTGCAGGGGCAGAGCCATGATTTTCCGCTAGGGGGGCAATAAATCACAGCGAAGGCGAACTGGTAATAGCATAAAGTAAACCTCGGGAAATTTCGAAAATTTTAACTTAGAAATTCGAAATTCTCATGTCCAGCGCGCGGGGACGAGCGCTCCTAAGTCCACCACTGCAAATTGAGGATGAATATTCATTGACACATCCTTGCTGTTTTTTCTTTTAAGATCTGTCACTGCATATGAACAACTATCTAGTTCATTTTTAGATGAACTAGTTTAAACCCCGTGCAATAAATGCACGGTATATAGAGTTTTTTTTTTTTTTTTTTTTAATAAATTACATATATAATAGTGGTATCTCATTAATTGTTCATATTTCTCGTATTGTATTTTGCTTTGAGAAAAAAAAGTTGCAATTGACAATTAAGACTCGAGTAATTTGCTAAGTATTTTAAACAAAAAAAAAAAATTATACCATAAACCTAATCATATCAAACTTTAAATTCTCTCTCTTTTTATTTTAACCAAATAAAGTAATAATAGCGATTTATAGTTTTGTTTTTTTTTTAAGTAGTATGGGTCAAGTCATTCTCAAATGATATCATCAATAAAAGATTTAGCAATTTATAGTTCTATATAATTTTTTTTTATATTATAACCAAGAGATTATAGTTAGAGTTTAGTGAAAATAATATAAGTTGATGAAAAGATAATAATTTAATGAAATAAAATATAATTATTAGCTTTCTTATTTAGTGAATACACTTAATTGTAATTAGCTTCCTTATTTAAGAAGATGCTTTTTGGAGGGAAAAATTGTTAGAACACCTATTCTTTTTTTTTTTTTTTTGAAGGAAAAGATCAATTCATTAATAAATCGTCAAACGGCACTTACAAGAGATAGCAATAATCGAAAACAACAAATCTAATGGAAGCCAAAGGACAAATTTCTCTCGTAAAACTAGGGATCTCAAAACATGATATGACAGTTCCTTGCTCGGCCTTGTATCGCTTTCTTCGTGAAGCTTTTTAAGGGGATCCTTCGTTTGATTCAAAGATGGAGAAAATTTACCTTCAGACGGCAGCATAGATCGTCGGCGAATAACGCGTATCCATTGTAGAGTCGTATGACAAATTATCAATAAACCGCTCTTATAAAAAAATACCAATAAAACAAAACCCTAGGAAAATATGTAGGATAGAAAACACACCGAAAATGGCGACAGACAAACAGATCTCACCAAAAGGGAGACTTTTATTAATGAAAGCATGCTTTTTCATAGTAGTAATTGATAAATAAAAAATTTTATGGGGCTTACCATCGATTTAGGTCGATGGAAGCCCCAGATCTGATTGATGGAGGCTAGGGTTTTTTAGAGAGAAGGAGGAGAGAAAAAATTAGAGTAGAACACCTATTCTTTTAGTAGATAGGTGATTTGAAACCAAATGAAAAAAAAAAAGAAAAAAGTTTTTCTACCGTACCATAACATAATCCAATATTTCAAGTCAAAACAATTTAGAGTAAAAATTTAACCATACACCTTTCGATAAAATTCTTGATAAATATAACAAGTGTAAAGCTAACACTATATTACAGTGATATTAAAATTATTAACAATCTTATTCTTGACCAATTAGTATGCTTACTAGTACAGATCCCCTGCAATGCACGGTATATATATAGAGTATTTTTGTAGGGTGTTATTTATAATGAAAAACTAATTAAAGAGAATTGAGTAAAGCTATAAAATTAAGAATTCATTTTATAATTTTTCTCCAATTTTTTAATGAATTTTTTTTCACAAATTTAATGGTAAGTATGTATCAAGTTATTCTCTAAAGTTACAATTATTGCATTTAATGAAAAATTTACCAACTTATAGTTTATACTTTAACATCAATTTTAATTTATTTTGATGAAAAAATCATAATTTTGAATTTAATTATAAAATTATATTCTAATGAAAAAATAGTTTAAAGAAAGAAAGTTTTACCTATTTCTTTATTTAGATACATGCATTTGGAGAGAAAACTAAGGCACTTTTTATTTTCTTAGTATTAAGGGGGATTTATGGTTAAAATGTGAAAATAAAATAAGTAAAACATATAGTCTTACAGTCTATGATATCTATCGTAGAATATGCCACACATAGAATATGGTAATCAAAGTATTTTAGTAGATATATTTCTCTACAAAATATTGATAAATAACAATTATAAAGTAGTACCGTTATTTTTATAGAATAACTAATAGTTTTAATCCCAATATTAAACATGTGAGGCCCGGTTTGTAGGTAGAGAAATTTGAGCCATTTTTTTTTAAGATTTTGCCTATTTTTTTAATAAATAGAGGATTACTTTTAAAAATAAAAAGTTTGTATGTAATTTTTTAATGTATAAGTTATTTAGTCATTTATTTATGGCAAAGATTGTTACTATAAATATTTAAATTACATTTGTGTACAAATTAGAATGTACTCCGTATTATTTATGGTATGAAATTAATTAGGGGATAAATATCTATATATCTATCTATATAAAAGTATAATAGAGGAACCACTATGCCACGTGTCAATCCCACGTTCACTGAATAATTTAGTTTTTCCGCCCAACTTCACAAATTGTAAATCCAATTTTTTTTTTCATTATTTTTGGAAATTATACATGAACATTCCTAAAATATTCAGATCCACCAAATTTTTGCTAATGCCATTCCATTATATCATTAATGCAACTTGCCTAACTTATGTCCATTGTTTTTCTTAATCAAAGTAAAAAAACACAGCTTTTAGATTTCAAAAATAATAAGTATCATTTTGAAGTGGAATTCTAAATTGGCAAATCTTCCTTAATTAATGTCAATTGATATACATAGTAGTTGTATTAACAGTAATATTTTAACTTTTATATTGCGAAGAGTCAAACATATTCTCAAAAGTCGGTCCCTTGAAAAATTTATTACAAAACTAATCATAATTGAAATAAAAATGTTACTAAAGGTACGTAGTAATTAAATTGGGTACATATAATATAAAATTAGGTACTAATAAAATTGGTTATAAGATATGATAAAATATGTATCAAAAAATAGATAAAATATGTATCAAAATAGATACGATTATTATGAAAATATGTATCAAAAAATAGAGTTATGTTCAGTTCGTATTAACAATAAAAGGATACAAAATCACATATAATATAAAGGTACGAGAAAAAAATGGTCTTTCAGTAACTTAATTAGTGAGAGACCATCTCACCCAAACTTTTGTACCTTTGAAATTATGTGAGTATAATACTTCCTCCATTTTCATATGATGTACCCATTTTATTAAAATACTACACCCATATATTCAACAAATGGGTACATGATATAAAAACGGAGGAAATATTTCTTATGATTATTATGCCGCATCTGTTAAATATTTTTTTTCAGCAATATCACATTTTTTTTACTTCACCTGGACATTTGATTTTATAATATATACCCTTAGAGTACATGTTATTAAAATAATAAAAAAGGAATATTGAAAAGAAAAGAATATGACAAAAGCGTGTAGAACTTTTCAGACATACGAAGTATTTAATAGTAATTACTATACTTTTTCGTTTTTATAAGTTACTTTAGTAGTTAAACAATAAGCACGAGTTAGAAAAAAAAAAAAAACTTAGCAGCTTATTTTTGTCGTAAATAGATTGAAAAGGCATATTATAAATGTCAGATTTTATTATAATAATTTTGAACAACATATTTTTATAAGCAGAAATAGTTAAAGTGTTCGGTAAGTAGTACATTATAGATGATACTCCGTAGATTATTATTTTCTTTGTAAATGAAGTAATAATTTTTCTATTTTGAGAATATGTCAACCAATATCTTGATGTAAGGTTCTGCTCTTTTGGAGTTAAGTCTGCTGAACTTTTCTAAACTCGACTTCTAAGAGCTTAACTTTTCTGAACTGAATTTATAGAGAATCTTAGGAGCGCTTGTAAAAAATAAAAGCTGAAGTAGTACTAGACTTGGCAAACGGGCCAGTCAGGTCGGGGTCGGGTCGAGTCATTTCGGGTTTGACATTCGGGTTAGTTTGGGTCGGGTCGGGTTATAGCAGGTTTGTTTCGGGTTTGTTGGCTGGGTCTGTTTCGGGTCAAGCGGGTCAAGTTATTTCGGGTTGGGTCATTTTTGGGTCCATGATTAAGAGAGAAAAGGGCATTTTAAGTCTTCCTGGGCCAATTAGAGTTCTGATTTATCGGGTTACTTTCGGATTGGGTGGTTTCGGATCGGATCCTTTCAGGTCGGGTCTATTACGAGTCAAGAAAGCCCTGGTTATTTTTTTTCGAGGCGAGTCGGGTCAATTCGGGTTTTGGATCTCATTTTGGTGTTTTAGTTCGAGTCAATTTCGGGTCTCGGGTCAGCTTTTTAGGTTCGGGTTGATTTTGCTTGGTCTAAGCTTAAATTTTCTAATTTGAACTTATAGGAGCTGAACTTATAGAAAAAATGGGCATTTACTGAAGTTATATGAGCTCAACATATTTAGAATTTTTATTTAACATATTTAGAATTGTTAGCAAATAAACTAACAAACATAATTATTTTTGATATTTGCTTTTTAGATCGAAGGACAATGTAGTGCAATAAAAATAAAATAAAAAAAAAGTTAGAGTACTTACTTAGATATATCGATATTATCGTGATTAGAGAGGATTATTTGCGTTAGACATTAAATGCTTAACATTGTTATAATTGTTCGTTTGTATTATTTCAAGTACAACATTTCTCGTGTAATAATATAAAATTATTTGTAACATGATAATGTTATACCATCTATTTATACAATATTAATTTATGTGATCATAAAATTTGTATAATTATTATTTATATATGCCCGTGCAATTTTGCACGGGTTCTAAACTAGTTAGATATTAGATAGTAGAATGTAGGCGCAAAAGTTAGGCGGGAAAACTTCAACTTTGTTAGAGCATCTCCAATGGACGGCTACAATACAGTGTAGTTTGATTTGCCAAGTCGGTTTTTTGAGCTACTTTGCTTTTCAGCTACATACCGCTCCAATGGAAAGCTACAACACTTGTAGCTTATACGGGTTCCACCTTATTACTTTCATCCAATAAAAAAATTTACTTTTTCTTTTTTTCATGTCAAGCTATGTAGCTTGATAAGGCTACAATGCTTTCTAGCTACATTTGTTTACTCCCTTTCCAATGGTAAGCTTGAAATTTTACAAAAATTGCAAACAAGTACCTAAAAGCAACCATTGGAGTTGCTCTTAATCTTTTAGTATATAGAGGATGCGTAAACGAAAACATATTATTTTCACATTTTTTTTTTGTTTAAGACGGAAATAATATCCTTCTTAAATAATAGAACAGGTCAAATAAATGGATGTGACAAAAACTATAATCCATTAAAAATGGTAAACTCTTATATGAAAATTGGAATTGTATTTATTCCGTTTTATACTGAAGATGGATAGAACCGTAGATCGACTTTATCCAGTGTAAGTGGTACTCGATCCGTAAGTTGTAGTAGAAATAAGTGTGAATGAATTAGGTGGAAAATGAGTTGTACTATAATGTGTATAAATTATTTGCATGTGAGTTGCATATGTAAGCTCACATGAGCATATGCATATATATGCGATGGTGATGGTGGTGGAAATCGTAATAAAATCTATACGTACTACTACTACTACTGGTCCAATCCATCCTTGTATATCAATCAACAAATAATAATACTGTATGTATCACTTACCCTTACCTCATTGGAAAAGAGGAAAAATTCTCAATCCTCATGTATGCATGTTTCCTTGTTGCTAGCTATGAACTGTCTCAACGTGCTTATTTAGACACTTATGTGACCTTCAAGCATGCTTAATTAGTCCATATGGTGAACATGTATGTGTCGAGCTCGATATCATATCATGTTCTAATATCATGTGACGGTGCTGTTTCGAAAGCTTTTAGAACTAAAGAGAATGTATATGAACCAACAAGTTTTAAAATTGAGGTATGATGTAGACATGTTATCTAGTGCATATGATGAAAATGTTTCGAGCTTGATATCATATCATATTCTAGTTTTACGTGAAAGAAATATTTCGGTCAAAAGCTTTTAGACCTGAAAAGAATGTATATAAACATGTTTTAAACTCGAGGTAGATCAAACCAGTTAATTAGTGCATATGAATGTATGAATGATGAACATGTCATGAGGTCGATATCATATCATGTTTTAATATTATGTGAGAGAACCATTTCAAATCCGACGAATAAAATGTTTATTAATATATAATAAGTTTTAATATCGAGGCATGTCGACTAATATAACCTCCATGTATCTCCGGGCATTCATATTTTGTACCATACCTTCATAGGAAATTAGAATCGTCGCTTGAAATTTGCTAAAGGTTATTATTACAAGTCCATTGTCGTGCATGAATAGAAGGACGAATGCTTCTGCTAACCCGTTACAAACCCGTCACCGAGTAGGCCGGTAGGGTGTAATAATTCCTTGATTCATCCCAACATGTAACATGGTGCAAACATGCTCCGTTACGAGCAATAACCGTCAAAGATTTCTCAAAAAAGTTGACAGATAAATAGTGAGTCATACTCAGGTCCACTCCAACTCCCAACAACGTTGGCAAACTTATAAAGACAACTTATTAACTTATCCTACAGTAACTTTTTTTTTACTGGATTATTTGAGTATTGTCGGGCTAACATTTGATAACACTCTTTCTTTTTTGCATGTCTAAGTTGTCCTTCTATATTAGGGTATTTTTAGGAACAAAGTTGGTGTTAGATTGTTTGTAATTATCATAAATGTGACCATTTGACAAACCTATTAATTAGAAAGCTACATAATCAATTGTCTCATGTCTTCTTGTTGAATAATTGATGATGATAATGAAAATGAGATTAACAAATGATTACACATTATCGACCGATTTTATTTTCTATAAGTTTTCTTTTACTTGCTATATTCAGCTCTATTTTGGTCAATGATTTATGTTTACTTTATTTTGTACAGAAAGAACAGTGTAAATGTAAATTATTAACTTGAACCAAGATCAGATAATAATTAATTTTTCTATGATCACATCGTAAAAAATCCTCAAAAAAAATTAATTTGCTCACAAAATAGATTGATTATTAGCTAGAACTTTATTATGTGCATTTTAGTGTCTCTAAAACAACCCATGTTGTTTACCTCTTAGATAAGTGAAAAATGCTAACATAATCAAACCCTTTTGTGGTTCATATGATATGTAAGGTTACTAGAATTGCAAACTTTTGCAAGAATTTAAATCAAACCTCGATATAGAACTTTTACCCTTGCTTGAAATATCGCTCACTTGAATGTAAAATGTAAACAAATGACAAACGAAATGGTTATTTGAATCAAAGAACCCCATAACATAAATATTACAACTCATACTAAATATTAATGTTTTTCCTCAACAATGATATTACAACTTGGATGTAGTACTCCGTGAACTAGATAATAAATAAACAAAAAATTGGCCTAAAAATATGGAATAAAATTAATAAATATAGTACTAAATACACTAAAAATGCTAATTTATGAAACATGAATTAATGAATATTATTATTATTATTATCCATTATTATGTAGCAAAACTAGTCACAGGAAACGCGTCAGTTACCATCTGAAAAAGAGTAATTCTACCGTCCTTCTGGAGGAGAGGACGGTACTAATTTAAAGATGAGATGAATAGACTTTAGAAAGAGCACGGAGCAAGTTAATTTGCAACCTCAAATGCAAAATGTAGTTAGCCGTTAAATCAAAAAGGCGGTCGGGATGAATAGTCTCTTGACCACCGGGAATTATCCTTTGTAGCTTCCTCACCTTCTTCTCCACCACACCTCTACGTCGTCCTTTAGACCGCCTTCTTCGTTGCATGAGTCGCTTCGCAGCCGATATTGGCTTTCTAATGCGGCCTCTAATTGAGTGTGACATTTTGTTGTTTAAGGTTAGTGAAGGAGAAGTGTTAGTAGTATTTGTGAATGAAGGAAATGGAGAGGAAATAATAGCGAGGTTTTATAAAAGGTGACTAAGGTATATAGGAGAGTATGGGTTGTGCCATGTGATATGATAATGCGATGGTAACCCAAATTGTGGTCGTGGACTACTTGGTTTGGCTTAAATTAGGAAGGACATGACATTGCTCTTAAATTATACAGTAAGTGTTGGTACAGACGGGACGGGTCAAGAGACGGATATTTTGTGAGATAAAATGGATAGTAAATGGGTTAGTGGAGAAAGGGGATCACAGGAATAGTAATGCAGAGAGAGAAAAAGTGGGTATTTTGTGAGATAAAGTGGTATCCGTCTGTACGTACAGACGAATAGTGTCCGTCTGTAATGAGAATTTGTGTAAATTATATGCATTTTATATGGTTCACAAGATATATGTTCATATATCATTGAAGGTTAATTAATAACCTTTTATCAGACGGTCTCAAAATAATTTTGTATCGGATTACTAAACTTACATTATAATAAAATAAAAAGCGTATATACTAAGATATACGAGCACAGGGGGAGTATATGATAAAAGAACGAGTTGACACCAGCTGATATGCGTAATAATTTAGTGTGTGTTTGGCCTAGTTTTTTAAAGTGTTTTTCGGCCAAAAAACACAAATTGGCCAAACACACAACTATTTAAAAGTTGAAAAGAGTTTCTGAAAAGCTAAAAAATCATTTTTTTGCCTTTAGAAATAGAAGCATCAATTTGGTGCTTCTAGTTTTGAAAAACACTTCTTGAAAATTAAGCTTAAGAAACAAAAACTCATTTTTAACAATCTAGGCCAAACATGCTCTTAAATTTGTTCTTTGTTACTCTGTATATATAGAGTCGAACATTGTGCATGGGAGATTATTGCATAAGTGTCAATTTTGTAAGAATTTTAAGAATTTCCAAACAAGGTTGTTCGACCAAAAGGCATAGATCGAGGTCACAATTGTTAATCTAATTCGAGTAAAATTATAACTCTTATACAATGTGAAATCAGGTGAGATGTTTTTAAATTATTCGCGTACATACAAGAAAGTTTCATCTATAAAAACCAATTGCAATATTTAGAAAAAAATAATAATAAAAACCAGAATAATGTCATCGGTACTTAATCTCAAATTGCCTAAAACATGGATTCGTTTAGATTTTTTTTTTTTTTTTTTTTTTGAGGGGATGATTCGTTTAGATTTTAATTATTAACGAATATGTAAATATGTAAGTATTCCGTATAATTTAAGTCTCACTACAAACTTTATGAACTAGCCAAATAATTACGGTATATAATCAAAGTTGACATACTCATTACATACGAGATCAAAATTTCCCTTTTATGCATTCATCATCCCTATATATAATTAATTTGATATCAAATTAAATAACAAAATGTTATTACTAAATTGTCGAATAATAAAATTTATAAAAAAAATATTATTGTAGGAAAATAAATAGAGAGTGGTCCCAACGTGAATGCATATCTGTCTCAGAAATTTCCAGGGAATCACGAGTGCATTAATTTAAATAACGAAGAAACCATGTGAAAAAATGATGATTTAAGGGAACAACTGCCGTGAATTCATATGTAAACATAACAGATGACATGCATGTGTTTGTACGTGGTACGTTTTTATGAACACAATTTCTTGTTTCAGACCTTCCCCAACCCGTCTTAATTTCAGACGGATATCACTTTATCTCACATAAAACCCATTTTGCAACTTTCAATGCAAAGGAGGGTGGTCCACCTTGTCACCCAACCAACTTTATTAGAGGTCTTTAACGTTTTAATATCCGACCCGTATGAAACAAGAGTAGCTGTTTTATGAATTACTACAAGTTGAGCACTATCAAATTTATTACATGCATGCAAATACTATTAACTAGTTTTCATGTTCGTGCGTTGCACGGATATTAAAATAAGTTGTAACTATAGATTTTTATTGCACTACTTATTTTAGTTGTAAAAGTCTAATTATTGTGCATATAATGTTTGATATACTATTCTTTTAGATTTCAGTTAGTTACTAACTTAATATTATGCCTCTATTGAAATTAGTAGAGAACAACAATATGTCTTGATTATCAAGACCTTATTGGGTTAGGAGATGAGAGAGAAACAAAAGCATGCAAAATTACTTGTTTAGTTAGCAAATGGAGTATGAGAGAAATGGTGAAGAAATGGAGGGCTCCAAACAATACACCTTAGACGATATAATGAAGTTGGGTGTGTTACAATCATTTTCATCACGCAAAAAAAAAAAAGTCAATTAAAAGTTAATGTTATAATATTGACATGACATATACTCCCTTCATATTTATCCAATGTTCTCACATACAATTTCCGTACAATCTAATCCAATGTTTTCCTTCCGTAATTAGTAAAATAGTTGACATAATTATCCTGTTTTATTTATTTACAATGATACCATTGCAACTAAAACTCCACATTACGACACTCCTAATTAATTCTAAGAATATCGCCCCAAAAAGACATTATAAAGTCATTTCACATTAAAATTTATGCGTCGGTCCAAGGGAGCATTGGATTGGATTGGAGGGAGAATAACATTTAATTGTTTAGTTTTGTGTCTAGCAAAGAAACAAAATTGAGTTTATATACATGATAATTAAAGGTTTTTAGCCTATATTCATATTATTTGTCGGGTTATTATTTTCATATAATATATTTTTTAAATAAAATTTATCTGTTTACCATTTCCAATCAGTACCTCACTTTACCCACTTTTTTTCCATATCCAAATCTTTCCACCCAACTAACCAACTATCAAACCAATCAGAATCAACCCTAATCCTATCCGTGAACAACCCCCGCCCCCCACATATGAATCCTAGATTATCATCGTAAACGTCGATGAGTAGTCCTATCCGTGGAGACACTTTTCTCCTTCCCCCTAAATCCGCCTCCACCCCTAAGAAAAATAAGGGGGTTTATAAAAATCGTCGACGTTTTACCACGAATCGTCGACGTTTTTTATGAAAATTACCAAAATGCCCTTTTATTTTTTTCAGCTCTCTCTCTCTCCTCTTTTTTTTTTCTCTCTTTTTCTCTCAATTTCACTCTTTTTCCCACTTTTTTTTTGCCCAAAAATCTTTACAATTCCAAAAATTCAACATGGTTTTACACTAGAAGTTAAAGATTAGTAGAACACGATAACTCAAAGTTGAAACACAATGTCGGATGCCGATTCGGTGGTATGTTAGCTTACCTTTTTGAAATTTTCATTGTTTATGTTTTTGAAAAAATTTAATCTTGTAATTTAGAATTATTTAGATGTAAGAACGTTACATAATCGTTTAATATGAACGGTTTATGGTTGTTAGAACACATTTGATATAGTGCATTGTTGGAAAGTAGAAATCCTTGCGTTTTGGTTGAAAAGTCGGGAAAAAAAATATTTCGTTTTGAAAAAAAAGGACGAAACTCATCGTCCAACCATGGATGGACTTTGAATCCATTTGTCCATCCATGGTAGCCTTTTGAATGTGGGCGTCTAAACTGGTAACGACTTTGAATTGTAACGTGTAACATGGTAAACGCTTATGAATATACACGTGTGTCCATGGGTAGACAGCCCAGAATTTTGTCTACCCGTGGATGGACAACCCAGAATTTTTTCTACCTGTGGATGGACGTCCAGAATTGAGTCATTTATGGCTTTGGACGAAACATTTCATCGTCTTACCATGGGAGGACAGCCCAGTATTTTGTCCTATCCATGGTTAGACTTTAATCGTATTTCTATTTGCATAATTCGTAGTTTTAAAGCGTTATATTTGTTTTTTTTACTTTTCACAGGATTCATTTGAGGATTTTCGTGGTGACGACGTTGATTATAACCCTTTATTCATTTGAGGATTTTGGTGTTTTGTCCTATCCACGGGAAGTGCCGCTAGTAGTCTTAGAACAAGTTTCCGTACACTTCATAATGTTTTGCCATGTTCCAAGAAAAATCAAGAATTTGAGTCACTAATTACCAAATGCTACCTCCATTTGAATTTTAAAGCGTTTCATACAAGTTTTTACCTAGCAGAAAAATCAAACTGGCAAAAGACGAAAATAATGTATATACGATTTAAGAGTTCCAAACTTTTGATGCGCATAAAGCGGATTGACACTTGACACGGTTTGCGTTCTACGCCACTAAGGCACTAATCCTCTGGTCATTCGATTGAACCGACTTATTGTAGGCGAAATGTTAATTAATAAAATTAGTCTAATTAAGTTATGAATTCAATCGAATGCATATCATTATAAAAATAAAATCTAAAAAGGGTTAGCTCTTTTAGGGGCAATAATTCATAATTCTTTGTTAACAAGTCTTAATCTACCTTTTCTTATTAGATTATTACAATAAGAGTGTCAAATTAGAAACTTTTGTGAAAGAATTCTATGAACCCAATCATATTTTAAAATTTCGGTAAATATAGGTAAATAATCGTGTGAATATAAAATATTCATTAGAGATCCTGAGTACTCCGTAATAGAAATTTGGTTATTGTTTATGTTAACTCAAATCATAGAAAAAATTATTTGATATGTTTTTGAAAAAATTAAAGGCAAATCTAAGGGCAAATATTTTATTATTTGTTATGTTTTTGTTAGGTTTTCTATGGAGAAGGGATTTGAACTCATAGAAAACATAACAAAAACATAACAAATAATAAAATATTTGTGATTGATAAAATATTTGCCCTTAGATTTGTTAACTCATAGAAAACATATGTTATTTGTTATGTTTTCTATGAGTTAACAAATAATCATAGAAAAAATTATTTGATATGTTTTTGTTAACTCATAGAAAACATATCAAATAATTTTTTCTATTATTTGTTAACTCATTGAAAAAATTAAAGGCAAATATTTTAATATATGTTAACTCACAAGTTAATACCGATATAATAGAAAACAGGTCAAAATATGACCATATTACACACTAAATCCGCTTACATACAAAACGCGCCAATCTATGACCAAACTACCTTAGTCCGTTAAGTTTTCGAATTACGACCGACTAAATTAGTCCAAACTATGACCAAACTACCTTAGTCCAAACTATGACCAAAATCGGCCAAACAATGACCGAATTACATATTTACAAATATTGCTACGACTACGACAAACACAAACGATACAATAAACGCGTTTCTCCAATACACCTTGTGCGTCTCCAACACCTTGATTTTTGCCTTGTACCTATCGTTGAGTTTAGACATACCATCAAGTCGTCGTTCCCACAAGCTCTTTTCTAAACTCCAAAACTCCTTCTCGACTACCATCATTCGTTTATCACCGTTCACTTTGTTGATCACTTCCCTTTGCCAATCCGTTTGAATTTCGTCTAACCATTTGAAATATCGACAACCTCTCTTGTCTATTAATCTATCGTATGTCTTACAACACTCGAATTTGCGTCCGGGGTTGCGATACGTCCACGACGTCTCCACGGACACCGGATCGCCACAAAAACACTTATCAGCGCTGTTGCAAGAGTTGACACCACTATTGAGCGACATCTAATAACAAACAAACCAAATACAGACATTATATATGGGCTTTGAATGGTTGGACTTTGAATGGTCCAGATTTTTGTCCTACCATGGTTGGACTTTGAATGTTAAGGTCTGTCCATGGTAGGACAGCCCAGAAAATTGTCGTCTCCATGGTCAGACAAAATTCTGGGCTGTCTTACCATGGACAGACCTTAACATTCAAAGTCCAACCATGGTAGGACAAAATTCTGGGCTGTCCTACCATGGAGTGGACGAGCACATTCATCAACTCACACCATCACAGACGTCTACATTCATCACCAACAACCATTTTAGACGTCAAAATTCATCATCCACACCATTTCACACGACAATATTCGTCGTCCAATCACCAACAACCATTTTAGCCACGAAATCTGGAAAAAAAAAACGAAACGAAATACTCTAATAACGAAATTAAAACAACCCCAAATCACAAATAATCGAAAAATAAGGCTTAAACACAACTAAATCACTTCAAAAATCTGAAAAAAACGAAACAAAATAGGGTAAAAGTCGAAATAATTTAACCTAAACAATAACCCTAAAGCAATTTCAAACAACCCCAAATCACAAAAAAACGAAAAATAATGCTTAAAAACAACTAATTAACTTACAAAACTGAAATAAACGAATCAAAAAAGGTTAAAAATCAATAAAATTAAACCTAGATCTACTTTTTATTTCCTAGATCTACTTTTGAAAACATACCTTTAACTTTGAAATAAACGACGGTGGTGGAACAAATACTCAAGAGCACGGCAGTGGTGGAGGCGACGGCTTGCTCCGGCGGTGGTGAGGTCGTCGACGGTGGTCAAAGAGTGGGTGAAGTTATGTTGAATTAATTAAAAGAGTGGTAAGTAAGGAGAAGAGGGTGGGTTTTTTTTTTTTTTTTTTCAGAGAAAACGAAGGGAAGAGAGAGAGAGGGGAGGGTAAGGTTGGTCTTTTTTTTGAAAAAACGTCGACGATTCGTGGTAAAACGTCGACGATCTTTAGTAACTAGGAAAAATAAAAAACACCCACCATAAAAACAGTCCTCGCTCCATAAGGTTCATGTGCCACCCGTAAAGAACAGTAACATGCAAGAAAAAAAAAAGCAATGCGGAATACAAACTATGTTTATACTCCCTCTTATTCATCATTCTCTTCCCTATTTCCTTAAACGGATTATTCAAATTTTCTTCCCCTTTCTTATTTTGGAAACTTTTATTCTTATTTCATTCATCCCCGTCTTCTATCACCAAACCCCACCCAACTCTTTTACTCCTATTTTATTTTTTCCCTTAATGTTTGCGACCCACAATTCCTTATTTAACTCCTAATTATTCATCGTTCTCTCCTATCACCAACCCCCCCCCCCCCCCCCCCCTCCCCCCCCACACCACAACTTTATACTCCTATTTTATTTCTCTTAATACTTGTGCCCACAAACAAAGTGAAGAAAAAGAAGGATAGGAGCGAGGGAGTATAATATAACTATGATTAATATCATTCTGATTCATACAATCGGGCGGTATACGGTGAAAGTTATTGGAATGGATTTGTTTCATTCCAGTGTTTGTTATGGGTATCTTGTAGAGCAGTTATAATTTATCATGTATATAACTCCATTACAATTCCTTGAAATCTCATACCCACTGTATCTTCACCAAGGTTTTAAACTCCATTCCTATAGTATACAATCTGAAGAGTCGTTTGGTTAAGGATGAAGAAACGTAATGAAATAGTATGATACCTTAGAGGTATGAGGATCCAAATCTATTCAATCATAAAACAGTTTGGTTATTCATTCTAAATTTGTAAAGGAAAGGAATGAAGATTGATACCAATTAAGGAAGTAACATTGGTATGGTATTCTATGGGTTATAATGAAGTTAGAATCCATTGGGTTAGAATTCATTGGATATCTAGCTCTATTATATGAAACACCAAGGAATGGGGCAATTTTATTCCTTTCCAGAAGGCCCAACCAAACATCCCTTTAAAATGAACCAAACAGCCATAAAAAAGTATGAGATTCAGAATACATATCATCATGATAGCTCCATCCTATACCATTCCGACCTTATAAACCAAATGACCCCTCATAGAGTTTGTTTTGATACATTTAAATTTATAAATCTTAATATAATATAGTTTAAAATTTTATCTAATTTAAATATTATACACTTGTTGAAAAATTATGGTCCGTACATTTAAACCATAGACTTATCACACTTGTGCACTAATAAATTACTCCTTCCACACCAAGTCAATGTACTTATTTGCTTTTTAATGATATAACTTGTACAATTTTAGTTGTTTGTTCATTTAAAAATATAAATCATTGAAAGATTGTTAAGATTAGAAGGGAGAGAGAATTGCATAAGGGAGATGAAGGGAGAATTGTGTAATGTATTATTTCAATATGTCGATGCCTTATATAGGCTACAATGCAATCATAATCGAATCACAATCCTAGTAGTAGTTTAGGGAAGTAAATAATATTGTGATCGGAATAATATCGTATAAAATCGTTATGATATTATACGATATTATTTACCGATATTATAACCTAATATCCTAATACCCTCCCGCAATCGTAAAGGCTGTACATAGTACAAACTTTACGATTGGAGAGATACAAGAAAAACAGAAGAAGAAAAAAACATTATTCGCCAATTTATCCATCTTCAATTTCCGTCTTCATTTCCGCATCTTCTTGTCCTCATCTTTTTTGATCTTCATTAATCATCTTCAACTTCACAAGGTTGGTAAGATAAACGAGTATAAGGCTCGTAGAAAATTAGTCGAACAAGAACGTTAAGTTTTTCGGACTTGTCGAATATCAAATAATTTGTTAGGAACACTACTCGGACCTAAACAAATTTCAGTAAGACGGAAAATTATCCGTTAATTCAAAGTTTGGAGAACGTTAAGTTTCCAAATAGATCTGAACCACCATCATGGTGATTAAAATTGCGTAACTCGCCAGTCAGTTTAAACACCACCTTAATCGAAGAAAAGAATTTTAAATCAAAATTCAAAGATACAGGGACGAAGAATTTGCATGGTTCAAATTTGTCAATAATAATATCACCACGCATGGCATATGGACATGATGAATAACTCCGAGACAAGAAAAAATATACGTAGAAATTTATTTGTAATTTTTTGAAGTAATTTGAAGTAATCGATGATGGAAAATCCCGCCGGTGAGCGCCATATAATTACGCCCACCGGCAAGAAAGTGGAAGCGATTTAGAGTCCTCAAGAAAGAGGCTCTGATACCATGTTAAGATTAGAAGGGAGAGAGAATTGCATAAGGGAGATGAAGGGAGAATTGTGTAATGTATTATTTCAATATGTCGATGCCTTATATAGGCTACAATGCAATCATAATCGAATCACAATCCTAGTAGTAGTTTAGGGAAGTAAATAATATTGTGATCGGAATAATATCGTATAATATCGTTATGATATTATACGATATTATTTACCGATATTATAACCTAATATCCTAATAAAGATAAAGCTAACTTTTTATTGTTATGTAATATCTTTCATAAAATTATATTTTTGATTAAAAAAAAAAACTATCTATAAAGGTACAAAAATACTGTTAAAGTGTAACTTCGAGAACTATCCAAAAATATTTGGATATGCGCACTAAGGTCCGAGTATAGGCAATAACTTGAGGTGAATGGTTGTGAATCTTGTGATTGCAAAATTGTCTTTTGAAGAAAGCTTTATCTCGCAGTGTACATTATTTGTTTAAATATCTCATAATATTTATAGATTTTTTATGCGAGAGTTGTAAAGTTGTAATAATAGTCATGTATATATAGTATCATTATATATCGTAAATTAAATTAAAAGCATATAAATTATGAGATGTAAGGAGTATCATTCCACAAAAAAAAGAGATAATCGATCATAATATTTATAATGAAAATAATAACAAATTAGTTTAAAGTCTAATACGGTCTTATATAGATGTAAATAATATAATAAAGTAGCAACAAATGTCGAAGTGTATGTATTGGGAGGTAAATAACTTCAAAGTTGGTAGGAGAAATATTATGTGTAATTAAGCATGACATTAGAAATAACAACAGATGTAGGAGCATATTTCAGCCTTTATTTTGTTTATTAAATAAATAAATTTCGGTCCTCTGTATTATGCAAATAATAAGTGTACAGATATTAAAGAGTAGTTTGTTAATTCCAATAGGAAAATTGTAAATAATAAATTATTTTCTTCTTCTAATAGAAAAATTGTAAATAATTAATTATCTCCTAATTCTAACAGAAAAATTCTCAAAAAAAGTCTTAATTAATTATTTTCTACCTCTAATAGAAAAATTGTAAATAATTAATTCTCAAAAAAGTCTTAATTAATTATTTTCTATTTCTAATTGGAAAAATTGTAAATAACTAATTATCTCCTAATTCAAATAGAAAAATTCTAAAAAAAAAAGCCTCTTTTAATTATATATATTGATTGATTTACTCCCTAAAATTTAATTGTGGTAATATACTAGGAGTACGATAATGAATATATACATCAATTCAAATTGTACTCATCCTCAAATCTAGCTAGTATTTGCATATATATTTTGGCTTGTTTTTTTCGACTGAAAGGAGTTAAGTTGAACTTAATTGAACTGAATCGAGAATTGCTGAGATAAATAAAGCTGAGCTGAACTGAAGTGGGCTGAAGTGAGCTAAATAAAAACTGAATTCAAGCCGAAAAGAACATGACCTATGTCAAAAAAAGAACGTAAGAGTATACATTTATTTATTTGCTCAGTGGAGCAAATCCAGGATCTGAACTCAGTGGAGGTGAAAAAAATTCAGCCAATACAAATCGGTAATAATATAAGTGAAATCGAACACATTTCAAAAAAAATTGACTAAAAATCTCAAAATTTTCATTTTTCAGGCAGAGCGATGATCGAATGGTGAGTATCTCAGCATCACCACTGTCAATGAACAACTCGACAACCAATTTCAATCCTAAAACTTAATTTTAAAACTATCGACCTCTTGTTTAAGAGATGAAAACTCGTATATTGTAACTTTGTAGTAAATTTTCGTTACGTATATTCGACTTGTTAAAGTATAAAAAGGGGATGTACTTTTTTACATACGCATTTTACTCTTTCACATACATTATTTACGATTTTACCCTTGTCATTTTTTTTCCTTCCTTACCAAATTGTTTTTTTTTTCTCATCTCCCTTCGCCACCGATAGTCCCTCCGGCAACCCATAACCGGTCAACCCTTGCTCCTGCCGAAAAAAACGAGATTGCGAAAACAATCATCATTCAATATATTGGGGAAAGTGGATCCAAACAACAAAAGTTGGCGCAAATGGTACTTCAAATTCAATATACAGGAACCATGTTGCTAATAGTGTAACGTGATTTGGATAGTGTAAATGGCAATACTCCAACATTAAAGAACCCTAAACAAGATTCTCGAGAGCATTTTTAACGGCCACTCATGTTCAAGGCGCAAACACATATCTCAAATTCTCAATAAACCTCAACAAAACAAATTAATGATTGATAAACATCTAAATAATTTCACTAACGGGAGAATTATGATTCATTGTTCAATTTTTTGAGCAATTAGATTAGATTTTAGGGAGAAAGGTTGATATAAAAGCTAATTTCGATAGGTTTAGGTAAAAAGGGTATGATATGGAAAATTAATGCAAAAATGTATGTGAAAAAGTAAACTCCGTATGTGAAAAAGTAATTCCGTATAAAAATTCAAACATGAGTTGTTTGAGAAAACGAGGTTTGGTTAGTGAAATAGTAGCATATACTCCGTAGTAGTAAGAAGCCATTCGTGGGGCAAATTGTAGTTTTAAATGAGTGGGGAAAAGGATAAACGGAATGCACGTGCGTTGTTGACATGAATTGGGAGCCAAATCAATTCTTAACTAAGATTTCTTGTATTTTGCTATTGTTGCTTGATCGGAGCAAAATTACGAGCCTAATATACGCTTGGTCTCCCATTTTTTAGTCATTTATATCAATATCTTGAAAAGATAGTACTCGAACTTAAATTTTTTAATGATATAAATTAAGTTTTTTTATGGATTGTGTTTAACACTTAGTATGGCCAGTAGTAGAGAGATTCATGAAGTATGTGTATCTACTGGAAGACCTAATACCGAATACTGGACTTTTAACATATTTATTATCCCAACCACTCGTGATGAATTCAGGTATCCCGTCGTACCGTTGCTTGATCGGAGCAATTACGAGCCTAACATACGTTTGGTCTCCCATTTTTTAGTCATTTATTATATCAATACCTTGAAAAGATAGTACTCGAACCTTAACCTTTTAACGATGTTAAGTCTCTTATTACCGATTGTTTTGACACTAAGTATGACTATCAGTAGAGATATTCATCATGAGATATATCATATATGTATAATTACTGGAAGACCTAATTTTCGAAGATCGGAACTTTAGCTGGTTCATCCAAATCATTTGTCATGAATTTAGGTACGCTTTGCCTGCATCTAGATCTATTGTTTATCGAATAATTAGCACTCTATACTATGAAGTATGGAGCCTTTTAATCGGATTAAATCTTACATATAAAAGACATCCATGTACGTATGTAACTATGTGCCACCACATACTACAAGGTACTCCGTATAATGTTAATTTTGTATCATCACATCAACTGCTAGAATAATGTTAATGCTCGATACAATTAAGACGAGTTTTTATACTTTTATACTTATATCCTCTTAACATCTCTATCAATAATTGCTATAGTATATGTATAACCGTTCCTTAGTTTTGCTATTGTTAATGGGGTGAGAGCCCAGATTGTATCTCGGCTGCCCAACAATTTCTTATAAAAATTGTTTTTGATTACTCAATCAAAGTTGCGGTTTTTATTATTAATAATAATAATAATATTAATAATAATAATAATAAATAATAATAATAATTGGATTGTCAATAGCTTTCTTGTATGTAGGCCTAGATGGGAGGGAGTCACATTAAAGAACAAAAAAGACGTTAAGCTAGAAAATACGTTTAAAATGCACGGGTCCATCACAAGAGCATGCATATGGTCATATGGGGTATATATAAACTTTCATGCAAGTAAATGTATAGGCTTGGTCAGTTGTTGGTCCACAATCTAGTGAGCCAAGGACACTCTTAAGAAGACCCAAAATCCCTCTACTAGTTCAATTTCGAGGGAACGGATGTCAATTAACGTAGTTGATAAAATTATTTGAGGTGGTAGTCGTAATCTGAATTCGAACTCTGTTAGCATTAAGGTTACTCATGTGGTTCCCTTTACCCCAAGAAAAAGCTCAATTTCTGAGTACTAGTATATTTCCTCCTCCCGTTCTAAAGTACTTAGTAGATTTTTCACGATCCATCAGTGAGTAGTTTTTATAATAATAAGTCAAATGACATTATACCTCGTTTATCTTCATTTTTGCATTATCTCTTTGTATCAAATTGTAATTTTGAGAAGTCTTTTTTTGTAACAAACGTAAATATGTTGATTTTACATTTTTTTTAAACTTAACTAAATATAATCGAGATCATTATTTATTTAACAAATTTGACTTTAAAAAATAAATAGATAATTTGAGATGAATAGAAGGGAGTATAGGTCTGTTCTTTTGTACTTAATTTCAACTCATTCCAATTCAGTTCCACTTTATTGAGTTCAGTTCAGCTTCATTCAATTCAGTTCAAGTCAGCTCATCGATCTCTTCACAAATTAATTAACTCTTTCAGTTCAATTCAACTCCATTCGGTTCAGTTCAACTCTTTTTAATTTAAAAAAAAAAACACTCGTTTATTATTTTTCCTTTCAAGTACCAACATGATTTTTTTTTTTTTTTTGATCAAGCGCGCTATATCTCGTGGGTGAGAATCGAACTCCATTTTTATGATTGAGATAAAAAAAACCTCTTACCATCTGAGCTAGCTCTTATATATTCTCAACAAGTATCAACAGGATTTAAGAAGGATTAATGAAGCAGGAGCACATTAGGGTTTCAATAAGTCTTGTGGAAGACGGGTGGGTTGGAGTGACGGATAATGTCATTCACAAAACGGGTAGGGGGGGGGGGGGGGGGGCATATGGGACACCTCCCATGTGCTTGTCACTCACCCCCATGGATATTTTGTGAGACAAAATGGTATCCGTCACTCCAAAGTGATGTATACTTGCCGTCTTCAATGAGATTTTGTGTTAGGGTTTTTACTTACTCCGTATGAGTTAAAATGACTAGGGACAAAAATTTAGACAAAAACAATGTGCATGGACAACAAACCTTTAAATTATGGTGGGAACGGAATTCACATGGCATGCACATGATATCCTCTCCTTTTCTAGTCACCACTTACACTATCTCTCTTCCCTTGTTTGGCGGGTTTGAATTTCCCGTAGAACGATTTTACAATAAAACAATGTAAAATCACCCATAAAACATAATAAGGGGGCGTTTGGTAGAAAAAGGGTAAGAGAAAGAAATCAAAAAAGGGTAAGAAGGGAAAATGCATGGGATCACCTATATTATACTTTGTTGTTTGGTTGAAAATAAAGAAAAAGGGAATTATTAAACTTAAACCCAACATCCACCACCTCCACCACCATTACCCACCACCCGCCACCATTACCTACACCGGCACCACTATAAGTAGCGGCGCCAGCGACCTTCCTCACGGCGTCCGCGACGCCCCTCTTTACCGCGCCTCACGACCTCAACAAATACCACTGTTCCGGGTTAGATTTCGGACCAAGTGTTGTTGACCACGTGAGCTAGTAAGATGCCGTTGTAGGTTGACTCTTCCTTGTATTCTTCCTGTAAAATGAACAAACGGAGTGCACGGCTTGGGCCGTGCGAACTCACTCCGACGCTCAAGTCAGTAACTTAGTGAGATAAGTGTTTGAGGAGAGATAAGGGAGTTTATACCAGATTATGTGAGATGAATAGTCGATGGATAACTTGTTGAGAATGTTGAGAGTTGTGGAGTATTTATAGACTTTCCCTTCTTGTCTTGTAGTGGCCAAGTGGATGCACAAGTGGCCAAGTAGACGTATCAGGTGAAATGTCTGTTCTACCCTTCGGCCGTCTGGGCCCATGGAAGGCCGGCAGGCCTGGGTGGCTCCATACCGGGAGGACTGGATGTGCGTCACAGATGCCTCTCTACCGGCCGTGGTCACAGGCCGAGACCAAGTATCTGGCCGACAGTGGTGTCTGGCCAGCCGTATCTTTGTGTGACTTGAGGTCAGTGAGCATTGACCTTGGTCAAGATGTTGACCCGGTCAGCCGGTGCAGAATATGCCCCATCAATTTGCCCCCAGCGTAGTCTATGCCGTGGTATGGATCTGCGGTGCATGCTGAGCGTATTCTGCGTTTTCGCCGTCGGTTTGATCTGTTCAGGCCGTACCGTATCCCCCCTCCACATCGTTGTGTAATGGACATCGAATGTGGAAAAGAAAACGTCACTGGCCGAGACCAAGGTTGGTGGTGCCGCGTGCTGTTGATGCCCCCGGCCGGTGCTGCCAAGCTTGGTTGACTAGCAGGCCGTAGGCGAGCACGTACTTAGCAAATAATCCGGAATTTTGAATTCCAATGGTGTGTTGAAGAAGTTTGCGTCGATTGGCATTCTGTAACTGTTGACGATTGACGTTCAACCTTCACACGTCTGACACGTGTCTCAGAGCGGTTGGCTGACGTTTAAGTGGGCTTTGCTCTGATTGGCGGATCTGGGTGGGCTTTGCTCTATAAATAGAGCAGTATGCCCCTCATATCTCCGTCCAAACATCACTATCAAAAAATTTGCTTTCTCTCTCTAGCATTTTATACAAGAAAAACTTTCTCTCTCCAATCTCTTCGAAGCAGTTCTTCGGCAAGCACCTCTCCGTTAAGGTAAAGGTTCATCTTTTTCAATCTTTTCATAAATTTTTATCATGTCATCCACACCAAGTACTTCTAGGCAGGGGGACGAGCCGCAACTCCCCACCGAGGAGGAGGCACTGGCCGTCGCCCCATTGAATGTTGGACCGAGGAAGTCTCCTTCCGTGGAGGTCGACTGGTCGGATGATGAGGAGGATGAAGTGGCACAGGAAGATGCCGTGAGACAGCGTGTTGAATCACACGGCGACGCTTGCTCCATTTCCGTCCACCGAGGGTGGATAAAGAAGTTTAACGCCGTTGATGGTCCTCGGCTGTTTGAGCACCATTACGATTTCGGTACGGCGTATCATATTGTTGCGCCGAAGGCCGGCCAGTCCATCTGTTGCCCTCCGGAGGGGCACATCGGGGTGTACATACGGCATTTGGAGTACGGGCTCCGTTTCCCGTTGAACGAACATGTGGCGGCCATAATCAGCAGGATGAACGTCGCTGTGGGCCAGCTCCACCCGCTGGCCGTGAGGACGATCATAGCCTTCGTATGGCGGTGCGTCTATGATGGAGTACCTCCGTCGGTGAACCTGTTTCGCCGGCTACATCACCTAAAGCCGTCTGTACCCGGCCAGTTGGGAGGGTGGTATAGCGTTCAGACGGAGGTCGGCTTCGTGACGTGCACCAAGTTGACTTCCTGCAAATTGTGGAAGGATAGATGGGTGTACGTGCAGGTGCCGGATGGGTTCCCACTGCCCGGGGAGTTCCAGAGCCACATCAATCTTCGGTGTGAGACTCAAAGGGAACGTGAAAGGTATGTCGGCAGGGTTTCCGGGAAGAAACAGAAGATAGATGTCGGCAAGGTCCGTCTGACAAGGGACGAGGAGCAGGCTTTGGCGCTGTTCAAAGCAGATGAGAATGGGATGCCGGAGGGGTGGATGCCACCGACGCAGATCATTCTTCAGGACGAGCCGCTGTGTTACGTCGGCCTCATACCGGCCCTTGAACAAGGTGAGTTGGGTCGGTATGGGGCCCCTTTTGTACTTGTGTTTTCAGTATGTTATATTCTATGTTTGTTTCTAATTTTTGTTTCTGACTTGTGCAGATCGTTTTGGTAACCGCCTGTCTGACTCCATCCTTGCGAAGCTAGGGCTTCATCCAGACGGGAGCATAGCCGATCTTAACGTGAAGCCGGACCAGCACGATCGTAAGAAAGGTCCGACTGAGTTAATGGCTGAGGCAATGAAGAGGCGAAATGCCGCGGCTGGTATTGTGATACCGGGCCGAAAGCGTAAGGCCGTTACTCCTGCTTCAACGTCGGCGGCTGTGGCGCCGACGCCTTCTGAAATTCCAACTGAGATCCCTCCTCCTCAACCCCAAAAGGATAAGGAGGTCTTCGTTGTTGATGATGTCGATTCTGACAGGGACATTCCCCCCCTTACTAAGAAGAGGAAAGATCTGCCGGTTACCTCTACTGAGGCTGGTGCAGAAAAGGGGAAGACGCCGACCGCCCAACCTTCTAAGAGGTCACGGACTGGTACGGATCTTACCCATGGCTCCGACTTAGCTGGTTCCTTAGGCATACCCGACGATAGGATGTCGGATATTTCGGTCAATGCTGACATGGGTGCTTTGTTGTCATTCTTTTCAGCGCCGCCGTCGTCGGGCACCGTCGTCATCCAGAAGAAACCGGACAGACAACCTGTGCCGACGGGCGATGTTACTGTGGCCGTCACCTCCCCCACCCCGAGGACGAAGGTCGACCTTATGATTCATAAGGAGTCCGGGATGAGCATGATCAGGAAACTGTCGAAGTGGGCGGAATTCAGTGGGAAACGGCTGCTGGAGCAGGAGAGGTGGATTGAGGAGAACATGGCTGCCGCCCAAGAGCTTGCTGCGGCCAGGGAGGAGCTTAAGAAGGCGAATGAGGGCCTTTCTGCTGAACGTCGATGTCGGATGGCCGCCGATGCTAAGGCTAAGATGGCAAATGACAAGGCTGTCGCTCTTGCTCATGACATAACTAACTTGAAGGCAGGTATGGCCAAGCTTGAGGCTGAAAAGGCCAAGGTTGAGGAGGAGAGGGGCCAGCAGGTGGCCAAGTGGAGGGACTCCTATCATGAATGGAAAGGCCTACATGGAATTGAGGCCGGGGAGCATAAGAGGACTAAGGCTGTCCTTGCCGCCGCTCAGGCTATGCTTGCTGAGAGGGAGGGGGACATCCAGGAATTGAGGACGGTCACCATCCCTCAAATGGTTGCTACATACAGGGACCAAATCGAGGACTGCCTTCGGAGGGCAATTGAGCAGGTGATGGCTGAGGGCTTTCCCTGGGATGCCTTTGAGGTGGCCTTCGATGAGTTGGTGGCCGCCGATGAGGAGAAGAAAGCGGCTGAGGCGGCGGCTGCCCAGGAGGCAGAGGAGAAGGCTGCCAAGGAGGCAGAGGCTGCGGCTAAGGAGGCAGAGGCCCAGGCGGCTCAGGATGCTAAGGAAGCTGAGGTGGAGAAGGCACCGGATGCCGCTGCATCAACCTCTGGACCACCCACTGGCAGCGATGCTACTGCTGCCGTGGAGAAGCAAGCGGCATAGGGAGACGGGCGGTCGTCCTCAGACTCATGGGGTTCCCCGGATAGCTTTGGTTATACGGGGGCCAACTTTTGAGCCTCTCTCCCTGCCACCTTTTCAGCACTTCATGCCTAGTCTAAATGTCTTTTGCTTTATTTTTGTGTTTGTACAAACTGTTGGTAGGTAGAAGGCTATCCAATAGGGACGGCCGTCGTTCTTCCTTTGTAGTTCGTACTTGTAATTTTTTAACTTTGATCAATGGAAATCACTTTCTTGCCTTCGGTCTGGCCGAGGCTTTTTGCTTTCATTTTGTACTTAGCTTGTTTTCTTGCCTTTGCAAAACACTTAGCCAATTTGTTATGTCTAATAGTGAGTGTACCTCATCTGTACTTAGACGTTTGAAGCTACTGGTTGGTGTGTCCGCTGTGCCTGAGTAGGCTGATGTAGCAGGACTTCGGATCCCAGTTCGCTCAATAGCCTGTTGTGGCATATCGACCGTTGTGTCCACCTCACTCCCGGTACTGGGCAGCAATGGTGGTTACGGCTCGACCTTATGCTCATGATCTAGTGACTGCCCGGCTTGACCGTAGGCGTCTACAAGGATCGCATGACCGAGCGACTGCCCGGCCTCTGCCGCGGCGTCTGGTCGAATGCACGTCGGTTTGTCTCGCCTTTCGCGAGGACCTTATGCTCATGATCTAGTGACTGCCCGGCTTGACCGTAGGCGCCTACAAGGATCGCATGACTGAGTGACTGCCCGGCCTGGCCGCAGCGCCTACTCTAGTCGAATGCATGTTGGTTTGTCTCGCCTTTCGCGAGGACCTAATGCTCATGATCTAGTGACTGCCCGGCTTGACCGTGGGCGCCTACAAGGATCGCATGATCTAGTGACTGCCCGGCTTGACCGTAGGCGTCTACAAGGATCGCATGACTGAGTCGAATGATTGAATGACTGGATGGGGAACACTTGGATGGAAAACTTTGAGTATTATTGATAAGATATGATCAGCCGTCGGGATGCCCACAACTGTCTCGGACATCTCCGCCGTTACACGAAGTATTTTCTCAAGTTATCCGTATTCCAGTGACTCATCAGAGGTATTCCCTCCATGTCGGTCAGCCGGTATGTACCCGGCCTCATCTCTTCTACCACTCTGTAGGGTCCCTCCCAATTAGCCGTCATTTTGCCATGAATGTTTCCTTTGTTGGTGGCGGCTGACTTTCTGAGGACTAGGTCTCCTTCCTTTAAGTCTCTTCGGTGGACCCTACGGTTGTAGGCTCTTCTCATACGGTTTTGTTATACTGCCAAGTTGAGCCGTGCCGTGTATCGACTCTCTTCGACCAGGTCTAGGGAGGCTCTCAAGCCTTCCTCATTTTCAGCTGGGTCAAAGGTATGTGTCCTGAATGTCGGCACCGTGGCTTCAATAGGCAGGACGGCTTCTGACCCGTAGACTAGATGAAAAGGACTGTATCCCGTTGCTTCTTTCTCTGTGGTTCGAAGTGACCACAGGACGCCGGGTAGCTCATCAGCCCATCTTCCCTTTAGGTCTTCCACCTTCTTTTTTAAACCGTTGAGTATTGTTTTGTTGGCTGCTTCTGCCTGACCGTTGCTCTGAGGGTGGCAGACGGAGGAGTATGCAATACCAAGGTCCTCCAACCAATTCATAACCATATCACTCCAGAACTCTCGGCCGTGGTCGAATACCATGACCTGGGGCAGGCCGAAGCGAGTGATGATGTTCTCCCAGATGACCTTTCTAACGGCAGCCGTGGTTTTAGCTGGTACCGCGACAGCTTCCACCCATTTGGTGAAGTAGTCGACGGCGACGATCAAGAATTTTCTTCCTCCGGAGGCCGTCGGAAATGGTCCTAGTAAGTCCATCCCCCACTGTGCAAAAGGAAGGGGATTGAGTACCGGCTGCAGATCTCGTGAAGGTGCATGGATCACTGGAGCATGCATTTGACAATTCTTACACCTCTTGGTCTTTTCTCTGGAATCATGTAGCATGGTGGGCCAGAAGTAGCCGGCTCGGAGAGCCTTGTGGGCCAGTGCTCTTGCCCCCATGTGATGTCCACAGATGCCTTCATGGATTTCTGTCAGTATTAGCTCCGCGTCGGTTGGGCTGACGCACTTCAAGAGTGGTCTTATTACCGACCTTCTGTACAGTTCGCCTTCGAAGATTAGGTATCTTGCAGCGATCCTCTTTATCTTGGCCGAGAGACTGCGGTCCTCCGGTAACTCTTTGGTTAGTAGATATTTCATTATCGGAGTCATCCACGTCGTCTCGGCCTCAATGTCGCCCACCATGCCGATGGTCTCAGTGATGCTTTTTGCATTCCTGATATCCACCAGCACGGTCCGACTGACATTCCTGATGCTTGAGCTGGCAAGCTTTGAGAGCGCGTCGGCTCGGTTGTTTTCACCCCTGGGGATGCATTCAATCTCGAAGGATTTCAGTTTGGAGATGTCAGCTTTGACCCTTTCCAAGTATCTTGTCATCCCATCGTCTCGAGTCTCATACTCTCCCCGAATTTGATTAGTCACAAGGAGTGAGTTTGTTTTCAATAGGATGCGTTCTGCTCCGGCGGCCCTAGCTAGCTCGACTCCGGTTATCACCGCCTCATATTCGGATTCGTTGTTTGAGGCCGGGAAGGTAAACTTCAAGGCGTACTCAAACTCGTCCCCGTTAGGGCTGGTGATAAGGATGCCGGCTCCTGAACTGTTTGCCGTAGCGGAGCCATCGGTGTACACTTGCCATACACCGGGGTTGGATTCTTCTTTATATGTGCATTCGGCCAGGAAGTCTGCCAGCGCCTGCCCCTTGATTGATGGTCTCGGCTTGTACTGAATGCCATAGCCGGATAGCTCTACGGCCCATTTGATAAGCCTGCCAGATGAATCGAATTTCTCCAATGCTTTTTCCAATGGCTGGTCGGTTAAGACCGTCACGGGATGTGCATCAAAGTATGGTTTCAGTTTCCTGGCGGCTATTACGACGGCGAGTCGCTTCAATCGATGGATAGTTCCTTTCTGACCCGATGGTGTATGGTCGACAAAGTATATCGAGGGCTATTGTTTGTTCTCTTCCACGACAATGGCGGATCGGCCGTGGCGAGGTTCTTGCTAGATATAGGTACAAAGATCTCCCGGCGTCGATGCGGGCGGGTCGGGAGTGTCAGAAGGTGAGCTTTCAGTTGCTTGAAAGCTGTGCTCTGCTCCTCCCCCCAGTTAAAGTTTTTGTTCCCCTTCAACACTTTGAAGAATGGGGTACTTTTGTCGGCTGACCGAGAGATGAAACGGGCAAGGGCCGCCATTCTCCCAGTCAGCATCATTACTTCCTTTCGGGTTTTTGGCTCTGGTAGGTCGAGAATGGCCTGGACCTTCTCTGGATTGGCATCTATCCCTCGGGCACTGACAAGTACGCCGAGAAACTTGCCGGCGCGGACGCCGAAGTTGCACTTCTTTGGGTTCAGTTTCATTCGATATTTCCTTAGTGAACAAAAGGTCTCGTGTAAGTCGGCTAGATGCTCGCTGTCGGACTTGCTTTTTACAATAGCGTCGTCGACGTAAGCCTCTATGTTTCGCCCTTTTTGACTTTGGAACACTTTGTCCACCAGCCTGGTGTAAGTTGCGCCAGCGTTTTTCAAACCGAACGGCATCATTTTGTACATGTAGGTGCCGTGAGCGGTGATGAATGCGCACTTAGGCATGTCTTCTTCGGCCATAAACACTTGATGGTAGCCGGAGAAGGCGTCCAGCAGGCTTAGCATAGTGTAGCCTGCCGTCGCATCAATTAAACTATCTATTCTAGGCAAGGGATAACAATCTTTAGGACATGCTTTATTAAGATTTGTAAAATCTACACACATCCTCCAGGCTCCGGAGGCCTTCCTCACCATTACAACGTTTGCTAGCCACTCGGGATAAGTACAAGGCATAATAAAGCCCGCCTCTAAGAGTTTATCTATCTCGGCTTTGATGGCTTCATCCTTCTCGGCTGAGGAGTTCCTCATCTTCTGTTTGACCGGCCGAGCAGTGGAGAGGACATTCAGCTTGTGAACGATCACCTCCCTAGTCACGCCTGGCATCTCGGCGGCTGAGTAAGCAAAAACGTCTTTGTTCTTTCGTAGCAGGTCGAGGAGACTGGATCTGAATTTTGGCTCCAGGCCGACGCCGATTGTCACGGATCGTCCTGGGTCAATTTCCACTTCTTCGGTCTCCGCCCCCTCAACCATGCCGATGGTGGAATCCATCGGCTCGCATTCCTGCAGTAAGGATATGCTCTTTCCCTTCTCGGACTTTTTTGCCACTTTGAGGGATTGCATGTTGCACCCTCTGGCAGATATCTGGACGTTGACGATCCGGTGCTTCTCGTCCTTCGAGACGAGCTTTTGCGCCTCCCCCCGGTCCGAGACGTACATTAACGTCAAGGCCCTGATGGAGATGACTGCATCAGCCTCGCTCAAAGTGACTCGGCCGATGAGTCAGTTGTAAGCAGATGCACCGTTGATGACAACGAACTCGGCTAGGAGGTTCTTGGCGGCGGCCCCCTGGCCAAATAGTACTGGCAGTTTGATAGACCCCAGGGGTAGTAGGCCGTCGCCGGAGAAGCTGTACAGCGGGTTGGTGCAGGGGCTCAGGTCTTCAATTTTCAGCCCAAGGCCGAGGAAGCACTCCCGGTACATGATGTTTGTATAGGCGCCTGTATCAATCAGGCACCTCTTCACCAAATGGTTGGCAATATCAAGGTGGACCACGAGTGGGTCGCTGTGTGGGGCCACAACTCCCTCGTAGTCCTTCTTCCCGATAGTCATGTTGGGGACGGTGGAAGCGGTGGCTGCTGTGTCGGGCGCATAGTTGATAGCTTGATACAGGTCGTTCAAGTGTCGTTTATGCCCGTGAGCAGACCCACCGTTCTCGTTGCCCCCAATGACAACATGGATCACTCCTAGCCTCTTGAAGGCTGATTTCTTGGAACCGTCGGCGCTTGATTCTGGCTCTGCCGCCACATATTTACCGAGGTCCCCCTTTTGGATCCGCTCTTCGATAGCGTTCTTCAGGTGCCGACAGTTGTCGGTCTTATGCCCGGTGTGGCCATGGTACTCACAGTACAGGCTCTTGTCGCCATCCCCCTTCGGCTTAGGGGGCTTGGCCCATCTCTGTCCGTCGCCCTTGCTCAAGGCAAAGACTTCGGCTGGTGACGAGACCAGGGGGTGTGACTGGCATACCGTTTTTGGTTGTATGCCGCCGAACTCCCCCCGGCACCCGCCGAGTGTTGTTGCTTTCCGTACCTCTCTGACCGTGGCTTGTTCCTGTCACGGCGCCCTTGCTCGAAGTTGTCAGGGCCGAGGCGGCTTTTTACATTTGACTGCCTGCGTTCATTGTGGCCTACCCAGGTCTTGTGGTAGTCCTCTACTTTGATGGCCTCGTCGGCCATCTGTCTGGCAACGGCTATGGTGAGCTGCTTCTTCTTGATGAGATTGTCTTTAAGCTCGCCGTTAGGGAGGCCTTTCATCAGTGCGAAGGCTGCCAGTTGCTCGTTCAGGTCCCAGATTTGCTGGACCTTTGCATCGAACCTCTTGACGTAGCTGCGGAGGGACTCATCCTCACCCTGTCTGACGGTGAGGAGGTCAGCAGTCTCCACGGGTCTCCTCTTGTTGCAAGAGTATTGCGCCAAGAAGTTATCCCTCAGGTCGGAGTAGCAGTATACCGAACCGTTGGGCAATCCCTTGTACCAACTTTGGGCCAACCCATGCAGAGTGGTTGGGAAGACCCGGCACCACACCTCGTCGGGCTGCTCCCACACCGACATGTATGTTTCGAAAGCCTCGGTGTGGTCAGCGGGGTCGCTGTCGCCTTTGTATGAGAAGGTGGGCAACTTCAGTTTCGTTGGCACCGGTGTTTCGAGGACGAAGGAACTGAGGGGCTGCTTGACCACGCTCCTGACGAGGCGTGGCGAGCGGCTCCTCGTTGCCTTGGTCCCGCTTCTACCTCTGTGGCGGGTAGGACTCCCTGTCCGGCTCTGGTGAGTCGGACTCCTGTCACTCCTTCGTGAATGACTTTGTGCATGCCGCGGTGACCTTGTCCTCCCACGAGATGGGGAAGGACTTCGGCTCACTACTGGCCTTTCGGATCTAGCCGGCGTTCTGTCACGGCCAGCCTCGTGCATTGCTTCGGTTAAGTTGTTTGGAACAACTTCGTGGGCCCTGGATGTTTGTGGGGGCCTTGTCGCCCCTCCCACCGGAGTAGGAGTGACTGACGTTCCTCCCACTAAGTCTAGGAGGGCTTTTAGCTTGGCCGCATCGACCGTGTGTCCCATTATGGTGACTTGGCCGGTGGGCGTTGGTGTAACTCTGGGAGTTGGCGTCATGAATTCCCTGGGCATCCGATATCTGGGTCGATTAATTACGGCCGTGAGGGACGGCTTCGATTCGATAATGACGTACGTATCATCGTTGTAACATTGAGTTGGTTCACTCACATTTCCTGGTTTCGACATCTTTTTGGCTGTTTACGTGGTTTGTGTTGTTTTTTTTGTTTTTGGAAGTAGGATGTTAGCTTTTTGTCAGCGTTTCCCCACAGACGGCGCCAATTGTTCCGGGTTAGATTTCGGACCAAGTGTTGTTGACCACGTGAGCTAGTAAGATGCCGTTGTAGGTTGACTCTTCCTTGTATTCTTCCTGTAAAATGAACAAACGGAGTGCACGGCTTGGGCCGTGCGAACTTACTCCGACGCTCAAGTCAGTAACTTAGTGAGATAAGTGTTTGAGGAGAGATAAGGGAGTTTATACCAGATTATGTGAGATGAATAGTCGATGGATAACTTGTTGAGAATGTTGAGAGTTGTGGAGTATTTATAGACTTTCCCTTCTTGTCTTGTAGTGGCCAAGTGGATGCACAAGTGGCCAAGTAGACGTATCAGGTGAAATGTCTGTTCTACCCTTCGGCCGTCTGGGCCCATGGAAGGCCGGCAGGCCTGGGTGGCTCCATACCGGGAGGACTGGATGTGCGTTCGCGTAGATGCCTCTCGGCTGGCTGGTTGCCAGGCCGAGACCCAAGTATCTGGCCGACAGGCTGGTGTCGGTCAGGCCGTATGCTGTGTGACTTGAGGTCAGTGAGCATTGACCTTGGTCAAGATGTTGACCCGGTCAGCCGGTGCAGAATATGCCCCATCAACCACAATCCCGACACCTAAACACCTCATTCACTATTTAAAAAGCCACCACCACTGTTCGAAAGCCCCTCCCCCACCCCTAAAAGCACCAGATCTGATGTTTTAAGTGGTGGGGAGGGAATTTCGAAGGGTGGTGGAGATGTTACACAAGTACAAAAAAAACCCTATCACGACGCGTTAATAGTGGCGGTTCTAATAGAACCGACGTGAAAAGTCTAATAAATTGGCGGGAACCCAGATTTCATGTATATTGGAGGTCTATGGGGTGGTTTTGTTGAGAACCGTCGTGATAACTGGACCATTTTATGGCGGTTCCAAGTAAAAACCGCCACCATAAGGTAATTGTGGCGGTTATACTAACAACCGACGTTAAGAAATGACGCTAAAAGTTAATATTATGTTACAAATTTTTGGGCATAAAAACCGTCATTATATGTTTTTGTGTCGGTTTTTAATTAAAACCGTCTTTAATAGGAAAAATAAAAACTTCCTCCAAAATAAAAAAACCCTTTATCAGACTCACAGTATTGTACCACAACTCGCTCATTCGTCTTCTTCATCAACGAAACACCGCCATTTTCACAAACCCCTCAATTCAACCATCAACTCCAACCGTCATCTTCCTTTTCTCACGTTGCCCTCGACAACCGTCAGTTTACTTGTTGTTTTCGGCTACACCACACCTTTTTCTACTCAATTCAATCATCAATTCCGATTTCAACTCAGGTAATTCTATTTTTCGAACTTATGAAATTGATTGTTATTGTAGTATTTTATTTTGAATTTAATGTTATGGATGTATGTGATTGCAAGATGATGTATGTGATTGCAAGATCTGGGGGTTAAATTAGCCGCTGATGTTGGTGGTTCTCACCCTTCAGCATATGGCTATTTTGAGGATAACTCGGTGAGGGATAAACTTCCTGCATCTCAGACTAGTATTAGCATGTCACTAGGTAAGCTTAACATATGATTTCATTGTATTTTACTCCTGTTTTCATTAGCTAGTTTGTGCATAACAGAAACCCGATCTCCTTCAACTTGTGTTCAATATTGACTCCAGATCGAGTTGATGTGTAAAGCAGGTAGCTAGTAGTTACATCATAGTATTTGGTTTGAGAACGTAAATGTTGTGATATCTAACATGCTCATGGTATAGCTGATAAATTGTAAACCAAAGGTGATTGGATCTTAGTATTTCAGTTTAAGAAATACATTTTGATTCTTTTGATCACAAAAGGTTACTATATTGGATTATGATAAGGCTACATCTCATGGTACAGATGATAAATTTTCTTTGTGCATGTAGCATGAGAGATAATTTAGTATCTTTGATTAGAAGACCACGATATGTTGTAGGGATTGGAAACAACTCACAAATCATAAGTCGATGGGGAGTTGGATACTCAGATATTCATGAGATTTGGTGAAGTATACTAATTTATTTCTGATTTTTGTAGAAGCTAATTTGGAGCACCAATCAAATCACCATTAAATGGCACAAATTTCTAAACAGAATGCAGGAAACTTCTAAAGAGATACCAGCTGGCTCGCTACCTAGGTCGCTGGATATCATTCTACGCCATGAGATTGTTGAAAAGGCAAGAGCTGGTGACATGTAAGCTTGATTAAGATAAATGTTTCATTTAAGTGGATCGATGAAGAATATCTGCTTCTAACATTGATCGGTCTATATTTTACCTAATTTTACCCCCTATATTAGCTTGATTTTACATGTTAAATTGCACTTATCAAAGTGTTTATGAGCTAATATTTTATTTCTAGTGCAAAATGTGTTTTCAAGTGTGTTTTGTAGGAAATAAGCTTATATGAGCTAAAATGATGCAAAATAATGCAAAATGGACACTAGAAGTACAAGGCTAAGTAAAGATTAGCAAATGGACCAAGATCTTCAATGTTGCATGGACTTTTGCATGAAGAAATGTTAGATTAATATTGGATCAAAGAATAATAATGCAAATGAAGTCAAATGCAAGTCAAGCCCAAAATAAGAAGTCCAAATTAAGGTGAAGAGCATGGGATTCCAAGTTCTTAAGATGCTAAGTCAAATGCATTTACCCGGGTGAATAAATCGCACTTTATTGCAAACTTTGGATACCATGGGCATTAACTCGAGGAATTAAGATAAACAAGCTCGGAACACACGATCCCGATCGGGACAAGGTGATCCCGATCGGGACCATGCCTATCTAAGTGCATCCGTTACTCACTTGTTTCCTATAAATACTAGGCTAAGCTCGACACTCGAGGCATCCTTTTATATCATCTCTTACACATCTTTTACACATATTTTCCATCTCAAATCCTCTCTAATTAGGAGTAGGTAGCTTAGTTTAGTTTGTTTACATTTCTTTTAAGCATTCCAATTTACAATACATTTACATTTCAAGTTACATTTCCAATTTCCATTCAAGTTATTTCATTTCAAGTATTGTTCTTCCTATTCAAGTTCATTTCCGTTCCCAAGGTATTTCTATTTCTATTTCTTTATGTTATTTATTATTGCAACCACTATTAGTTTAGTTTACATTTACATTATGTTTGAGTAGTATACCTTTGTCTAGGGAATGAAGGGAGATATGTAATAAAAAGTATTAGTAAGAATGTTATAACTAAAAGTTGTTAATGAGTTGTTTATCATTGTTTCTATCACATAGTTTGGACTTAATTATAATCACTTGTAATTGATCACTACCTTTGATTAATTTTATCATTCGTTCTAAAACTTAACCGTAAAGAATGAATTAGGCAAAGCTTGTGTAGTAGACCGACTTAGCCACGTTGAAACGTCGTTAGGCTTCGATCTATGGTTGGGAAAAACGTTGAAACATGAGTACCTAATAACCTAAACAACTAAACAACGAATTAACATCACTAGTTATTTCATTTGCATTTTTACAATAATTTTGCATATTGACCCGACTTCCCTAGACATCTTTTTATTATTGTTTTCACATTTAGTTTATAAATCACAAATCCACTCTTATATCGACAATTCATCCACTAAGATAAAATTCATTCCATAGCAACTAAGTAATAACCACCGAGCTCTCTGTGGAATTCGGCCCCTTAATACTACATTTCTTGTGTTGTACCAAAGGGTATTTTTGCATAGGTGTGCGATAGCCTATCAAATTTTGGCGTCGTTGCCGGGGAGCACGGTTTTGTTGTTATTTAGTTGTTGGATTTTATCTTATTTTCTCCTAGGGAACACTTGTTCCTTAGGATTTATCTCACGGTTTTCTTGTAGTTTTAGTACTTGTTTTGCAGGTATTAAAGCTTGGCCTATTTCATACTGATGGATCGATTTATCCCGCAACATGTGGATGAGCCTTTTCATGACTATCTTGATCGATTTTACGCCTTTGTTAGCAATCTCTATTCCATTAGATGCACTTATACTGAACTCCATTTGGGATGTCTTGTGATTAAAGGCTTAAACATCAACACACGGATGATAGCTTTCCACATGAGCAATGGGAACATCTACAAAATGGTTGGAAAGGAGGATCTAAGTGATTTCTTAAATTACATGGCCTCCAAAAGTCTAGAGGAAGCTTGCCATGAGCGAATCAAAGAGGAGCTCAAAATGCTTCATGCTCATGTAGACCGACTTTATCAAAAGGAAGTAAGTCCATGTGAGCCTATCAAGGTAAATGAGCCTATTATTTCTCCTCTTGTTTCTTCACCTCCCCAATGTGAGTCTTTTAATGATTTTGACATATTGGATGATGATGATGATGGTCCGATTTTATCTTTTAAAATCCCCTCTAGTGTCATTCCAATAGAAATTGTAGAGACTCATGTTGAAGACTTTGACCCCCTTGTTGTAGAAGTTAATGTTGATCCAATTGAGGTAGATTATGAAGGACTTAGTACTATTAATTTAGAAAATGAGTTGGATACAACTCCAATTGTTGATGAGTCCTACCTCCTTGATTCTTCATGCCATCCAATTGAGACCATTGACAATGATAATTTGTGCTCTAACAATTTATTTTATGGTCTTAAGTATAGTGCTCCATCTCTTGCTGACGAGGGGAGTGATACAATGGTATTATTTGAAGTCTCTCATATGCGCATTGATGAGATTTATAAATCTCTAACTTTGATCTTTCATGCTTATATCTTGTCATTTGCGTATATATGCTTTCATATTTCTCATGCGCAGGAATATGATATGCTTCTAAGGACTTTGAAATGTTTTTTTAAAGAAGAATGAGGCCGCAATGTGAACCAAAGTCTAGCAAGACTTTAAATGGCGCTTCTCGGAAGGCAACCCGTGTTTTTAATTTGCTTTGTTTTTAATTTTTGCAATTTAATGCTTTCTTAGAATAGTTATAAAATTTTAGGCTAGATGGTATTGTGTAATGATTTTTGTAGGTACATGCATGAAAAGAGACACTCATTTGGAGTTGGCGCGCGACCCCAGGTGATATTCCTGTTCGAGAACGTAACTTTCAAGAAACGAGAAAAGAAATTGAACAAACAACGAAGAAGTCAACTTACCTAGATTCAGTCAACCCCGATCGGGAACGTGGGTTGCTAACTATAGGCCATTGTTGCTTCTTTCATATTCCGGGTAATTAGAAATATTTTATATGCTCATAAGCAAGCCCGATGGTAAAATCTTTTCTTTCTCTTTTACTATTTCCTTCAAATTTCTACACTCTTAATACCATCTCTCCCCTTTCTTCATGCTAGCTTGGGGGAGATTAGCTCGCCTAATTAGTTATAGTTAGTTGCGCTTTAGTTAGTTTTTCCTTAACCCATTAAACATGACCTTGTCCCTGTGTTATAAGCCGCATTTTCAGTTTTGTTGATGCTTTATATGTTGATACATTGAGGACAATGTGATGTTTAGCTTAGGGGAGGGAATGCATTTGCATTTAGTTAGTTTTTGTAGATTTAGAGAGAATTTTGAAACATTTGTGTTGATTTTTGCTCTAATTCCTTACTTGTCGTACTAATGCCCTCTTGTCTTTCCCATTTTTAGCTTGATAGCACTTGATTCGCTTTGTTTGACGGGATTAGCATGCATGGGGATGTCTTGACATAGTAGGTGGAAGATGGATTTTGAGCCAAGTAGGCTTGATCTTGACTTTTGGCAAGCCACAAATTGGTATAAGGTAGAACCTCCTTAAAGGCCATTTCATCTTTATTTGGTCTCACTTAGGTGAGTGGTAGGTCTCCTTATGGTGTGTTTTACATCAAAACGCACAAGTATGGTCTTCTTAATTTTCATCTCATTTAAGCATTACTTTAATTTGTTAAGTAATTTTGAAGCCTTTCACATTGAAAAATTAGCCCATTTTCTAGCCCCTTTCACATGTTCTTATTCCCTAGCTACATAAAAATGGCCTACCCTTGTTAAGCTAGTAGCTATGTCTTTTGGTGATGGGATGCTCAAATTGGGACGTTCTTTAAAGTTTATATCATTGTGAATTGGTTTGCCGGATTCATTAATTTCCGGATGTGTTATGAAAGAAAGAAAGAATTAGAGCAAGGAAGGAAAAAAAATGAGAAAAATGAGAAATGAAAATGCCGAAAAATGAAAAAGGAAAAAGGAAAAAAAAGAAGTGGCATGAAATGAAAAAATAGAAATGAAAGAAAAAGAAAAAAGTTGATTGGAAAAAGAAGAAGAAGTGGTTTTGTTAAGTTACTCTCATGCACTATTCATATATTTTGGAGAGTTGACTTATGGTTTTTAATGTAAGAAGTCATTTATTGTATTTGATTTCTAATTGGGTTATTTGGGATTGGATTGAGCATCTTCTTCATGGTTTTGTTGCTAGCTTGACCTTAGCTCCACAAATCCATAATTCATTTATTCCCCCTTATGTCCCATGTCACAATAAATCCTTCTTCTAACCCTTTGGCTTCAAATTTGCTTGCATTTGATTGTTTTTACTTGGATTTGATTGTTTACCATATTAGATTGCGGGCACACTCTCATGAGTCGAGGATAGTTGAGTGTTTTTCACAAAATTGTCCTTATACACAAAAATGAGTTATGAGTGGATCGTGAGAGTCCGAAAGTCCAAAGATCATGCAAGAGCCGATGAAAAGTTTACTTGTAGTCAACCACTCTACGCCGTCGTGTAAATCTCAACCATGATATTGTTTATCCTTATGCCCATGTTGTCTAGGGATTTAAATCATTTGCTTGTTAGCTATTTGGAATTTGCAATGTTGGGATGATCTTGCTTGAGGACAAGCAAGGGCTTAGCTTGGGGGAGTTTGATCGGTCCATATTTTACCTAATTTTACCCCCCTATATTAGCTTGATTTTACATGTTAAATTGCACTTATCAATGTGTTTATGAGCTAATATTGTATTTCTAGTGCAAAATGTGTTTTCAAGTGTGTTTTGTAGGAAATAAGCTTATATGAGCTAAAATGCTACAAAATGATGCAAAATGGACACTAGAAGTACAAGGCTAAGTAAAGATGAGCAAATGGACCAATATCTTCAATGTTGCATGGACTTTTGCATGAAAAAATGTTAGATTAATGTTGGATCAAAGAATAATAATGCAAATGAAGTCAAATGCAAGTCAAGCCCAAAATGAGAAGTCCAAATTAAGGTGAAGAACATGGGATTCCAAGTTCTTAAGATGCTAAGTCAAATGCATTTACCCGGGTGAATAAATCGCACTTTATTGCAAACTTTGGACACCATGGGCATTAACTCGCACTACAAGAAAACAGCGCTTGGGCGACTGAAATTAGCGGCTGAAATCAGTCGCTAAAAGCACTCGGGTGACGGAAACCAGTCGCCAAATGGTAGTCGCAAAGCCTAGTCGCCTAAATTGACTCGGGCGACGGATTTCAGTCGCCAAAATGGCGACGGCTTGTTTAGTCGCCAAATAGCGACGGAAGTCGGTCGCCATTCTGGGAATTAAAAAAAAAAGCCACAAATCTGCAAATTTGCTCGTTAATGTCATCGCCAAACACGAAACAGCAACATCAAAGGATTTGCACTATGGAAACCGACTTGTTTGGTTCGTCACTCTTCTTCACGAAATAACAATAACATAATTCGAATTGTACTAAAAAAAACCAACAACAATTACAATCAAACAACAATAACAATAACAACAACAACAACAACAACAACACAATCACACTGCAAATTTACATGTACTAAAAAAAACATTTGCTCATTTCTATATCAAATTTAAATAGACATTACATTAACTTTACATTATATTACATTTACATTACAATAACACAAAAAACCAAATTACTGTCACGAAAAAACTAATTACATCCCTTTAATTCTTTCTCGCCTCTTCTCCTTCCTCTATCGCTTCTTCCCGTGCCGCCATCTCCAACGCCGTAATTGATTTGGTACAGTAAAAATAGATGAAGAAAGATAGAGAAATTGAATATTGGGGTTTTGGTAAGGTAAAAAAAAGATAGAGAAATTGAAGATTGGGGATTGAGGTTTTGGTAAGGTAAAAAAAAGATAGAGAAATTGAAGATTTGGTGGGAGTTTTTGTTTTGGTAAGGGGAGTTAACCGTGAAAGAGAAAAAGGTGAGTAATTATATGGGGGAGGTAATATATGGGGGAGGGGGTTTCTGTTTTGTGTAAAGTGAATTGGCTACTGAATTTGGCGACGGAAAACCGCAGTCGCCAACAATAGCGACTGTCATCGGTCGCCAAAGGGAATATTTCGGTCGCCAAGTTTCAAAAATTGAAAAGATTCCCTCCGTCGTTAATTTGGCGACCATAATCTGTCGCCCGAATTTATTTTGCCGTCGCCAATTGGCGACAGGTATAAACAGTCGCAAGATTTGGTCGCCCGAGAACTGTTTTCTTGTAGTGTCGAGGAATTAAGAGAAACAAACTCGGAACACACGATCCCGATCGGGACCATGCCTCTCTAAGTGCATCCATTACTCACTTGTTTCCTATAAATACTACGCTAAGCTCGACACTTGAGGCATCCTTTTATATCATCTCTTACACATCTTTTACACATATTTTCCATCTCAAATCCTCTCTAATTAGGAGTAGGTAGCTTAGTTTAGTTTAGTTAGTTTTAGTTTAGTTTGTTTACGTTTCTTTTAAGCATTCCAATTTACAATACATTTACATTTCAAGGTACATTTCCAATTTCCATTCAAGTTATTTCATTTCAAGTACTGTTCATCCTATTCAAGTTCATTTCCGTTCCCAAGGTATTTCTATTTCTATTTCTTTATGTTATTCATTATTACAACCACCATTAGTTTAGTTTACATTTACATTATGTTTGAGTAGTATACCTTTGTTTAAGGAATGAAGGGAGATATGTAATAAAAAGTATTAGTAAGAATGTTATAACTAAAAGATGTTAATGAGTTGTTTATCATTGTTTCTATCACATAGTTTGGACTTAATTATAATCACTTGTAATTGATCACTACCTTTGATTAATTTTATCATTCGTTCTAAAACTTAACCGTAAAGAATGAATTAGGCAAAGCTTGTGTAGTAGACCGACTTAGCCACGTTGAAACGTCGTTAGGCTTCGATCTATGGTTGGGAAGAACGTTGAAACATGAGTACCTAATAACCTAAACAACTAAACAACGAATTAACATCACTAGTTATTTCATTTGCATTTTTACAATAATTTTGCATATTGACCCGACTTCCCTAGACATCTTTTTATTATTGTTTTCACATTTAGTTTATAAATCACAAATCCAATCTTATATCGACAATTCATCAACTAAGATAAAATTCATTCCATAGCAACTAAGTAATAATCACCGAGCTCTCTGTGGAATTCGACCCCTTAATACTACATTTCTTGTGTGTATTTTTTCATAGGTGTGCGATAACTTATCAAACATGTATATTTGTATATTGTGTCAAATTATGATAGGGTCATATTCACCGGGACTGTGGTTGTTATCCCGGACATATTAGCATTGACATCTCTGGGTGAGAGAGCGGAATTTAGACGAGATTCTTCTCAGCGAAAGGGCACTGCTGTTGGGAATGAAGAAGTTACTTAAGTTCCTATATATGTGATCAGATTGTTGATGGAAGGTGAGATGTTGACATAAGGAACAGGAAAATGGATGCTGATGAGGATGAGAGCCAGCAGTTTGCAGTGTGTGTGCTTATGATTTGATTTATGCTCATTTTTCTACAGACTTATAATTTCTTTTTGGTTACCATGTGCAATTTCTGTTTTTTAACGTACCATGTTTTAATTTGGTCCTTCCTCGGATGTCATATGTACTATACAAAAGACTTTAGTCCGTTTCACTGTCAACTGTTCTACGTGTTTGTAATTCTTTTATGTGGTTCAGATTAAAGAGAATATTAGCGTTTTTATTTGTTCTAAACAAGTAATAATAAATATGGGTGACTTTTAGAAGATACCATTTTTTATGTGTGTTCCTCACGCTGAATTCTTAAATCCTTATGTATTAGCCTACTGATAGTATGGAGTGATTCCATTGTCCACACTGGCAGGCAGAGGAGCTCGATTAGATAAAAAGAATGAGAAATACCCCTGACTTTTTCAATAAACTGGTTGATAGCATTGCTCCAATTGTGTTTGGTCACCAAGATATCAAGCGGGCAATTCTTCTTATGCTGCTAAGTGGTATTCACAAGAGCACCCAAGAAGGCATCAACTTAAGAGGAGACATTAATGTTTGCATTGTGGGAGATCCTAGCTATGTAAAGTCCCAGTTCCTGAAGTAATTCTTTGTTTTATTTTTCTGTTACCCTTCTCTTTCTCCAACTGGTTAATTGTTCTTTTGCTTCAGAGCAAACATTCATATAAGTATATCCATCATGCAGATATACAGCAGGCCTAGTTCCCAGATCTATCTACACCTCAGGGAAATCATTATCTGCTGCCGGTTTGACTGCCATTGTAGCTAAAGAACCCAAAACTGGAGAATTCTGTATTGAGGTAAACCTCTCATGGATTTGTCACTGTATAGTTTACAAGTTTGTCAAGCTTCTAAAGAGTCTTCTCTGCTATAATATTTTCTTCTTTTGGTTGTGTGATAATAAGCTACACTATTCGAAGCTAAGCAACACATTAGTATACTTGTACTAGTATTAATTAAGGAAGTAACTCTCTTAAGTCTTAATACACTAGTATACTAAATGGGGATAATAAGCTACACTGTTTGTTTTGCCACAACCTGTTTTTCTAACTATTGGTTTGCTAAATGTATTATTGCAGATTCAACAATGTTAATTGACGAGATGAAAGATGTTAAAGACGTCTGGGCTATTAAATGTTTAGAGAACATGATTTGTTGATTAGTTTATTAACTAAGACGTGTATGTGATTATTTATACACTTGAATGTATAATTAATTTTGGAACATAGGCATTATTGTTATGTCGGATGATATGCAAGTTTATTGGTTGACATTCTTTTGTATGCATTGTTTGTCTATTTCGCTATTTAGCTTGTCAAATCTATCTATGGTGGCGGTTCTTAAGTATGAAACGCCACTATTAGTTCATCTTTAGTGGCGGTTCTTTACTAACAACCGACGTGATAATTACTTTTAGTGGTGGTTCTTTAACAACAACTGACGTTATTGAAAACATGTAGTGGCGGGTTGTGGTACCAGTTTATTATTAAAATACCTATGGTGGCGTTTTTAACAATAACCGCCACTATAGATGAGTTACACTGGCGATTCTTGTCTAACAACCGTCGTTTTATATAAGCCTAAAACGACGGTTTTACTAAAAAACCGCCACCGTAGGTAAGCTATAGTGGTGCTTGTACAACGGCCGCAAAGGCTAAACAACCCCGTGATTTTCTTGCGTAACTCGCCAGTTTTTTTTAAGGGCGTATTGATCTCGCCAGACAATAATTTTCTTGCGTACCACCTTGAGCAAAATCGGAAATTTCTTTAAGATCAATCTTGAGAAAAAAAGAAAACGCATTATTAGAAGCTATTACAGTCGTTGACCTTTTGGGGATGACAAAATTTGTTTTTTTTTATTTATTATTATTTAATTTGTGTTTTTTATTGAGAATCCTACCGGTGAGTGTGTAGTTTTCCGGCCACCCATCGGTAAGAATGCGGAAACGGTTTCTAGAGTCCTCAGGAAAGAGGCTCTGATACCATGTTAAGTTTTAGAGGAGAGATTGCATAAAGGAGAATGAGAGGATGAATCTTGTTGTGTTGTATTATGATGCCAAAATATGCCTTATATAGGTACATACGAGATCATATCAAGATCGTAATACAATCGCAATAATATCAAATTATAATCAAATGATATCGGATAATATCTCCTTGATATTATCCTAATAAAATTTGTTATGTTTGGTTAAAACATCATGAAAGTGACACAGAAAATATATACTCTATAATAATATCAGGTAAAGGCATGTTTACTTATCGACTTGTATAGCTTTCAATATATTTTGAACCTTGAAAAAAAAAAAAATTAGCCCTAGGAACATACAATTTCTGGTTCCGCCCCTTACGGTGGGTGTTATGACCAGATTTTACACAGCCCAGAATTGGCAGTTCTGGATAGACGTCGAAAATGTGGTACAGAGCAGAAAAGAAGAGCAATGGCAGTTATAGCCCAGAACAGGTCAGAAGAGACATGGCAGTTATGGTCAGCTGAGGTCAACTGTGACGGTTACAAAGATCATGGGATAATGGAGTCATGGCAGCTGAGCAGAAGTGGAGTCAATGGAAGTTATTCAACCGCCAAAGATAATGGAAGTAATGGAGAACGTGCCCTAGAAAATAGGAACTAATTTTGCAGCTAGCTTTGCCTATATATAGAGGCTCATTTGTACATTTTCATGGATCTTTTTTACTCGTTCATAGCATACTGAGCGCTAGAAAATACACTACAACATACTACGGTAATTTACAGTCAGTTCTGTACGAATTGCTACAGAAGTGATAACTCTCACAGTTGTACTCTGTAACCCCAACTCTGATATTAATAATATTACTCCTGGCTTGGTAGCCCGCAGTTTTCCCCATCTTCTTCTCGGGGCTTCTGCGTCATCAAATCCCTGTGTCCTTAGTTCTGTCCCATTTAGCTCAGTTCTGATCAATTCTGTTCTGTTCCGCAAATAGTACTAGTTGATCCACTTTTTTCCTTTTTTCTATCTTGTGAAGTTTTTACCAAAACAAATTGGCGCCCACCGTGGGGCAACTAGTTTATTAATTTGCGTTATTTTTCTCACAAAAGATCACACAAAAATTACCACTTCCATATTCAAATGGAGGATAGAACTTTGGAGCAATTAACCAAGGAGTTACAAGATGCACAATCCAAGATTCAGCAAATCTCAGAAGAGAATGCGAAACTGAAAGAAACAGAGTCTGTTCTGAAGACAAAGTTGGATTCTGCTAAAGGCAGTACTTCAAAGATCAGACCTGGGGCATCCATGAGCTCCATAATCAAGAATATAGACTTCTCTAACCTGGACGAAGATGAGGATATTGAAGACCAACTCTTGGGTGGTGAAGACGAGGAGGAAGCGTCCCAAAATGCTGACAAAAGGAAGGGAAAGAAGAAATTCAACTTCACCCTCATGATGATGCAAGAACTCCAGAAGTTACACGACAAGATTGCTAAGATTCCAGGAGTTCCAGCACCAATCGAGGAAGCTTCCCAGGAATGCTATGCAGATTCACCATTCAGTGAGGCAATCACCATGCAGGACATCCCAAAAAAGTTCAGTGTTCCAGGGATGAAACTCTATGACGGTACAGGAGATCCACAAGATCACGTTGCCCAATACAAACAAAGGATGTACACAGTCCCAGTCCCAAAGGAGTACAGAGAAGCCTGCATGTGCAAAGGCTTTGGTTCTACTCTGGCTGGACCAGCTCTGCAATGGTTTGTCAATATCCCTAATGGTACAATTAAATCTTTTGCTAATCTTGTGAATGTCTTTGTTGCCCAGTTTGCTAGCAGCAGGAAATTAGAGAAGCAAACAAGTGATGCATGCGAGTTATGCAGAAGAAAGATGAATCCCTACGGGATTATCTCCAGAGATTCAACAAGGAGAAGATCTCTATTCCCAACTGTGACGTTGCAACCGCTATCCAGGCTTATAGGCAAGGTTTGGTAGTCAATTCTGAGCTTTATCGTGAACTAACCAAATATCCTTGTGTTACTTTTGAAGATGTGCAGGCAAAGACCTTAGCCCAGATTAGACTTGAAGAAGATGCTTTGTGAGCGGGATAGTTACGGGTATGAGAAGGTGAGCAGGAAGTCGATAGTGGACGCACCCAAAGCGCACCCGGCGCCATACAAAGAGCCACCCGGAACACAAGTGCATGCCGTCGATTACGAGACAGTCAATTTCGATGACTCCCTTGATATCAGCGATCTTGGTGTTGAGGTTCCACAGTTGATAGCAAAGTTGGAGAGTTTTGGGAATAGTGCAAGATGGCCCAAAAGGAATGATAATCCAAATCCAAACAGAAATCCAAACAAGTACTGTGAGTATCATGGGGACATTGGTCACAACACAGAAGATTGCTACGCCTTCAAGAAGGAGATATCTTACCAACTCAGAACTGGACGTCTGAAAGATATCATCAGGCCAGTCCAGAAGAGCCAGGCCAGAACTGACAGCGCCAGATCCCAGGATTCCAGGGGACAAGAGTCAGAGAAGCCGCCAAATCCGCCACCTTACACACACGAGGTAAAATTTATTAATGGTGGTTCAGATATCTGTGGTTTGACCTATTCTGCAGCTAAGAGGATAGCAAAGCAAGAGAAGATGCAACCTCCAACCAGAGTAGAGAAGAATTGGGAAGTGGTCACCTTTGATCATGAAGATTGTGAAGGCATCCCAGTTCTGCACCATGATAGCCTGGTGATCAAGTTACAGATTGGAAGCACCCTTATGCAGGGAGTTACGGTAGATGGGGCGATTACGTGAACCTGATCATGTTGGACGCATTGAAGGAAATGGGGATAGGCCAGGACAAGCTGACCAAGAACTCCAATGTTCTGGTTGGATTCAGTGGCGAGACCAAGCATACCTTGGGAGAGATCTCACTTCCAACCTATGCCCAGGGAGTATCCTCTTTTGAGAAGTTTAATGTTATTGACTCTATGACTTCGTATAATGTTTTGTTAGGCAGGCCTTGGATCCACAATCTCAAGGCTGTGGCGTCTACTTACCATCAATGTGTGAAGGTCCCAACTCAGTGGGGAGTTCTGGTGATAAAGGGTGAGAGGCAGACTGCTCAGGAGTGCTACAGAGCAGCCTTGAAGCCTCCAGCCACCAACAAAACGCTCGCATAGCAATTACAGAAACCAGTCAAGTCAGTAGTGGAACCAGAAAAGTCAGGATTGGAGATGGACCAGATCAGTGTAGACCAGACCTGCCCAGAAAAGAAAGTGCTAGTAGGCAGTGATGTACCATCCAGTATCAGGTCTGATCTGATCAATTTCCTGAAGTCTAAGAAATCAAGTTTTGCATGGAGCCACTTTGACATGACTGGAATCAGCCCTGACGTTATCACTCATAAGCTCAACATTGATCCTAAGTACAAGCCAATACACCAGAAACGCAGGAAGTTTGCACCGGAAAGGAATGCTATCATCAATGAAGAAGTCCAGAAGCTGCTGGACATGAATATGGTAAGAGAGGTAATGTATCCTGACTGGTTGGCTAATGTTGTTGTAGTGCAGAAGAAGAACGGAAAGTGGAGAGTCTGTGTAGACTACACAGATCTGAACAAGGCATGTCCCAAGGATCCTTTCCCTCTTCCTCACATTGATGCCATGGTAGATAAGACCGCTGGCCATGAGGTTCTGACCTTCATGGATGCCTCAAGTGGTTTTAACCAGATCAAGATGTATCCTCCAGACCAAGAAGGGACGTCCTTCATGACAGACCGTGGTATCTACTGCTACACCGCCATGCCCTTTGGACTCAGAAATGCTGGTGCCACCTATCAAAGATTGGTCAACATGATGTTCAAAGATTTGATTGGGGACACAATGGAAGTTTACATCGATGATATGGTGGTGAAGTCCAAAGATGCTAAGGATCATGTGAAGCACCTAGAGCAAGCGTTTGCAATTCTGGACAAGTTCAATATGAAGCTGAATCCTACAAAGTGCAACTTTGGAGTGTCTTCTGGGAAGTTCCTAGGCTACCTGGTGACCAGAAGAGGGATTGAAGCAAGTCCAGAACAGATAAAAGCAATCCTGGATCTGGAGCCCCCCAGATCTGTGAAAGATATCCAGAAGTTGACAGGCAGAGTTGCAGCCCTGAACAGGTTTATTTCCAGGTCCTCGGAAAGATGCAAACCCTTCTATGACATGTTGAAGAAGAACAAAGAGTTCCAATGGAGTGAGAAGCACGAGGAAGCATTCCAGGATCTGAAGAGTTACCTGTCAACTCCACCGCTGCTGTCCAGACCAGAAGAGGGAGAACCGTTAAGTCTGTACCTATCAGTTACGGAGCATTCAGTAAGCGCAGTTCTGGTCAGGGAAGAAGATGGTTTGCAGCGTCCCATTTATTATGTGAGTAAGAGCTTGTTAGATGCTGAAACCAGGTATTCTCTTCTGGAAAGGTATGTTCTCGCTTTAATAATGTCAACTACTAAGCTTAGACCTTATTTTGAGAGTCATCATATCTGTGTTAGAACTAACCTTCCAGTTAAGTCAGTCTTGAGAAAGCCTGAGCTATGCCTGGGAGAATGGCTAAGTGGTGCAATGCATTTCGATTACATATGACATCGGTATGAACCCGCAGCGATAAAGTCACAAGCCTTGGCGATTTTGTGGTCGATTTCACCGACCCTGGAAGAGAGTAGCGCTATGGAGGTCTCGAAGCTAACACGAGGCGAAAAGGAGAGACTTGGGTCTTTGATATCGATGGAGCGACCAATGTCGAGGTTCTGGTCTGGGCATTGTCCTGAAATCGCCACAAGGGGACATACTAGCCCAGTCGGTTGGCCAGAATTTCGTACCACCAACAATGAGGCGAATACGAAGCTTTAATCGCAGGTTTGATGGTGCGTATTGGTCTTGGTGTCAAGAGTGTGGAGGTAAGCGACTCTTTACTTATTGTTAATCAGTTAATGGTTCTTTGCGCCAAAGATTCTAAGATGTTCTTTGTACCTTGAGAAGGTTAGATCCTTGGTTTTGAAGTTTGACCAGTTTAGAATTGACCAGATCCCCAGAGACCAGAATTCACAGCGGACTCTCTAGCTAGTCTTGGCTCTAGTTTCAAACTCTTGACACAGACAGGATTCCCATAGTACACCTCCTTAGACCTTCTATAGAGAAGTCGATCACATTACGAACTTTGTCTACCCCACACTTTGTCTCTTGGTGCACCTTTTTATGCTTTTCTTAGAGATGGTGTTTTACCCCGCAGGCACTTGAGGCCGAGCTTTTCGGCTTAAAGCCTCGAGGTATGTCTTGATTGATGATGTTACATTTAAGAAATCTATGTCAGTCCATATTTGCGTTATGCGGAACCGGTGAAGCGAACTGCTCGGAAGAATTACATGAAGGAGATTGTGGCAATCACGGTCTTTGGAAGAAGTCCGGCGTGAGCTCTCAGATTTGGTTATTTCTGGCCAACTATGAGAAAGGAAGCTGTGGAGTACGCAAGTAAATGTGAAGCATGCCAGAAGCACTCTCCAATGATCCACCAGCCAGCTGAGGTTCTGCATCCTATTTCTGCACCATGGCCTTTTATGAAATGGGGCATGGATATAGTTGGAAAGCTTCCTATGGCCCCAGGACAGAAGGTGTTTATGTTGGCAATGACAGACTACTTTTCGAAGTGGATTGAAGCTGAGGCGTTCAGAAGTGTAACAGAAAAGGAGGTCATCTCATTCATCAAGAGGAACATCATTTGCAGATTTGGAATTCCAAGCCAGATTGTGTGTGACAATGGTACACAGTTTGTAGGGAACAAGACTAGGGAGTTCTGTGCAACTTGGAATATTGAGCGCTTACTGCACCGAGATATCCTCAATGTAATGGTCAGCAGAATCCAAAGAACAAGATTATCATCAAAACCTTGAAAAAGAAGTCAAGAGGCGACGAGGGAGATGGGCGGAAGAGCTACCTTTAGTTACGTGGTGACGAGAACTACACCAAAACTTCCACGGGGCGGACTCCATTCTCGTTGGTGTATGGTTGTGAAGCGGTGATTCCAGCGAAGTGTCCTGCTCCAACAACTAGGTATGGTGCGAGCAGTTTAGAAACTAACCCGAGTTGTTATCTTCCAGTCTTGATTTTGCGTAAGAGTGAGGATTTAGCCAAGATAAGGTTAGCGACTTACCCGAGAATGTGGCCAGAACTTTCAACAAGCATGTCAAGGCCAGAGTCTTCAGAGAAGGAGATTTAGTTCTGAGAAAAGTATTCGAAAACACAAAGGAAAAATCTGCAGGAAAGCTAGCCCCAGTCTGGGAAGGACCATACTTGATTGATTCAGTTGTAGGCCAAGGAGCTTACAGATTGGCAACTCTGGAGGGAGAAGCGATTCCCAGAGCATGGAATGCAACTAATCTCAAACTCTATCTTTGTTAATACGGTATTTTCAATTCTGTACTTTCAATTCTGTAATTTCAATTCTGCACTCTTTAATTGCTTTTTGTAAATACTTAGCTTTTATTCCCATTCAATAAAAACCATTGAACTCCAATGGTATAGTTTAACTTTATTTCTAAGTTTTGCAGATTACATTTTTGATTCAGAAGTAAATATTTTCTATCTATCACAAATAAAGCAAAATAAATATAATACGCTACATATTATAAATAAAGGAGTTTATCCTCCAGACTTAATCAGGAGTTCATCCTCCAGTTCTACTCAGGGAGTTTAACCTCCAGATCTGGGCCTAGTCCCCAGTCTCTTGGAACATGTCTTCCAGACTTGAGCTTAGTCCTCAGCCTTGAGCAGCCAGTCCTGCAGTGGAGATCTTCCTCCAGTCCACAGTCACGGCCCGATCTGCGAAGCGGCGATCTCTTTGTAGAGGATGCGTCCTCGGATTGACGGACCAGGGCTTAGCCGCCGTTAAGAGATGTCCTATAATATCCCTCAAGGTAAGCCATGATCATGCACACGTAAGTCTGGGGTGTACACCTGCGAGGTTAGTACATTCACAGAACAATAGAAGCAATAGAAGCAACAGAACGATAGTAGTTAAGTCCTTGGACCGCCAAGGCTAACTAAAATACTTAGCAACCGAAATCTGCCAGAGCAGACTAGAAAAATGTCTTGCTCTGCAGACTAACGCAAAGTACCACAGTAGCAACAGATAGATGTCCACAGAAATAATTACAGACCTGGACATACTAAGTCCAGGCCAGACCACAGATAGCAAATTGTCTTTTTACACAAAATGTTCACAAGGGTTGATTATTTTTCATTCTTCTTCTTCTTCTTCAGAAGGGTTGTCATCAGCTTGGGCATCTTCGCCAGCACCACCGTCACCAGCCGCAGAGCTCTCCTCCTGATCAGTGCCAGCTGTTTCCTCTCCTGGAACTGGTACGCCTGGGAAGAGTTGTTTGAATTTCTCCACAGCAGCATTTACATCCCACTCCTCACGCTCGGACTCTGGAGCACGCATCATTTGAATTCTGGTCTGGGCTGTGTAAAACAGCGCCAGATCAGTCTCCTGATTCTGGAGTTGGCCCTCAAGCTCCTGAACACGCGCCTGGAGACTCTCGTTCTCTGACCTCAATGAGGCCAGATCTTCCTCAGACTTAGCAAAGATGGTTTTGGCTTTTTCACCACCTCCTTCATCTTTGTCGAGCCTTCTCCAAGTCGGTGCAAGCCTGTTCTTAGAGCAAGCTTGTCCTCCAAATAGATTACGGTTCCCAGAAGTGGATAAAATGTGCCCCAAGCTTGATATGCAATCAAGAGTCTGCAAATTTTATGGTGTAAGGTACAATAGTGGTAGAATTATCATGAGCATTTGTACTAGAAGTAAGTCAGGTTAATACCTGAAGAGCAGAGTGAGTGGCTCTAAACGCCAGTTCTGTACTATCGATCCCAATCAGATCTGGGTCGAACTTTTTTGCTGCTTGTTGGATGATGTTCTCTACGCCTGTTGATGGCGTCTTTGGGCGAAAATGTCCTGGTAATGACAAACCTTCAATTTCTTACCTTTCCTTTTCTTGATTTTTTATGCGGTGTACTTTTACGCCTCGGCTGGGCCTTCCCCTTAGCTTCCTCAATCTTTAGCGCCCTGAAACCTGAAGCAGGGATACCAGTAGGAACGAACTGAGGTTTCACGTCTAGATCCCCAGCCAGAATAGCGTCCATCCTTTCTTGAAGAAGAGTAGGATTAATTCTACCTCTAGTGTATGGCCTAGGAGTTTCACCTACCATAGATCACATTCGACTTAGGACTACAGATCCAGACCAGACTTGACCAAAAATAAAAAAAAAATTAAGAGACTCACCTTTGATGGCAGAAGTTTGAGCCACATGCACCTTCACCACCTTCTTTGCTGGCCTACAGAACGTGGGGAATGCCGTTTTGTTATCCTCCTCAGACCAAGTCCTCTCCTTGAGGGGCAAGGCCATAAACGCAGCAATCCTAGCCTTAGAATCCTCGCTTGGCACAGGTTGCCAAGAATCCGCTAGAAACACAAGACATAAGAAACCCTTAGACCAGCACAGAATAGAAAAACTAGAAACTACAGGATTACATCAGAAGTGACTAACCTCTTTCACCAATAGGATAGTTCAAACAGTCGCTGCTTACAAGAGTATCACTTTTCAGGAAAAGGAAGCCTGTCTTCCAATCCTTGTCATCCCCCGTATCAGGGTGCTCCACTAGATTGCTCTGGCCTTTCCTGATCCTGAAAATGAATCTTCCACGACCCTGGGCCCTTACAGAGTAGACATTTTTCAGATCTTGCACCGTTAGTTGCAGCCTGAACTTTGTGCAAAGCTTGTCAACCAGGCAGATGATCTTCCACATGCTAGGCATTAATTGACAAGGGGCAAGCTTCATCGAGGAGAGCACCCCACTGATCCAAGAATTACAAGGAATTCTCAGACCAGCCCTAAAAGGGAACTCGTGAATGCAGATCCATCCTGGGGAAGTCCAGGAGGCCGTGACATAGTCGTCACAAGGAACGAATATCTCAGCAGATTCAGGTACAATATGATGATCTTTAAGATGTTTTATGATTGATTGGGAAAGTGTGTTCTTGGTTTCATCATCAAAGGAATCACCTTTGATGAACTTGTGGCCACCAGACATGATTTCATTAATCTCGAGGATCTCAAGATCTATCACTTTTTCAGCCATGTTTTTGGTTTGATTTTTGATTTGATTTGATGATCAAAATAAGCAAAAGAGGAAGATGATGAACAGTGGATGGTAAAATTAAAAAGTTGGCAAGGTGAGTTCTCGAAATTACTGAGGCTCCTATTTATACTCGAGGTTAAAAGAGTTCAAGTGGGATTAGGATTTTACCGTTGGTAAAATTCAAAACAACCCCAGAGTTAGCCGTTGCTACTATTCAGGAGTCAAATCAGGTTTTAAATTCCCACCTAACTTCTGATTCTTGCGTTATCCCTTTGAATGTCGTGCATAAGTCTGGACAGGTGCATGATTTTTGTTCGAATTTTATGGCCGTTGTTTCTGCTCTAGTCTGTTCTGTTCAGATCTATTTGTACAGGATTGTTTCCTCAAGATTGCTGAACACTGCACTTGAGAAAACAAGGGGCATTTGTTATGACCAGATTTTACACAGCCCAGAATTGGCAGTTCTGGATAGACGTCGAAAATGTGGTACAGAGCAGAAAAGAAGAGCAATGGCAGTTATAGCCCAGAACAGGTCAGAAGAGACATGGCAGTTATGGTCAGCTGAGGTCAACTGTGACGGTTACAAAGATCATGGGATAATGGAGTCATGGCAGCTGAGCAGAAGTGGAGTCAATGGAAGTTATTCAACCGCCAAAGATAATGGAAGTAATGGAGAACGTGCCCTAGAAAATAGGAACTAATTTTGCAGCTAGCTTTGCCTATATATAGAGGCTCATTTGTACATTTTCATGGATCTTTTTTACTCGTTCATAGCATACTGAGCGCTAGAAAATACACTACAACATACTACGGTAATTTACAGTCAGTTCTGTACGAATTGCTACAGAAGTGATAACTCTCACAGTTGTACTCTGTAACCCCAACTCTGATATTAATAATATTACTCCTGGCTTGGTAGCCCGCAGTTTTCCCCATCTTCTTCTCGGGGCTTCTGCGTCATCAAATCCCTGTGTCCTTAGTTCTGTCCCATTTAGCTCAGTTCTGATCAATTCTGTTCTGTTCCGCAAATAGTACTAGTTGATCCACTTTTTTCCTTTTTTCTATCTTGTGAAGTTTTTACCAAAACAGTGGGGTTTCGGTATTATTATCTATTTATGTCTGACTCCTAATTATAAATACCGACTCTGTCAATAAAAGTAAGACCTAGAGACAAGAGTTTAAGTAAGCTAGAAGAATAATCCTAATCCGACACTATCTCACAATCTCGTCCAACAAAGTTCAAAGGTTCAAAGATCACAGTAACCCAACCAATGTAGTCTACAAGCCAAGACCAAAGATCACCAAGATCCAAACATGCGCAAAAATGCAAATTTTATCACATACTCTCGTACATGGAGGCTAAAACACAAAGAGACATTTACCCAGCTCTACTGATTCAATCTAGAACAAACCCACTATAAATAGAAACATCGAAGCATCAACCCACTTAGGATCACACTACACCCTGTCATAAACAACCGAGGATATTTTAATCAAAGCTAAACAAATTATGGGGACGAAGGGAGCACATTAAACCCGAGATCAGCTAAGTCGTGGATATTTCCAACAATTTCTATTTGATACTCCGTATCGATCTTTACATTAATTAATGTATAATGCAGCTATTTGAGAGATATTTAAGGATCACTATTTATGCAATAGAGTTAGTCAATCCATTCATGTTGCCACTAACTAAGACAGAAGAATAAAATTATACATCTAATTGGCTATCTAACTCTTAAGTTTTAGAGGATAATAGTTGTAGAGCATAAGAGAGAATTATTAGAGTAGAGAATGAATCGTGTATTGTTTCATTGATAATGCAAGTATTTATAATACATATTGGAATAACCAAATCATTTGTTACTAAAACTACTTGCTACAATCAAGGAGCAAATCACTGGAGTATTTCGAAATACGGGGCAATAATATTGTGTGATAATATCTCAATATTGTGTGATAATATCTCAATAATCTTGCCTAATATCCTAATACCCTCCCGCAATCGTAAAGGCAGTACGTAAGACGAACTTTACGATTGGAGAATTACAAGTGTTCCGGGTGAAAATTCGGAGCAAGGTTATGACCACTTGAGCTTGTGGAATAATGTCGTTGGTTGACTCTTCCTTTCACTTTTATCTGCAAAGATTAGCAAACTGAGGGCTCGGCTTGGGGCCGAGCGTACTCAATCCGACGCTCAAGTTAGTAACTTGGAGAGATAAGTGTATTGTAGAGAGATAAGGGAGTTTTATACCAGATTGTGATTGATTATCTGATTATTTTGTTGATAACTTGCGATCCTTTTCTCGTTGAGAGATGTGGAGTATTTATAGGCTTTCCCCTTTTGTCACGTAGTGGCCAAGTGGATTCCATAGTGGCCAAATGGACAAGAGCAGGTGGAAAGACCGTTCTACCCTCGGCCGAGGAACCCATGACAGGCCGGCAGGCCTGGTTGACTCCACCGCCGAGGGGACTGGATGTGAGTACACTGATATATCTCTCGGCCGACTGGTTACCGAGCCGAGACCCAAGTAGCAGGCCGACAGGCTCTGTCGGTCTGGCCGTTGCTGTTTGACTTGTTGTCTTTTAGCATTGACATTGGTCAATATGTTGACTCGGTCAGCGGGTGCAGAATATGCCCCATCAATTTGCCCCCAGCGTAGTCTATGCCGTGGTATGGACCTTCGATGCATGCTGAGCGTATTCTGCGTATGTCGAACTTCTCCATCGGCTTGATCCTGTTCAGGCCGTACCGTATCCCCCCTCCACATCGTTGTGTAATGGATATCGAATGTGGAAAAGAAAACGTCACTGGCTGAGACCAAGGTTGGGAGTGCCGTGTGCTTTTGATTGCCCCCGGCCGGTGCTGCCAAGCTTGGTTGGGCAGCAGGCCGTCGGTTTGCACATACTTGGCAATAAGTCGAAGAAAATACCAAGAGTGTGTCGGAGAAGATATCAAGGAGCGTGTTGTGTTGATTGACATTCGTAACTGTTTGTCGATTGACATTCCGCCTCTGCATGCTCGACACGTGGCTTGGTGTTGTTGGTTGATGCGTTTATGGGCTTTGCTCTGATTGGTCCATTGAATGGGCTTTGCTCTATAAATAGAGCAGTATGCCCTTCAATTGTTCCGCAAAACGTCTTTTTCTCAAAAATTTCCTCTCTCTAGCATTTGAAGCAAGAAAAACTTTCTCTTTCTAATTTTCGAAGCGTTATTCGGCGGACACTCTCTCTGTCAAGGTAAAGATCCATTCTTCCCCAACTTTTATTCAAGTATTTTTGTTACTATGTCTGCTTCCAACGCTATGCCGAGTACCTCAAACCAAGGGGACGAACCGCAGCTTTCCGTTGAAGAGGAGGCGCTGGTTGTCACCCCGGTGGGGTTCGGGGGTCGTAAATCTCCTTCTCCAGAAATCGACGAGGCATACCTCGAGGGTGTTGAGGATGAGGAGGAGGAAGAGACCCAAGACGATGTAGAGAGGCCGCATTTTCTGTGGCACGGCGAAGCTTGTACGACCAAGCCTGATGCCGTTTGGACAGCCAAGTTTACCCGTGTCTCCGGGGCCGAGCTCTTTAAGGACCACTACAACATCGGGACGGGGTATAGAATTGTTGTGCCTGAGGGTGACCAGGCCGTCTGTTGCCCTCCCGACGGCTGCATCGGCGTGTATATGAGGCAACTGGAGTATGGGCTCCGTTTCCCCCTCAATGAACATGTCGCGGCCATAATCAAAGCGATGAATGTCGCCGTGGCTCAACTGCATCCGTTGGCCATCAGGACCATTATCGGCTTTGTATGGTTCTGCCTCTTTAAGGGAGAGGCCCCGACGGTAAATATTTTTCGCCGGCTTCACCACCTTCGGCCGTCTACCCCCGTCGCCTTGGGGTGGTACAGTGTGCAGACGGAGGTCGGCTCTGTGACATCCTCTAAGCTGACATCTTGCAAGGACTGGAAGGGGCGGTGGGTATACGTCGAGGTGCCGGAGGACTATCCACTGCCCCGGTCCTTCCAACGCCGCGTCAATTTGCGGTGCGAGAGTCCCGGGGAGCATGAAAAATATGTTTCCCGTAATAAGCTCAAGAAGGACGCCAGGAGGGTTTACCTCAATGAGGACGAAGAGCGGGCCATGAGTATGTTTGAGGCCGAGAAGGATGGCACGCCGAAGGGATGGATGCCGCCGACGCAAATCATCCTTCAAGACGAACCGCTCTGCCACATCGGCCTCATACCGGGCCTCAGACAAGGTGAGTTGGGTCGGTATGAGGCCCCCTTTGTCTTTATGTTTCGGTATTTGAGACTTGGCTTTGTTTCTTTTGTCTAACTCCTGTTTTGATTCTTGTAGATCACTTCGGTCAGGATATGTCTGTCTCCATCCTTCGCAAGCTAGGGCTTGACCGGGACGGGAGAGTTGTTGAGCTGCATCCTAAGGCCGCACCGCAAGATCGCAAACCGGCCCCTCACGAACTGATGGAGCAAGCCATGAAAGCAATGGACGTGAGGGCTGCCCAGGCGGAGATCAGCGGAAACGTGCCGCGCCGAAGGCCCAAGGCAACTACTTCGACGGCTACGACGCCAACTCCAACTTAATCGTCAATTCCCCAAATCCAAAAGAATAAGGGGGTCGTTAATATCGACATTGACCTTACCAAGGATGGTCCCTCTCCGACGAAGAAGAGGAAAGAGCCGTCACCTGCTGCTACTGAGGCCGAGGCAGAGAAAGAGAAGGCCGCCACCGTCCCCTTATCCAAGAAGGGCAGGACTGGTACGGATCTAACTCACGGCTCAGATTTAGCAGGTTCATTATGCATACCTGATGACAGGCTTTCCGACATGTCGATAAATGTTGACATGGATGCTTTGTCTGAGTTTTTTTTTCAGAGCAGCCGCCGCCAAAGACTGCTATCACCGAACGGCAATTAGAGAAGCAGCCTGTGCTGACGGGCGACAAGAATGTGGCCGCCGATTCCTCGTACCAGAAGGCGAAGCATGACTTCGTAAAGCTTAGGGAGGACGGCATGAAGTTGGCCAACCGGTTGTTGAAATGGGTTGATCTCACCGGGGCCCAATTAATTGAGCAAGAGAAGTGTCTGGCTCAGAATGCCCCTATGCTCAAGCGGCTTAGGCTTGAGGTTGCCGCTGCTAAGGAGGGGGCTGAGAAGGCGAAGCAGGACGTCCTCGCTGAGCAAAGGCTTAAGCAAGTTGCTGAGAAAGTGGTCCTGGCCGAGAAAGACAGGGCTGAGTCTGCGTTGGCCGAGGTGGCCAAGCTGAAGGAGGAGAAGGCCAAGCTTGAGGGTGGCTTTAAGCATATGGCCGAGCAGAGGGATACATGGAAGAGTCTGCACTCGATTCAGGCGAAGGAACATAGGAGCACAAAGGCTATCCTCGCTCAGAGGGAGGAGGATATGAAGACACTGAAGACGGTCGTCATCCCCGAGATGTGTGCCCGGTATCGGGACCGGGATGAAGATGCTACCCGGGATGCGATCAAGCAGCTCGTTCCAGAAGGCTTTCCATGGGATGATTTTGAAAAACTCCTCGATGAGAAGGCGGCTGCTGAGGAGGCCAAGGCAAAGGCGGCAGCAGAGGAGGCGAAGGCTGCTCAGGAGGCTACCGGTGGTGATGTTGCTCCTGCTGCTGGCGAGCAGCATCCGGCATAGGGAGACGGGCGGTCGTCCTCGGACTCATCTGGCTTCTCGGACAGCTTCAGCTGTACGGGGGCCAACTTTTGAGCCTTTCTCCCTGCCACCCTTTTGGCACTTCATGTTTTAGTCTAAGTGTTTTTTTTGCTGTTCCTTTTTGTAAAAACTTTGGTAGGTTGAGTTTAAGCTACCCCAGTGGGGACGGCCGTCGTCTTTGCTTTATTATATTTGTAAACATTTTCTTAATAAGATTTTTGCTTACTTGCCTTCGGCTTGGCCGAGGCTTTGCTCTCATCCCACACTTAGTTGTTTTCTTACGTTTTTCAAACATATTGAGCGCTTTTTGTGTTTTACCTTCGGCTTGGCTGAGGCAGTTACATCGCGTATCTCAACTGCACTTAAACGTTTTTAGCCATTGGTTGGTTCCTGTGCTGCGCCTGAATAGGCCGACGCAGCGAGTTGGTCGGATCCCAATTCGCTCAGCAACATGTTGTGGCATGTCGGTCGCTTCCTCCTTCACTCTCGGTTTTGGCCGAGGCGGCCGGATTTGCGCTTCCCGACTGCTGTTGTAAACATGTTAGCATATTGGCCGGTGTGCCCCCGTCACTCCCGGCTTTGGCCGAGGCAATCGAGGTTACGGCTCGACTGCATTCGTATCTATAGACATATTGATCGCTTCATTTGCTACTCCCGGCTAGGCCGAGGCGGTCAAGTTTGCGTCCTCAACTGTACTCATACGTTCCTAAGCATGTTGGTCGCTTTCGCGAGTATCAACTGCATTTGTAGTGACTGCCCGGCTTAGCCGTGGCGTCTACTTTGATCTGACTACGGAGGGGACAAACACTTTGATGGAAAACTTTGATCATTTTTATAAGATATAATCGCGCGCCGGGATGCCCACAACTGTCTCGGAAACCTCCGCCGCTATACAAAATATTTCCTTAAGTTGTCTGTGTTCCAATGGCTCATCAGAGGCACACCCTCCATGTCTGTCAGCCGGTATGTCCCCGGCCTTAAGTCCCTTTTGTGGACTCTACGGTTGTAAGCTCTTCTCATTCGGTTTTCGTATACGATAAGATCTCGCAGTGGATCGTAGTGGTGAAAGTCACGATCAGAGAGTTGAACCAGAAAATGATTAGCCCTAACAACGCACTTCATCCCTATCCGTTGTGTCCCCGGGTCTCGGCGACAGCTTGGTTGCTGAAGATGATGACGGAGCCGACACTGCCAAGTTGAGCCGTGCCGCGTCTCGGCTTTCTTCTATCAGGTCTAGGGAGGCTCTCAGTTGATTACTCCCATCCGTTGAAAAACTGATTTCTTATTCGCCCCGTCGACGCTCGTTTCTGGGACCTTAGTTACATACTTGCTGACGCCGCCGTTCTGGATTAGCTCTTCGATGGCGTTCCTCAGATGCTTACAGTTGTCGGTTTTGTGGCCGATGTGGCCGTGATAATCACAGAACTGGCTTTTGTCACCATCCCCCCTCGGCTTGGTTGGCTTGGCCCACTTCTGTCCGTCATTTTTGCTTAAGGCAAAGACTTCGGCCGGAGATGCGACCAGGGGGGTGAGACTATTGTACCGCTTCTGGTGGTATGCTTCGGAACTCCCCCCGGCGCCCGCCAAGTGTTGTTGCCTATTAAATTTCTCAGGCCGTGACCTATTCCTGTCACGGCGACTTTCATCAATGTTGTCCCGGCGGCCCTTCCTGTCTGGGTGCCTAGTTTCATTGTGGCCTACCCAGGTCTTGTGATAGTCCTCCACCTTTATGGCTTGGTCAGCCATTTTTCTGGCGAGGTCTAAGTTGAGGTCCTCACGTTTGATCAGCTCGTTTTTAAACTCGCCTTTCGGGAGGCCCTTCATCAGCGCGAAGGCCGCCAGTTCGGTGTTCAGCTCTCTGATCTGCTGAACCTTTGCGTACCGAGCCGTTGGGTAGCCCCTTGTACCAACTCTGAGTTAACCCATGTAGAGTCGTTGGGAAGACTCGGCACCACACCTCGTCGGGCTGCTCCCACACCGACATGTACGACTCGAAAGCCTCGGCATGGTCGGTGGGGTCGCTATCCCCTTTGTATGACAAGGGCGGCAACTTTAGCTTAGTCGGCACAAGGACTTCAAGGACATAGGTACTGAGGGGCTGTCTGACCACGTGCCGAACGACACGTGGCGATCGGCTCCTCGCAACCTTAGTCCGGCTCTTCTCCCTCTGGCGGGAAGGACTTCTTGTCCGGCTCTGATGAGTCGGACTTCTGTCATCTCTTCGGGGATGGCCTCGTTGTTATCGCGGCGACCTTGTCCTCCCACGAGTGGGGGAAGGACTTAGGTCTACCACTGGCTCCTCGGGCTCTGCTGGCGTTCTAGCACGCCCAGCCCCTTTCATTGCTCCGGACAAGTTGTTCGGAGTCACTTTATCGGCCCTGGTCTCCTGTGGAAGCGCTGCCGTCTCCCCTGCCGTGACAGGGGTGACTGGCGTATTACCCATCAGGTCCAGGAAAAGTTTCAATTTGGCCGCATCGACCACATGTCCCATGACGGTGACTTGGCCGGCAGGCAGTGGTGTCTCTGGTTCTTTGGGCATCCCGTATTCCGTGCCAGTGACTCGGCCGGTGGGGGACGGCCCAATCTCAGAATTGTGGAACGTGTCATCCTGATAGTATGCATTTCCTTCACTCACAGTTTCTGGTAGTTTTGACATCTTTTTAACTCGCTAAGTGGTTTTGGGTTGTTTTGTTTTGGTTATGTAGGTAATTAGCTTTTAGTAAGTGTTCCCCACAGACGGCGCCAATTGTTCCGGGTGTAAATTCGGAGCAAGGTTATGACCACTTGAGCTTGTGGAATAATGTCGTTGGTTGACTCTTCCTTTCACTCTTATCTGCAAAGATTAGCAAACTGAGGGCTCGACTTGGGGCCGAACGTACTCACTCCGACGCTCAAGTTAGTAACTTGGAGAGATAAGTGTATTGTAGAGAGATAAGGGAGTTTTATACCAGATTGTGATTGATTATCTGATTATTTTGTTGATAACTTGTGATTCTTTTCTCGTTGAGAGATGTGGAGTATTTATAGGCTTTCCAGTTTTGTTACGTAGTGGCCAAGTGGATTGCATAGTGTCCAAGTGGACAAGAGCAGGTGGAAAGACCGTTCTACCCTCGGCCGAGGGACCCATGACAGGCCGGCAGGCCTGGTTGACTCCACCGCCGAGGGGACTGGATGTGAGTACACTGATATATCTCTCACGGTACCGTTCTGGCGAGACCCAGTAGCAGTAAAGCCAGGCTCTGTCGGTCTGGCCGTTGCTGTTTGACTTGTTGTCTTTTAGCATTGACCTTGGTCAATATGTTGACTCGGTCAGCGGGTGCAGAATATGCCCCATCAACAAGAAAATCATAATCGATAAAAAAAACGGCTTCATCTTCTCTCGATCTTCCTTCAAAAAAATCTCATCAATCGTCTTCCACTTCACAAGTTGGTTGGTAAGGGTGCGTATAGGACTCGCCAGACAAATTTCTTGCGTAACTCGCCAGTGTTTTTAGGGCGTTTTGATCTCGCCAGACAATAATTTTCTTGCGTAACTCGCCAGTTTTTTTAAGGGCGTATTGATCTCGCCAAACAATAAATTTTTTGTACCAACTTGATCAAAGTCGAAGAATTTGAATTAAGTTTCAAAGGAGAAGAGTTATTTCAAAGAGAACTAAAAGTTTGATTATTTTCAAAACTATCGTAAAAACAATCTATAAGCTTGATAAATTCTCATGACTTGATCCATATTTCTCACGGCAAAAACTTCTTATTGGCATCATTATTTTTATTTTTTTTTTCTAAACAATATTATAGATATCATCTTAAAATCCCGCCGGAGGGCACCATAATTCGTTAGTCCCTCCGACAGGGCAGCGGAATATCGTTTTTAGGCCTAAAGAGCTTGAGGCTCTGATACCATGTTAAGTTTTAGAGGATAATAGTTGTAGAGCATAAGAGAGAATTATTAGAGTAGAGAATGAATCGTGTATTGTTTCATTGATAATGCAAGTATTTATAATACATATTGGAATAACCAAATCATTTGTTACTAAAACTACTTGCTACAATCAAGGAGCAAATCACTGGAGTATTTCGAAATACGGGGCAATAATATTGTGTGATAATATCTCAATATTGTGTGATAATATCTCAATATTCTTGCCTAATATCCTAATATAACATTCAAGAAGTACAATTACTAATACATACAAACCTAAAACTAAAGCTAAACAATTGAGTTTAGTGAATTAAAAGATAAATATAAATAAACAAGAAATACGAATACAAACAAGCATTTCTTATCGTCTACAAGAGAGCTGCGTGTATTGCTGTTATCCGTTTCAGTTCCCATGGTTGAACCTGAAGGTAAAAACAAAGAAATAAGGGTTTGAAATCAAATAAAGCATCAAATTAATTTAGACAAATAATTTACAAAATTAAATTCAAAATTAAACCGCGATGTGACCATTAAAACGGTTAAACCTTCCTTTGCCATCATTCGCCATTGTTACTGATTTTGTAACACCCCCATTTATCTAGGAGCCTTTAGCAAGACTTTCCCAAATAAATAGGACTGTTACCCATCTCAGTTTCCTGAGGCAGTAATAATAGAGTACAACGATACAAAGGGAAATTAAGTAATTATTTAAGTCAAGTCTTATTACAACTCAACGAATTAACTGTCTCAAATAAATTACAACTGGCAGCGGTAACAAAAGAGCTATTTAAAATTTAAAGTATAACAAGTGATAACTATGTGATCTAAGAATCTAAGACGGTCATCCAAGCTAGCCATCCTCACGCCCGAGCTTCCCAAAAGTCCGTCTCAAGTACCTAAAATCAATCTGCTCCCCACAAGGGTTCATCACAGGCATACACGAATATACTGATCAGCTGTGAAGCTGAGTAGGATAACCAATAAATGCGATAACAACAGATATCAACACAAGTCAATAACATAGCTCATTAACTCAACCCGGTACACCCATCATCTCGCCCACTCCTGGCCAGGGGAATACGCATCTCAACCCGAAGGGAGGACAATTCATCTCAACCCGAAGGGAGGACCAAAGCATCTCAACCCGAAGGGAGGACATCAGTAACAGTATTTATGCATCTCAACCCGAAGGGGGGACATCAGTAACAATATTATATCTCATACTAAGATACAAAAACATGCTCAACAGCTCAATTCAATCAGTATCAACCAATTACCACATCAATAGTCCAATTAACTCACAAGGCCAAGTAATAAGTCACACAAATACAATTAGAGCACAACTGAGTAGGATTATCCTACCTGATAGCAAAGCAATCCGAGTAAAGCAGCTAAAAATGGCTCCTCAATAAAACCGTCACCTATACAAGTTAATATCGCACAATTACTACACTCCCAGACATAACCATTTAATTAAATATTCATTCTCGCTTTATTACTCAGTTTAATTAATTTTAGTTCATTACGTAAACCAATTCCGTCTTAAAAATCAACCCAACATCACAAAACCACTAGTGACTAATAACTAATTAACTACTAAACATAAGGTCTTCTCGACACTACCAACACGATTACACCATGACAATTTCCAAGCTCACAAACAAGCTACTACTCCTATACACGCCCAAAGTTCACTCATATGACAGGACTACCTCCCCTAATAACACCACGACAACCCCACGCCGCACACCCGGAATGCCAACTTATCTCAACACCACCGCAACATACGACAACCACTCATCGCCTAGACTAGCACAAGTCACACACTCCCAACTCTATCACCAACCTCACGCATCACCCACTCCAGCATAACCGAGTATTACGGCGTCGCGACGACGGTGACAACACAAACCGATAAGGCTACCAACACAATACCCATAACGTAACTAACATACTCTACCATTATTGGAGCCCAACTTAGCCTACACCTTGCTCACGGCTTCCAATCCTCGC